>CM029917.1:117123407-117696736 GCA_017639245.1 Myiopsitta monachus | reverse complement strand
CCTTTTGTTCTGCAAATAGACATTGCTGTGTTGTGCCCTGGGGGAGCCCAGGTCATCCCAGCTTTTCTGGTGAGACAGTCAGGGAGGCTTTCAGTTGCTGCTGCTGCTCTCCTGGTTTCCCCCGGTTTGAATGCCTGCCTTGCTCCAATAGAGTCTTTAGGTTTCTTCAGAAAGGCTTAGTATTCTTGATGCAGAGACAGCGTTGTGAGGGAGCTGATGGGGATCTCGACCTGTGTTGCAAGGTGCTTGTAGCAAGAGTCTCATGGAGTTGCCAGACTGGGTGGCCTTAGGGCTTCTCTAGTTTATGCCAAGTCATTTCAAGTCTCAGTGTGTTGAGAAGGGGCAGAGCCTTTGTTTGCTCTGCTGCTGATTTGCCCTCTGCCATCCAGCTAAAGGCTTTAGTTGTGGGAGCAGTTGGCCTAAGGCTTGCTCATGGAATTTTCTGCCATCTAAAAATTATGCCTTTTAGGAATGAAACGGAGTTTCTCTCATGAAAGCTTTACAAATGCCCTTTAAATCCTAGTGCTCTTAATGGGTGAGACAGCTGTGGATGGCCCAGTGTGCAGCCTACGCGTCCAGCACCCTACAGGACAAAATATGCGTGAGCTTACTGGTCCCCGCGTGGGGCTGAAGATGAGAGCAGTGTTACAGGAGGTTATTTGAGGATGAATTGAAAACGTTCCAGGTCTTGTTTCTGGGGAAGTCTCTCGTTTCCAGATTGTCCTGGTGCACTGTGGCCAGGCTCCTGGCTGTGTGTTGTTTGTGCAGGTGTCCATCAGGCCCCTTCCTCTTCTTTCTTTCTTTATGTCCTTTTAGGGTTCGATTTCATAACTTTCTGGCAGGCATGTGGTACCCCAACTTGCTGTTTAACTACAGCAGCAGTTTGCAGTGGCTTAGTTTTGTACCTTGTATAAAGATAGCATTCTTCTGAACGGCAGGGCGTGTCTGTCGCCCAAAGGTGATATTGTCTTTAAGCACAGAGTGTGCCTGTTTAAGTCATGGTATTTCACACCCTTCTTTTCTTGCAGCTTTGTGCCCAGGCAGGTGTGTGACCTACACTGCTGTTCAGGCTTCCCACAGCTACAAACCCGATCAGCGGCATTACTTGAAGCAGTTCCGCAAGCCTGGTGTTAACAGTCCTCGCAAGGTCGGTATGTATCAGGAGGTGATGGAATACTTCCATGTGGTTGCGGTACTGTGGCAAGCGTCCTTTAGTACTTAAGTTCTCCACAGCAGTAGAGCAGAGTGTCTCAAACCAGTTCTTAAGGCTCCTGAGTTATGAGAGCTCCTCAGTAATTCGGCTAGGGAAAGAAGTCTGCCTTTCACAGGAGTGATTTTGGTCTCAAATGTACGGTGTTATTTCTCCCATCTCTGAACCACCTTGCAATTCAGCTATGTTAGTTGTGTTCAATTCTTCCTCTTCTTTAAGAGAAAAGCAGGGGGGAAGCAAGCAGCGGTCGCCCAGTCCTTACTGCCTCACCTGCCGATCCAAAGTGAACAGGTCTCTTCTTTTTTTGTCACTGGAGCAGTAAAGAGTAGTCTTTCTCCCAAATCACATTGAGAGGTTGGATTCTCACATCATGAATGTGCCTTGCAGCTCCACCCGTCAAGTTTGGGGAGGAGGCTGCAGAGTCCAGTTTGGGGCGTTTTCTCAGAGTGGGTGAGAAACAAAACTCCGTTTTTCTGCTGTGTATTCAACATTCCAATTTCCTCCCTTTTTATTCTGCTGACTGTTACCTGGCAGTGGCATCCCTTCAGTTTCAAACAGTTTGAAAGTCGAAAGATTTAGTATTATTTTTTCTAGAGAGCCGTCCGTGGACACTTGGAGTGTCATTGGGTCAAGCTGAGCTCTTTCTTTCTCTTAAATCATTACTGACAAGAAATGCGTTACTGTGCAAACTGTGCCTCCCAAAACGTGAGCACCCAAGCCAAGCCAAGCTGTTGGCATGAAGGAAATGACTGGGCAGCTGTTGCAGTTAAGGTGGAACTTGAGCGCAGTTACAGCGCAGCTTGCTTTTCAGTCCTGCATATAGTGCTGCCTATGCAGGGAGGCAGAGGAAATAAGGGAAGAAAAAGCTGGTTTTGTCACTGTTGTCAGCAGGTGTTTCTGGTAGACAAGCCCAGGTGTCGGAGCTCAAGAGTGTCTGTCACTGACCTAGAAGCTTGTGCGATTCAGGAACTGCTGTTTATTTTCCCATGCTTTAAAAGAGAGATTGTGTAAGCCAGGCACAGGCTGTCAAATGAGAAAATAATGGATGAAATGCTAAAAAATTAAAAATCTGTATGAAAAATGATGTACTGAGCCAGAAGACAGAAAATCATTTTCAAAGAAGCTGTTATTTTGTTTTAGACTACAGCAAGAGGTGAAGACGAGAGAAGGAGGAAAAGAGACGTGTTAGTTAATTATTTCCAGAGAATAACTGGTGGGGGTGGTGTGTGTAGGTATTCCAGGTACAGAGAATGCAGAAGCGTTAGGTGAAGGTGAGGTACAGGTGTGCAGAAGGACTGACCTTCTCTTCCCTTTGGAATGTAACCAAGGACTCGGTGCAGCAAAGAGCAGGGGAATGTAAATGAGTATGTAAACATCTGTCCTTGTCCCTCTCTTTTGTAATCTCCTCCTCCCTCTGTCTACCCAATAGTTTCTGTCTTTTTTCCCCGTTGCTTTTTCCCACTGCCCTCTGGCACAGGAATCCGGGAGGGAGCAGAGGCAGGATACGGAACATGGCCTGGCCGAAGGCGCACTGCATACGTACTACAGCACTGTGAGGAGTTCCCCGTAGAGTCCTTAATTCACACCGTATCTCCATTGGTAGGGAAAGGGGTGAAGACGGAAATATCCGTTTAGAAACCAGCCAGGGAATTCCCTGTTTATTTCCTCTGGTCTAAAGTGGCAGTTAGTTTGGCAATGAGGCTGTTCACTGTCGCTTTAAGATGCCAAAAGGTCTGGAGGCTGAAATTCTCTGTCCGTGAGATGAGTGAGGTCTGCAGCAGCAGTGGGGTGGTTTGGACGTAGATACACTTAGGGACCCTTTGAGAGACATTGCGGGGGGCTGGGACCCCTTCGAGCCGCCATAGAATCCTTACAGGGAAACACTGGGGGTGGAGGGTATGGACATAGACACACCTAGGGATCCATAGAGAAACACTGGGGGGGTCTGCGATCCATAGAGACCCCATGGAAACTCCATATGGAGACGCTGGGTGGGTGTATTGACAAAGAGACACATAGGGACCCATAGAGAGACAGTAAGGGGGGGGGGGGAGTCTGGGACCCCTTAGAGACCTCATCGGGACTCCATAGGGACATACAGGGGGGATTATGGACATGGAGACATGTAGGGACCCATAGTGAGACACTGGGGGGGCTGCGACCCAGAGATACCCCACAGAAACTCTGTAGGGACACACTGGGGGGGATGGATGTAGAGACACATAGGGACCCGTAGGGAGACATTGGGGGGGTTGTTACCCACAGAGCCCCCACAGAAACTCCATAGGTACGCACTGTGTGGGGGTGTATGGACATAGAGACACATAGGAACCCGTAGAGTGACATTGGTGGGGGCTGCGACCCATAGAAACTCCATAAGGACACACTGGGTAGGGGTATGGACATAAAGGTATATAGGGACCCATAGAGAGACACTGGGGGGGGCTGGGACCCATAGAGGCCCCATGAAAACTACATAGGGACACACTGGCGTGGTGTAGTGTCATAGAGTCACACAGGGACCCATGGAGAGACATTGGGGGGTCTGCGACCCATAGCGACCCCATAGAAACTCCGTAGGGACACAGCTGGGAGGTTGGTGTTGTCATAGAGACACATAGGGACCCTTAGAGAGATATTGTGGGGAGCTGGGACCCCTTAGAGACCCCATAGAAACATACCATAGGGGTATGCTGGGTGGGGGGTATGGACATAGAGACACACAGGGACCCGTAGAGAGACATTTGGGGGGCTGGTACCCATAGGAGCCCCACAGAAACTTCATAGGGACACAAATTGGGGGAGGGGTGGGGTTTGCACATAAGAGACCCATAGGGACCCCTAGAGAGACATTGGGAGGGCTGGGACCCCTTAGAGACCTCACAGAAACTCCATAGGGAGACACTGGGGGGTAGGTTTGGGCATAAAGACACATAGGGACCCATAGAGAGAGATTGGTGGGGGCTGGAACCCATAGAGCCCCCATAGAAACTCCATGGGGAAACAAGGGGCGGGGGTGGGTTTGGACAAAGAGACAGATAGGTACCCATGGAGAGACAGTATGGGTTGGGGGAGGCTACGACCCATACAGAAACCATAGAAACTCCATCGGGAGACACTGGTGGGGGGGTATGGACATAGAGACACCTAGGGACCCGTAGAGAGACATTGTGGGGGGCTGTGACCCCTTAGAGACCCCATAGAAACTCCATAGGGGTATGTTGGGGTGGGTATGGACAGAAAGACACATAGGGACCTGATTTAAATTAGGTCGAAGAGCCAAATAAAAGCAGTGACATTTTAGCATGAAATTTGGCTCCACAATACTTGGATTTTTGTCCAAAAATGTCACAATTATCTTTTTCTTTTTACAAATGGGTCTAAAACCGAATAACACTTGAATATTTGTTCCCAAAATGGACTATGTACTTAAGGACTGCACTGAGACAGTCTCAGACGTGATTACTACAATCATTTAAAAAAAACCCCAAGAAACACAATAATAATGTGCAGAAGGGCGGGAGAAATATGAAGGTTCTTCTTTTCTCTCTCTCTTTTTATTTTATTTTTTAGATGCAGCAGCTGCATCATAGCTAGAATGTGCCTATAAAATTTTCTGGGTTTGATTTATCTATTTCTCCTTGGAAATGTGCCTGGTTGAATGCTGTTACCATGTAAAAGACAGAAAAAACTACTAAAGATATATAATGATCTCACATTAACTCATACCCTCATTTTTGAATCTCTACTTGTAACCAGTTTTTCAAACTTAATGTCTTATACATAGAGTTTTTACAGTGTTCAAGTGTGTTTTATTGGACAGGAGATGGAGAGGAAGGAAAGAGAGAGATCAAAGTGCTGGTGGGAGGGAGAAACTTGGGTTAAAGGTTTTCTTCCCTCCTAGTTAAATTGCAGGTATATCCTGAGATAGATGCCAGTAATGCAGTTCTTGTATGCCTCTGAAAAATGCTGTATTTCCACTAAAGGCTACAGATATAACAGCAGCTGTACATCCTGCCCTGGCATGGCTGCAAATGACTTGTTCCTGGTCAATATAAGCATTTATTGCTGCCAGTGTGTGAGATGTGAGGGGTGAGAAACTGTCTACAGACCGTGGCATCCACTGAATTTTGGGGACTACCAAACTCAGTCCCCAAGGAACCCATGCTTTGAATAGCAACAGCATGCAGTCCTGAGGCACCTGAGTGCCCAAGAAGGGTGACGGGTCTCCTCTGCAGCCACTCAACCCCTCTCAACCCACTGACTATGCAGCTTACACTGCAACTCCAAGTAAGACAACCTTTTTGTCATATGCCCCCAAACTGGGCACAGAGTAGGTGGGCTACATCCCAGAATCTATGCACATAGCAGAACAAGTTTCTTGAACCACCTCTCTCTCTGAATTCACATGTAGTAGTCCCCTTTGTTACTGGCAAGCTGTGGACCATTGCTGGCTTATCCCTCAGAGAGATGGGCCTCACATTTATGGCCTGATGTTACCCATAACACCAGGAAAGTGGTCCTCATAAGCCAAGTTATCGCTTTATATAGCCACAATATCCCTGCCAGAGACCACCATTTATTTCCTTTTCCTGTGCCGATGCAGGTGGTTATGATCTGAGATGCTGAGGGAGCATCTCCTGTGTCCTCTGCCCTAACCTGCAGACATCTCTTGAGCCTAGAGGGACAGGGACCAGGCACTGAACAGGAAGCAGACATGGGCTCCAAGGGAGGGCTCATTCAGCTCGCCTGTTTCTTTGGTTAGCAACACAAAGCAGCCGTGGTGCATGATGCACGCAAGACCAGAGTCCTTGGAAGACTTTCTGGAAGAGAGGAAGCAAAGCCACTCTGTCACCCATGGCATCTCTCGTCCACATCGTTGCTTAAAGGCTATGGCAAAGCTCTGGCTGTCTGAAAGGTGAGAAGATGGGCTTATTTTTTCTCCCCATTTCCTCCTCAAGGAAAATCCCTTCTCATGTCACACTTAGCTAGGATAAGCGATCATATCATATTTGGACATCATATCCAAACTTATCTAGGGTTCAGAATAAAAACTTGCACAAGACTACCCTAACCCTAGCTGCCCCAACAACCCTAACCCCATCCCCAACCCTAACTGCCCCCGCAACCCTAACCCCAACCCCATCCCTAACCCCAACCCCAACCGCCCCCCGAACCCTAAATTCGCCCCGAAATCGTATCCCTGACACCCCCCACCCGACGCGGGAAACCGGAAATGACGGCCCCGAGTGGCAACGGAAACACGAAGGGAAGCGGAAATACGAAGCCGGATGCTGACCGGAAACCCAGAAGTAACCGGGTCCCCGGGGGCGTCCGTGGCCGTGCGACCTTTGACCCCTGCGGTGTGTCAGATTGAGGCTAAGTGAGTGTGAGCCAAGGTCGGAGCTGGAGTGTCTGTGCAGTTGAAATGTGAGCACGGAGCTCAGCCAGTCTGTGTGAGAGGGAGCCTTTGTGGGTCTGTGGATTAAGAACGTGAGTCTGAACTTCAGAATTTCAGCCCCAGAACCTCAGCAGGAGAATGCCTATGTGGTCTAAAAAGGAATACGATTATGGGCCAGTCTGTGTGAGAGCGAGCCTACGTGCCCTGTGAGTTTTGAATGTGAATCTAAGCCTGAGAAAGCAAGCCAGAAAATTAAAGCCAGGGAGCAGCCAAGGAACCAGAGCCAGATAGAAAAAAAAACGCACCTGTACCTTGTCAAGCTGCTTTTATCCCACCTGATGGTCTGACCCACCCCTGTTCCCCCAGCATTGTGGGAAGGGTTGTGGGTAGGCTCTGGGGTATATAAGGCATCAGGCTTGTGCTGGTGGGTTTCTTTGGGGTTTGTCTCTCTTGAAGGTAATTTTTTTGATGGTATTGTTTCTGCTTTTGTTTTTTTTGTGTGTTTTTGGTGGGTTTTTGTGCTAATAAGTTGATTGGTTGGGTTTGTGTGTGTGTGTGGTTTGTGAGGGTTTTTTTTTTTTTGCTGTAGTTTTTTTGCTCTGCTGTTTTTTTGAGGGCGTTTAAGCAGTGTTCCGTGTTTTTTCTCAGTTGCTTGAGTTGTGCCAGAAGTTTTTTTTGGTCTGTGTTTGTATTACCTGTGTACTGTTTCTCTTTTATTTTGTATGTTATGGTGAAGATTGTGGCTCCTGAAGGAACATACATGTTACGTGTCTGGAAGGTTTTGCATCGATGGTTTAGAGTCTTTGCTCTTTTGGAAGTTACGTTGAAGGACTGTGTCTAAGGAGGAGCAAAAAAAAATTGTGAGGTTGGTGTGGGACATAGTGGCTGCTAAAACCCTTTTTTTTGGGGGAGGGGAAGGTAAAAGGGTTGTTTTCAACTTAGTGTTTTTTTGCTGGGAGGCTTTCAAGTGTCCATAAGGTTTGTTCTTTAGAGTTTCTATGTGTGTTATGTTTTGGGGTATAGCTGTAATTTGTCCCTGTAGGTGTGTTTTCTCAGAGTTCATTTTCAGAGAGCTGACTTTTTCCTGTTCTCTTACTGGTTAATGTGGACACTGACCTGGTGACTGTAGAGCTAGTATATCTTCATTGGTTTTAAGTACTTTAAGTTAACTTCTGTTGCTTTTTTTTTAAGTGGTATAGTAGGTTCGGTGTAGCAGACATACCTGTTGGGTGCTTGGTGTATGAGCATCGTATATAATCAAGCTGGGGTTAAGAATTTCACAGGAAAGACATTTTTCACTAGCTGTGGTCAGTTTGCATTTGTTTATATTTCTTTTTATGGAGTCGCATCCAAATCGTGAGAAATAAAATTCTACAATGAGGAGGATTGTTAAAGATCTGGAGGATTTCAGGTGAGGTGGGTGACTAACAGCTGAATGTTACTTGATGGTGGGTCTTACTTTTAGTCTTTTTTGTAGGTTCTGTGCAGTTGCCTGTGAAGTCAGTTCACCATTTCCAGTGAGGCAGGAATATAATGACAAGGATGGTGGGGTCAAGTACTTATCACCAGTGCAATGCTCACTTGTGTCTACTTTTTTAAGTTTGGAAGAGGAGGAGAACCCTGGTGTAGCATGCAGAAAAAATGTAGGACCAGCTGAGCAAATGTTGGTAGAGTTAAGGATGAGGCAGTAAGTTGTTAAAGGAATAAGTAAGCATTGACTGGTATGGTGGTGGTGGTGAGAATGATAGCCCAAACTGTGTTTTTCTTCTGTTTGCTTGATTACAAACTGTTGTGTGGCTGAATTTTTTGTTTTGCTTTCTTTTTCTTTTTTAGTTTTTGCCTTTCTTACTGCAGATGGTGAAGACTAAATTGGCAAGTGCAGCCATCAGACAGGCATCTAATATGAGAGTTCGGAGCAATAAGCCTGGCTAGAGATTTATGGCAATAGGAAAACTACGCAGGGGGGCTGCTTTTTGGGAGCAGGGGGATGGGGGACAATATCAGTCTAGCAGGGGCGTGTTTTAAACGTACCGTGGGGTTGAGAGAAAGAAGTGAGATGCTTAATAACATCATCTTACAGTGGTCAGGGTAGTACAGGTTGACTGTGTTAAGGACTGCGTTTGCTTGTATTCTGCGTTGGCGCTTCCACATGGCTCATTGAGTTAAAGGCGCTCGGCCTGCTCCTAGGACCTTGTCTTTCAGATACTCACTGCTCAAGCCGGTTGCCTAACAGTGGATCGGGCTTTTTTTTTCCCCCCAGGTTTGTGTGTGTAAAGCAGAGTAGGGCTTTTGCTTTGAGTCATTTGCTCAGTAGTCTTTTGGGGTCTTGCTCCAAGCTACTTTTGCAGCTGTGAGTAGGTAAGGGGTTTGTGAGTGTGTGTGGTGGCTCAGAGTTGAGGAAAACATGGCAAAGGGATTCGGTATTTGTGTTTTCTATTCCAGGTCTTGCCCTCTCCGTTCGAAGACAAATGAGTGCTTCATGTGAGTCAGGGATGTAAAGAGAAGGATAGTGGAGCTGATCAGTTTTTGCAAGAACCATGGTCATTTGCCTTTGTTGGACTTCTAGGCCCCAGAGGGCAGGAGAGGCCTGGCGTGAGACTGCTATCTCTTTGGAACAGGCAAGTGCAGCGTTGAGGAGCTTTAGAGGAGGCAGTGGCTTGGTATAGAACACATGGAGCTAGATGGCTGGGGTGGTGGTGATAACTGTTAGCACAGGGGGTTCGCCTTGCTTTGTTTCTGGCAGGTGACAAAGAGGAACTTGGCAATGGCCGCAACACTGCTGGTGTCCGATGGAGGAGTTCTGAACACTGAGGCTGTCTCGAGACTCCTGGCGCTATGGAAGCTGAGGAGAGGGACTCTTTTTGGGGGCTGGGGTGTGGGAGATGAGTTCAGGATAGCAGGAAAGGGTTGAAAATGTAATATAGGGCTGAGGGAAAGGCAGTGTGTTATATTGTAGAGTGAGCTCACTGTGAGCAGGGCAGTTCCAGCTTGGATGCTTTATGGACTGCATGCGATCCATGTTCTATATTGGTGCTTCCTCAGGTCCTGATGTCTTCATATCTCCTTGAGCTGAAGGGGTTTAAGCCTGCTTCGCAGGTCCTGTCTTCTGAGTGCCGACCACTCGTGTGGGTCACCCAAGTGCCTGTTTGGCATTCCTTTTCCAGCTTTACAAGTGTAAAGCACGCTATGGCTTTTGTCACAGGCTCATCAGCTCATTAGAATTTTGGAGCATGGTTCCAGGCTGCCCTGGGAGCTCCTTTCTCTCGGCATCCATGTATATCCTGGGTAGGATTTCGCCCCTGCATCTTCATGCTTGTAGGTCTTGAAGAGTACTCAAGCTTCTGCCCTTGGGGCCTGGCCCTTCATAAACCTAATGCTAACACCTAACCCCCTAACCCTAACCCCCTAACCCTAACCCCCTAACCCTAACTGTATCCTTAACGCTAACCCACCTAGATATAACCCTAACGATAACCCGTAGAGACTCCATAGAAACTCTTTAGGGACACGTTTGGGAGGTGGGGTGGTTTGGACATAGCTATATTTAGGGACCCATAGAGAGACCCTGGGGGGGGCTGGGACCCCTTCGAGCCGCCATAGAATCCTTATAGGAAAAAAATGGGGGTGGGGGGTATGGACATAGAGACACATAGGGACCTGTAGAGAAACAATGGGGGGGGTCTGCGATCCATAGAGACCCCATAGAAACTCCATAGGGACACACTGTGGAGGGGTGTGGACATAGAGACACATAGGGGCCCATAGAAGGACACTGGGAGGGGCTGGGACCTTTAGGGACCCTATAGAAACTCCATAGGTACACACTGGGGGAGGGGGTATGGATATAGAGACACATAGGGACCCGTAGGGAGACACTGGGGGGGTTGTGACCCACAGAGCCCCCATAGAAACTCCATAGGTGCACACTGTGTGGGGGTGTATGGACATAGAGACACATAGGAACCCGTAGAGTGACATTGGTGGGGGCTGCGACCCATAGAAACTCCATAAGGACACACTGGGTAGGGGTATGGACATAAAGGTATATAGGGACCCATAGAGAGACACTGGGGGGGGCTGGGACCCATAGAGGCCCCATGAAAACTACATAGGGACACACTGGCGTGGTGTAGTGTCATAGAGTCACACAGGGACCCATGGAGAGACATTGGGGGGTCTGCGACCCATAGCGACCCCATAGAAACTCCGTAGGGACACAGCTGGGAGGTTGGTGTTGTCATAGAGACACATAGGGACCCTTAGAGAGATATTGTGGGGAGTTGGGACCCCTTAGAGACCCCATAGAAACATACCATAGGGGTATGCTGGGTGGGGGGTATGGACATAGAGACACACAGGGACCCGTAGAGAGACATTTGGGGGGCTGGTACCCATGGAGCCCCACAGAAACTTCATAGGGACACAAATTGGGGGAGGGGTGGGGTTTGCACATAAGAGACCCATAGGGACCCCTAGAGAGACATTGGGAGGGCTGGGACCCCTTAGAGACCTCACAGAAACTCCATAGGGAGACACTGGGGGGTAGGTTTGGGCATAAAGACACATAGGGACCCATAGAGAGAGATTGGTGGGGGCTGGAACCCATAGAGCCCCCATAGAAACTCCATGGGGAAACAAGGGGCGGGGGTGGGTTTGGACAAAGAGACAGATAGGTACCCATGGAGAGACAGTATGGGTTGGGGGAGGCTACGACCCATACAGAAACCATAGAAACTCCATCGGGAGACACTGGTGGGGGGGTATGGACATAGAGACACCTAGGGACCCGTAGAGAGACATTGTGGGGGGCTGTGACCCCTTAGAGACCCCATAGAAACTCCATAGGGGTATGTTGGGGTGGGTATGGACAGAAAGACACATAGGGACCTGATTTAAATTAGGTCGAAGAGCCAAATAAAAGCAGTGACATTTTAGCATGAAATTTGGCTCCACAATACTTGGATTTTTGTCCAAAAATGTCACAATTATCTTTTTCTTTTTACAAATGGGTCTAAAACCGAATAACACTTGAATATTTGTTCCCAAAATGGACTATGTACTTAAGGACTGCACTGAGACAGTCTCAGACGTGATTACTACAATCATTTAAAAAAAACCCCAAGAAACACAATAATAATGTGCAGAAGGGCGGGAGAAATATGAAGGTTCTTCTTTTCTCTCTCTCTTTTTATTTTATTTTTTAGATGCAGCAGCTGCATCATAGCTAGAATGTGCCTATAAAATTTTCTGGGTTTGATTTATCTATTTCTCCTTGGAAATGTGCCTGGTTGAATGCTGTTACCATGTAAAAGACAGAAAAAACTACTAAAGATATATAATGATCTCACATTAACTCATACCCTCATTTTTGAATCTCTACTTGTAACCAGTTTTTCAAACTTAATGTCTTATACATAGAGTTTTTACAGTGTTCAAGTGTGTTTTATTGGACAGGAGATGGAGAGGAAGGAAAGAGAGAGATCAAAGTGCTGGTGGGAGGGAGAAACTTGGGTTAAAGGTTTTCTTCCCTCCTAGTTAAATTGCAGGTATATCCTGAGATAGATGCCAGTAATGCAGTTCTTGTATGCCTCTGAAAAATGCTGTATTTCCACTAAAAGGCTACAGATATAACAGCAGCTGTACATCCTGCCCTGGCATGGCTGCAAATGACTTGTTCCTGGTCAATATAAGCATTTATTGCTGCCAGTGTGTGAGATGTGAGGGGTGAGAAACTGTCTACAGACCGTGGCATCCACTGAATTTTGGGGACTACCAAACTCAGTCCCCAAGGAACCCATGCTTTGAATAGCAACAGCATGCAGTCCTGAGGCACCTGAGTGCCCAAGAAGGGTGACGGGTCTCCTCTGCAGCTACTCAACCCCTCTCAACCCACTGACTATGCAGCTTACACTGCAACTCCAAGTAAGACAACCTTTTTGTCATATGCCCCCAAACTGGGCACAGAGTAGGTGGGCTACATCCCAGAATCTATGCACATAGCAGAACAAGTTTCTTGAACCACCTCTCTCTCTGAATTCACATGTAGTAGTCCCCTTTGTTACTGGCAAGCTGTGGACCATTGCTGGCTTATCCCTCAGAGAGATGGGCCTCACATTTATGGCCTGATGTTACCCATAACACCAGGAAAGTGGTCCTCATAAGCCAAGTTATCGCTTTATATAGCCACAATATCCCTGCCAGAGACCACCATTTATTTCCTTTTCCTGTGCCGATGCAGGTGGTTATGATCTGAGATGCTGAGGGAGCATCTCCTGTGTCCTCTGCCCTAACCTGCAGACATCTCTTGAGCCTAGAGGGACAGGGACCAGGCACTGAACAGGAAGCAGACATGGGCTCCAAGGGAGGGCTCATTCAGCTCGCCTGTTTCTTTGGTTAGCAACACAAAGCAGCCGTGGTGCATGATGCACGCAAGACCAGAGTCCTTGGAAGACTTTCTGGAAGAGAGGAAGCAAAGCCACTCTGTCACCCATGGCATCTCTCGTCCACATCGTTGCTTAAAGGCTATGGCAAAGCTCTGGCTGTCTGAAAGGTGAGAAGATGGGCTTATTTTTTCTCCCCATTTCCTCCTCAAGGAAAATCCCTTCTCATGTCACACTTAGCTAGGATAAGCGATCATATCATATTTGGACATCATATCCAAACTTATCTAGGGTTCAGAATAAAAACTTGCACAAGACTACCCTAACCCTAGCTGCCCCAACAACCCTAACCCCATCCCCAACCCTAACTGCCCCCGCAACCCTAACCCCAACCCCATCCCTAACCCCAACCCCAACCGCCCCCCGAACCCTAAATTCGCCCCGAAATCGTATCCCTGACACCCCCCACCCGACGCGGGAAACCGGAAATGACGGCCCCGAGTGGCAACGGAAACACGAAGGGAAGCGGAAATACGAAGCCGGATGCTGACCGGAAACCCAGAAGTAACCGGGTCCCCGGGGGCGTCCGTGGCCGTGCGACCTTTGACCCCTGCGGTGTGTCAGATTGAGGCTAAGTGAGTGTGAGCCAAGGTCGGAGCTGGAGTGTCTGTGCAGTTGAAATGTGAGCACGGAGCTCAGCCAGTCTGTGTGAGAGGGAGCCTTTGTGGGTCTGTGGATTAAGAACGTGAGTCTGAACTTCAGAATTTCAGCCCCAGAACCTCAGCAGGAGAATGCCTATGTGGTCTAAAAAGGAATACGATTATGGGCCAGTCTGTGTGAGAGCGAGCCTACGTGCCCTGTGAGTTTTGAATGTGAATCTAAGCCTGAGAAAGCAAGCCAGAAAATTAAAGCCAGGGAGCAGCCAAGGAACCAGAGCCAGATAGAAAAAAAAACGCACCTGTACCTTGTCAAGCTGCTTTTATCCCACCTGATGGTCTGACCCACCCCTGTTCCCCCAGCATTGTGGGAAGGGTTGTGGGTAGGCTCTGGGGTATATAAGGCATCAGGCTTGTGCTGGTGGGTTTCTTTGGGTTTGTCTCTCTTGAAGGTAATTTTTTTGATGGTATTGTTTCTGCTTTTGGTTTTTTTGTGTGTTTTTGGTGGGTTTTTGTGCTAATAAGTTGATTGGTTGGGTTTGTGTGTGTGTGTGGTTTGTGAGGGTTTTTTTTTTTTTGCTGTAGTTTTTTTGCTCTGCTGTTTTTTTGAGGGCGTTTAAGCAGTGTTCCGTGTTTTTTCTCAGTTGCTTGAGTTGTGCCAGAAGTTTTTTTTGGTCTGTGTTTGTATTACCTGTGTACTGTTTCTCTTTTATTTTGTATGTTATGGTGAAGATTGTGGCTCCTGAAGGAACATACATGTTACGTGTCTGGAAGGTTTTGCATCGATGGTTTAGAGTCTTTGCTCTTTTGGAAGTTACGTTGAAGGACTGTGTCTAAGGAGGAGCAAAAAAAAATTGTGAGGTTGGTGTGGGACATAGTGGCTGCTAAAACCCTTTTTTTTGGGGG
This sequence comes from Myiopsitta monachus, assembly GCA_017639245.1. Classification (NCBI taxonomy): domain Eukaryota; kingdom Metazoa; phylum Chordata; class Aves; order Psittaciformes; family Psittacidae; genus Myiopsitta; species Myiopsitta monachus. Next base: position 117,682,183 of record CM029917.1, on the reverse strand, counting down.
AGGGGAAGGTAAAAGGGTTGTTTTCAACTTAGTGTTTTTTTGCTGGGAGGCTTTCAAGTGTCCATAAGGTTTGTTCTTTAGAGTTTCTATGTGTGTTATGTTTTGGGGTATAGCTGTAATTTGTCCCTGTAGGTGTGTTTTCTCAGAGTTCATTTTCAGAGAGCTGACTTTTTCCTGTTCTCTTACTGGTTAATGTGGACACTGACCTGGTGACTGTAGAGCTAGTATATCTTCATTGGTTTTAAGTACTTTAAGTTAACTTCTGTTGCTTTTTTTTTAAGTGGTATAGTAGGTTCGGTGTAGCAGACATACCTGTTGGGTGCTTGGTGTATGAGCATCGTATATAATCAAGCTGGGGTTAAGAATTTCACAGGAAAGACATTTTTCACTAGCTGTGGTCAGTTTGCATTTGTTTATATTTCTTTTTATGGAGTCGCATCCAAATCGTGAGAAATAAAATTCTACAATGAGGAGGATTGTTAAAGATCTGGAGGATTTCAGGTGAGGTGGGTGACTAACAGCTGAATGTTACTTGATGGTGGGTCTTACTTTTAGTCTTTTTTGTAGGTTCTGTGCAGTTGCCTGTGAAGTCAGTTCACCATTTCCAGTGAGGCAGGAATATAATGACAAGGATGGTGGGGTCAAGTACTTATCACCAGTGCAATGCTCACTTGTGTCTACTTTTTTAAGTTTGGAAGAGGAGGAGAACCCTGGTGTAGCATGCAGAAAAAATGTAGGACCAGCTGAGCAAATGTTGGTAGAGTTAAGGATGAGGCAGTAAGTTGTTAAAGGAATAAGTAAGCATTGACTGGTATGGTGGTGGTGGTGAGAATGATAGCCCAAACTGTGTTTTTCTTCTGTTTGCTTGATTACAAACTGTTGTGTGGCTGAATTTTTTGTTTTGCTTTCTTTTTCTTTTTTAGTTTTTGCCTTTCTTACTGCAGATGGTGAAGACTAAATTGGCAAGTGCAGCCATCAGACAGGCATCTAATATGAGAGTTCGGAGCAATAAGCCTGGCTAGAGATTTATGGCAATAGGAAAACTACGCAGGGGGGCTGCTTTTTGGGAGCAGGGGGATGGGGGACAATATCAGTCTAGCAGGGGCGTGTTTTAAACGTACCGTGGGGTTGAGAGAAAGAAGTGAGATGCTTAATAACATCATCTTACAGTGGTCAGGGTAGTACAGGTTGACTGTGTTAAGGACTGCGTTTGCTTGTATTCTGCGTTGGCGCTTCCACATGGCTCATTGAGTTAAAGGCGCTCGGCCTGCTCCTAGGACCTTGTCTTTCAGATACTCACTGCTCAAGCCGGTTGCCTAACAGTGGATCGGGCTTTTTTTTTCCCCCAGGTTTGTGTGTGTAAAGCAGAGTAGGGCTTTTGCTTTGAGTCATTTGCTCAGTAGTCTTTTGGGGTCTTGCTCCAAGCTACTTTTGCAGCTGTGAGTAGGTAAGGGGTTTGTGAGTGTGTGTGGTGGCTCAGAGTTGAGGAAAACATGGCAAAGGGATTCGGTATTTGTGTTTTCTATTCCAGGTCTTGCCCTCTCCGTTCGAAGACAAATGAGTGCTTCATGTGAGTCAGGGATGTAAAGAGAAGGATAGTGGAGCTGATCAGTTTTTGCAAGAACCATGGTCATTTGCCTTTGTTGGACTTCTAGGCCCCAGAGGGCAGGAGAGGCCTGGCGTGAGACTGCTATCTCTTTGGAACAGGCAAGTGCAGCGTTGAGGAGCTTTAGAGGAGGCAGTGGCTTGGTATAGAACACATGGAGCTAGATGGCTGGGGTGGTGGTGATAACTGTTAGCACAGGGGGTTCGCCTTGCTTTGTTTCTGGCAGGTGACAAAGAGGAACTTGGCAATGGCCGCAACACTGCTGGTGTCCGATGGAGGAGTTCTGAACACTGAGGCTGTCTCGAGACTCCTGGCGCTATGGAAGCTGAGGAGAGGGACTCTTTTTGGGGGCTGGGGTGTGGGAGATGAGTTCAGGATAGCAGGAAAGGGTTGAAAATGTAATATAGGGCTGAGGGAAAGGCAGTGTGTTATATTGTAGAGTGAGCTCACTGTGAGCAGGGCAGTTCCAGCTTGGATGCTTTATGGACTGCATGCGATCCATGTTCTATATTGGTGCTTCCTCAGGTCCTGATGTCTTCATATCTCCTTGAGCTGAAGGGGTTTAAGCCTGCTTCGCAGGTCCTGTCTTCTGAGTGCCGACCACTCGTGTGGGTCACCCAAGTGCCTGTTTGGCATTCCTTTTCCAGCTTTACAAGTGTAAAGCACGCTATGGCTTTTGTCACAGGCTCATCAGCTCATTAGAATTTTGGAGCATGGTTCCAGGCTGCCCTGGGAGCTCCTTTCTCTCGGCATCCATGTATATCCTGGGTAGGATTTCGCCCCTGCATCTTCATGCTTGTAGGTCTTGAAGAGTACTCAAGCTTCTGCCCTTGGGGCCTGGCCCTTCATAAACCTAATGCTAACACCTAACCCCCTAACCCTAACCCCCTAACCCTAACCCCCTAACCCTAACTGTATCCTTAACGCTAACCCACCTAGATATAACCCTAACGATAACCCGTAGAGACTCCATAGAAACTCTTTAGGGACACGTTTGGGAGGTGGGGTGGTTTGGACATAGCTATATTTAGGGACCCATAGAGAGACCCTGGGGGGGGCTGGGACCCCTTCGAGCCGCCATAGAATCCTTATAGGAAAAAAATGGGGGTGGGGGGTATGGACATAGAGACACATAGGGACCTGTAGAGAAACAATGGGGGGGGTCTGCGATCCATAGAGACCCCATAGAAACTCCATAGGGACACACTGTGGAGGGGTGTGGACATAGAGACACATAGGGGCCCATAGAAGGACACTGGGAGGGGCTGGGACCCTTAGAGACCCTATAGAAACTCCATAGGTACACACTGGGGGAGGGGGTATGGATATAGAGACACATAGGGACCCGCAGAAAGACACTTGGGGGGGTTGTGACCCGCAGAGCCCCCATAGAAACTCCATAGGTGCACACTGTGTGGGGGTGTATGGACATAGAGACACATAGGGACCCATGGAGAGACATTGTGAGGGGGCTGGGACCTATAGAGCCCCCGTAGAAACTCCATAGGGACACACTGGGTAGGGGTATTGACATAGAGACGCATAGGGACCTGTAAAGAGACACTGGGGGGTGTTGGGACACCTTAGAGACCCCATGGAAACTCCATAGGGACACACTGGGGTGGTATATGAACATAGAGAAACATAGGGAGCAATAGAAGGGCATGGGGGGGCTGGGACCCACAGAGACCTCATAGACACTCCTTAGGGACACTCGGGGGGGGGGGGGTGTGTGGACATAGAGACACATAGGGACCCATAGAGTAACATTGGGGGGGTCTGCGATCCATAGAGACCCCATAGAAACTCCATATGGAGACGCTGGGTGGGGGTATTGACAAAGAGACACATAGGGACCCGTAGAGAGACCCTGGGGGGGGCTGCGACCCAGAGATACCCCATAGTACCTCCATAGGGACACACTTGGGAGAAGGGATATAGAGACACATAGGGAGCCATAGAGAGACATTGGGGGGGGGGGTCTGGGACCCATAGAGACCCTGTAAAAACTACATAGGGACGCGTGGGGGGGGGGGTAGTGTCATAGAGTCACTCAGGGACCCATGGGGAGGCACTGGGGGGTCTGCGATCCATAGTGTTCCCATAGAAACTGCATAGGGACGCAGTTGGGAGGGGGGTGTTGTCATAGAGACACATAGGGGACCCATAGGGAGACACTGGGGGGGGGCTGGGACCCGTAGTGACGCCATAGAAAGTCGATAGGGATACACTGAGGGGGGGGGTGTTGTCGTAGAGACACATAGGGGACCCATAGAGAGACATTGGGAGGGCTGGGACCCCTTAGAGACCCCATAGAAACTCCCTAGGGACACCCTGGGGGGTTGTTTGGGCATAGGGACCCAGGAAAATAATTTCTCATCACGTTCTTCTCTTTTGCTTTTTATTTTCTGCCCGTGTTTTTATTTATTTCTTTTTCATTCATTCTTTTCTTCGGCTGCCCCTGCTCTTTAGTCTCTTTTAGTAATTTTTCTCGTAGGTGTCCCATAGCGACCCAGAGAAAGTCCTAGAGCCCCACAGACCCTATAGACATCCCCTGGAGAGGCACAGCAATGGACAGAGCCTCGGAGAGACTCGGTAGTGATCCCATGGTGATGGGTCTGGGCTGGGGGCGGGCCCAAGGCGGGATAATGAAGTCCTGGGGCTGTAGTCTGTGCTGTGGGAGGGGCCAATTTAGGAGTGTGGGCGCGGTCTAGGCTGTGGGTGGGTGCTGGAGTGGAGGCAGGATTGTGGGGGCCGGTGTGCGGGTGGGGCTGGGGCCCCCCCTTTTTTTCGGGGTGCGTGTACCGGTGTGAGTGCCGATTATTAAAGCAGTGAAGTAACGAGCTGCTCCTTGGAGCAGTTTCTCTTCGATTTTGCTGAGGTTTTGGTTTTAGTTTTTGTTTCTTTTTGCTTCGGGGTGGGGGGCGGAATGAAAACGGGGGTGTGGGGAATCTGGGGACGGATGGTGTCGTTTGGGGCACCCCAGTATCGCCGGATGAGCCCTGGTGCCCCCAAAATACTCCAAAACCCAGAGGATGGGTCTGCAAGGGTTGGGGCGGGGGGGGGGCGTTGGTGGGAGGGGATACCCCCGCGACACTGGATAGAGCCGGTGGGGGGGGAGCGGTGTAGCGCCGGGCGCCGCTCGCTGCTGCCATCCTGTGTTCAGAGTTCGGTACTGCAGGTGGTGGTGGTGTGGGAGGGGGCGGTGTGGCGCCGGGCGCCGCTGGCTGCTGCCATCTGTGTCCAGAGCTCGGTACTGCAGCCCGGGCTCCGCGCATGAGCCGTGGGGCCCTCTTTGTTCCCGCGGCTGTCCCCGGAAGTGGCCGGTGTCACGCGGTGGTTGCCGGCTTCCGGTGAGCAATGGCCGCCGCGGCTCTGCGCTCGGGTGCGGGCGGGCGGGCGCGCGGGGTGCTCGTGGCCGCAGCCCGGTGTTGGCGCAGCGGCTCCGGTCCCTCCGGCACGGCGTTTCGGTGCAGCATGGCGGCGGGCAGTTTCCGGGTCCCGGTACCGGCAGCGGCGACAGCAGGTGAGATCCGAGCCCCCCGGGGGTCCGGGGTTACCGGGGAGGCGAGCGAGCCCGCCCGCCCGTCCGTCCGTCCGTCCCTCGGGTGGGCGCAGGGGGGTGTCTCCTGCCCGCTGCCGCCCGGCGCGGGAAGCTTCAGAGCGCCCGGAGCGTCAGGGTTGCGGTCTGCCGGGGACGAGCCGGGTGAGGGGCCCCGAGTGCGCTTGCTTCTGCCTTAATGTCCCTCGCTGAATCTCAGGCGCCTCGGAGGTTCCTGCCCGGCACCCTGCGCCCTGGCACTGTGCTTGTCTCTCTCCTTTTGCCCTGGTTTCAGCTGTAGCAGAGTTGAATCTTTTCCTAGGATCTGGTGCAGGGCTGTGTTTCGCCTTTACTCTGAGAATAACGCTGGTAACGCACCGATGTTTCAGTGGTTGCTCGGTCCCGCTTACCCTGGTCAAGGACTTGTCACTTCCTTGTGCTGTGCCAGTGAGGAGGGGCAGAGGAAGCCGGGAGGGAGCAGAGAGAGGATACTGGACCTGGGCCGGCGGAAGGCGCATTCCATACGTGCTACAGCACTGCGAGGAGTTCCTCGTAGAGTCCTTAATTCACACTGTATCTCCATTGGTAGGGAAAGGGGTGAAGACGGAAATACCCGTTTAGAAACCAGCCAAGGAATTCCCTGTTTATTTTCTCTGATCTAAAATGGCAGTTAGTTTGGCAATGAGACTGTTCGCTGTCGCTTTAAGATGCCAAAAGGTCTGGAGGCTGAAATTCTCTGTCCCTGAAATGAGTGAGGTCTGCAGCAGCAGCAGCAGCGGGGGCAGGGCTAATTGCCCTCCTTTTGTTCTGCAAATAGACATTGCTGTGTTGTGCCCTGGGGGAGCCCAGGTCATCCCAGCTTTTCTGGTGAGACGGTCAGGGAGGCTTTCAGTTGCTGCTGCTGCTCTCCTGGTTTCCCCCGGTTTGAATGCCTGCCTTGCTCCAATAGAGTCTTTAGGTTTCTTCAGAAAGGCTTAGTATTCTTGATGCAGAGACAGCGTTGTGAGGGAGCTGATGGGGATCTCGACCTGTGTTGCAAGGTGCTTGTAGCAAGAGTCTCATGGAGTTGCCAGACTGGGTGGCCTTAGGGCTTCTCTAGTTTATGCCAAGTCATTTCAAGTCTCAGTGTGTTGAGAAGGGGCAGAGCCTTTATTTGCTCTGCTGCTGATTTGCCCTGGCCATCCAGCTAAAGGCTTTAGTTGTGGGAGCAGTTGGCCTAAGGCTTGCTCATGGAATTTTCTGCCATCTAAAAATTATGCCTTTTAGGAATGAAACGGAGTTTCTCTCATGAAAGCTTTACAAATGCCCTTTAAATCCTAGTGCTCTTAATGGGTGAGACAGCTGTGGATGGCCCAGTGTGCAGCCTACGCGTCCAGCACCCTACAGGACAAAATACGCGTGAGCTTACTGGTCCCCGCGTGGGGCTGAAGATGAGAGCAGTGTTACAGGAGGTTATTTGAGGATGAATTGAAAACGTTCCAGGTCTTGTTTCTGGGGAAGTCTCTCGTTTCCAGATTGTCCTGGTGCACTGTGGGCAGGCTCCTGGCTGTGTGTTGTTTGTGCAGGTGTCCATCAGGCCCCTTCCTCTTCTTTCTTTCTTTATGTCCTTTTAGGGTTCGATTTCATAACTTTCTGGCAGGCATGTGGTACCCCAACTTGCTGTTTAACTACAGCAGCAGTTTGCAGTGGCTTAGTTTTGTACCTTGTATAAAGATAGCATTCTTCTGAACGGCAGGGCGTGTCTGTCGCCCAAAGGTGATATTGTCTTTAAGCACAGAGTGTGCCTGTTTAAGTCATGGTATTTCACACCCTTCTTTTCTTGCAGCTTTGTGCCCAGGCAGGTGTGTGACCTACACTGCTGTTCAGGCTTCCCACAGCTACAAACCCGATCAGCGGCATTACTTGAAGCAGTTCCGCAAGCCTGGTGTTAACAGTCCTCGCAAGGTCTGTATGTATCAGGAGGTGATGGAATACTTCCATGTGGTTGCGGTACCGTGGCAAGCGTATCTTTAGTTACTTAAGTTCTCCACAGCCGTAGAGCAGAGTGTCTCAAACCAGTTCTTAAGCTCCTGAGTTATGTAGAGCTTCTCAGTAATTCGGCTAGGGAAAGAAGTCTCCGTCTGCCTTTCCCAGAACTGATTTTGTCTCAAATGTACGTTTTATTTCTCTCCATCTCTAAACCACCTTGCAATTCAGCTATGTTAGTTGTGTTCAATTCTTCCTTTCTTTAAGAGAGAAGCAGTGCAGGGGGCAAGCAAGCAGCGGTCGCCCAGTCCTTACTGCCTCACCTGCCGATCCAAAGTGAACAGGTTCTCTTTCTTTTGTCACTAGAGCAGTAAAGAGTAGTCTTCTCCCAAATCACATTGAGAGGTGGGATTCTCACATCATGAATGTGCCTTGCAGCCCACCGTCAAGTTTGGGGAGGAGGCTGCAGAGTCATGGGGCGTCTTTCTCAGAGGGGTTGCGAGACTCAACAGCCGTTTTTCTGCTGTGTATCAACTTCCAATTTCTCCCTTTTATCTGTGACTGTTACCTGGCAGGGCATCCATTCAGTTCAAACAGTTTGAAAGTGAAAAAAAAAAATCAAAAGGGGGGGGGGGATTTTTTTAGTTTATTTTCTAGCGAGCGCCTGTGGACATTGGAGGTCATGGGTCACGTGGCCTCTTTATTCTTTTTAAATCATTATGACAAGCAATGCGTACTGGCCACTGTGTACCCAAACGGTTAGCCCCCCGCGCCCGCTGTTGGCCGCAGGACCTGGCGGGCAGCTGTGCAGTTACGGTGGCACTGCGTGCCGTACCGCGCAGCTTGCTTCGCCGCCTATTGCGTAGGGGGGCCGAGGAATACGGGCCGAACACCGTGGTTTGTCACGTTGTCCGAGGGTTTGGTCGACCGCAGGTGTGGCGCTCCCCGCGTGTCTGCTGTGCTAGCAGCTGTGCCGCTTTCGGCCCTGTGTTTTTCCCATGCTTTACCAGAGAGCTTGTTCAGCGGCCGGTGTCCCCTGCGCCATCATGGATGACCTGCTCACAAATTACAAATGTCATGACCACGTCCTGCGCCATCCTCCAGCACCCTCCTTTCCGACGTGCTTTTTTTCGACCCAGCCCGCGGTGCAGCCGAGAGCAGGGCGACCCTCGGGTAAGTTCCTATTTCGCGTCTCCTGGTGGGGTGGTCTGGTTAGGTCTTCCGGTCCGAGAGGCGCGGTCTGGCCGGGCGGTCCGGTGTGCAGCCGGCTGCTTTCTTCCTGGCGCACCGGGGCTCCTGGTCGCCCGTGGTGGGCGTCCCGCGTCTTTCCCCTGCCCCCCCCCTGTTCTCTTTGCCTTCTCCCGTGTCTCCCCCCATCGTTCTGTTTTTTGTTTCCTGGCTGGCCCGCCGGGCGGGCGGCGTAGGCCGGCCCCTGGCTGCCGCCGGCGCATTGTTCCCAGCCTGTGCGGAGTTCGTCGGCCGTCTCCTTCCCGTCTCCTTGGTCTCTCTCTCTTTCTCACGTTTTTTGTGCGCGCGCTCCCCTGGAGCTCCAGGGCCTTCGGCTCCGGGGCCCTCTCCTCTGTTCGTCGTCGCCTGGCTTCGGCGGCGTTTCTTGCCTCGCTCCGCTTGTGCGCGGGCAGTGGGGCCCGCCGGGGCCCCCGCCCCCGCACTTTGGGTCGCCTCGCGGCGGAGGAGCTTCACGCGAGGGCCCAGGCCAGCTGTTTCATACTCTTCTATCCCTGTTCCCCCTTGTGTCTCGTCTGGTCCTTCCCCGTGCCGGCCGGTCCGCCTCTTCCCCGGTCCCCCTTCCCCCCCGCTTCGCTTCGTCCCGGATCCTACCCCCCCCCCCCCCCGCTTCTTGCCCTCCCTCCCATTTCTCTTCTTCCTCTTGCGCGTCCCCCCCAACCCGCTTCTTGTGCACCTGCTTTTCCTGTTTTGGTCCGCATATTTTCCTACGTTTTTCCCTTTTTCGCCTTTCTCCTCCTTTCTCTTGTCCAGCTGTTCCTGCTTCCCCCCTCCTTTACCGCCTGGGCAACCTCACCAAGCAGCTGCCTGCCCGCTTCGGTCCGGCCCGCCCTTTCGTCTCCCCCTGGGCTGTTCCAGCCACCCTGTGCCCCCCGTGCCCCCCCCCCGCTTTCGTCCTTGCCTGCTCGGCCGCCCTCTCTGCGGCCTGCCCCTCATCTGCCGCGTAACTGCCTCCAGTCCCCTTCCCTGCCCCGTCCCGCCCCGCATGCCCCGGTTCTTGTGGGGCCGTTTTGGGCGGCCCGTTGCCCGAAGCCTTCTTTCCTTCCTGATTTCCGTCGTCCATCCCGCGCTCGCTGCCCCACTGCCCTCCCCGTGTCCCGGCGGACTTTCTCCCCATCCTCCTACCTTCTTTTTTCTTTCCCACGTTGCCCTGCCGGGATGCGCCGCCCTGCCGAGCCTCCCGGGCGGCCTTGGCATGTGCCTCCCCGCCGCCCCCCGGAGTTGTTTCCTCGGCAGGTGAGGCAGTAAGGACTGGGCGACCGTTGCTTGCTTCCCCCCTGCTTTTCTCTTAAAGAACGGAAGAATTGAACACAACTAACATAGCTGAATTGCAAGGTGGTTCAGAGATGGGAGAAATCAACACCGTACATTTGAGACCAAAATCACTCCTGTGAAAGGCAGACTTCTTTCCCTAGCCGATTACTGAGGAGCTCTCATAACTCAGGAGCCTTAAGAACTGGTTTGAGACACTCTGCTCTACTGCTGTGGAGAACTTAAGTACTAAAGGACGCTTGCCACAGTACCGCAACCACATGGAAGTATTCCATCACCTCCTGATACATACAGACCTTGCGAGGCTGTTACTACACACCTGCCTGGGCACAAAGCTGCAAGAAAAGAAGGGTGTGAAATACCATGACTTAAACAGGCACACTCTGTGCTTAAAGACAATATCACCTTTGGGCGACAGACACGCCCTGCCGTTCAGAAGAATGCTATCTTTATACAAGGTACAAAACTAAGCCACTGCAAACTGCTGCTGTAGTTAAACAGCAAGTTGGGGTACCACATGCCTGCCAGAAAGTTATGAAATCGAACCCTAAAAGGACATAAAGAAAAAGAAAGAAGAGGAAGGGCCTGATGGACACCTGCACAAACAACACACAGCCAGGAGCCTGCCCACAGTGCACCAGGACAATCTGGAAACGAGAGACTTCCCCAGAACAAGACCTGGAACGTTTTCAATTCATCCTCAAATAACCTCCTGTAACACTGCTCTCATCTTCAGCCCCACGCGGGGACCAGTAAGCTCACGCATATTTTGTCCTGTAGGGTGCTGGACGCGTAGGCTGCACACTGGGCCATCCACAGCTGTCTCACCCATTAAGAGCACTAGGATTTAAAGGGCATTTGTAAAGCTTTCATGAGAGAAACTCCGTTTCATTCCTAAAAGGCATAATTTTTAGATGGCAGAAAATTCCATGAGCAAGCCTTAGGCCAACTGCTCCCACAACTAAAGCCTTTAGCTGGATGGCCAGGGCAAATCAGCAGCAGAGCAAATAAAGGCTCTGCCCCTTCTCAACACACTGAGACTTGAAATGACTTGGCATAAACTAGAGAAGCCCTAAGGCCACCCAGTCTGGCAACTCCATGAGACTCTTGCTACAAGCACCTTGCAACACAGGTCGAGATCCCCATCAGCTCCCTCACAACGCTGTCTCTGCATCAAGAATACTAAGCCTTTCTGAAGAAACCTAAAGACTCTATTGGAGCAAGGCAGGCATTCAAACCGGGGGAAACCAGGAGAGCAGCAGCAGCAACTGAAAGCCTCCCTGACTGTCTCACCAGAAAAGCTGGGATGACCTGGGCTCCCCCAGGGCACAACACAGCAATGTCTATTTGCAGAACAAAAGGAGGGCAATTAGCCCTGCCCCCGCTGCTGCTGCTGCTGCAGACCTCACTCATTTCAGGGACAGAGAATTTCAGCCTCCAGACCTTTTGGCATCTTAAAGCGACAGCGAACAGTCTCATTGCCAAACTAACTGCCATTTTAGATCAGAGAAAATAAACAGGGAATTCCTTGGCTGGTTTCTAAACGGGTATTTCCGTCTTCACCCCTTTCCCTACAATGGAGATACAGTGTGAATTAAGGACTCTACGAGGAACTCCTCGCAGTGCTGTAGCACGTATGGAATGCGCCTTCCGCCGGCCCAGGTCCAGTATCCTCTCTCTCTCTGCTCCCTCCCGGCTTCCTCTGCCCCTCCTCACTGGCACAGCACAAGGAAGTGACAAGTCCTTGACCAGGGTAAGCGGGACCGAGCAACCACTGAAACATCGGTGCGTTACCAGCGTTATTCTCAGAGTAAAGGCGAAACACAGCCCTGCACCAGATCCTAGGAAAAGATTCAACTCTGCTACAGCTGAAACCAGGGCAAAAGGAGAGAGACAAGCACAGTGCCAGGGCGCAGGGTGCCGGGCAGGAACCTCCGAGGCGCCTGAGATTCAGCGAGGGACATTAAGGCAGAAGCAAGCGCACTCGGGGCCCCTCACCCGGCTCGTCCCCGGCAGACCGCAACCCTGACGCTCCGGGCGCTCTGAAGCTTCCCGCGCCGGGCGGCAGCGGGCAGGAGACACCCCCCTGCGCCCACCCGAGGGACGGACGGACGGGCGGGCGGGCGGGCGGGCTCGCTCGCCTCCCCGGTAACCCCGGACCCCCGCGGGGCTCGGATCTCACCTGCTGTCGCCGCTGCCGGTACCGGGACCCGGAAACTGCCCGCCGCCATGCTGCACCGAAACGCCGTGCCGGAGGGACCGGAGCCGCTGCGCCAACACCGGGCTGCGGCCACGAGCACCCCGCGCGCCCGCCCGCACCCCAGCGCAGAGCCGCGGCGGCCATTGCTCACCGGAAGCCGGCAACCACCGCGTGACACCGGCCACTTCCGGGGACAGCCGCGGGAACAAAGAGGGCCCCACGGCTCATGCGCGGAGCCCGGGCTGCAGTACCGAGCTCTGGACACAGATGGCAGCAGCCAGCGGCGCCCGGCGCCACACCGCCCCCTCCCACACCACCACCACCTGCAGTACCGAACTCTGAACACAGGATGGCAGCAGCGAGCGGCGCCCGGCGCTACACCGCTCCCCCCCCACCGGCTCTATCCAGTGTCGCGGGGGTATCCCCTCCCACCAACGCCCCCCCCCGCCCCAACCCTTGCAGACCCATCCTCTGGGTTTTGGAGTATTTTGGGGGCACCAGGGCTCATCCGGCGATACTGGGGTGCCCCAAACGACACCATCCGTCCCCAGATTCCCCACACCCCCGTTTTCATTCCGCCCCCCACCCCGAAGCAAAAAGAAACAAAAACTAAAACCAAAACCTCAGCAAAATCGAAGAGAAACTGCTCCAAGGAGCAGCTCGTTACTTCACTGCTTTAATAATCGGCACTCACACCGGTACACGCACCCCGAAAAAAAGGGGGGGCCCCAGCCCCACCCGCACACCGGCCCCCCCAATCCTGCCTCCACTCCAGCACCCACCCACAGCCTAGACCGCGCCCACACTCCTAAATTGGCCCCTCCCACAGCACAGACTACAGCCCCAGGACTTCATTATCCCGCCTTGGGCCCGCCCCCAGCCCAGACCCATCACCATGGGATCACTACCGAGTCTCTCCGAGGCTCTGTCCATTGCTGTGCCTCTCCAGGGGATGTCTATAGGGTCTGTGGGGCTCTAGGACTTTCTCTGGGTCGCTATGGGACACCTACGAGAAAAATTACTAAAAGAGACTAAAGAGCAGGGGCAGCCGAAGAAAAGAATGAATGAAAAAGAAATAAATAAAAACACGGGCAGAAAATAAAAAGCAAAAGAGAAGAACGTGATGAGAAATTATTTTCCTGGGTCCCTATGCCCAAACAACCCCCCGGGGTGTCCCTATGGAGTTTCTATGGGGTCTCTAAGGGGTCCCAGCCCTCCCAATGTCTCTCTATGGGTCCCCTATGTGTCTCTATGACAACACCCCCCCCCTCAGTGTATCCCTATCGACTTTCTATGGCGTCACTACGGGTCCCAGCCCCCCCCCAGTGTCTCCCTATGGGTCCCCTATGTGTCTCTATGACAACACCCCCCTCCCAACTGCGTCCCTATGCAGTTTCTATGGGAACACTATGGATCGCAGACCCCCCAGTGCCTCCCCATGGGTCCCTGAGTGACTCTATGACACTACCCCCCCCCCCACGCGTCCCTATGTAGTTTTTACAGGGTCTCTATGGGTCCCAGACCCCCCCCCCCAGTGTCTCTCTATGGCTCCCTATGTGTCTCTATATCCCTTCTCCCAAGTGTGTCCCTATGGAGGTACTATGGGGTATCTCTGGGTCGCAGCCCCCCCCAGGGTCTCTCTACGGGTCCCTATGTGTCTCTTTGTCAATACCCCCACCCAGCGTCTCCATATGGAGTTTCTATGGGGTCTCTATGGATCACAGACCCCCCCAATGTTACTCTATGGGTCCCTATGTGTCTCTATGTCCACACACCCCCCCCCCCCGAGTGTCCCTAAGGAGTGTCTATGAGGTCTCTGTGGGTCCCAGCCCCCCCATGCCCTTCTATTGCTCCCTATGTTTCTCTATGTTCATATACCACCCCAGTGTGTCCCTATGGAGTTTCCATGGGGTCTCTAAGGTGTCCCAACACCCCCCAGTGTCTCTTTACAGGTCCCTATGCGTCTCTATGTCAATACCCCTACCCAGTGTGTCCCTATGGAGTTTCTACGGGGGCTCTATAGGTCCCAGCCCCCTCACAATGTCTCTCCATGGGTCCCTATGTGTCTCTATGTCCATACACCCCCACACAGTGTGCACCTATGGAGTTTCTATGGGGGCTCTGCGGGTCACAACCCCCCCAATGTCTTTCTGCGGGTCCCTATGTGTCTCTATATCCATACCCCCTCCCCCAGTGTGTACCTATGGAGTTTCTATAGGGTCTCTAAGGGTCCCAGCCCCTCCCAGTGTCCTTCTATGGGCCCCTATGTGTCTCTATGTCCACACCCCTCCACAGTGTGTCCCTATGGAGTTTCTATGGGGTCTCTAACGAGTTCCAGCCCCCCACAGTGCCTCTCTATGGGTCCCTAAGTATCTCTACGTCCAACCCCCTCACCCAGTGTGTCCCTATGAAGTTTCTATGGGGTAAGGGGTACCAGCATCCCCCAATGTCTCCCTATGGGTCCATATGTGTCTCTATATCCATCCCCCTCAATGTGTCCCTATAGAGTTTCTGTGGGGTATCTCTGGGTTGCAGCCCCCCCAGTGTCTCACTATGGGTCCCTACGCATCTCCATGTCCATTATCCCCCCTGTATGTCCCTACGGAGTCCCGTTGAGGTCTCTAAGGTGTCCCAGACCCCATCCTCCAGCGCCTATGGATCGCAAACCCCCCCAATGTTTCTCTAAGGGTCCCTATCTGTCTCTATGACAATACCCCCCACCCCCAGCGTTTCCCTATAAGGATTCTATGGAGGCTCGAAGAGGTCCCAGCCCCCTCTCTCTCTCCCAGCCAATGTCTCTCTATGAGTCCCTAATTGTACCTTTGTCCAAACCACCTCATCGCCCAAATGTGTCCCTAAGGAGCTTCTACGGAGTCTCCATGGGTCGCAGCCCCCCCAGTGTCTCTCTACTGGTCCCTATATGTCTCTACGTCCACCACCCCACCACCCCCGTGTGTGTCCCTATGCAGTTTCTATGGGGTCTCTGTGGATCACAGCACCCCCCAGTGTCTCTCGATGCCTCCCTCTGTGTCTCCCTACCCCCCCGCCCCCCCCCCCAGTGTCCGTACCTTGAACGCCAGGACGGTGGTGCCACGCTGGAGATGGGTGCCGGCCCCGGGCAGCAGCGGCGCCGGCTCCCGGAGGAGGGGGGCGGCGATGCCGAGCGGGGGCACGCCCGAGTCCCGAGGGCGGCAAACCCCGGCAGGAGGGAACGGGACGGGAGCAGAGCCTTCGTCAGCGCCATCTTGGAAAGCAAAATGGCGGCGGCACAGGTGAGGGGCTGTCGTAACCACGGCAACGCGGCCGCCATGATGGGGGAGGGCATGACTCGGCAGGAGGGAGGGGCTGGCCTGAATATGGAAAAATGGCGGGTAAACAATGGCGCCAGTGGCACCTCACCAATATGGCCGCCCCCAGGTGCCGCACTCAAGATGGCGACGCTTCCGTCGCGGCAATTGTACCTCATCAATATGGCCGCCCCCAAATGTCGTACTCAAGATGGCGCCTCTCCATTGGCGACAATGGCGCCTCACCAATATGGCCGCCCCCAGGTGCCGTACTCAAGATGGCGACGCTTCCGTCGCGACAAATGTTACCTCATCAATATGGCCGCCCCCAAGTGCCGTACTCAAGATGGCGCCTCTCCATTGGCGACAATGGCGCCTCACCAATATGGCCGCCCCCAAGTGCCGTACTCAAGATGGCGACGCTTCCGTCGCGACAAATGTTCCTCATCAATATGGCCGCCCCCAAGTGCCGTACTCAAGATGGCGACGCTTCCGTCGCGACAATGGAATGGCGCCTCACCAATATGGCCGCCCTCAACCTCCCACTCCCAACATGGCGGCGCACAGCCGCACTCAATATGGCGCCCACCATCCGGAACTCCCCCCGGGACGCTTCTCTCCGCCTCCCCTCACGTCTCCTCCACCCGCAGCTCCCTCTTAGCCTCCCCCATGGCCGCCCTATGGCGGCGGGCGGCGTGAGGCTGGAAGCGCCAGATTAGGAGGTATATGGCGGACTGGAGTCCCTACACGGGGTTTCTAATGGTGGTCTGCAGACCCTTTACGGGAGTCTATGGGGAGACATGGGGTGCCTATGGGGGGATTAAGAAGGACATGGGGGTCTATGGTGCTCCGGAGACCCTTCTTGGGGTTCTATGGGGGAATATGGGAGGATATAGCGGGATTGGAGGGTCTGGAGTCTCACCCATGGGGTTCTGTGGGGGTGTGGAGACCGCAGTACCGAATATCGGACACAAGGCGGCAGCAGCGAGCGGCGCCAGGAGCCATTCCCCCCCCAATCTCCACCACCTGCAATACCACGTTTCGGCCACATGACGGCAGCACCCACTCCATTACTCAGCGCCTCATGGGAACCGGCCTGAGCAACGCCAGCTCCTCCGCCCAGTTTATGTCCCCCGGGGGTCACGAGCTACTCACTGTGAACAGGGCTGACTCTTCTCTGCCCCCGGCGCCTCCCTGCCGAAAAACCAGTCCCGGCCTTCGCAGCTCACCGCTGCTCTTCTGCCAAACCACCGCCCACCGCAGTGACACTGGGGTGCCCCAAATGACACCATCTGTCCCCAGATTCCCCCCCCCCCCTTTATATTCCACTCCCAAAGCAAAAGCAGACGAAAAAGACCAACAACAATCAAAAAAAAAAGATAAAAACTGCCCCAAGGAGCAGCTCATTACTTCATTGCTTTAATAAGTGCCATTTACACAGGTACACGCACCCCAGAGAAAAACGGGGGCGCTCTGCTAGAAGGAGACAAGGTGGGGACAGCACCCCCAGTCCCTGTCCTGCAGGCTGCAGAGGATGGTGCCACGGCTCCTGCTCAGGCTCTGCTCTGCGATGTTCCCCCTCCGTTCCCGTGCTGGGATGGGTGCCGCAGGGCACCACGGCCCTCGTCTCTGGTGGCCCCATCTTCCGGGGGCTACCTGTTGAGCATCACATCACCAGATGCCTGCAACAAGTCACCTGGAAAACGCAAATGCCAAATTAGGTTTCAGCCTGCTAAAGAAGAGCACAGAAGAATGCAGTCAGAGACAGGGAGAGGATACAACAATTGGTGAGGTTAGAGATGCCCTAAGGGTTTTACTTGGCAGGAGTGGAAGGGAGGGAGATCAAATCCCCAGGGCCGGAATCCACCAACCTGCCAAAAAGGACTGGCAGATCTGCCAGGGCTTTGGGCTGTCCCAAAGCATGCAGAGGGGAACACATTTCTGTGCTGTCTCAAGTGAAAAAACTGAAACCCCGAAAATCGGTGAGGCCATCAACTTCCGGGAGATGTGCTGGGCTTGGGTCTTTGGAAAGAAGTGGCCTTTCTTTGTAGAAGGTGAAACGTCCTCTGGCTGACGAGCTGACTGCCTGGAACAGCAGAAGCCATGCCAGGTACAGCAGAAGCCATGCCAGGTACAGCAGAAGCCATGCCAGGTACAGCAGAAGCGATCTGAAGATCCCCTCTGATGGAGAGTTCCACAAATGCAATTTCTTTGAGAAAGATTTCTCTTCCAGAACTCTCTTTCCAACTGAAGTAAAAATTTACACATCCTCGCGTAAGGAAAAAGGACACCACTGAAGCAACAACTCACCAAAACCACAGCCGCAGTCACCATCCCTGCTTACAAGGCTGCCAACGCTTCTCAGGAAAGCCTGGAAAAAACACACACCGAAGCAATGCCGGTTTATCCCCTTGGGTCCATGTCTCCTCTTCTACCTTGGTTGCTTCCAGCACAGCTGCCAGGGCCTCCGAGCGAGCTTCTCAAGTACTACCGCGAGCTCTTTTCAAAGCTTACGGACTGAAAAAGCAGAAAGCTTTGACTGTCAACACCTGAACTCTTGCAAACGCTTTCTTTGCTCTTTCAGCACTGCAGTATTTTTCACGGTATCATTTAATTGTAACTGCACAAAACCAGAAGATTGTGCTGACAGGAGGAGACCACAAACAGAGAGGAGTAAGCTTCACGTAGCATCCCGTGCTCCGCAACAGACCTTGTTTTAAATAGTTGTCTCAAAAATAGCTCATATCAGAAACAGAGAAGGAGAGCTGGCGCAGACTTGATGTCAACCTTAAAGCCCATACTGTCTCCCCACGGGTCCCTGAGTGACTCTATGACACTACCCCCCCCCATGCCATGTGTCCCTATGTAGTTTTTACAGGGTCTCTATGGGTCCCAGCCCCCCCCCCCCAATGTCTCTCAATGGGTCCCTGTGCGTCACTATGTCCAAATCCCCCCCCATGTGTCCCTATGTAGTTTTTACAGGGTCTCTATGGGTCCCAGACCCCCCCCCAATGTCTCTCTATGGCTCCCTATGTGTCTCTATATCCATCCCCCCAAGTGTGTCCCTATAGAGTTACTATGGGGTATCTCTGGGTCCCAGACCCCCCCAGTGTCTCTCTACAGGTCCCTATGTGTCTCTTTGTCTATACCCCCACCCAGCGTCTCCATATGGAGTTTCCATGGGGTCTCTATGGATCGCAGACCCCCCCCAGTGTTTCTCTACGGGTCCCTATGTGTCTCTATGTCCATACCCCCCACCCCCAGTTTTTTCCTATAAGGATTCTATGGCGGCTCGAAGGGGTCCCAGCCCCCCCCAGGGTCTCTCTACGGGTCCCTAAACATATCTATGTCCAAACCACCCCACCTCCCAAACGTGTCCCTAAAGAGTTTCTATGGAGTCTCTACGGGTTATCGTTAGGGTTATATCTAGGTGGGTTAGCGTTAAGGATACGGTTAGGGTTAGGGGGTTAGGGTTAGGATTAGGGGTTAGGGTTAGGGGTTAGGATTAGGATTAGGGGTTAGGATTAGGGATTAGGGTTAAGGTCACGGTTAAGGTTAGAGGGTTAGGGCAAGGTTAAGGGTTAGGGTTACGATTAGGGTTAGGTGTTAGCGTTAGGTTTATGAAGGGCCAGGCCCCAAGGGCAGAAGCTTGAGTACTCTTCAAGACCTACAGGCATGAAGATGCAGGGAAGAAATCCTATCCGGGATGAACAGGGATGCCGAGAGAAAGGAGCTCCCAGGGCAGCCTGGAACCAAGCTCCAAAATTCTAATGAGCTGATGAGCCTGTGACAAAAGCCATAGCGTGCTTTACACTTGTAAAGCTGGAAAAGGAATGCCAAACAGGCACTTGGGTGACCAACACAAGTGGTCGGCACTCAGAAGACAGGACCTGCGAAGCAGGCTTAAACCCCTTCAGCTCAAGGAGATATGAAGACATCAGGACCTGAGGAAGCACCAATATAGAACATGGATTGCATGCAGTCCATAAAGCATCCAAGCTGGAACTGCCCTGCTCACAGTAAGCTCACTCTACAATATAACACACTGCCTTTCCCTCAGCCCTATATTACATTTTCAACCCTTTCCTGCTATCCTGAACTCATCCCCCACACCCCAGCCCCCAAAAAAGAGTCCCTCTCCTCAGCTTCCATAGCGCCAGGAGTCTCGAGACAGCCTCAGTGTTCAGAACTCCCCCATCGGACACCAGCAGTGTTGCGGCCATTGCCAAGTTCCTCTTTGTCACCTGCCAGAAACAAAGCAAGGCGAACCCCCTGTGCTAACAGTTATCACCACCACCCCAGCCATCTAGCTCCACATGTTCCATACCAAGCCACTGCCTCCTCTAAAGCTCCTCAACACTGCACTTGCCTGTTCCAAAGAGATAGCAGTCTCACGCCAGGCCTCTCCTGCCCTCTGGGGCCTAGAAGTCCAACAAAGGCAAATGACCATGGTTCTTGCAAAAACTGATCAGCTCCACTATCCTTCTCTTTACATCCCTGACTCACATGAAGCACTCATTTGTCTTCGAACGGAGAGGGCAAGACCTGGAATAGAAAACACAAATACCGAATCCCTTTGCCATGTTTTCCTCAACTCTGAGCCACCACACACACTCACAAACCCCTTACCTACTCAAAGCTGCAAAAGTAGCTTGGAGCAGGACCCCAAAAGACTACTGAGCAAATGACTCAAAGCAAAAGCCCTACTCTGCTTTACACACACAAACCTGGGGGGAAAAAAAAAAAAGCCCGATCCACTGTCAGGCAACCGGCTTGAGCAGTGAGTATCTGAAAGACAAGGTCCTAGGAGCAGGCCGAGCGCCTTTAACTCAATGAGCCATGTGGAAGCGCCAACGCAGAATACAAGCAAACGCAGTCCTTAACACAGTCAACCTGTACTACCCTGACCACTGTAAGATGATGTTATTAAGCATCTCACTTCTTTCTCTCAACCCCACGGTACGTTTAAAACACGCCCCTGCTAGACTGATATTGTCCCCCATCCCCCTGCTCCCAAAAAGTAGCCCCCCTGCGTAGTTTTCCTATTGCCATAAATCTCTAGCCAGGCTTATTGCTCCGAACTCTCATATTAGGCTGCCTGTCTGATGGCTGCACTTGCCAATTTAGCCTTCATCATCTGCAGTAAGAAAGGCAAAAACTAAAAAAGAAAAAGAAAGCAAAACAAAAAATTCAGCCACACAACAGTTTGTAATCAGACAAACAGAAGAAAAACACAGTTTGGGCTATCATTCTCACCACCACCACCATACCAGTCAATGCTTACTTATTCCTGTAACAACTTACTGCCTCATCCTTAACTCTACCAACATTTGCTCAGCTGGTCCTACATTTTTTCTGCACGCTACACCAGGGTTCTCCTCCTCTTCCAAACTTAAAAAAGTAGACACAAGTGAGCATTGCACTGGTGATAAGTACTTGACCCCACCATCCTTGTCATTATATTCCTGCCCCACTGGAAATGGTTAACTGACTTCGCAGGCAACTGCACAGAACCTACAAAAAAGACTAAAAGTAAGACCCACCATCAAGTAACATTCAACTGGTAGTCGCCCACCTCACACAAAATCCTCCATATCTTTAACAATCCTCCTCCTTGTAGAATTTTATTTCTCACGATTTGGATGCGACTCCATAAAAAGAAATATAAACAAATGCAAACTGACCACGGCTAGTGAAAAATGTCTTTCCTGCGAAATTCTTAACCCCAGCTTGATTATATACAATGCTCATACACCAAGCACCCAACAGGTATGTCTGCTACACCAAACCTTCTATGCCACTTAAAAAAAAAGCAACAGAAGTTAACTTAAAGTACTTAAAACCAATGAAGATATACTAGCTCTACAGTCACCTGGTCAGTGTCCACATTAACCAGTAAGAGAACAGGAAAAAGTCAGCTCTCTGAAAATGAACTCTGAGAAAACACACCTACAGGGACAAATTACAGCTATACCCCAAAACATAACACACATAGAAACTCTAAAGAACAAACCTTATGGACACTTGAAAGCCTCCCAGCAAAAAAAACACTAAGTTGAAAACTACTCTTTTACCTTTCCCTCCCCCAAAAAAAGGTTTTTTAGCAGCCACTATGTCCCACACCAACCTCACAATTTTTTTTTGCTCCTCATTAGACACAGTCCTTCAACGTAACTTCCAAAAGAGCAAAGACTCTAAACCATCGATGCAAAACCTTCCAGACACGTAACATGTATGTTCCTTCAGGAGCCACAATCTTCACCATAACATACAAAATAAAAGACAAACAATACACAGGTAATACAAACACAGACCAAAAAAAACTTCTGGCACAACTCAAGCAACTGAGAAAAAACACGGAACACTGCTTAAACGCCCTCAAAAAAACAGCAGAGCAAAAAAACTACAGCAAAAAAAAAAACCCTCACAAACCATACACACACACAAACCCAACCAATCAACTTATTAGCACAAAAACCCACCAAAAAAACAAAAGCAGAAACAATACCATCAAAAAAATTACCTTCAAGAGAGACAAACCCAAAAGAAACCCACCAGCACAAGCCTGATGCCTTATATACCCCAGAGCCTACCCACAACCCTTCCCACAATGCTGGGGGAACAGGGGTGCGTCAGACCATCAGGTGGGATAAAAGCAGCTTGACAAGGTACAGGTGGGGTTTTTTTTCTATCTGGCTCTGGTTCCTTGGCTGCTCCCTGGCTTTCATTTTCTGGCTTGCTTTCTCAGGCTTAGATTCACATTCAAAACTCACAGGGCACGTAGGCTCGCTCTCACACAGACTGGCCCATAATCGTATTCCTTTTTAGACCACATAGGCATTCTCCTGCTGAGGTTCTGGGGCTGAAATTCTGAAGTTCAGACTCACGTTCTTAATCCACAGACCCACAAAGGCTCCCTCTCACACAGACTGGCTGAGCTCCGTGCTCACATTTCAACTGCACAGACACTCCAGCTCCGACCTTGGCTCACACTCACTTAGCCTCAATCTGACACACCGCAGGGGTCAAAGGTCACGCGGCCACAGGACTGCCCCCGGGGACCCGGTTACTTCTGGGTTTCCGGTCAGCATCCGGCTTCGTATTTCCGCTTCCCTTCCTGTTTCCGTTGCCACTCGGGGCCGTCATTTCCGGTTTCCCGCGTCGGGTGGGGGGTGTCAGGGATACGATTTCGGGGCGAATTTAGGGTTCGGGGGGCGGTTGGGGTTGGGGTTAGGGATGGGGTTGGGGTTAGGGTTGCGGGGGCAGTTAGGGTTGGGGATGGGGTTAGGGTTCTTGCGGCAGCTAGGGTTAGGGTAGTCTTGTGCAAGTTTTTATTCTGAACCCTAGATAAGTTTGGATATGATGTCCAAATATGATATGATCGCTTATCCTAGCTAAGTGTGACATGAGAAGGGATTTTCCTTGAGGAGGAAATGGGGAGAAAAAAGTAAGCCCATCTTCTCACCTTTCAGACAGCCAGAGCTTTGCCATAGCCTTTAAGCAATGATGTGGACGAGAGATGCCATGGGTGACAGAGTGGCTTTGCTTCCTCTCTTCCAGAAAGTCTTCCAAGGACTCTGGTCTTGCGTGCATCATGCACCACTGGCTGCTTTGTGTTGCTAACCAAAGAAACAGGCGAGCTGAATGAGCCCTCCCTTGGAGCCCATGTCTGCTTTCCTGTTCAGTGCCTGGTCCCTGTCCCTCTAGGCTCAAGAGATGTCTGCAGGTTAGGGCAGAGGACACAGGAGATGCTCCCTCAGCATCTCAGATCATAACCACCTGCATCGGCACAGGAAAAGGAAATAAATGGTGGTCTCTGGCAGGGATATTGTGGCTATATAAAGCGATAACTTGGCTTATGAGGACCACTTTCCTGGTGTTATGGGTAACATCAGGCCATAAATGTGAGGCCCATCTCTCTGAGGGATAAGCCAGCAATGGTCCACAGCTTGCCAGTAACAAAGGGGACTACTACATGTGAATTCAGAGAGAGAGGTGGTTCAAGAAACTTGTTCTGCTATGTGCATAGATTCTGGGATGTAGCCCACCTACTCTGTGCCCAGTTTGGGGGCATATGACAAAAAGGTTGTCTTACCTGGAGTTGCAGTGTAAGCTGCATAGTCAGTGGGTTGAGAGGGGTTGAGTGGCTGCAGAGGAGACCTGTCACCCTTCTTGGGCACTCAGGTGCCTCAGGACTGCATGCTGTTGCTACTCAAAGCATGGGTTCCTTGGGGACTGAGTTTGGTAGTCCCCAAAATTCAGTGGATGCCACGGTCTGTAGACAGTTTCTCACCCCTCACATCTCACACACTGGCAGCAATAAATGCTTATATTGACCAGGAACAAGTCATTTGCAGCCATGCCAGGGCAGGACGTATAGCTGCTGTTATATCTGTAACCTTTCAGTGGAAATACAGCATTTTTCAGAGGCATACAAGAACTGCATTACTGGCATCTATCTCAGGATATACCTGCAATTTACTAGGAGGGAAGAAAACCTTTAACCCAAGTTTCTCCCTCCCACCAGCACTTTGATCTCTCTCTTCCTTCCTCTCCATCTTCTGTCCAATAAAACACACTTGAACACTGTAAAAACTCTATGTATAAGACATTAAGTTTGAAAAACTGGTTACAAGTAGAGATTCAAAAATGAGGGTATGAGTTAATGTGAGATCATTATATATCTTTAGTAGTTTTTTCTGTCTTTTACATGGTAACAGCATTCAACCAGGCACATTTCCAAGGAGAAATAGATAAATCAAACCCAGAAAATTTTATAGGCACATTCTAGCTAAGATGCAGCTGCTGCATCTAAAAAATAAAATAAAAAGAGAGAGAGAAAAGAAGAACCTTCATATTTCTCCCGCCCTTCTGCACATTATTATTGTGTTTCTTGGGGTTTTTTTTAAATGATTGTAGTAATCACGTCTGAGACTGTCTCAGTGCAGTCCTTAAGTACATAGTCCATTTTGGGAACAAATATTCAAGTGTTATTCGGTTTTAGACCCATTTGTAAAAAGAAAAAGATAATTGTGACATTTTTGGACAAAAATCCAAATATTGTGGAGCCAAATTTCATGCTAAAATGTCACTGCTTTTATTTGGCTCTTCGACCTAATTTAAATCAGGTCCCTATGTGTCTTTCTGTCCATACCCACCCCAACATACCCCTATGGAGTTTCTATGGGGTCTCTAAGGGGTCACAGCCCCCCACAATGTCTCTCTACGGGTCCCTAGGTGTCTCTATGTCCATACCCCCCCACCAGTGTCTCCCGATGGAGTTTCTATGGTTTCTGTATGGGTCGTAGCCTCCCCCAACCCATACTGTCTCTCCATGGGTACCTATCTGTCTCTTTGTCCAAACCCACCCCCGCCCCTTGTTTCCCCATGGAGTTTCTATGGGGGCTCTATGGGTTCCAGCCCCCACCAATCTCTCTCTATGGGTCCCTATGTGTCTTTATGCCCAAACCTACCCCCCAGTGTCTCCCTATGGAGTTTCTGTGAGGTCTCTAAGGGGTCCCAGCCCTCCCAAGTGTCTCTCTAGGGGTCCCTATGGGTCTCTATGTGCAAACCCCACCCCTCCCCCAATTTGTGTCCCTATGAAGTTTCTGTGGGGCTCTATGGGTACCAGCCCCCCAAATGTCTCTCTACGGGTCCCTGTGTGTCTCTATGTCCATACCCCCCACCCAGCATACCCCTATGGTATGTTCCTATGGGGTCTCTAAGGGGTCCCAAGCTCCCCACAATATCTCTCTAAGGGTCCCTATGTGTCTCTATGACAACACCAACCTCCCAGCTGTGTCCCTACGGAGTTTCTATGGGGTCGCTATGGGTCGCAGACCCCCCAGTGTCTCTCCATGGGTCCCTGTGTGACTCTATGACACTACACCACGCCAGTGTGTCCCTATGTAGTTTTCATGGGGCCTCTATGGGTCCCAGCCCCCCCCAGTGTCTCTCTATGGGTCCCTATATACCTTTATGTCCATACCCCTACCCAGTGTGTCCTTATGGAGTTTCTATGGGTCGCAGCCCCCACCAATGTCACTCTACGGGTTCCTATGTGTCTCTATGTCCATACACCCCCACACAGTGCGTACCTATGGAGTTTCTGTGGGGGCTCTGTGGGTAACAACCCCCCCAATGTCTCCCTACGGGTCCCTATGTGTCTCTACATCCATCCCCCCCAGTGTGTCCCTACAGAGTTTCTGTGGGGTATCTCTGGGTCGCAGCCCCCCCAGTGTCTCACTATGGGTCCCTACGTGTCTCCATGTCCATAATCCCCCCTGTATGTCCCTATGGAGTCCCGATGAGGTCTCTAAGGGGTCCCAGACTCCCCCCCCCCCCTTTACTGTCTCTCTATGGGTCCCTATGTGTCTCTTTGTCAATACACCCACCCAGCGTCTCCATATGGAGTTTCCATGGGGTCTCTATGGATCGCAGACCCCCCCAGTGTTTCTCTATGGATCCCTATGTGTGTCTATGTCCATACCCTCCACCCCCAGTGTTTCCCTGTAAGGATTCTATGGCGGCTCGAAGGGGTCCCAGCCCCCCGCAACTGTCTCTCAAAGGGTCCCTAAGTGTATCTACGTCCAAACCACCCCACTGCTGCTGCAGACCTCACTCATCTCACGGACAGAGAATTTCAGCCTCCAGACCTTTTGGCATCTTAAAGCGACAGTGAACAGCCTCATTGCCAAACTAACTGCCACTTTAGACCAGAGGAAATAAACAGGGAATTCCTTGGCTGGTTTCTAAACGGATATTTCCGTCTTCACCCCTTTCCCTACCAATGGAGATACAGTGTGAATTAAGGACTCTACGGGGAACTCCTCACAGTGCTGTAGTACGTATGCAATGCGCCTTCGGCCAGGCCATGTTCCGTATCCTGCCTCTGCTCCCTCCCGGATTCCTGTGCCAGAGGGCAGTGGGAAAATGGGAAAAGCAATGGGAAAAAAGACAGAAACTATTGGGTAGACAGAGGGAGGAGGAGATTACAAAAGAGAGGGACAAGGACAGATGTTTACATACTCATTTACATTCCCCTGCTCTTTGCTGCACCGAGTCCTTGGTTACATTCCAAAGGGAAGAGAAGGTCAGTCCTTCTGCACACCTGTACCTCACCTTCACCTAACGCTTCTGCACTCTCTGTACCTGGAATACCTACACACACCACCCCCACCAGTTATTCTCAGGAAATAATTAACTAACACGTCTCTTTTCCTCCTTCTCTCGTCTTCACCTCTTGCTGTAGTCTAAAACAAAATAACAGCTTCTTTGAAAATGATTTTCTGTCTTTTGGCTCAGTACTAGCGCTCTAGAAAAAAATACTACTAAATCTTTCGACTTTCAAACTGTTTGAAACTGAAGGGATGCCACTGTCAGGTAACAGTCAGCAGAATAAAAAGGGGGGAAATTGGAATGTTGAACACACAGCAGAAAAATGGAGTTTTGTTTCTCACCCACTCTGAGAAAATGCCCCAAACTGGACTCTGCAGCCTCCTCCCCAAACTTGACGGGTGGAGCTGCAAGGCACATTCATGATGTGAGAATCCAACCTCTCAATGTGATTTGGCAAAAGACTACTCTTTACTGCTCCAGTGACAAAAAAAGAAGAGACCTGTTCACTTTGGATCGGCAGGTGAGGCAGTAAGGACTGAGCGACCGTTGCTTGCTTCCCCTCTGCTTTTCTCTTAAAGAAGAGGAAGAATTGAACACAACTAACATAGCTGAATTGCAAGGTGGTTCAGAGATGGGAGAAATAACACCGTACATTTGAGACCAAAATCACTTCTGTGAAAGACAGACTTCTTTCCCTAGCCTGAATTACTGAGGAGCTCTCATAACTCAGGAGCCTTAAGAACTGGTTTGAGACACTCTGCTCTACTGCTGTGGAACACTTAAGTACTAAAGGATGCCTGCCGCAGTACCGCAACCACATGGAAGTATTCCATCACCTCCCGATACATACAGACCTTGCGAGGACTGTTAACACCAGGCTTGGAGAACTGCTTCAAGTAATGCCGCTGATCGCATTTGTAGCTGTAGGAAGCCTGAACAGCATGTGTAGGTCACACACCTGCCTGGGCACAAAGCTGTAAGAAAAGAAGGATGTGAAATACCATGACTTAAACAGGCACACTCTGTGCTTAAAGACAATATCACCTTGGGCGACAGACACTGCCCTGCCGTTCAGAAGAATGCTATCTTATACAAGGTATGAAACTAAGCCCCTGCAAACTGCTGCTGTAGTTAAACCTGCAAGTTGGGGTACCGCATGTCTGCCAGAAAGTTATGAAATCGAACCCTAAAAGGACATAAAGAAAGAAAGAAGAGGAAGGGGCCTGATGGACACCTGCACAAACAACACACAGCCAGGAGCCTGCCCACAGTGCACCAGGACAATCTGGAAACGAGAGACTTCCCCAGAAACAAGACCTGGAATGTTTTCAGTTCATCCTCAAATAACCTCCTGTAACACTGCTCTCATCTTCAGCCCCACGCGGGGACCAGTAAGCTCACGCATATTTTGTCCTGTAGGGTGCTGGACGCGTAGGCTGCACACTGGGCCATCCACAGCTGTCTCACCCATTAAGAGCACTAGGATTTAAAGGGCATGTGTAAAGCTTTCATGAGAGAAACTCCGTTTCATTCTTAGAAGGCATAATTTTTAGATGGCAAAAAATTCCATGAGAAAGCCTTAGGCCAACTGCTCCCACAACTAAGGCCTTTAGCTGGATGGCCAGGGCAAATCAGCAGCAGAGCAAATAAAGGCTCTGCCCCTTCTCAACACACTGAGACTTGAAATGACTTGGCATAAACTAGAGAAGCCCTAAGACCATCTAGTCTGGTAACTCCATGAGACTCCTGCTACAAGCACCTTGCAACACAGGTCGAGATCCCCATCAGCTCCCTTACAACGCTGTCTCTGCATCAAGAATACTAAGCCTTTCTGAAGAAACCTAAAGACTCTATTGGAGCAAGGCAGGCATTCAAACCGGGGGAAACCAGGACAGCAGCAGCAGCAACTGAAAGCCTCCCAGACTGTCTCACCGGAAAAGCTGGGATGAGCTGGGCTCCCCCAGGGCACAACACAGCAATGTCTATTTGCAATTAGCCCTGCCCCCGCTGCTGCTGCAGACCTCACTCATTTCAAGGACAGAGAATTTCAGCCTCCAGACCTTTCGGCACCTTAAAGCGACAGTGAACAGTCTCACTGCCAAACTAACTGCAAGTCAGCGACAGTGAACAGTCTCACTGCCAAACTAACTGCAAGTCTAGATCAGAGGAAATAAACAGGGAATTCCTTGCCTGGTTTCTAAAAGCTTATTTCCGTCTTCACCCCTTTCCCTACCAGTGAAGGTATAGTGTGAATGAAGGCCCCTCTGGGTAATTCCCCCCACTTTCTTGACTCCCCCCAGTACCGAGCAAAGGCAGAGAGACAGCACAGTGCCAGGGCGCAGGGTGCCGGGCAGGAACCTCCGAGGCGCCTGAGATTCAGCGAGAGACATTAAGGCAGAAGCAAGCGCACTCGGGGCCCCTCACCCGGCTCGTCCCCGGCAGACCGCAACCCTGACGCTCCGGGCGCTCTGAATGCTTCCCGCGCCGGGCGGCAGCGGGCAGGAGACACCCCCCTGCGCCCACCCGAGGGACGGACGGACGGGCGGGCGGGCGGGCGGGCTCGCTCGCTCGCCTCCCCGGTAACCCCGGACCCCCGCGGGGCTCGGATCCCACCTGCTGCCGCCGCTGCCGGGACCGGGACCCGGACCCTGCCCGCCGCCATGCTGCACCGAAACGCCGTGCCGGAGGGACCGGAGCCGCTGCGCCAACACCGGGCTGCGGCCACGAGCACCCCGCGCGCCCGCCCGCACCCCACCGCGGAGCCGCGGTGGCCATCGCTCACCGGAAGCCGGCAACCACCGCGTGACACCGGCCACTTCCGGGGACAGCCGCGGGAACAAAGGGAGCCCCACGGCTCATGCGCGGAGCCCGGGCTGCAGTACCGAGCTCTGGACACAGACGGCAGCAGCGAGCGGCGCCCGGCGACACACCGCCCCCTCCCACACCACCACCACCTGCAGTACCGAACTCTGAACGCAGGACGGCAGCAGGGAGCGCGCCCGGCGCCACACCGCGCCCCCCCCACCGGCTCCATCAAGTTTCGCGGGGGTATCCCCTCCCACCAACGCCCTCCACCCCCCGCCCCAACCCTTGCAGACCCGGACTCAAGGGTTTTGGAGTATTTTGGGGGCACCAGTGCTCATCCGGCGACACTGGGGTGCCCCAAACGACACCATGCCTCCCCAGATTCCACACACCCCCGTTTTATTCCACTTCCCCCGAAGCAAAAAGAGACAACGAAAACCTAAAAAGAAAAAATCTCGGGAAACACTGAGAGAAACTTCCAAGGAGCACTCCCCGGGGATGTAAAACGGGCGCGGAGCAGCAGCTCCGCAGCCCCTTGCCTCCGCTGCAGCGAAAAAGTGAGCGTTTGCTGCCACCATGTGATCATACATCGGTACTGCACGTGGTGGAGATGGGAGGGGGGGCCCGAGTGAAATGGGTGGTGACGGGGGCAGTGCAGTAGTGATGGGGGGAAAGCGGCCAAGGACCGCTTTGCAGTGCTACCCTCTGTCCAAACGCGGCACTGCAGGAGGGGAAGCAGAGGCACGGCGCCGGGAGACGATCGGCACTGCCGTCATGTGGCCAATATTCGGTACTGCACGCAGTGTAGGAAAGCGGCTGCGCATGCGGAGCCGGACCAATCAGAGCGGCGGGAGGGCCGGGCTAGGAGTGATTGACAGCGGTCTCAGCCATCGGAGGCTGCAGAGGGAAGTGCCCAATGAAAGCGGAAGAGGGGGCTGTGCTACAACTGATTGACAGGCATCTCAGCCAATGGCGATCGAGGAGGGCTCTGCCCAATCATAGCAGAGAGAAGGCCGGGCTACGAGTGATTGACAGCCGTTTCAGCCATTGCTCATTGCAGAGGTCTCTGGCCAATCAAATCGGAGGGTGGGTCGGGCTACAAGTGATTGACAGGATTCTCAGCCAATGGCAACCACAGATGGCATTGGCCAATCAGAGCAGAGGGCAGGCCGGGCTACGTTTGATTGACATGCCTCTCAGCCAATGGCGGCAGCAGCTGGCTCTGGCCAATTAGAGCCGAGGGAGGGCTGGGCTATATGTGCTTGACAGGAGCCTCAGCCAATAGCAAACGCGGCGGGCAGTGGCTAATCAAACAAGAGAGGAGGTGGGCTAAGAGTGATTGACAGGCTTCTCAGCCAATGGCGACCGGGGGGGCTGTCTCCAAGACGCCCCGGGTGGGCGGGGAAGTAGCGATTGACAGGCGTCACGGCCAAAGACGGCCGCGGGGGGGTTGCCCATTCAGACCGGCGGGGGAAGGGCCGAGCAAAGAATGATTGACAGCAGTCTTGGCCAATGACGGCCGCTGGCCGCCTGGGAGCGGCATGTCCACCTGCATTACCGAGTTTTGTCCACATGACAGCAGCAGCTAGTGTTGCACTGAGCCACTCCTTTGCCCCCTCCCGTCTCCACCACCTGCAGTACCGAGATTTGGAGTCATGATAACAGCACCGAGCAGCACCCGGCGCCACCCTATGGCTCCCCCAACCTGCACCACCTGCAGTACCGAGATGTGGACACGTGGTGGCAGCACACGCTCACTTTTCGGTACCGAAGAGGCAACGGGCTGCGAAACGGCCGCTCCCCGCCCACTTTACGTCCTCCGGGGACACCAACTGCTGACTGGGGACAGGGCTGACTCTCCTCTATTCCCGGCGCCTCCGTACCAAAAAACCATTGCAAGCCTTTGCCGCTGTCGATGGGACGAGGCTGGGGCTGTTCTGCCCACGCCCCCAAGCAGAGAAAGCGGAGAGGTGCGTTCACGTACAAGATGCTGCTCAGCACATCTGCCCCCCCGTGAAGCGCTGGCGGCTCCGGCTGTCCTGCGCCCGGGAGCAGAGCTCCGCACCCCCTGCCCCTGGGATGGGGAAGAGAACCAGAAGGCGAGAGGGAGAACACCGCTGGCGTGAGATCAAACAGTTTAACAACCACCAACCACACAGATCCCAAACGGGATGGTTTTCTCTCCAAAACTCGGTGTGGGTATCCCCCACCTCCCTGCACACTCAGAATCGCAGGAGTGGGAGCACTTCTGGGCTCCACAAGCACAGCCTGTCACAGAAGGTCTCTGTTTGAAGGAATCAGACCCAAATCAAGCTGTTACCCCCCTTTTTTCAGGGGACACACCCCATCCTCACCTGCTCCTCTGCCAAATCATCACCCCCCTGCCCAGTGATACTGGGGGGCCCCAAACGACTCCATCCCCAGATTCCCCCACATCTCCCTTTTTATTTTACCCCTCACCTCATAAAACACCTGCAAACAAATGAGAAAAGCTGCTCCAAGCAGCAGCTCATCACTTTAGTAACTGCCATTTACACAGGCACACGCACCCTGAAGAAAAGGCCAGAAAGACAAGGGGGAAAGCACCCACAGCCCCTGTCCCACAGGCTGCAGAGGATGGTGCCAAGTCTCTTGATCAGCCACTGCTCCACAAGATTCCCTCTTTGTTGCCATCCTGAGACAGACACCCTAGAGCACCACGGCCCCGGTCCCAGTCAGCCCTGTTGGCCAGGGGATATCCGTTGAGCATCAGGAGACGTCTGCAACAAGTCACCCGAAAAACAGAAATCCCAAATTCTATTTCAGCACGTTAGAAAAAGAGCACAGAAGAAAGCAGACAAATACAATCAGAGAAAGAGAGACGATAGAACAATCGGTGAGGTAAGAGATCCCTGACATGGTTTTACTTGGGAGGGAGATCAGCCCCCAGTGCTGCATCCATCAGGCTATCGAACAGGACTGGCAGATTTGCCTGTGCTTTTGGCTGTCCCAGAGTATGCAGAGGGGAACATGTTTTGATGCTGTCTCAACTGTTATAACTGAGAACCCGAAGACCAGGAATGCCACCAACTTCTGGGAGATGTGCTGTGCTTGGGTTTTTGGTAAGAAATGGGCTTTATTTCTTTGCTTGTGAAAGGTGAAAAGTCCTGCTGCTGCTGCCTTTTACTATCTGGTATGGCAGAAGGGAGCTGAAGATCCGCTTTCATGGAGAGTTCCACAAATGCAATTTCTTTGAGAAAGAAAGATTTCTCTCCCAGAAAATCTTTCCAACTGAAGCAAAACTTTACACACCCCAAGGTAAGGAAAAAGGACATCATCATAGCAATAAGTCCCAAAAGCACAACCAGAGTCAACATCCCTGCTCACGAGACTGCCATCGTTTGTTGGGAAAGACTAGAAACCAACACAGAAGCGATGCCGGTTTACGCCTTGGGTCCACGGCTCTTCTTCAATACCGACGTGCTAAAGAGGAAAGGAAGCGCTCGTTACAGCTTTGCTCCTTCAAGCTATGAACACCCGAACTCTCTGGAACCCCCCGAGGCTGCCCTGACCCTCCCTGCCTCCGGCTGACCGCGACCTGCCGCACCGGGCGGGGCGAAGCTTCCCGGCTCCCCCGCGGGAGCCAGCGGGCAGGAGGTGCCCATGGGCCGCCCAAGGGACGCGCCTCGCTCGCCGACGGCCACCCCTGGGGCCGGGGCCGGGACCCGCGCACTGCGCATGCGCTGCACCCCGACGGCGCGCCGGAGGGTCCGGAGCCCGCGCGAGAGCGCCCGGCTGCAGCCGCGGGGCAGCAGCGCCCCGCGCCCGGAGCCCGCGCTCGGCCCCGCCCCGGGAGTCTGAGCTTCCAAAGGGAAAATGAACCGCGGCGGGCACCGGCTCCGCGCTCGCGGGAGCAGCTGCGGCCCTGTGCCCGTCACCCCTGGGAAGACCTGTCACGTGCAACGCCCCAGTTTGAAAGCGCCCCCAGGAAGAGGGCAGAAGGAGCTCTGCTTCCAGCAGTGCCCTCCAGAAGCGTCACTGCCGAAGGTTCCAACCGGGGGGAGAAAAAAGGGGAATCTGCGCCTCCGTGGGAACTGGACAGGTAATAAATACTCGCTCTTTTTTCCTGCCCTTCGGGTGTATTTAAAGCATCCAAACCCTGAAGAACAGCAGCATCAGGCACCGGTAAATATATGGCAAACTTGAGTGTGAATGTGGGAAAACCAAAACCAAAGAAAATGCTAATAACAACTCGGGAGTGGAATGTTTGAATTTACCTTCAAAAAATCAAAAGAGCAGAGATCAAGCAGAGGGTTTCATTCTTGCTTTTCTTTTTATTGCCATGCTTAAATACACATTCAAGTTCCCAGGGCAGGGGAAAGATGTACCCCTCTGGAGAGATATCTGGGAACCCCTTTGGAGCCAAGGGCTGCATCCCTCCTGCACTGCAGGAAGCACCCCCGGAGCACAAACTGGGAACCCTTTGCACACCAATCCTCACTTGGCAGGGGTTGTGCCCAGCTGGATACTAAAGGATGGCTTCCCTGCCAAAACTCCATGAAGCTGGTAAAAGGAACAAACACATAGTGCTTACCTCCCCAATCCATGCCTGACACAGTGACGAGAACAGAGATTGATGCCATGACAGCATGGAATAATGTATAAAAACCACAGATGGGATGGGAAAGACTAGCAAAACTGCTGCTTTGCCCCGCCACAGCTCTGAAGCTTGGCCACCCTGCTCGTCTGTACTCCAGTGAGTTCTGAAGGGAGACATGGTTTGCCTTGTCACCCTGGCAAAACACTTTTCCTCAAGTAATAAAACTGCTGCTTGGATTGCCACGTCTCCATTCTGTTTGGTAACAATGGGCTGGTTGCTGGAACACATCACAACAGCTGTCCCACCACATGGTCTGCTTTATTTTCCAGTAATTTTTAGAAGCACAATTTGAGTAATTCTCAAGCTCATACATTCAGAATGTGTGAGGCATTTCATGTACAGCAGCAGTGAACTATCTACTCTCAGAGGCCTTGCACTGTGAGATTGTTTTCCCTCCCCGGTGAAATCACATCCAGTACAGTATGTAAAGAGGTGCAGAGACTATTTAAGAAGCCTCACATAATCCTCCAGAAAACGGATTTTTATTATTGTCTTTAATGTAATTATGCAAATTCTGAGCAATTACTGTGGAACAGTAACATATCCCTTGGAGCCTGTTGAATTTTATGATGGACTGAGTCCAATTTTATGACAGACTGAGTCAAATTTGCCCTCTTCATTTAGACCAGACAGTGCCCCTCATATCGTACCACCTTCTCTCCTCTTCTCTCAGGTTTCTCAGAGCGCACACCAGTCCTTTGACTTCAGCATGTGTTAGCCAGGAAGAATGGGGAGAGGGAGCAGAATATGGGTCTGGACCTACACACAGCCTCCTTGGGAAACTGTCCTGGTTTCAGATGGGATAGAGTTCATTTCCTTCCTAGTAGCTGGTGCAGGGCTGTGTTTGGGCTTTAGTCTGAGAAAATGCTGATAATGCACCAATGTTTAGTTATTGCTCAGTAGCACTTGCCCTGATCAAGAACATTTCAGTCTCACGCTCTGCAGTGAGGAGGGGCACAAGCCAGAGAGAGCTGGACAGGACACTGGACCTGAACTAGCCAAAAGGGTATTCTGAGCCCATTGCTTATCATAATAAATTACCTTTGGGGAACTAGGTCAGATTAAGGCCCTATCTGCCCAGTACAGTGCTTCTGGCAGTAGTCAGGAGGAGATGCTGACAGCAGGAATGTAAGGACAGAGCATGTACAGGTGATAATCCCCCAGAAACATCCCCAGATTAGGAACCTTTTCTAGGGCAAAGGTTTTATCTGTGTCTTTCAGTTTAACAGCCACAGATGCAGTCTCATTTTGTGAAGTAATTCCAAAGCCATGTGGAACTCATTCATGGTTTTGGCCTCCACACCATCCTCTGCCTATGAACTCTTAATTATGCCCTTTATGAGAAAATCCTTTTTTCTCCTTTGTTTTACATTTCTGCCAGATCATTTTTTATTCAATGTTTCCTACCTCTTTTGTTTGCTTTCTTAACACCACTCCCAACCTTAAATGTCTTTGTCATATATCCCCATTTACTTCCTAAAAACCGTGGAATCAGAATCTATTTCATCTCTCCTTACTCAGAAACTCTGACATGTATTTCACAGCTGACTTTCTAATCGTACTCTAACCCTTTCACAAGACTAGGACCAGAAGGACCTGAATCCTCTAAGAGTGGTTTCACAAACAACGGAAAACATTGATCACTTTTATACTCCCAGCTTTCTGTAGTCTCTTAGGGATTCTTTCCGTTTTTAAACAGTGTTCAGTGACATTAGCCCCTGCTAGATGGCTGTATTATATATATATAAAAAATCATATAAACACAGTATTACTACGACTACTGAAGATTCGGAGACTCCAGCCATGCTTTCCCTGAGGAAATATTCTCAAAGTTAAATAATTTTTGAGCTTCAGCTTCTAGTCACTGGATTTGCTCCTCTTCAGTCTGACAGATTAAAGAATCGTCTGCACTAGAATACGGAGACATTGTACTTCTGTACCTATGGTCTGAAATCTCCTTAACTACGAAAGAGGATAGCAACGCCTCTCTTAAAAACTGTGTCCCTCTAAGATGTTCTGTAATTTTCACATTGATCCAAATTCTCTTCTTGTTTCCCACAAATTGGCTGCAACTCACCTATTTCTCAAATAAGACCTAGACATTTCAATTCCAACCAATCTGTATTTGTTGTTATTTACTGCTCTGGTTATTATCTTATTTGTAATCGTCATTCACAATGACTAGAGACACCTGACTGTGTTCAAATGAGTGATGAAGACATGGAGGTAACAGACTTGTGCTGATGAGGTATCAGAAGGTAATAGAAATTCAATGCATATTTATTTGATTTTAGTTTATAGTTGATTAACTTTATTCTTTAACTGTCATGTTTAATTTATATATTAGTATATAATGTTCTGATACTAATATATACATAATTTTAGGCCAAGATCTCCAGCATGTATTTTTAGACTAAAACCTCTCCTGAAAAACACAGGTTCTCCTTTAAACACCCATTACCTGTGAGACGAGAGGGCACAGACACCACGGCTGCTTCCGTGCAGAAGCGACCGTCAGTCCTTCTCCCAGTTCAGCCTCGCGGGTTCCTGCTGTGTGTACACACCTGCCTGCACGTGCCAGCGCACGCCTGTGCCATGCCCAGGCCTGTCTGAAGCACGCGTGCCCACCCCATGCCTGCCTGAGCAGGGAGGCGTGGTCTGGCCCAGCACCCCTGCCCTGGCTGGTGCCCTGCCCTCGGCCGGCGGGAGCCGGGCCAGCCAGGGCCGCCCCTCCCGGGGGACGGCAGGGTGCATCTGCCGGGACTGCAGGTAATCCCGAGCCTGCCGCGTGCTCGTGCTGGGCTCCCTTTGCGCTACAGACCCCGACCGGGTGCTTCTGGCCCAGCATGGACACAGGCACGTCCCCTGCAGCGAGGCCATGTCCAACCCAGTGTGGAGCCGCAGCACGGCCTCTGTGGGCAGGTTTCCCTCAGGGAGGGAGAGACAGTGTTTGTAGACTAGGTGCCTGGGGACGCGGTTTAGTGGTGGACTTGGCAGTGTCAGGTTAAGGGTTGGACTTGCTGATCTTTTCCAACTGAAATGCTGCTGTGATTCTGCTTCTGGAGGAGGAATGGCGCGGGCAGGGACTCCCCCGTTCCATCTACCCTGCCATTTATAGTGAAACCCAACTGTGCTCCCTTCTCCAGTGGGCATCCCCCTCAGGCAGGGCTGCTCTGTCTGCACTGCAGTGGAGCAGCCCCTGCCTGCAGTGGGGCAGGTTACCTGATATAGACACAGCCACAACTGCCACAGCTGCCCTGGCACTTCCTTGTATTCCAGGTGGGGCATGCAGCTCCAGTGTGCAGATTTTGCCATATCAAGTTGTGGGCCAGAGAACAAGTGCCGCATGCTGCTGTGTGCTGTGTTTCCTTGTGCTGGGCATCCAGCCACAGGGCCCATCTGATAGTGTGGCTTTCTAAAGCTTTTCAAAAAGTAGTACAGGAACTGTGAAACTATGGGAATGCTGCAGTGAGACTGAACATGTAGAGGCTCAGAGGTCATATCCAGGATACAAAGGCTTTGGGTTGTAGTACGCGATCTAAACACACAGAACTGTTTTTAAGCTGCTGTTACACGTTAGTGTTCTGGGGATTCTATTCTCGATTAACAAGAATTGCTGTTAACACACATTAACACATAAATTGTGTTTTCATTTCTCTGCTGAAGTGGATGTGCTTATTGCCACTAATCATTATATACACTGAATTAATGGCTAGGAAAGGCATCCAGAACATGTGAGGTATACGTTCAGTGCTGTTCTCAGAGTGAAGACTTCACATAAGATATCCTACTTCTCAGAAAAGCGCCCTGACTATCAGGTCAAAGGATGTTTCAAGGTGCAGTGGAAGGGAAAGAACAGTCCTCCTTGCTGCATTCCATTTCGTTGCAGTGAAAAGGAATTAAGGTGCCTCGTGTCAGGGAGTAGGAGAAAACAAACAAAAGTGGGCCTGTCTGTAAGGCATTATTACAGGGAATAACCGGTCTGCTCTGATCCATGCCTGTATCTCACGATTTCCTCCATGAGGATTGCCTGTCTACAGTTATGCTTTCAGGCTTATGAATTATGCAGGTTTTTTTCCTTTTAATGTGTATATTGACTTCATATCATTCTAGTTTCTTAATCAAGATGCCAGGCGAGATAGAGTATATGCCCTATGAGGCTTCATTAATCATACATATAATCTCATAAAAAAGATATTACAATACCTAAAAAGTTTTAATTCTGAGAGCTCCATCACATCACTCAGGAGGCCCCATGACAACACACTTTCCTCCGAGCATTATTGATGGGTTTTATGAGTTGTCTGTGTGTTCTGTAGGGGCACTTGGGCACATGCATTATGCATCAGCTTGTCCTTGGTTTGCTCTGTCTGTCAACATGCTGGTTGATGAGCATTCATGGGCATTTGCTGCATCATTTTTAGCAATTCAGAATTAGAAAATGCCTTTTTCTAAAGTCCTATAATGCTAAAATTCCTCTAATTTAAGGAAAAAAAAAGGGTATGACAAGTGATTTTAACAGTATGATGAAGTGACTATTCTTACTAAGATTTACTGATTTGTCAATAAAAGTGCAAACTTAAGGACACTTATTTATTATTGATGTATAGAAGAATATACAGTACCTTCTGTCATATACAATCTTGAATAATTTTGTTTTCATTAGCTTGATTTTATGCTATTTTTTTTGTTTGTTTTCATTCCCATGTTCACCCTGACCTGTTTAAATAAATGCCTTCCTGTCTAGGCTAGGTAGACAAAAATATGTACACCAGAGGCCACTGCACAACAGCTTCACAGCTCAGGCTTCTCCTTGGCTTGCTGCTTTTTTTCTCTAGTAAGCTCACCTATTTATACAGCTTGATCTGTTTTCCATGTGAGAATATTCACATTTCCCAAGCTGAATCAGACAATGGCATGTTTGAAACTCAAAATGACAAATACATGAAAACGGTGACACAGGGTAAGACCTAAGGTCCATCTCCTCCATGAACTTGTGGCCCACATCAAATGTTTTGGGAGGAGTGTAGGAAGAGGGTGAGCTCTCACTGCCTCCAATGATCAGGGACTTCCTGACTTGAAAGTAATGCGAGCGCTTACCTTCTGCTACCTCTGCTGCTCCTGCAGTTAGCTGCATTTTTTCTAGATGCAGGTCAGAATATTTACTGGACACTTATTCTGCGTCATTCAAGAAAATCATATCCTTAGCAGCTAATAGCAGGTTTATACTATTTTGAGATTGTTTTCTGTTCTTGATGTGTTTAAGGAGTAGCTTTTACTCTTTCATAATTTACAGGGGGTGTTATAAAGTTTTTTATTGTTCTTAAACCTGTTGACTGTCACTGTTCATGCCTTTTGTTCACCATTTGGGTGCATTCCCTTGCCAATAGCTTGTATTTGTTTTTATCACGTCTCAAGGTTTTCCTGGATCTCCTCCCTGCTTCTGTCGGGTTTAGCTACCCAGTAAGGGATTCCTATACTCGTTACTCACTTTTTGTGAGTAATGTTATTTGTCTTACTTCTGAGAGTGAGTCTGGGTCCAAATTTTGCTGGTTCTTATATTAGAAAGAAGATGGAGACTATTCTTAGTATTCTCTAACCCGTAACTTTGATGTTGCTTCTCATTTACACGTTTCTAGATTTGGATATTCTTTAATGGTTTTGTATAATGGGAACAAATTAAGCACATAGGATAATATGCAGCTGCAGAATGTCATCAGCACTCACAGGTCACTCAGTGTGACAAAGCTTTCCTTCCGTCCCTGTCTTTCTAGTTCTGCAAAATGTCTTCTTGCATTGAGCAAAATGTACAGCAGTGCTGGCAACTAACTCTGACCGGTGACACATTCTGTTTTACTGAGCAATAAGCTAATGTCTTATCAGCTGCTAGGACTAACAGTTTTCACTCATGCATGCTGAATTATGGTGTAATCCCTTAGGCCAGGCTCTCTGTCAGTTACCTGCAGTTTAAATGAAGATGTGAGTTTATCATAGGAACCAGTTAGACTGTTACACAGAGTTTTCCAGTTACCCAGCCTCATCACAGCAAAGAGTAACTGGTGTAGGCTGCAAGAGAGGTGGGAATTTTACCCTGTACAGCAGGGTTGGAACAGAGATCTGCATATAACTCCTAGCAATATTGCTAAGCAAAGATTCATTAAGATACCACAATTACAAAAAAATGAAATTCAGTCACCAGAGAGCACAGCTGTTGAGGGATCCGTTTTACTAAAGACAGTTTAAAATAAGTATAGTGCTGTACAGCATCAAGAATGAGAGAATGCATTCAAGTGTGGGAATACTGTGTCCTTTTCAGAATCAAGGCTCATTTTCCTCTCTGAAATCAATGCACATCCAAGACCCAAATTTTCTAGATTTCTGCCTGCTGGATGGGTTTTGTTTCCTCACTCAAGAAAGCCCTGGGTGCTTGCAGAGCTCAGTGGTAAGCAGTCTCCTCACAAAATCCACAGACAGACAACTGTGTCCCCAGGTTCAGTGAATTTAGTAAACTCTCCTGTAAACCATAAGGCTCCAGAAGAGACACTGATTAAAGTGGTAGCTGGTAGGTTTTCTTTTTCCAATGAAATGATATTGGGTTACTAGTAAAAGCAAGATACTTTCACATATCTGTGTGATCTATCTATTTATCTATCTGTCTGTCTGTCCACCCATCTGTCTATCCATCCATCTGTCCAGTACATTTTCACCAGTT
Source organism: Myiopsitta monachus (assembly GCA_017639245.1). Lineage (NCBI taxonomy): Eukaryota > Metazoa > Chordata > Aves > Psittaciformes > Psittacidae > Myiopsitta > Myiopsitta monachus. The sequence continues at coordinate 117,641,793 of CM029917.1, read as the reverse complement.
ATAACATAACAAATGTTATAACATTTTGCCAGTGAAATGTTAGCCTCACGTTTTGAAAGTCAATCTCTGATGAGCCTGTTTTGCCTTCACTGAAAAACATTCAAATCTTTTTCCTGGTGTCAAAGAGAAATGCATTTCTTGCTCTTTTCAAGACTCTCAGAAATTTGTACTCGGAAGTGCTGGAGGCACTAGGAAATACAGTGGCTTGTCTCCTTGGTGAGCATAAAGGAGTTCTTTGTCTCAGCTGAACATACCACACGAGTTCCAGGAATACATACTGGCCTGGGTTCTGAGCACAGCCCAACTATGTAAACCCAGGGGCACTTCAGACTTTTACCAAGCCTGCTGGGGATTTACACAGCTGTTGGAAGAAAGACTTCATTTTAGTTCATGTTGAGAAGGTACATTCAGTTACACAAGCACTTTCTTGGCACAGGTAGACTTGTATGGTTACGTACTACTGTTATTATCAAGACCAAGACACATTTTTAAATCATTTTCTATATCCTTAGAAACAGCCCTGAATGGTTTGTGCAGGTATTGTTGCATTTAGTGAAGATTTTAGGCAGGGGCTTTGTTCATGAAGAAGGAAAAAAGAAACACCCAAACCAATAAAATGCTGGCTCTTGTGCTTAAGATGTATGCATTGAAGGGAAAGAGGGTGGGAAACAAACATCATATTCAAGGGGCTGAGGATGAGTGCATGTGAATACTTTGCCTCTAAACCTTTGCACCTAGCTACAAGGTGTTGGCTCTGTGCTCAGGCTGACTGGTTTCCTCTGTTCCATACAGGTGAGTGCAGGAGGTGCACAAGGCTCAGCAGCACATTCCTGTTTGCCCGTGGCTTCTCCTCTGCTTACCCTTTCCCAGAAGCAGCCAGATTTTCGTAGACTGTGGGGAGTTCTCCCAGAGCACCAGCTGAGCCTTGTTCACACAGAGGTACGTGGTGGTGCTGCTGGGTGAAAGGCTGGTTACTGGAAAGGAAAATACGTGCACTCTGCTCATGTGCTGAAGTGGCCTGTGGTCTCACGGGGCACTGCAGCAGGAACCACCTCTCTTCCCACACGCACAGGGCTGGGAACTGCAGAGCCCTAATCCCCTAACCTTCCCTTTCCTTCCCTGAGCAAGCTGTCGCCTGAGCACTGATGGCACCACGAAGCTGTTCCAGTGAATCTCTGCATTGCCTGGCGCAGCTCTGTGACACGTGAAGCACAAGCCACTTCTGTGCATAGCATTCCCAGTTTCTCCAGCCAGCTCTGGGAATCAAAGCTGGTGTTCGGCTGAAAATACTTCCTGTTTGTTTCGGACATGCAGATTTTTTCAGGCTTGCAGCACTCCCATGTTCTTGAACAGTGTGAGATACTGCTGGCAGCCATAGTGCTGCATTCATTGAGGCTTTTGTCAGAGCAGAGCCAACCCCAGGTGTTGGAACCTCTGAAGGACAAAGGTCAGTTCTCCACCATCCTCAAAGTAAAATCTGTGTGTGTGCAGTATTTTCTTGCTGCATCATGCTGGCCTTTTCTAGCTATGACAGCTACTTGTCTCATGCTGGTCTTATGGACTTGGGGCTGTGTTCTCTTCGGGGTGTTTGGGTGTAATCTCCTGGCCACTGCAGAAGTAGGAGTTCAAAGTCTTTCTGTCCACCCGCTGCTGGAGGTCACTCCTCTGCTGGAGACTGATGCCAGGCACCTGAGCCACACTGGCTGCGCATGTGAAGTATCACAGCTCATCCCTGGACTATGGCTAAGCTGTTAACACTTTCAGCTGCTCCAGCTGCATCTGTAAGATAATATCTGCTGTGCATTTTGTTTTCTGAATGGATACATTTCACCTTGTCTTTGTGTGAGTTTATCTTAGAGCATGGGCAATGATTGCTTTTGGAGAAAGCTGTAAGAGCCTTAATTCTTTACTGTCTATGTCTCAGGTTGCTTTTAAGTGAATGGGAAAATGTGAGCCCCTTCACTGCTATTATTTGTTATTTTTTTCCTTTTCAGGTGCAGATGGATAACCGGACATCTAATGCACATCTTCAGAAGCCATGAGTTCCAGAAAATTACTCTCAGAAACACAGAGAACATTTCCTGCTACTAAAGTACATTGCCAGCAGCCATCGCGGATTCTCATTGTGGATGTCACGTCACCTTCCTGGACCAACACTTGTTCTGTACTCTCTGAAGCTCTGGAAAACACACTGTGTTTGGCCCACAGCTTGACCGGCCCCTGCCGTGTGCCCCTGCTGAGCCTCTACGTTGTGCAGAACCAGCAGGAGTGTCTGCTCCCCTTTACAGTAGGTGTGAAATTATGTTTGTTGAGATTTAACAAACATGAATGCAACAGATTGTTGCTGTTCAGTAAAGAAAGTTATGATTTACTCCAAATGTATATCTAAAATCAGTCATTCTCAGAGAGCAGTTTCATAGACTTCATGGAAGAGGTGAATTTTTATGAGGAATGATGTTTAAAAGAAGTGTTATATCTTTGATCTGTGAAGTTGATCGTGTGCAAAAGTTAGGTTTTATGCTGTCCCCTCTCTAAAGCATCTGTTGTACCTCTCCCTTTCCTGTGCTGTTTTCTGCACTATCTAAACTGCTTCTCTACCAAAATTATCAAACACAGCTCTAACGCTGTAATAATTCAGGTGGTGAAATGGTCAATAGACCTGTTGATTATACAAAAATTACCACTCTGGGAGAGGTTCCAGTCATTTAAGGGGAAAGGATCAGAATTCAAAATGTTTTTGCCAAAATTGAGAAGTATCCTGAAATAATGGACTTGCAGAATAATAGATCATTGAGGTTGGAAAAGACCCTTAAGTTCATCAAGACCCTTAAGTTCATCAAGTCCAACTATAAACCTAACGCTGCCAAGTCCACCACTAAATCATGTCCCCAAGTGCCCCATCTACGTGACTTTTAAATACACAGATCTAAGGCAGTAAGAACAAGCATTTCACTCATCTGGAATATGCAGCACTATAAATATAGATGGAGAGTGACTAGCAGCTCTGCAATAAAAGTTTGGGGTTACAAAGCATCATCATGAAGTTCACAAGAGTCTATAAATTCACACTACTATAAATAGCCATGGTGAGCACTCTCATTTACAGCACACTGGTGTAAACACACAGGATTAACCCTTCCACTTGTGAGAACATTCTGAAAAATTCTGTCAAGTTTTCACATCTCAGGAAAGGTAGAGGCCAACTAGGAAGAAAAAACAGAGGTCAGTAGTCATTTAGCAAATGTGATCTGCGAGAGACTGGTTAATGGTGATGTTTGGTTTGTAGAATAGGTTATAGATAATGTGATAAGGAAAACTTCAGGGGATACCAAAGAAACATTTTCTGGAGATACTGTGAAATCACTGATTAGGGGCTTTAAGAATAGACACTTGTCTTGCTTCCTTGCTTTCTGTTTAGGCAACAGTTCCTCAGGATGATAATCACAGTTTTTACAGACAGAAGAACCCTTAAATCATTGTTTGGCTTCCTGCATATTACATATTTCACTGAAGTACCCGTATAACATTGAAGCACTTCCTCCAGAAAGACATCTAGTGTTGATCTGAAGATGTTACAAGATGGAGAACCAAGCAGTTACCAAGAGAGAATTTCTTCCAGTGGTTTATCACTGTCATTGTGAAACTTGCACCTGGTTCCTAATTTGCATTTATTGACTTCAGCTTCCAGGGATTTTTTAAAGTATTTTCCTTTTTTCCTAGGCTGAAGATCCTGCTTGTATTTTATCCTCCCTTCCTTCCTCTAAATAGAAGTAGGTTCCTAGCAGGTCTTCTAGCTGGTAAATAAAAGAGGACAAAGTCTAAGTCTAGCTGCAAGGTATTTCCACAGGCCCTTAATAATTTCCAACACTCCTCTGGTTTTTTGGATGCTACATTCTGATACTGCACTCAGCAACGCTGTATAGAGACCTAAAAAATACCCTCCTCTTTGCATGACTGGTAATGACATCTTTTTTTGCCATAATACTGTGTTTCTCTGGGTCTTGTCCAAGAAGCAAAGTTCACACTCACAGACTCGAGCCTGTAACATGCACTTGGCTGATGGCACAAGCTCTAGTGTGAGGCCCTTCTCCCTTCTCCTCAGCTCTGCTTGGCTGCTCTGCCTGGTGAGCCAGCTCTGTTTCAGGCACCTGCTGAAGGCTTTTTCAGAACTGTTCCTTCTCCATTAGGAACAATAAAGTATAGCAAGATGAGTATCTTCTTCAGTGGACCCAATTTCACTAATATCTGGTCCTCTGCAGCTTCTGGAATCAAGAGCAGTTTTACATCTGTCTGATATTTATCTGTCCTGAGGGCTCTGTTGCTTTTCCTGCAGTCCTGAATTGCCCCTTTGTCTCATCAGGGCATGCTGTTTACCACACTGATGTTCTCATTTAGCTGGAGGAAAACTTGATACTTCTCAGTGAAGAACCAAGATAGATCTATATTAAGGTTTCTTATTAGAAATATCATACTAAGTCAGGACAGCCCCAAAGCCGAAAGTAGAGATTGGGAGAATACAAGGGGAAGTGTCAGATAAAAGGTAACCCTTTTCTTAGTTTTTCATGGGCGCTTGTTTGTGGTCTCTGTTCCTACTGGTCTCCCCTGCTGGCCTGACTGACAAGTCCAAAGAGCTTCCCTGGAAAGAGCAAGAGGATGCCAAATAAAAGGAAAGCAAGAAGAAAGTAAATAACTGTGGAAGATGACTGATGGTGACAAGGGGGGAAGCGACCACTAAAGCATCAAAAAATTTAAATGTGGGACTGAGTAAGGACTCTGAGCACCTCCAGCTGATGGGTCCTATTCCTACTGTTTTTCCCTTGGGATGGGCAGCCCTCACTCACAACTCCCAGATCCTCTCTGACAAAAAAGGCTAAAAAAGAAACAAGGGAGAAAGACATTAGCTACAGGGCCTAGCAAATTGAGGAGGTGAAGTGGGTGAGGGCACAACATGTGAAGGAGCCAGGCGGGGCAGTGAACACAGTGCCTGTCCTAGCTCATGGCCAACTTCAATCTGTCTTTTGGTAGCTCTTCTCTGGAAGCCATGAAATGATATGAAATAAAATGTTTAGCTAGAAATGCAGTGTGAAATGATGAATTCTTGGAGTTCTGTACTGAAGGAGCGGGGGTCACATGTGAAGAGATGTATCATGGCTATGCACCAGGCTGGGTGTCAGCACCCAGAAGAGGGGTGCAGTCATAAATATTTAACACAGTTTGTGCGTAGAAGTTTAACTGATGTTCCAGGTACGTTCCAGAGCTGAAACTGCAGCTTGCATAGGCTCGCCTAAGTTAACATGTAAAGTAGCTGTGCATATACAAGAGAAAATACAACTCTGCTATGCCGGCTCCAAATGGCAAGTACTTAACTGGACTTGAGGCTGCCTGCAACCCACACTGAGCCCTGTTCTGTCACAGTTAGGAGCAATTCTTGACCTGAGAGTTCTGTGTGAGCTACATTTATTTGAGCTGCAGCAGCCTCCTGGATTGCAGAGGAAGCATTTGTACTGCAGGGAATTTGGATGTAGCACTTTTAAGAGGCTACTGGCTGCATCCACTTGGTGCATTTGTCAAAGATTGCTGAACCTCACAGCACAACTGACATACTAGTATGTCACTGATTGCACTGTAGAGAACGAAGCATGGTGAACGCAAGTTCCAGAGGTTTACAGCTCAATGGGTAGAGGAGTACAGATACAGCAGGGGTGACTATGGCCTGGGGATACCACACTGCCTCAGTGTTCCCTCTTATTTGTCTTAAGCTCTGCCTCTCTGCTGTGCAAGGTCAGAGGAGAGGGCTGTGCTGAACCACTATATTTTGGCTAGCAGCAGGCAACAGGTAGACAGCTGAAAACTGGAGGAGTGATAGTGTGTTTCACTAGTATAAAAACAGGCTGGTTTTAATTCCTGTCCATGTTCCCCGCTTTATGACTTGGCTCCTGCTCCCAGTCTTAACTCAGTGCTATGAATTCAAAAGCCTCCTTCTACATTATGGAAAATGACTTCATAGTGCTAGTTTGACACTTCCAGTCTTTCAATTTCATTGAATACTGTTTTTGCAGCAAGTGAAAGAAAACTTTGCACGAATCCAAGCCTGCATTTCGGAGCTCCGTTCGCTACCAAGAGAAGGCTGTTTCCCACAGGGGGGAAATGGAGTGGTACAAGCTGTGCAGGATGGATTGCAACAGTTCAAGCAGTACAGCAGACACACAGCAGCAGGAAGCTCAGCAAACAGTTCTGTTGAGGTAAGAAAAGATGGGGAAGGTAGCAGGAGCCGTCTGCCAGACTTGCCGCTAGCCAGCACATTCTGGTGACGGTCTGTGTGGTATCAAGGTCCACAGGAGGGGGTAATGAAGAAAATAAGTCCTACCAAAAAAATCCCACAGGGCAATCTCAGAATGCTCATGGAAATCAGGCAGGTTCAAGTTGGAGTCATTTATGGAGACTGACTTACTCTGCAGTTAGAAAAATGCATCTGATTTCAGGCATTTAGGATTGGATGGTTTTCCCAGTTTTGTTTTGACTACTTTCACAAAACTGTATCCGAGACAAAGCCATTCACAGTACTTATGGACATGATTTTCCTTTCAGCCTACAGTGATATTCTGTGGTTACAGTACCAGGACCTTCCACTGATACAATAGGACCTTTGTACAAAGGCCCGCACCCTAGTGGCTATATTCTCAGCTGGGGGTGTGTGCTTGCCTAAGTGGGAGGGAAGTTGCTAAAAGCATAAGAACATTTGTGCAGATGTAGAAAACAGAGCAAGGTTCACAGGAAGAGGTGTTTTTTTAAAGTAGTATCAACTGATGTGAAAGGGCACAGTTGTCAAGGGGGGAGTGACTCAGAAGTGGTGCTTTCTGCTGGACATAAGGAAACATCAGCTCTAAACTATCTTCCACTTCAGACCTCACAGGCTCAGAGTCCACCTGATTTTGGAGTTTTGTCAGTCCTCTAAAGGAATCCAGACCCCAAGGAGTGAAATTTTCCCAGTCCTTCTACTTTATTTAGATCCTTAAACCCTTCCAGAGTTGTGCTTTGATTAGGCAGACTCTCCCAGCTGTAACTCAGAATCACTTCTAGTATCTATCCAGGAAGCCTCTGTGTTTTCTTAAGGCCTTGAGGTATTTTTTCGCAACTGTTTCAAATGCAATTTGTGCTTTAACTTCAAAGCTGGAGCTTGAAACAAACAGTACACTTTTGAAATCCAGCCTCTTTCAACACACAACAAAATCCAGGACCTCTTCTAGTATAGTTGAAGGAATGAAATGGCTACATTCAAAATTAAGTTATCCATGAATACAGGGAGTTTATATCCACTAAGCAATCCTGTTCCTCTAGATTATGCAGCTATATTATACTTTCCATTGCATGTGGATGCCAGACACTTGCTGCAGTGAGAGGCTATGGTATTAATATTCTTATTTGAAAGTTTTAATCATCATTTGTATAGCCTAACTTGATTTTCTCATAGGAACAGTGTACACAGGTGCAACACTAATTCCCCCCCTTCTGACTATTTATGAACTTGTATTTACTCTCCTGTACTTGGCTCAGCATGGAGAATTGGATGTCCTCCACTCTTCTGGAGTTAGTTTGACCATGTGCCACTTTGTTGATCGTTTTGATAGATAACCAAATGTTTTTCTTCCTGGTACCAGATAATAGCGAGTTCACATGGTTTGTTATTGCAAAGGTCCTGGATATACTCAGTTCCATCTAAAGACGATCCCAGAGGAGAGGTCCTCATTTATAAAATGCTCAGTGCAGCCTGCAGAGATGCCGAGCTGGAGCAGCAGTCTGACCCAAATCTGTATGGTGAATTCCCCTATACCCACACCACAGAATGATGTAGCAGAGTTTTGTATTAAATAAAACCCAAACCAAACAAACAAAACCCCCAAACCCCACAGCAAAACCACAACACTCAAACAATCAGCAGACGAAAACCCACTCTCAAACATGCACAGATTCTAACTTCAAAGATTTCTTAGGCAGGACAAGAACTCTGTAACCCAGGAGTGTGGCTGTTCTTCAGCAGCTTCATGTAGCAAACTGTACTAAATTGCTGCATAGAAATCTCTGCCAGCAAACATCTCATACAGTAATAGAGAGCTCTTGTTGAGGTCAGCTGCAGGCAGAGGAGCTCCAGTAGAAGCCTCTCACTGACAGCTGAACAGATGATCCCTTTCCCTTCACCACATTCAAACTAGTATCCACACTACAGACTTTGCATTTTCCTGATTTCTATACAACAGCAAATACCACAAACACCAGTCACACTTGCCAGCTCCAGTCCTCCCTCCAAGTTGCTCCATGCTAACTCTATTCCATTCCCCATTTCCACTGCCTTACTTCGCTTTGAGCGGATAGTGACAAACATCAAATGTTTCTTCCAAGAAACCATGCCTTATAAAGCAAAGGGAAAGGAAAATTAAGAATAGCTTTTTTGTGGCTTCATTAATGGTCACTATTTATCGTGATCCTATCTCATTTGAAAAATATCCAAAATAAAACTAGAAAGAATTCAAATAATGTAGAGATCTGAAGTATTATAGTACATGTGATTCTAGCACAGGTACTGGAAAAGGTACTTCCAAAAGGCAACACATCATACTTGCTTATCATGAGGAAACTTCACCTCAGAGTTTTTAATTCTGTAGAGAATCTCAAGGACAAAGGACTTCTTTCACAGCTAACAATCCTTCCTGTTCTGTGTGCTGCAGAAATCCAACCTGTGGATGAAATTCAGTCTTCTGCAAATCCCAACAACAGGTGTTTCAACAGTCCTGAATGGGATTTAAGGAGTGGCCTTGGTATTTCACATAAGGGTGAATAAGCGCCATCAGATCACCAAGGAGCCAGGAAATGAGCAGAAGAGCACCTATAATTCTCAGATCTTTGTTGGAAAATAAAAGCTGGTGATCTCAGAAAGGCTAAAGCTATTTCACCCTTGCAAAAGACCAAGCACTCTTTTTTGCTTTCTGCCGCTTTCCACATGCTTCTATCCATATGGAAAAGACCACTCCAGAGCTGTGCCAGGAAGACAGGCACTGCACTGCCTGTGGCACCAGCTCACTTGGCACCGCAGTGGTGGCAAGGCCAAGGGCAGCAGCCGTGGGGTGTGTTGCAGGAAGCTCAGGGGAAAGAGGCAAGACAGGACTATGAATAGCAGTCAGATGAAGAAATGGAGCATGCTGGAAGCTGTTGATGAAGTATGCTCACGTGTGACCCGGCAGAAACACAGCACTTAAGGAGGTGCTAGTTATATTAGAAGCACAGTTTCTGTAGTGTGAGACAATGATAGCCAAGAATTATAATACAAAGGCACCTCTGGCAATTTGCTTGTGCCAATGAGATGTAGTCCTTTGGTAAATGTGCCTTTTTGTAACAGTTAAACCACAGAGAGGCAAGAATATTCCGTCCTGACTAGTGAACATAGAAGCAGATTTTGTTACAACTGGCTGCTGTTTAAACCCCAAATGTTTGTTAGAAGTATTGAAAATACTTACTCTTTAGAGATCATGACTTCACAGGGAAAAAGCTACTAGCATCAGCAAAGTCCTGGCAGCAGCTACAGAGCAGGAAGTGTGGCCAATCTGCAATAGGATGAAAAGCATCTTTCAAGCCGCCAGTAGCACATTTGTTGTTAGATTAGCAAGTATAGTGGCCTTAAGGGATCCTATCTAGAAACTGTGATAATATGAAGGGAAGTCACAGCAGCTACCTCAGGTTCGATATGTGTTAAAATATTTCTCCTAGTATTTGTCTGCCATGTGCTAGGGTGATTCAGGCTGTGAAGAGGGTAAATTGGAGGTGATATGGTACAGATGTAATGCAGCCATGGTTTTGATGAATCAGGGTGCATCAGTGTAGCAGATGCTCTGTCTATAGCTCTGCAAGAGATAATTATATCTTTTAAACAGTTCAGCTACCCCCAGCTCCAGAACAGCCCCTGTTCCCCATTTTCATTAGTTTCTAATTAGTTCCTAGGTCAATATTTCCAATCCCTGCCACAAGCAGGGACCCCTTCCATTAGAGCAGGTTGCTCCAAGCCCCGTCCAACCTGGCCTTGAACACTGCCAGGGATGGGGCAGCCACAGCTTCCCTGGGCACCCTGTGCCAGCACCTCAACACCCTCACAGTATATACACGTTCATCTTCATATGTATAACATAGATCCCTCCAGCAGCTGAGCTCAGACACTCAGTCTGCCCAGTAGCTGCTCCTGCATCCCAGTGTCCCCAGTTGCTGGCATCTGGGCATTCAGGACCCAAGGCTGCAGCCCTGTTCCCTGCCCTGAGAGGGCAATACTCCCTGCCCCGTCCCAAGAAAAATCCTTCACTCTTGAACTATCACTTCTGTTTGTTGGTATTAATATCTTTGTAATAGAATTCATTTGTGAAGGTCTACTGTTAAGTTTGCCCAGATGCTCCCTGTAGGAGTAGCCTTGCCTAAAATACACCTTATTCTTCAGAGTTATTAATCAGTCCTTTGGAGCAGTGAGCAGATGTGTTAAGAAGACTTGGTGCTTCATCATCACTTAATAACAGGCAAGGTCAGAACTCAGAACTCTCTCAAACTACTCTTAGGGTAGAAGCTGGGGCCAAACATGCCTGACCTGTTTCTAGAAAGTGATGCTGATTGTTAATGATGAAGAAAGTCTTTGCAGTCATTTACTTAGTATAACATCAAAACTGAAAGGTGAGAATCACACCTACTGTTGCTCTCAAGAAACATCTTTAGGATAAACTATATACCTAAAAAACCACCCAAACACCAACCTATACATAAATAAAAAAGCAACTCCCATTCAGCCTTCAAGTGAGAAGGCCAGATTCAGTCTACCTGAACAACAGTTGATGCAGTAATGGGAAGTGGCACTGTCCCTCAGAAAGTCTCAGGCACTAAGTCTCTCCTATGCACAGACTCAATGCCCTTACGCACAAAGCGTAGAGCATAAGACAGTTTTGGATTGTTTCAGCTTCTTCCAGTAGTGGCACAAAATGACACATGTTGGCTTAAATAGAGGCTAAAGAAGAATGCTTTTAAATTTGCCTTTGAATAAATATTCTAACAAGGTTTCTCTTCATAGTGGGACCTGTGGTGTTCGAGCAAACCAGGCATCATCACCTATCAAGAGAGCATTAGGGCAGAGGCAGCTTTTGCACTGATTTGTGTTTCAGGTCACAGTTTTGACAAGCCAGTCCAGCCAAGAAATGGCAAAGCAGCTGGAAAAGAAGTTAAAAGATGTAGACCTGGTGAGTCTGCGAAGCATACAAGTAATTGAGGTTTTGAAGAGAGATTTTCTGCAGCCTGAGGATGTAGAACAGCACATGCCAGCAGAAGAGCCCGATAGCAATGGTGAGTATTAGACAGACAGGATACTGAGGAAAGTGACAGCTATAGATAGCAGGGCAACCACTAGTTCTTGCGTTTGGCCCACTTTGTGCCATTTTGTGTCACTCACGTAAGCAGAACTACTGTGCCTGGAGCAACAGCAACGAGTTTGTATCCACAGCACTTTTCTGGGGCTTTGTCACATTTGAGCAAAATTAGCATAGACTTGATACAGTAACTTGATACTGCATCTCTTGATATTGCCCAAAATGGATTTCATGTGCAACACAGCTTTATTGAGGGATTAAAGAGAGCCTGGATTTTATGGGGTAACACACTCTCGGGCACACATACTGCTGAACATCACCTTGTGCAATTGACGAGCAGATCAAAAGGTCTGTGGTGCAGACAGAGGCAACCAGAATCCTTGAAGCAGGCAGTGGGGGCAGAGAGAAGCAGGCAGGACGTTTACAGCTTTAGTGATCCTACAGAGGCAACCCCTTCCTCCCCTTTCACCAACCCAAGATCTTGTCCTTTTACAAGATGTTTGGTTCCTAGCCAATTCTTACCCTTTAGTCCTTTCCCCCAGACTAAATATTGCACAATAGGGTTACATTCCCAGACGAAGCAGATACCCTGTTGATTAGCTGGGCTTTGTTACTAACACTGTTCTTAGCTGCTGCTGCTTCTTTACTCTGTTCTTAGAACAGTTTTTCTTGAGCTCTTGAGGCTTTACTTCTTTAGAAACCAGTAGTTGTACACTGATAAGTTCTTTGTAGCCCTACAACCTCTGCTTTTCCACCCAGGTCTCCATTTAAGAGGCCTTTACTGCTGACATTTAAATTCCCCATTCACAAGACACAGCTGGTACCAAGCTCTGATTCACACAGCAAATCCTCAAAATCAGTTCATGACAGCCTTAAATACTTGAGTCCCAATGCCTTGCAAAGTTAGTGTAAGATCTGTTACTAGCAATGATAATGTAGCTTTTAATGCGTGACAGTCAGTGTTGGTTGTTGGCTTACCTGTCTCCAGCTGTTCTTTTCTGGTTGTAGTAGCAAATTTGTGGTCAGCTGGCAGAGCAGAGGCTGGGAATGTTTAGGAGTTGCAGGTTCCCTTTTGCTCTGTCCCTCACACATCTGGCCATGTGCTTCATTAGTGAAAGAACAAGTACACCCCAGACCCTGAATGTTGTTTTTCCTGGCCACATCTGAAAAACTCCTACCTTAATCTGGCAGTTCTAAAGAGCAATAATGTGAGCTACAGTGATGAGAAATTCAGAAACAGAAATACCTGTTAGCTCCTGGGTTGAGCCTTTTTGTTCCAAAGCAAAAGGTGCTGAGCAGACTCTTAAGTAAACCAGCCAGCCAGTGTTCAAAAGTCCAATGCCGCAGCAGCTCAGTGGTAGAGGGCTGTACACTGCAATGCTGCTGTAATTGCAACTCAAACACTGAACTGTATAAGCGACCACACAAAGGTTTATCAACCCTCTTACTAACTGTTAAAAGCTTCCTGCCCTGAAGGGGCAGCTCTCTCAGTGAGACATGCCTGGCTATTCTGGACTCTGCCTGTTTGAAAACAGAAGCCTTGGAGAGTGCTCATCTCTGCAGGCAGAAGTGCCTGGCTGGGGAAAGCAGGCACCTTCTCTTCCTGTCTAGCACTGTCGCCACTAACACTGGGCTCAATGAGTCCTACGGAAGAGGATCAAAGTTCTGTTACTTTGATGTGACTTAAAATTCATTTAATACACCAAAACCACAAGTTACGAACTTGTGGCAGGAACTGGTGCCTCCAGCTCCAAGGCTGAGATGTTCAAGAGCTCCGGTAATGTCCATGCAGGAGAGGGCAGTATTTTGGGTGGCTGCAAATGCTGGCTTCCCCAGTGAGGAGGATTGTCAGAACTGGCATAAATCCAGTGCTGCACAGAACCCTGCAGTGGGTGAAGAATTGGCTGGGTGGCCACACGCAACCATTCTGGGTATTACTTTCTAAACAACCTCCTGTCAGGCGGGAGGGTTGGTAGGAGGTATCTCTCCCCTTTCTTGGGTATGAAGGGGCCAAGTGCCTCCATATCTGACTTCGGGCATTCACTGCAGTATCCTTACATGTTCTTCCCTAAGGCAAACATTCTCCAGAATCTCTTGTTAAAACAGACTTAAAATCAAGGTTTTGTTTATCTCCTGACTTAATATCCATGACTCCTTGTTTCAGTAAGGAGAATGGGAATATGTTGTTTCCCAAGCTTCAACCATCTTTCGTTAATTTATTCACTGTCTGTAATGACCAACCTGGACCTTGGTACAATAGACCAGAATGGTCTGTTTGGTGTTTCTCTTTTCCTTCCCGGTTAACTTGGATGAATGAATCTTTTCTTTTTAACAGACTGCATGTCGTATTTCCTCTGGGAGACAACTCTCTCAGCCATGACACAACTGAAGAAAAGGATTTTTTGTTTTGTCATTTAAATACTGTCAGACTTCAAGAATGCAGCTTCATCCTATTCCCTTCATAACGTGGGAATAGAGTTTTGTTAGATTTCTGAGCCAAGCCCACAGTGTCTGGAGGATAAAGACATGTAGGTTTAAGGTAAAGAAATGAGGTGAAGAAGTCTTGTTACAGACCAGCAACAGCCACCCTTTAGCACAACCGCAAAGTGTGGAGGCAGCAGGGATGTGCACCGAGTGACAACAAGGGGCTGCAGCTCTTGATTATTACTAGAATTCATTTTTTGTTCACCCAAGTTTTATTGCAGGCAGAATCCCTGACTGGAAATACCAGGCAACCACTCAGGCATAACAGTACAGTCAGTCAGTCTGCTGCATGCAATGGTAGCGCTGAGTTTCATCCTCTCCAAACCTCAAAGCCAAGCTGATAATTTCTCTCACTATGTGTGGCTACACTATTTAAGGTGACACAAAAGGGAAATTTTAAGCACAGTTAGCAAACATGCTTACAGTGTGAATTAGGAAGTGGTGAGCATCATATGTGTGTTTAAACCAAGCTGTAATAATTTAGTGACCTTCAAAATGGCACAGACTAAATAGATTAGGAAAAGGCGGAAAAAAAAAATAAACTTACTCACAAATCCATGCAGGATATGGGATTTCCAAGAGTGGCTGATGCTGCAACATAGAGTGATTGAATGGGAGACAAAGCTTTGCCCTTATTACATTTTACCAGCACAGCATGCTTCTCTTAAATGACAATCTAAAAAGCAGCACAAAGACTTGCTTTCAAAATGGAAGAAGCAGGACAGCTTACAACATGAACTGAAACATTTACTGGACAAATTGCTTCCCTGAAGAAACTTGCAACAGCTCCAAAACATTTTCAGCAAATCTAGCAAGAGATGTTGTATTGCTTGAGAATGACTATCACAGTGTGATAGGGAAAACCAGTCCCATGCTCTCTGACGCTTATAACACAGTTGTTGTTTTAAGACTTAGATAACAAAACTAGTTATACCTATATACAAAAGCATACCACAGGAAAAGCATTAAAGGAAGAATTAAGGAGCCAGAAAACTGTGTTTAGGTTTAGATCTTCTGTGATCTTCTGTGTTTAGAAGATCACTGGAATAAACGCAAGTTTGATTATGTTTTTCTATTTTAGATCAAATGATGTTTAGAATGCTGAGACTTGGTTACCATTAGGATGTGGCATTCAGGGCATGCTGGAATGAAAGAAGTTGCCAAAGCTTCCAGGAACAACTAAAAATGTGATTTTGTGTAACTGTATTAAGCCGTTGTTACTGAAAGAAACAGTGCTAAATCCCTCCCCTCCATTCCATCCCTCCGTCAAAACTCTTCAATACCAGGAAACTGGACTGGGCTCATACTACCCTTGGAAAAGAAAAGATGAGCCTGTTTCACTTAAATCTGCTCTATGGGGTCTGTCATCCCTTTTTGTCTTTAAAGAAATCCTGCAGATCTGCAGAGCATTTATGTGAGTAACAAACCTATATATAGCTGTTGGAATGAAATACTTGACTTTTCTGCCTCCTCCTGCCCCAACCCCCTGAGGAATTTTGGAACTGGAATGTAAGGACATAAGACAAATTCTAATTAACAAACGTGAGGAAGAAACAGGTTTGGGGCACATTTGTGCAGTTGCTCCCTGTTTCTATGACGCACTTGCCTTTGGCAAATGCCAGATGCACAGGAACAGCCTTGTTAAACTGGGCTTGTTAAATACCAGGTCGAGGCTGGAAGTTTCCATCTACACAAGAAAAAAACCCCTGTGGTGTTGAATATGCTGCTGAATATTGTGTTCAAGACAGGCACTGGGGAAGGCACAGACCCCAGCTAGAGGTTCAGAGGCAGGAACTGTGGCACTTGCCTCAGGCTTTCAGTGAGACATGTCACTTGCCAGATAAAATGGACTCATCTTCCAGGATTTCAAGATGTTCTTATGGACAATCCAGTGAGAAGCTTGTATTTTCTTCTTTAGACTCCTATGGAGTACATGGTATTACCCTTCTGCTTTCTTTTGGATCTTCTGTTGGACTGCAAGACCTTCAAGGCTCAGATCATCGCATTGCCTTGCTTATACTGCAGCTACTGCAGTGAGGTCCTAATCCACTGCAAGGGGTCCTACCAGACCCTTACTGAATGTTATCTGTCTTATTTTAGTTTACTTTACATAGCACTAGACTACAGGTTGCTTTTTCCAAATCCAAGAAGATGTGGAGATGCAATACCTACATTCTGAGCAAGCACCTGATTTTTCAGCTCACCCAGAGAATTTCCTCTCTCATTTACCATAGCAGGGGAAGAAACCCAAACCACACAGTTACAATTTCCTGTGGTAGTGAAAGAAAGACCAGGATATCCCCTCTCATAGGCTCATCTCCAGGTTAATGCAGCTAGAAAAGACTCCAATATTTTGAAGCTCTACAGTTGGCAAGTCTCAGGTAGCTCTGAATGTGCTAAGAACAGCCTGTTGTGGATGAAAACTGCTTGCTGCTTTCCTCACAGGAGCAACCTCCTCAGGAGAGGTCATTTCTAGGCAAACAAGGGCCGTGTGATGAGCAACCAGGACTGCTTCCTCAAAACTGCAAAGCAGCTTCTGTGTGGGACAGAGACTCAATGTGCAATGTTTCCTTAATGATGAAACATCAGGGCTTGCCAGACTGCAGTCTGGAGCAGGGATCATGATATAATACAAATCCCATAGAGACAGCAAAGCTTACAGCACTTGTGGTGGGAATAGTGTGTGGGAGGAAGTGATAAGATGCAGGGGCCTCTAACTGATAACATGAGAACTATTATTATTATCTCCTTCCTGCCCCTGCCCCATTACAAACACTTAAAGCATCTGGGCATTGCCAGGCTATTTGCCAGTGCAGGTTAATATTTGTGTGTGACATAGATACTGGCTCTATTTCTGGTTTGGAAAGCAAAAAGCAAGCGCTGAAGATAAAGCAGTAGCACATTTTTAATGAATATAATTCATATTCTGCAAGTTTCAGGAAACCTTTTTCCTATATGTACCCTGCAGATTCCTGACCAATAAATGGCTCTGCATATCTGCTCTCCAGGAATTTTAAGACCTATTGCACAGTAGATGTTGGCATCCCAACCTGTTCTCCCTAAGAATGGACAGCAATGAATGAAGTTAATTTCTTTTTACTGTTGCTGTGTATTGTGCCAACTTAAGGTGTGTATTAGGCTACATATCTGTTACAGAAGACAAAATAACAAAATAGGGAAATATTTACTGAGGAAAAGATTAAAGCATTTACCATCCCCAAAAGGCTGTCTCTCGAAAACACAAATAATTCCCCTTGCCACCTGTGTACACACTGTTTGTCAAAGTAAATTACATGGATTTCCTGCTGCTTTGTCTTCTGAACTATTAATGTCATCTTCAGTGCATATCCCAGGAAGAAACCCAAGTCTAATAAAGAGTAGGGAGTGTCACAGCGGAAACACAACCAGCATGTGCTCCAGGTACAGCGGGGCATTCCACACGGATATGAGAACAAGACTCAAGCATCAGTCAGGGCAAATAACTGACAGTGGCCACAGCTCCAGGGAGAAGCAGGACATTCCCTTCTGCCAAAGAATCCTCCAGCATTGCTCCATGGGGGAGAAACTCTGATCCCCATAAGCACCAGGGAAGTCTGGGTAAGGATGGTAGCAGTGTTAAAATACGTTTTAAAAAGTAGCAACAGAACTAAATGAATACTCACTTCAGTATTTAGATTTGGGAAGAACAGGATAAAATAGAAAAGAAACAAAGAAACAAGAATGAAATGTCCTTGGCTGCAGGAGAGTCAGGGCAGATACTGGGGACAGGAGCTCAGTAGCAGAGACAGTGGGACAATCTCCTGTCGGAAGCAGGAGTTGATCCTACCTTCCTGCAGAGGCACAGCCTGTGTTATCTCACTGCCCTCTGATGCTGGAAGGTGGAGCAGTTGGAATCATAGAATAGTTAGGGTTGGAAAGGACCTTAAGATCATCCAGTTTCAACCCCCCTGCCATGGGCAGGGACACCTCCCACTAAACAATGCCACCCAAGGCTCTGTCCTGCCTGGCCTTGAACACAGCCAGGGATGGAGCATTCACAACTTCCCTGGGCAACCCATTCCAGAGCTTCACCACGTCACAGTAAAGATCTTCCTCCTTATATCCTATCTAAACTTCCCCTGTTTAAGTTTTAACCCATTACGCCTTGTCCTATCACTACAGTCCCTAATGAAGAGTCCCTCACCAGCATCCTTAGAGGCCTCCTTCAGATGCTGGAAGGCTGCTATGAGGTCTCCACGCAGCTTTCTCCAGGCTGAACAGCCCCAACTTTCTCAGCCTGTCTTCATACAGGAGGTGCGCCAGTCCCTGATCATCCTTGTGACCTCCTCTGGACTTGTTCCAACAGTTCCATGTCCTTTTGATGTTGAGGACACCAGAACTGCACACAATACTCCACGTGAGGTCTCACAGAGCAGAGGGGCAGGATCACCTCCCTCGACCTGCTGGTCACGCTCCTTTTGATGCAGCCCAGGATACGGTTGGTTTCTGGGCTGCAGGTGCACACTGAAGCCGGCTCATGTTCATTTTCTCATTGACCAACACTCCCAAGTCCTTCTCTGCAGGGCTGCTCTCAATCTCTTCTCTGCCCAGCCTGTAGCTGTGCCTGGGATTGCTCTGACCCAGGTTTAGGACCTTGCTCTTGGCATGGTTAAACTTCATCAGGTTGGCGTCAGCCCACCTCACAAGCGTGTCAAGGTCCCTCTGGATGGCATTCCTTCCCTCCAGCATATCAACCGAACCACACAGCTTGGTGTCATCGGCAAACTTGCTGAGGGCGCACTCAATCCCACTGTCCATGTCACTGACAAAGATGTTGAACAGGACCGGTCCCAACACTGATCCCTGAGGGACCCCACTCCTTACTGGTCTCCAGCTGGACATTGAGCAGGACATTGAGGCATGTCCTGCTGTGCTCTTGACACTGGGACCACTGTTAGCTTAGCCCTGGCTGAGCTGCCATCTGGGGGGAGAGGAATGAATTTCTGTGCTTTGGTTTTTGTGGGAGCAGATGCAGAATCGTTTTTGTAAACTATAACTACTAATGCACACAGAACAGATTTCTCCTCGCCGATGGCTGTCACTGTGTTATGGTCCCCTGGGAAACACACTGGGGAAAAAAGGCAATTTCTGCTCTGTATTCATCTTCTCAGAATAAGTGTTTCATCTCATGGCTGTGTGGTGCCCCTGCTCATGCTGGAGGCTGTGCTCCTGCTGTGCTTACAAATGGGAATAGTACTTCTTATGCATTTTGCAGAATCTGTTTCCCTGCCATCCTCATCTGGATGCACCTTGGAGTTATTTTTCAGGGGGAGGTTGGTTTTGCAAGGGTTTAATCTTGTTTATGACTTCCCTAACTGCTGCCCAGACTACACATCCCCATTCCTAAATGCTGCTAGATCATCACATTTTCTCTGCACCTCCAACATGGTCACTTCAATACTTGCTATTTCCTTGCAAACAATTTTACCTTCTCCTTGTATTCTTTGTAACAAGTCTTTAAAT
Organism: Myiopsitta monachus; assembly: GCA_017639245.1. Taxonomy (NCBI): domain Eukaryota; kingdom Metazoa; phylum Chordata; class Aves; order Psittaciformes; family Psittacidae; genus Myiopsitta; species Myiopsitta monachus. The sequence continues at coordinate 117,622,423 of CM029917.1, read as the reverse complement.
TTGATGCATTTCACTTTATGTAATGTAATGGTGGTGGTAGGTTTGATGTTCATCTGCAAGTGTGTTCTACTGGGAGATTGCTGTCTACCAAGCAGCACTTCAACGGTAACAGGTTGAAACATGTCCTCTGCATTGGTCAGGTGCAGGTCAAGCTTCACTCCTGTTCTTCTCCACTCTGTGACCAGCTGCTCCTTTAAACACATGCTGATGATGTTTAGCAATTTAGTCCTGGGCCATTCAGCACAGTAACGTTCACCTCCTATTTGGGGTGTAGGACTTTCCCAGCATGACACACAATTCCCCAGGTTATAGCAGCTCAGTTTTGCAGTCTCTGATTTCTCATAGCATCACATATCCAGGGTCCCTTGCTTAGGGAAAAGGAGGTAATAGTTTTAAATTGTGAGAAGAGTCTCAGAGGCTAGCAGTAAGATGACCAGCAGAGGTTTGCACCAGTCACAACTCTGAAGATGGTATATCCCGTCCACCTACCCTGTTGATGGGAGGGGTGTTGGTGTGGCCTGTGGGATGGCTCAGCTTCTAGCAATGTCCCTTTAAGAGGGCTGGCTTCATAGTGCTGCGCTGTGATAGGCATGGTAGTGGCTTCTGAAACACTTACATGAAAGCACTTGAGGGACTAAGGAGCTGCAGTTTTGAGGGAAGTGCAAGGGAATGTTCTTTTCTATGGCTGAAAATATTTGCACTTTTTTCACCTTTTTTTCCTGCAGACATTGCAATCCTGGGAATGGACATCGATGTGCAAACCATAGAGGACAATGTCATCAGCTTGGAGATGCTGTTTAAATCATGGCTACATGACTACAGCACAGAGAGGGAACACCTCCATCTCCTTCTCCCATCCGCAGGCTTCAGCCATGCCACTGCACCCAAGACTACGCTGAGTATTTCATTTTCTCTCCCCCTCTGCAGGGAGTTTCTGAATCCCACAGCCTTAAAGATTACCCATGCCTGTGCTCTGGGCATGTTCCCTCATGTTTAGAAAGCCAAGTAAGGTCTCTGGGTGACTCTGAAAGCTGCTGGAGTTCTGTTGTCTCAGGCTGAGGGGCCATTTGCTTAGAATACTTCCAGGTTGCTGCCAAGTCCTGTGACTGCTGCTGCTGTAACGGCACAGGCAGTTAAGGTATTTTGTTGCTGGTAGATTTTTTCCTCCATCATAATACTGAGTTTCATACTTGATGCACAGCTAGCAAGACAAAGCAAGTTACACTGCAGTGAGGTTTTTTCATCTTCCCACACTAAAGAAGTCTGCAGAAGGCCAGAGAAACTGTATGCAGCCACATATCCTATTATACCAGAGTTAGCATCATCAATGTGCTGGGCTTCTCTACAAACACAGGTAGAAAAGCTGGCAGGAAACATGTGTCTCGGAACCCATGTGCATTGGGAAAAGCTCCTGCTCCCCCATGGCTGGTCAGCCATCACCAAAACTGGAACTTGCTGCCCAGTTACAAGTTTCCCTTGTGTGTACAATAGGGATTGACTTGCTTTGTGCCACAGGCTTAGCGTTGTTTTTCCCTTAGTAGTTGCTATTGCTAGAGAACATTGACAGTGTTTGCAAGTGCTTGGAGCGTGTGCCATTTACAGCAATCTAAACCGATCTCCTTCTCCCAGTGTGCCTCAAGTGTGATTTGCAGGAGAGGTTGCTCAACCCAGCTCTACTTTCTGGGACAGCTGATGGCACCGTGAGAGCAGCAGATGTGAATTCACCATGTCACATGGCAGCCTGGCCATCTACAGTGCTGCATAAAATCCGGGTTGTAAAGTAAGTGTTGCTACATTTTTTGCACTTGGTAACTGGAAGGCTGGTATGACAGCAGCCTTCACTCTTTGTGTGCAATCTCGTCTAGTAACGGCACCATAAAGCACCAAGGGACTCCCAGTACTAGTGAGCAGAAGTCCTACCTAAGGTCCCCTCGACACCCGTAACTCTGGGGGTTATGGACCAGCATATCCTAGCCATGCAGGCAGAAGCGCAGCACCAAAACCGGTGTTACCGTGGCACTAGCACTTCAGGAGTGTGACACCATAGGATGTTTTACATGCAGCAGTTTCTCCCTCCAGTGTGAAGTTCTGCAGATTGCAGCCATCGCTCCATATACAGTTCTGCTGTTCTCTCAGTATCTAATGAGGCCCCAGCAATTAACTGGGTGTCAGAGCCTCAGCTAACTGGCTGCCTAGTACTAAAAAGCAAGAAAAGCCTCACAATGCTCTATGACTTCACATAAGCATTTATCCCCTTTCCTGTAAGCAGCCTGTGGCTGCTGAGCAGAGATCATAACAAGAGGAGTGATGCTTTCTAGTGTCTTTGATGAGGTTTATTTATAGAAACATTTAGTGTGATTTCTGAGCTATACAGTTGTTCTTAAAATGATTCCCACCCTGTCAGTAGCTGTAGAGCTCTCAGGAACTGTGCATAAATGTCTCACAACCAAAGCAGTGCAGCTGCTTAATAATGCCCTGTCTGGAAGCAGAAGTGTGCTGTGGACAGGCAGTGTCAAGCACTGTAAAACCTGCAGTGGTGTTTGTGGTGGGATATTGGCTCTCTGAGCAGTAAAGCACATGCCAGTTTAAGTGAAGGATAACCATGACCCAGTAAAGATCACTGGGAAGACATGTAATGCCTGGGTGAATTACTGCCCAAGAGGCCAGATTAACAGTCTGGTTTGTATACAAAATGCACAAAGCCTGGATTTGCTCCTTGGCATGCTTTTGTCAACACAGATATAAGGGAACCTGGAAATCAACAAGAAAGCTTTATTTCACTGTAGCTGGACTTTTCAGCAGGGTTTCATGGTGTCAGGCCACAGCAGTACAGACATTAAGTGCCTGTAGCAGTACTACAGCTGATACTGCCATAGAGACTTGAGCTAGTCAGCTGGTAGAGTCTTCTTGCTGGTTTCATGTTGGTTGTGCTTCACTAACATGAGCTGTATATTGCAGGGCTCTGAAGTCTGAAGGAGTTTGTGAGTCTGTACTGTATGGCCAGCCCTTCATCATCAAGCCCACAAGCTGCTGGCAGCTAGACTGGGATGAACTGGAGATAAATCAGCACACCTTCCATGCTTTATGTCATAGTCTTCTGGTGAGTGTGTGAAACTTGCCTTCTCATGGAGAGGAACTGCCATAGAAAGGAACAGTTGGTGGACATCTAGTAAGATCTCTCTCACCTGCACCAGAAAATGTTTCAGAGCTGCAGCTTTATCTCATGGGCCAGGGTTGGGCTTGTAATCCTTCCAGCCAATGCATCCACTGGGAAGATGCTACAGTATATCAAACCTTAGACTCAGTCCCATCAGAAATCCAGTATTTGGAAGTGTGAAGTGCAGAAGCCATGGTTGGGGTTAGACATGTGTCTTTAACTGTGAAAATAATCAACCAAGGCTTGGGATGTGGAGGACTTTCAAGGCCAGGTTGGACAAGGCTTGGAGAAACCTGCTGTAGTGGAAGGTGTCCATGCCCGTGGCAGGGGGTTGGAACTGGATGACCTTTAAGGTCCCTTCCAACCCAAACCAGGCTGGGATTCTGTGACTTTCCATTGCTGAGAAGTTGTAAAGCAAAACTGGATTTTTTTCTTAAGAACTGTCTTGCATTCTATTAGAAACAACCAACGTACTGTCCTCGCCCATAATGCAGAATAATCATAGAATCATAGAATAGTTAGGGTTGGAAAGGACCTTAAGATCATCTAGTTCCAACCCCCCTGCCATGGGCAGGGACACCTCCCACTAAACTATGCCACCCAAGGCTCTGTCCAACCTGGCCTTGAACACCGCCAGCGATGGAGCATTCACAGCTTCTCTGGGCAACCCATTCCAGTGCCTCACCACCCTTACAGTAAAGAATTTCTTCCTCATACTCTGCTGTGTATGAACATAGCTGCCCCTGAACCCAGCAGCCCCTATACTGAAAGTGCTAAGGAAGTGGCTATTGTCCATTATTCACATCAGGTTTTGCTTTTGTCTTTTAGAAAAGGAAGTGGATGCTTTTGGCCAGACGTGAGCCACAGAATACTGGTCCAAACTGGAACACTGTGGTGCATTCCTACTACATCATTGTTCCTTCTGACTCTGCCACTCTACTTGTCAAAGCAATTGCCGTCAGAGAGCTCTTGCTGCCATCAACCTTCCCAGCCCTCCTTCCTGAACACCCTGAGAGAGTGCATGGCCCAGTAGAGGTAAGTCACCGACAGCCTTATATAAACATATGTGGAAAGGATCCCAGTTATACCAGCAGGGATGAGTGTAATGATCAGCCTTTATGCACAGGACATGCAGCTGCTCTGGAAGATGAATCTTTCTCCCTCATTACTGGGGAATATGGCTCTCAGTCTGCAGAGAGAAGTGCTTTAGGCATAAGATAAATCAATACATAAAGTGTCTCTTCCAATAGATTCAGGCTTCTGCATTTCCTGTTGTGCATCCTGAGGTGTCTGCCTCTGCTTCAGGTGATGCCCGGAAGGGCAGAGCCCTCAGTATAGGTCTTAGCAGATGAGTAAAGGAAGAAACAGATGTGAGAACATCTAGTGATAGCTGGAATACAATGGAGCACTCCAAAACTTCTTCCCAGCAGCTGATATATCCTACAGCTTTCTTCACAGAGGCAAATACGTACCCTTTGAGCAATGCTGCATGTCTGTTATGGGGAGGGGGAGCAGCATTATGAATCACAGAATTAAGGGCAGTGGTGCCCAGAGAGGGTGCTCCAGCTTGTTGGCTGATCCTGGGTACAGGGGAGGATAGGACTGCATCCTGCAAGCGAATGCTTAAACCCACTAAGAGCTCTTTGAACATGCCTCGTGTTCTATACATCAGTGTTATCAGCGCTGTTCCTAGGCCAAAAGTCAAAACCACAGAACTGCACCGGCTACTAAGAAGGAGAAAAATGACTACTACTGCTGAACCCAGGACAATATCTAAGAGTGGTCCTTGTGGGTAGCAGCACAGCCAAAGATCCCTTCTCTCATCATTGCAGGGTGGCATAGAGCATCTGTAACACTCCTTCCTGCAAGAATAATCCTTGACACTAAAACCAACAACCCCACCAAGCAAACCCTGCAGCCCCTATGTGTCACATCTCACTAGGCTCTTTCTTCTGTCTGAGCAGAGTGCCCTGAACAGCCTAGAAGTAGAAGTTGCTTATAACCCCTTGCACCTAAAAAGCAACCTCTACAAATACCTGAAGAGTACATTGTACAAACCCCTGCACAGGCAGCAGGCACAGCCCAGGGACCAGCGACCAGAGCGGCATCAGCCCAAGCAGGTATGTCCTTTACCTTTGACTAGCCTACCTAGTGTCTGTTCTTGCCCTTCTGGTGTGCATTCCTGTTCTATCCCTGTGTTGCAGCATCAGAGCAGAGCCAAGGCCATGGTGGCACCACTTCTGATGACTCCTTCTCCTGCCCAAGCATTCAGGCCAGCAGCAGCCAGGAGGGATTCCTGCGAGCGCTCCCTGCTCCCCAAAGAGTACGAGGAGTTCCTGAAGTGAGCCAGGCGCTGGTCCCTGCAGCCACAGCAAGGCAGCCAAGGCTCGAAGCTCACTCTTCAGCAGACCAGCACTTCCCATAGTTTGTTCCTCCTTCTCGTTACAGTTTTGTTAGTCACCAAATCAGTCAGCAGGAAGCTGCTTCTGGGCCCTCTGTCCAGAGACTGAGCTACCCCCACAATGCCCCACATTTCCCATTTCTGTCAGCACACATCACCAACATGCCTCAAATTCGGGTTTCTGAGACTAGGCTGGAACAGGCCACAAACCACAGATTGCTGTCAGCAGGAGCAGAAAAGCTGCCTCAGAGCGGTGAGGAAGTCAGACAGATAAGTAGGCAGAAACATCAAGCTGCCCTCATCCTGGAGGAGGAACAGGGTGTTTGAACAGGCATAAAACAGGCCTTTTGAATTTAATCTCAAAGCTCAGAGCTCTGCCCTCCTGAGCACTACCCATGGTGATACCGATTTCCTTGCTTCCATAACTGGTCTCACTGCCCACTGCCCCAGCTCATAAAGGGGTTTGTAGCAAGTGCCATGCTGGCTCCTCCTACACAGTGACTGCTCCCTGCAGCTGTAGCACAGCACCCACAAGCTGCTGCTTGGACGCTCTCCTCCCTATAGCCCATCTGTGCCTATGGAGCTGTTCCACAAGCCAACACAGCAGTACTTTGGCAGTGTTCAGAAGATGGAGAGAGTTGGCCTAGAGTTTTCCAGAGCTTCTGGCCGGTGCTTGCACAGCTCCTAGCCTGGTTTTGAGTGCAGACATAGGCCAGCTGCCCCTGGCAGGGCAGGAGCTGAGGGCAGCCCACTGGGCTCCCTGGATGCACAGCACCAGCTGCCCTTTGTGTTCTAATCTGTTCTGACAAGCTGTTTCAAAATAAAGTTATCCCCTGTAACACCCACTTGGTGCCTGTAGTTTGTGATGTGCTCTGCACACAGCAACCTCAGCACCGAGTTGTACTGCCTGAGAACGAGCCACAGCTGGCCACGGTCACAATGCAAACACCATGTTCCTGGGGCCACTGCTACAGCAGGAGAGCAGAGCCAGCTTTCCCTTGGGATCCCAGCTCAGAACAGGCCCCGCAGGCCACCCAGGCATGGACCTGCTCTTCCCATGCCCTGGCAGCATTCCATGCCTGGCAGAAGGCTGCATCTCAAGCAGCTGCTTGGGGTAAGAAGTCAAGGGCAGGTACCTTGACAGGGTGGATGCCCCTGCAGGCCTGTACAGGGATGTGTGTTGGTTATGATGTGCAAGCAGAGGGCAACCCCTGCCCAGCAAGCTCACAGGGGAAGGAACTGGGGAAGGAGCATAGCAAAGGGCAGCAATGCAAAAAACAGCCCAGTCTGGGGCACACAAACCAGGAAAAATATGAAACAACAAAGGGAAACGGGGGGGAACACAGGGCATTAGTGACTGAACTGATGGTGCAGGTGGAAATGCTTTGGCAACCATATCATAAACACCAAACTGGGGTCTAGAGTCAACACCTTGCTTATGGGAAGAGGCAAATAAACAGGGGCTTGTGATTATTCCTGGTAGAAGGAAGCTGCTAAAGGGGAAAGTTGGGAAGAGGGAAAGGGAATATGAGAGGGGAAAGTGGCAAAACTGGGGCTGTTTGGGGGTCCCTGTTGAAAAGCCCTCTATCCAATCACCACAGAGTGAAGCAGGGCAATAACCGTGCTGTTGCTGTGACTAATTCTTGACAGCCAGAGGGAAGGTCCACACTTTCCCTAACATCAGCCTGACAAGAGATCCCCTGGCAAATCAGTGGTCTCATGCCTGCACCCTGCAAGGCCCTGAAGGGGAGGAGGTAGCAGTTATAAGAGGCTGTATCTTTTAGAATGGGGAAGAGAAAATGGCAACCCCAAAGGGAAGAGGTTGGCTGGGCTTTGAGAAGCTCCCAGGTCATTTTCTCTGGGTTATAACTGCCACCTGGCCTGCGGAAACCAGGGCTTCTGCTTCGTCCCTGCTGTGGCTCCTAAACAGGTATCCCGACATTGCTCAGCTCACCTGGGGCATGTGCTTCCAGCACAGCAGGGAGCACACAGGCTGCCTCACCAGGAGTCTGCTGTCAGACTAACAACGCACCACCCACAGCACCTGCGCAGGGCAAAGCGAACCGAGCTGCCTGTCCAGGGCCAGTTCTGCACTGCATGAAACAGGCAGGAGCCACACTTCCCCATAGCACCTCCACAAAGCCTGGGGCAGGACTGGCTGCCAGGATGCACACAGGGAACCTCTGCTGTACTGCCAGCCATGGCGCACGCCGCCATGATACACCCCAGCTGTCAGAGCAGAAGAGGCGCATCCCTGGTCAACACATGGAAATTACCTGTATGGAGACAATGGAAGTGAGGCAAAGGGTAAGGAGGCGGCCAGAAAGATTATCAGGGGGCTGGAGCAGCGCTGAGACAGCTGGGCTGGTTGAGCCAGAAGAGAAGGCTGCTTAAGGGGAGACCTTAGAGCAGCTCCAGTGCCTAAACGGGCTCCAGGAAACCTGGAGAGGGGCTTTGGACAAGGGCCTGTAGGGACAGGACAAGGGGAATGGCTTTAAGCTGCCAGAGGGGAGACTGAGATGAGCTCTGAGGCAGAAGCTCTTCCCTGTGAGGGTGCTGAGGCGCTGGCACAGGGTGCCCAGAGAAGCTGTGGCTGCCCCATCCCTGGCAGTGCTCAAGGCCAGGTTGGACACGGGGGCTTGGAGCACCCTGCTCTAGTGAAAGGTGTCCCTGCCCGTGGCTGGGGTTGGAGCTGGAGGAGCTTTAAGGTCCCTTCCAACACAAATCATCCTATGATTTGATCCTATCACAAGTGTGATTCTATGAAGGCAGACAGAAGAAATCCTAATCTAGGCAGAATCCAGAAAAATCACCTCGTCCTAAAGCCAGGGTTCATTGCAGACTTTTGCTGTGGCAACAGGAAGTCTGTGACCAGCCAAAGGATCACTCTGCATTTACCTTATTTATTATGCTTTCCCAAAGCATCCATTACACCCTGAACTGCGTCCAGAAAGTCATAAGGTGAAGCACAGGGCAGCTGTCTGAGCAAGAAACAGATCTGGTCCACACACTGAGTCAGAAATATTGGTCTCTCTCCTGATTAGCAAAGACCAAGAACCTTTGCCAGTGCACACACCAGGGTGCATAAATCAAGTGGGGCAAACGCAGGAATGTTCCTCTTGTGCTGCATTTACCCTTGAGTCCTGAGGTGGCTGTTAGGAGAGATGACACCATTCTGAAGCAGGAAAAAATCCCTATCCTTTCCTGGCAGCTGAGGTACAGTGACTGTGTAGGGGCCTGGCAGGGACTGCAGCCTTTGCCTTCCAACCATCACCCTCCCCGGTGAAAGCTGCATCAACCACTTCACACGTTGGACACCTTCAGCTCCATGGGAGAAGAAGTGCAGACCTGGGGCACTGAGATACAGTGACCGCAGAGCAGGAGAGACTCTGGGACTCCTGCTCCTGGGGTGGTCGTCATCACTGAGCTCTTGGAGCCTCACACTGGAGTCAAGAGCAGGGCTTATGGGCAGCTGGCCTGGCCCCTGCTATACAATGCCCAGAGCTCTTCTCTGGAGCAGGCAGAACTGCTCTTGGGATGAGCACATGGACCTGCCATGGACAGGAGCAGCAGCATGGGGCCACCCAGCAGCCAACCACCACCAAGCTGCTGCTCAAGCAGGATCAGCTACTGCTGCTCACGCTTCTCATCCCAGGCAGGAACTGCCTCAGCCTCCCTCAGATTCCCAAAGCCCCTTAGGCTTTTTCCCTTCTGCAGCAGAAGCCCAGAAGGGAAGACAACACAGCACAGGAGAACAGCCGCAGATTGCTCCTGCACTGTACTGTTACAGGACTGAGGCTTCCCCCCTGCAACATGTGCATCAGACAGGTGCCCAGTCAGAGCTCACCACCTTGCCACCATCTCACCAGTCTGGGGATCTGAACAAGATGCTCCAGACTTCCCAATGGTGTGTGGTTCCTTGGGTCTGAGCAGGGGCTGCAGAAGTCATGCTTAGTCCTCTGCAGAGGTCCACTGTAGTGCTGCCTGTCCATACAGTGTTCTGCTGCCATCTCTATCCACAGGCTGGTAAACGAGCACAAGTCAGCAGCAGCCCAGACTCAGAGACAACCAGTGCCAGGGTGTCTGTGAGCCCCACAGAAGGGACACAGAATCTCTCAGAACCATTACCAGCACCAAAAGTACAACCTGGTTTCCCCCTGCATTGGTTGCTGCCAAGGCTGGGCACAGCAATCCCAGCCGAACCCCTGGCCCACACACAGCTGTGATCACTGGTTTTGCCATCAGTCAATGGGGCTGAAGAGCTGAAGCCTGGCACTGCCCAGCCTTATGCTTGGAGGCCATAACATTTTCTGATCCCATCCACACGTGAAGGTATCTGTGAGCCTAACTCTATCCCTTAATGCCCTGGCACCTGGGCATCCTCACCACAGCTGGACCCAGCACACACTTTCCTCTATGGTTTCCTCTTAGCTCAGTAGCTCAGGCACGGACACGAACTTGTCACCATGTGAACACTGCTCAGCTGTGTTCACAGATGCTCCCCATCTTGTGTACCTGACAGCCCAGACATGCCCCAGGCAAAGGCTTCATTCCAAGACATACAAACTTTAATATTAAAATAATTTTGTATAAAAATACTTCTGGAAAGTCTCTCATGCACCACAACGGGCATCCCAGCCCTGTGCCTGGCTAGGGAGCCAGAGCAGAGCCAGAGCAGCTGGCGCAGGGGGATGGAGCCAGCTCCAGAGCAGAGCCGCACCAGCCATAGCTCTCTTGCTCTTGCTGTGGAAAGAACTTCCAGAGAAATTCAGCCCCTGAGCACTGGTGAGCCTCAGCCAGGGCAGTCCCTGGCCCCAAGCCACCGCAAGGGCCCATGGAGGACACCACTGCTCACAGATGGGCCCCCCCACTCCCTCCCAGTCCAGCACAGTGCAGCAGCTCACTATATCACTCCTAGGTCCTCGTAGACGGGTGACAAGCTGCACTCATCCACAGACTGCTCCTGCTTGTGCACGTGCTGAGGCTTCACCACCTGGCTGTAGAGCACCTCCACGTTGTTGTTGTTGCTGCTGTTGAGGCTGGGTTTGACAACTGCCTTCTCGGAAGCAGCATTTCCCCGCTGCCTGCCTGGGTCCCCGCCCTTCTCGGTGCCTTTAGGGATAAAGGCTGCCTGGGGCTTGGGAGCAGGCACCGGTTTGGGACCCTTGGCCTTGAAGGCCGGTACCGAGTAGTCGTCGGTGCTGGGGCTGTAGGGGTACTCATAGCCAGCCTGGCCATCGTGGCCCTGGGCGCGCCAGGCCTCGCCCGCGGGACGCGCCTCATCATAGATGCAGGTGTGCAGGGGCAGCGCGCGGGGAGCGCGGCCCTCGGGCTCATCATAGATGTGCTCCCCCCGCGCCGGCGCCATGGGGCCCTGCCCATGGACCTCAGCCCACACCTGCTCGTACGAACCCGAGTAGAGCAGCCGCAGCTTCCCCTCGTTCGCGGCCCCGCTCGCAGGTTTGCTGTCGATGGGGTCCAAGTACAGCGGGTCCAGGCACGGGCGGAAGCCCTTCACTGAGTCCAGGGGCTCAGAGTACACACTGGATGGGTCCTTGGCCAGTGGCAGGGCACGGGGCACCTTTGGCAGCGGGGAGCGGGGGGGTGTGCTGGGGACTGCAGGCTTGGCATGTGCCACAGGGAGTTCTGGCAGGGTCCGTGCCTTCAGCAGAGACACTGTGTCTCTCTCTTCTGCTGCCACACTGGGCCTGGGGGCCAGTCCTCCCTTGGGTGCTGGGGCATCATCCCCCTCTGTGGGCACCTCCAGGCTCAAAGAGTCAGCCAGGGCCTGTCGGATGAGCACCACGCTGGGGCTGTCCGAATCCAGCGAGCCACAGCTCTGACGGTTCTCCTCCACCTGCGCTTTCTGCTCCCTGATGGAGGCTTCCACCAGGCGGAAGATCTCGTTGCCTTGCTTGGTCTCGAAGGTGAAGTTCCCTGGGCCGGAGCTGCAGCGCCTGCCAGCTTCAAACGAGAACATCACCTGCAAGGGAAGCGGAAGGGTCACATCCTGCCCAGCACCTGCTGACGCAGCGCATCGTGCAGGCTGCGCATCCTGCTGCACTGATCCTGCACATCCCACAGTAGACTCCATGGGACACCCAGCTCCTTCTGCTCCCTGCAGTGAGACCGCAGCTCAGTGAGCAGCTCCCTGGGTGGGGGCTGTGCCCAGCAGCTGTGCTCAGCACTGTGCAACACTGCCTAGCAGCCAAGAGCAACCTGTGAAACTGGAGCTACATGCACACCTGAGGGGCCATCACTGCAAGATGCCCCAGGGCCAGAGCTGCAGGTCCTGCTGGAGACCTGCTGCCTCACCTGAGCAGCTCCAGCAGGATCAGCAACTGGCACCAGACAGTCTAGGAAATAACATGCAGGTAGCACCAAGAACAGAGTGGTGCGAGTCGACGAATGACAGTCCAGCACAGGGAACTACTATGGGCAGCCTGGAAAGCCAGCTCTAGTCAGGCAGAAGGGAAGTGATCCACAAGCACGAGATACAAGACATGGAACATGGCTTTCCACGAGAGAACGGCCAGAAGCAGCATCTTGGCTACCAATAGTAAGCAACGCATTTGCCTTAGCAGCATTACCCTGTTAATGGTATGAAGTACTCTAAAGAGAAGTCTTGCAACAAAGCTGTGTTTCTCAGGCCTGAACTCGTGCTCATTCCCACCAGCAGATGCTCACTTCCTTCTGAACCTCTGTCCCTGAATCCAGGTGAGATTTCTGCCCCGTGGGTGCTTTATCACATGCAGCAGCAGTCCCTGGGGTTGCTACTAAGGCCCTTGAGGCCAGACTTCCTTTTGTGGGTCAACGCTGCCAAACACAAGGGCCAAGCCATCACTGCTTGGGACCTGTGGGTGCACTGCCTGCTCCTCGCACTATGCAACTCCTGTCCTGCCCTGGCACAGATCCTGCAGATGAGCAGCCGCCTTCCCAAGCACAGCTGTTTCCACTTCTGTTTTGGTAAGGTGCTGCAGAAGGCACCATTAGCATAGTGCAGCCAACAGCAACAGCGGCGCTTCTATAAACAGCCCTGGAAGACCACTTCCTCCCCATCCAGTGCAGCAAGTACCTCTTGTGCTCAGAGTAGCAGCAAGACAGATTGGGGACCTGCTGCTGGACAAGGGACAGACCTACATAGGACAGCCAGGCTAAGAGCAATATGCCCCATAAGGTGACCAAATCTAGAGGAACTGGTGTCTCAAACAGCCCCTTCTGCTCTGGCCACCACTCTACAGAACGGATAGAGCGAATCTGGGGCAGAGCCAAGGCTGCAGGGAGCCGAGGTCCCTGGAGGCTGGGGGCAGCTTGTGCACTGCAGAAAACTTGCCTGTCCCCAGCACGGGCTGGGGAGTGCTGGGATGGAAAGTGGGGACAAGCCAGCTGCAGGGGCTGCAATGGCCTCAGCGGACGCGGGTCAAGGACCACATAAGAGAGGGCTCTGCACAGCCATGGCCTCAGTGGGGCACGTTCTGCCAGCCCATGCTTCTGCACGGTGACACGGGTGGGAGCCAAGGACTGATGGGCTCACAGGTGTCCCTGGGGACTCTGCGGTGGCTGCTGGGGGCTGCAGCAGTCCTGGCATTTGGCAGAGCCCCCATCCCAGCTGGCACAGGCTGCCTGGGCACATCAGCTCCTAACCCTCTGGCATGGGAAAGCCCATAGGGGAACAGCACATGGCATCCCCCAGCCCCTCACCTTGTCCCGGCCGTATCTCCGGAGCAGACGGTAGGGCCAGACGTAGAGGATTTTATTTGTCCGTGGGTCCTTCAGGACGAGGCTGTCACGCTCAGGCTTGAGCACATAGGTACCGCGCAGCTCGCATCGCTCCGCGGCCTCAGTCCGCTGCACTGTCACCCAGAAGGTGTTCACTGTGGGGACAGGGATGCTCAGGGCAGGGCAGAGGAAACCACATCCCAGGTAAGGCCTCACTGGCCCAGAGAAGCCCTAGTGACAGGGCAGCAGCAGGAGAGGGCCCTGCAGAAGGTAGCCCAAAGTCAGGGCAATGTCAGGTCCCACCTTCGTCTCTCGAGTAGTAGATGGAGTTCACGGCCATCTCCAGGGCTGGTGCCTCCCTGCCACCCTCTCTGCCACGCCGGGCTGCCACTCCAGCATCACTGGGGCCATTCCCCTGGCAAGGGAGAGCAGATCAGCCCCATCTCCCCCATCCCACATTAGCCGCAGGTCCCCATGCGGCCACTGCCCCCACCAGTCCCCCTGCCCTCCCCAGCGGGCCAGCCCAGCCCCACACAGCTTGGCCACTCTGCAGCCACACCAAGCCCTTCCATGCCCAGAGTTGGTGACAGACCACAGGGTGCCCACCCCCAAGCTGGCATGAATGGCGCTCCCTGGGGCTCCCAGCATGACCCTGGGCTGTGCACTGGGCAGGGTGCAGAGGACAGCAGCATCTCCTGGCAGCCCTGCCCCACAGACCCTGCCTCTCCATGCAGCACAAGCCAGCACTGAGACATAGCTTCCTGTGGGACAGCACCTGGAGGTCCCATGCCCCCACCCCCTGCTGCTCCTCAACCACTGTGGTGTGCCCATGCAGGTACCCTGGTGCCGAGGCAGAGAACAGTTCTGCTCCAGTGCAGGCACACTGGTGCCCAAAGCGTAGCAAGGCCCAGGCATGCTTTCCCAGCAGGATGAGCAAGGCAGAGAGCTGATGAAATGACCCAGTCACACAAGGGTCTGTGTCCTGCCTCTGCACAGGCAGGGAGGTGGTGCCAGTGTCAGTGCACAGCCCGCAGAAGGGAAGCAAGTGCTTCTATTTTAACACATGCAGAACTGAAAGTGCATCGCACACACCCTGTCAGCAGCCCTGTCCCAGCAGCAGGGTCCCCTACGGGCTGTGTGGGGGATGCACCCTCAGTGCTACTACCAGGTAGCAAAGATCCTCCTCCAGGGAAGGCCCACACAAACCAAAGGCTCACAGATGCTCTGCAAGAGCTGCTTCAGCAGATTCTGCACTGTCCCACAAGGGTCTGTACTTGGCCAGGAACTGGAAGCTGTTTCTCAAGGGCACGTGGGATGGGGTTGCAGCAGTGTAAGTCTTGCAGAAGCCAAGCTGTCACAGTTTCAGTTTAAAACCTGCCACATGAGCTTCTTAACAAGACACAAGGCACAAGAAGAGGCACTGGGCCCTCTTGTTTGGCTCCTAAACAGAATGGGGACTGCTAAAACCTAGTGTCCTTAGAGCCAACAGCAGCAGCTCCTGCTGAGTTAAAGCATGGAACACAGCAGGTTCCAGCCTGGGGTCTCAAGGGCCACCTGACCTCTCGACACCCTTTAGGGCTTCATTTGGCTGCACTCTCCTTCGTCTTCCAAAGAACAAGAAATTCTGTGCTGAACTCCAAATCTCTCTGGCCTCGCTCGCATGCTGCTGACTCTTCTCACCCTCCACACAGCAACAGGCAACCTGACACAAAATCACACTGTCTATGCGGATGACCAGAAATCACAACGAGGACCTTCAGCTCTCTGCAGAGGCCACATGTGGCTCCTGTGCCTGTTGCTCCATGCCAGGCCTTTCCAGACCACATGCCATCCTTGCAGCCTTCTGCTCACCACTTCCTAAGCCCTCAGCTTGCTCCTGGACCTCAAGCACACAACTGACCACTACTGCGTGAAAGACGGCACGAGCACACCCCTGCTCTGAGCAGACGTTCTCCTGCCTCACCACTACCCCACACCACTTTGAAGGCATGGGCTGTGTCCCTCACTCAGCCTCAGGCCATTTCCAGAACAAAGGCTGCAGCACTGCCTGTACCAGACAGACATAGGCATGGACATGGAAACACTTCCAACACCAGTCAGTGCCTCTTGGCCTGGTCAGCAGGACACCTGGTCAGTGGGGTGTCATTTACCCTGCAAACACCTATGTTGTTGTGGGAAGAACCTGGGATCATCAGCTGCACAGCCAGAATTGGCCAGAGCACAGCACAGGGCTCTGTAAGCATCTACTAAGAGGGACAGCAGGGAATCCTTGGGCAGGATGAGGTCTGGACAACCACACTTAAAGGCCACTGCTGTCCAAACTGGGACATCCCTGCTGACCCCAGCTGCAAGAAAGGCTGCACAGCTGCAACTGGGGCACAGGCACTGGGTGGGGGGGTGCCAGCAGCAGGCGGCAGCAAGCCCCAGGGCTGGACAAGGGGGGCCACTGGCCACTGAGCCCCGGAGCCAGGCGGGTCCCAGAGCTGGGCACCAGCAATGCTCTTGGGGCTCTGCTTCCATCACTGCTGTGGCAGGAAAGGCAGCAGTGGGTGAGACAAAAGGAAATGCTCCTCAGCCATCACCAGCCTGTCTCAGGAGGGGGTGAGGACAGGCTCTGTGATGGGGAAAAGCCCCACTTGGAACAGTGCTGCAAGCAAGAATTACTGATGGTGTGCTGCGGAGTCCTGTAAGCCACCCGTTTCCTGGCGTGGTGGTAGCTACAGGGAGGGGACCAGAGCCTCAGTGACAGTGCTCTGACCTCTGGGACCACTCATGGATGCTCCCAGGCATCTCTCCCTTTGGTGACACTCCTCCTGCTGGGTAGGAAGGGGTCACCCCCTCCCCCCTGGGGCCCGCCGCTTGCTACCCCACCCGGGGCCGTCTTGGCCAAGCCCTGCAGGGTACCCAGGCTGGGCGCCCCTCGCTCACCCCGAGGCTTACCGGGAAGGCGATCTCACACAGCTTTGCCACCCACTCCTCGCTCTGCTGCTTGTCAGCCGCGAAAAGGTAGCTCCTGTCGCTGGTTTCCAGGCGGAACACGGCCGTGCCGGCGCGGGGGCCGCTCTCGGGCACGGGTGCCACGCTGGTGCAGTCCGCCAGCCGCACCACCGTCTTGTCCAGCCGCCCGGTTCCCAGCCGCTCCGGAGGCATCGGATCCTTGCAGTCGAAGAACTCCAGGCGGGCGACGCCGTGTTGGCTGGCCGGGTACAGCACGAACCAGCTCCGCTTCCACTTCTGCAAGGCAGCAGGGTCACAGCGGGCCCGGGCCGCGCACCAGCGAGGGCGCCCGGGATGCTCGGCCCGGCCGGCAGCTCACCGGGAGCAAACCCCGCGGCGGCGGAGGTCGGCCTCGACCGCACCCAGACGGCGCCGGGGGAAGCCGAGCCTCGGTGGGGAGGGGGCAGCCGCAGAACCCCTCAGCCCAGGCGGGCCGGGGGCCCAGAGAGCCCCGGCCCCGCTTCCCCCGTCGCCGGGAAGTGCTCTCGGCCCGGTCGGGGGGCGGCCGCAGGCAGGGGGCAGAGAGCACCCCCGGCCCGGGCCTGACCCTGACCCCGGTGCCGTCCCCCCACCAGCCCGACCCGCGGGGAGGCGAAGGGAGGCGCGGCGGCCGCCCACCTTGGTGCCGAACTTGTGGCTGTGCTGCACCAGCAGCGGCCCCTCCTTGGCCGGTGGGTCCATCCCGCTCCGCGCCGCAGCCCGCGCTTCCGCCCGCCGCGAACGGCGCCGGGCCGGGGCGGGGCGGGGCGGGGCCGCGCCGCGGACTCACGTGGCGGGGGAAGGGAGCTGCGGGAGTGCGTGCGTGCGTATTGCGCGGTGGGTGCGTGTGCTGCGCGCCGTGTGTCGGTGCCGCTCCGCCGGTGCTCGGTGCTGGGCAGGGTCCCTGCATGGACCTTCGGGAGCCGGGGTGGTTCCCGTGGACCCGGCAGTTGAGGCCCCGGCTCTCGGCGCGGAGCTGACCCTGCCGGAGCCCCGCTACCCGGCCCTGCACATGCGGAGCGCTGTGGGCTGTGCTCGGGATGAGGCCGGGAGCGGGATAGTCCCACCCGGAGCCGCCCCCACAGAGCTGGAGCCGTGGGAGCACAGCCAGAGGCCGCGCTGGCAGGGGCGGGCAGGGAGGTGCCTCCTGATGCTGCCGGCTCCGTCTGCCGTGTCCTCTTCCTACGGGAGAGGTCTCGGCTCCAGGCGTGTTTGAGGACGTGTCCACCGCTGTCCTGAGCCCGGGGAGGAGATGGAGCCTTGGCCCTATTCCTGCCACCTTCCCCAGGCGTCAAGGCCTTCCCACCTGGCAGCTTTCCTATCTCTAGCGGCAGCTGAGTGAGGTCAAGCTCAGCACGGACACTGTGACTAGGGCCTGCAGGGCACCCCAGGAGGTGGGTGTCCAGGGCCAGCACCCTGGGACAGCATGGTGCTTGCCCCACATACTGGCAATTACACAAGTGCTGCAGGGAGAGAGGTCTTTGTAGACATTTAAAATTATGATCTGAGCACTGCAACACCCTGGCAGGTCACCTGGGAAATAAGAGGGATGAAACCTGTCCTGCCCCACTCCATGAAGGACCTTCCTGTGAGTCACCCCAGCCAGGCACCCTCAGGGGGGAGGGGAAAGGTTTCAGGGGTTCTGCAGAACACAGATCCATCTGACAACAAGACTGACAAACAGGAAAAGTGGTCAGGAAAGGAGCAGAGCAATGCAGTGACGTCAAGCACAGGCCTGCGCGTAGGTACTGCATAGGGTACTCTGCAGCTGCAGGACAGGGAACTAATTGTGTGGCAGCACTTCTGCAAGCCAGAACCTGTAGCACAGAGACATCACTAGCCAGATGTGTCAACAGCTCAGAGCACTGTGGAACAGCTCCAGGACATGGGGCTATTCAGTCTCGGGAAGCTGCAGAGGTGGAAGAAATAAATGCCCTTGGCCGGTACCGGGAGAAAATCAGCATCTGGGGACATGGGGGACAAGGTGTGGAGGTAGCAGGGGCATTGGGCTGGGCCCTGGTGCCAGTGGGCAATGGTGGCTGCAACCCTCCCGTGCTGCACCGGACTGGAGTCAGGACCGGGCACAGCACCGGGGGAGTGGCTCCGGCGTCTCCTCACGGGGCGATTTCCGGATCGAGCTGAACCGCCCGAGCCACTGCGGGGCCGTTTTGCCAGGGGGTTACACGGAACCCCCCTCCCCTCCCCGCCCCGCTCCGCAGGGGCCGCCCCTTGCGCTGCGGCGGGCGCGTCTCCGTGGGGGGAGGGCAGGCGGTGGGGCTGTCCCTCCGCGCACCCCCATCCCTCCCTCCTCCCGTCCCTCCGCTCATCCTTCTGTGCCTCAGTGCATCCCTCTTTTCTTCCGCGCATGCCTCCACTTCTAACCGCATCCCTCCGCGCATCCGTCTATTCCTCCGCGCACCCCTCCGTTCCCCCGTACATCCCCCCGTACATCCCTCCCGGCATCCCCCCGCACCTTCCGCCAGCCCCGGCACCGGCAGGGCCGCTCCTGCGCCGCTTATGGCGGGGCGGCCGCGCTTCCTCTGCGGCGTGGTGGAAGGTAGGTCCGGTCCCTCCGGGGCCCCACCCGGGCATTGCAGGGGGTGGCCAGGTCACCCGGGGCGAGCCGGGGCAGGGAAAGGCTCGCAGGGAGGCAGCGCAGGACCAGGTCTCTACCCGGGGGTACGAGACCAGCGCGCCCGACTCTTCCCAGAGCACTGCTGCACCCTGCAGCCAGCACCGCACAGCCGACCCGCATCGCCCCGCGATGGGTACCCGCGGCTCTACCCCCAGCTCACTACGATGAGTTTTCTCTGCCCTGGGTGTGAGGGAGCAGCATCCTCCTGTGAGCCCCTTCTGCCTCCCTCCCTGCCTGCAGTGCAGCGCTGCTTGGGCCATGCCTAGGGCTGGCCAGGAATAGCCTGGGCTCTCCGCATGGTTCAGACCCGTCCTCCTACTTCCCAGTGCCCGATTCCTGTTTCTGTAGCAGCTCTGGGGCCAGGCCTGGCATCCATTGGGCAAAAGCATCTCTGCTTTCCCTGGCAGCACAGTGCACTGCTGAAGCCACTGCCTGTCCTGGGAGGAACCAAAAAGCACCACGCAAATAAACGCAAAATAAGTAGAAAGTGCAGGGATGGGGAAGTTGATAGTAAAAAGAAACAAGAGTCAGACGAGAATCATTGACATAGAAAGCTGACCTGCGAAAGAGGACACATACTGCCAGTAGAGCCACTCCAGGAGGAGGAGGTCCCTGGGGAGTAAGGACAGGCATCCCTATCCTGGTAGCACAGGCCCTGGCAGGGGCAGCTATAGCAGGGCCAAGGCAAGCCAGGAGTGATGAGCCCTACACAGAGCCCCTTGCTCCCTCCTGGTGCCTGGGCATGGAGTGCAGCAGCCAGAAAACAGACTGGTGCCTCTGGGTGACCTACACCCAGTACAGGAGCGGGGCTGTGGAACAGTTGAGTCTGCTTCCCAATGCGTTCATCAAGAATTTGCCAATGGTTGTGGAGAAAGTGCTGAGGGACATCCCAGGGTTTGGCAAGTGATGGCATTGATAGGTTGTAGTGACCTGGGCCATGGAAGAGCTGAGGTCCCAATGCGCAGCATTGCCCAGCAGCGCTCGGCTGTCTTTGGCAAAGCAGAGCACCATCATCACCCCTCTGGAGATGCCGCCACGGGTACAAAGAGATTTTGCTGGTACAACTTCAGCCACTTTTCTGAGCAGAATGCACTGGGGTGGTGTTTCCACAGCGCTGCTGCTGGTAAGACGTGTTGGGGTGAGCAGCATACGTGTGACTTGTGCCAGGTCACAGCCAAGGGGGGGCGAAGCATGTGCAGGCAGGTGCTGTACATGGACTCCTGGGGCCGAGCAAGAGTTTCTGTGGATTGGGAAGTGTAAAATGTATTTATCATGGGAATACCTTTTTAGGGTGCAATGTTTGCTGGGATCCTTGAGTGGCCACAGTAGGGTGGGTGGTGAGGTGATGGGATCACCATGTAGGTGTTCACCCAGGTAGATCTCTCTGCAAAGGAGATAATGTTCGGTGTGTGCTGTGCCACCACCAACCACAGCACTGGCCAAGGTTGGGGTTGGGGGCTGCAGGGTGGGTTTCCACCAAAGGGAGCAGGGCACAGGGGTCCTCTCACAGGCCAACCCGCCTCGGTGTGCTCAGGAACTTCAGGGAAATGGGATGTTTTGTGGGGAATGCTGCTTCATGCCAAATGCTGGGAGCTGGATCTTTCTCCCAGACCAGCAGTCATTGTGATGTGCCCTGGTGTGCCACTCAGTCCAGGGAATGCATTCATTTCCCTGAGGATCTGCTCCTATAACAAAGTATATTGATGGATTTAGAAGCTGCCCATCCAAAACTGGGAAGCTGCCTTGATGGTTCATTGCCATCACTGTTCAAGGGGTGTTTTCTGTGAGACTTCACGCTGCAGCTGCCAGATCTTACAGAGACATAAAGTGACGGAAGATTCTTCTCTTGCTGAAGTTCAGGTCTGTTCTGGGCCACTTACAGGTTCCCCTTAACCTCTTCTTGTTGAAGCTGTCAAATCTGCCTTTTTCCAGCCCACTTACCTGCCTGTCCTTCCACTGTCCCCAGGTGAACTGGCTTGCTTTTCACTGGGTATTCTCTGCACCTACCCCTCCCAGGTCTTCCTTCATGCAGGAATAGGAAGGGTCCCTCCTCAAAAGCATTCCCAACAGGGGAGTGGGTGCTGCGTGTCCAGCAGTGCCCTTGCTCACTATGTCCAGCCACAGACAGTTCGCTGCCATGAGGAGCACAAGGCAGCCCATCTGCTGCTGTGGTGCTGCAGTTTGGGTCACACATTGGTGCTCTCAGCAGCCACCTAAAGCAGCAGCACAAGTGGAAATCTTAAGAAACACTTGAGAATTGCTAACACCAGATCTGTATTTCCTGCATTTGGTTTTGTTGATGTGAACCTTCTGGAAGGGCGATGTCCTTTGGGCCAGCCTGGGTCCTCTTTGCTGAATACCTTTGATAGCAGACAGCTGGTGTGGTTGCTCCTCATTGTGCTTTCCCTCTCTGGGCTGTCCCTGTGTAAGCTTATGGGGATGATGTTTTCCAGTGGGGGACAGACAGAGTGTTTGAACCGTCTTGTGCAGCCCCAGCCCCTGTGGGCAGCCCTTCAGGCTGGTTGTGTGCTCTGAGCTGAGAAGCTTTGCCATGGGCCAGGGACACTGCCCTAGGGCCCTGTCCTGCTTCAGTGCAGGGTCCTGGGTTCAGGGTTTGGGGGAGCTGCATCACTGCAGTTTTGCTGCAGTTTGAGTTGTGCGGCGGTTAAAGACAGGGCAAGGAGCTGCTACAGTGCCTGCAGAAGCAGCGATGCTCTGCTTGACCCAGCTTATACAGACGCAGCGAGACACAGAGGGCAGCAGAGCTGGTCTCTGTAAAGGGAAAATCCGCAGGCAGAAACCTGTTGGATGGCTATACCACAGCTTTGCCTTGGTGTACCCCATACCCGAGCCAGCCCGCAGCCATCTCCTCTAGGCTTGGCTTTTACTGTGCAAATTCCCCATCCTGGGTTAAGTGCAACGCTGTGCAATCCTTCCCAGCTGCCTCCTTCTGGGAAGGATGGAAGCACAGACATTACACCCACTTGCTTGAGTACCACCGCCTAGCAAGATCATAGCTCGGTAACAGGCATTTGAAGTGCTCAGAGGGGAACAATGAGGGGATCTCTGGATTAAGAGCAGCCACTTGGGGATAGTACAGAGAGAGGCTGGTTTAAGGCAGTTACTGACAACTGCATTTTGGCTTTTCCCTCTCCCCACCCCCCCTTTACAGGCTTCTACGGGAGACCATGGTCTATGGAGCAAAGGAAACTCCTCTTTGAATGGCAAGTACCCTGCATTTTCCTCTCTGAAGGTACTAGCCTGTGGCAGAGGGACAAGGTGGAAGCAGAGCGTTGTGGAGGCAGGAGCAGTGAAGGAAAACATTCTGGTGGGAGGCTCCTGGGGCTGACTTGCCTTTGGGACACTGGGGCAGTGCTAGTGAAGGGGCCCATGCTTCCCCCAGGGCAGCTCCTGCAGTGTCCCTTACCCCATCCCACCTCACCCCACCCCACCCCATCCGACCCCATCCCATCCCCTCCCAACGCTCTGGCACCCGCAGATCCAGCCCAGGGAAAAGCTTCCCGGCCCTGGGCTGGGTGTAGAGGCTGCGGACGGATGGACAGCCCAGGGACAGCCGGACAGACGTGGTTGTGCTGCCGGCAGGTGGTGCTGGGGCTCTGCCGCAGCCCAGCTGCAGCCCGAGGTGCCTGGCTGGAGCCTGGGCACCACAAGGGAAGAGGGTCTGGGGCCCGGGAGGGGCTGGCTGGGCACCAGTCCCCACGTGCTGGCACCCACAGCTGGCACGGGTGCTGCAGTGGGGGTGCAGACCCACGGGGAGCTGCCAGTGGGGCAAGGCTAGCCCATGGGAGGAGTGACGGCAGCCGGGGGGGGTTTGGAGAGGAGTAGAAATGTGGCTTGGGAGGCACCAGCACAGTTGCTCTGTGCTGCTTCAGCGTGGCTGGGGCAGGAATGGGCTGGGGAGCTGGGGGTGGGAGCTGGAAATGGGAAGCCCAAGCCGTATGAAGGTGAACTCCGGGTGTTCAGCAGGCTGGAAGCCCACCTCAGGTGCTGACCTGGCAGGATGAGCACCCATCTCCTCACCTCTGAGCTGTGTGGGCCTGGGCAGCACCATGTGACAACAGCCCCCATGGGTGCCTGGCTGCCAGGTGCGCTGCATGACCACTGCCACCAGCAGCAAGTGACCAGCTTCCCCTGGCCAGGGCCATGGTCCTGGAGCCAGGCTCATTGCTGTGGCAACAGGGCACAGCAAACCCACATCACTCCACTGTGACTCCATCACTTTATCCTGAGGCTGCTATTCCTGCCTGGCTGGAGGTGGCTTTTGTGTCCCTGTGAGTCCCCATGTATGTCTGTGTGTCACCACATGTCCCTGTGACAGGAAGATGTGGGCCGTGTGCTGGTCACTACATGGGCAGTGCAGTGGGGACAGCGGGTCCGTGTGCTGGTCACTGTGCTGATGATGATGACACTGGCAGCCTTGCACTGCATGGGGCAATGTGCTGCTCATGCTGCGAGAGTGCCCTCGTGACAGTGTGGGCAGCCGCAAGCACAGGGAAGGAGCAGAGGTGCAGAAAAACACAGCTTAGAAAACAAGGGGCAGTAGTTTGTGTGGTGTTTGGAAGTACATAAGTGTCATGGGTTCAGCAGGCTTAAACCACGACAATAAGGAATGAGCTGGTCTGGTGATGGTCTGGTCTGGTACTGGACAGGGGGCTAAGTTCTCATGTTTGTAAATGTCAGCAGTGTGCTCATCAGTGATATTCTTCTGTGGAAAGAAACAAGATGAGGCACTTGTATCACGTGGTCCATGAAGTGCTTCCAGTCTGCTCCTCGTGGGAAAATGGAAAACATCATCTCCTAAGGCAGATAAATACAAACAAATGACTATCTCAGATGGCTTTCTCAGTGCCAGAAGAGTTGTCCAGTGAGGTGTCTGTTCCTTCCGGGTAATTCCCAGTGAGTCTTGGATTGCTGGGGACACTCTGGAAGGGGTTTGTGCTTTCTGAAGCCACCAAGGGCCTGGTGACAGTGCAGGCGGATCTCCTGAAGCAGGCAGGTTCTAATCTCTCTCAAATCTCCTTCCCTTCAGCCCTGACTGGTGCAGCTTCGGGAGAGCTGGAGACCTTTCCTCTCCCATCTCATGGAATGTGCGTCCCTAAGGGTCTCCCTGCACCCCTCCATGTCCCTGACTCCTGGGTGAGGGCTTTCCCCGGGGAGATGAGCACACTGGGCTCCAGGACTTGCTCAGAGGCTTCCCTCCTGTATTTTTGGGGGGGGCTTCCTGTCAGACTCAATCTAGTTTAGCAGTGTCCTTCCCATGCCATGGCCACTGCTCTGGCAGCATCTGCAGCCAGCACAGGGGTCACTGAACCTTTCCCATCCCACTTCACACTCTGCAGTGATTCATCTGGGGCTCCGTTCTGCTGAGCTACCAGTGGCATTGCAGAGGACACTCATGTTCAACTGATCACTCCTTATGCTGGGACTTCAAACACCCTACCTTCTGTATTCTTTCACCTAGGCAGGACTTTATGTTTGGCTGCATTAAGCAGCATACTGCTTGCTGAAGCATAGCTTAACAGCTATCTCCTATCATCCCCCAGTGCTGTGTTTCCTCCTTTATTCTCCACTTACTCCGTCTCCACTGCCCGCAAACACAGTTGCAGCAACCAGCCTTGGTTCGCTCTTGTCTTGCTTCACTGCCTGCCCAGCCAAGCTCTTCGTCAGCACTCGCCCTGGTTCAAAGAGCTCTGGGGCTCTTTGGCAACACACCTGCAGTGGCAAAGGGTTCCTCTGACTGGCCTTGTGATGTCTGTGGATCAGCACTGCTGTGACCCCTTTTGCAGGGGGCCAGGGTTTAGATGTGCTCAGAGGATTCCTGCTGGTCCCTCTGGGGAGCTGCCGGGTTTGTGCAGGGCTGAAGCAGGAGCTGTAGCTGTCCTGGAGGAGCAGCACATAGGGTCAGGTCCAAACACACTGTGCTGTGTTAGATGGGCAGGAGGGTAATCAGGTACCTCCAGCGCCTGAGCCTCTTGGCTTGGGGAATGAAGAAGCTGGTGCAGGATTCAACCTCTAGAAAGCACAGGAAGGGGGAGTGTGTAAGTAGTGCATGTTAGTGCTCATGGATGAGGAGTTGGTGGATGACAGCATCAAAGAGTTGCAGTCCCTGGCTCAAGGTGCAAACGGAAACTAGTAACAAGTGGTGTCCCATAGGGGTCCATATTGGGAACAATGCTATTTAACACCTTCACCGCTGATGTAG
Source organism: Myiopsitta monachus (assembly GCA_017639245.1). Taxonomy (NCBI): domain Eukaryota; kingdom Metazoa; phylum Chordata; class Aves; order Psittaciformes; family Psittacidae; genus Myiopsitta; species Myiopsitta monachus. Next base: position 117,597,312 of record CM029917.1, on the reverse strand, counting down.
TGGGATCAGGCACCCTCAGCTGAGTTTGCAGAAGTCACCAAACTGAATGGTGCAGTTACTGCCTGGAGGGAGGGGATGGGATCCAGAGGGACCTGGACAGGCTGGAGAGGTGGGATCATGAAAATCTCATGAAGTTCAACAAGGTCAAGTGCAAGGTCAGGTCAGTCCCCAATATCAACACAGGCTGGGGGATGTAGGGGTTGAGAGCAGCCTGGAGAGAAGGACTTGGGGTGTTGGGTGAGGAGAAGCTCCCCATGACCCATCTTCAGTGTGTGCTTGAGCCCAGAACCCCCCCGTGTGCTGGGCTGCATCCCCAGAGTGTGAGCTCAGGGACGGGATTCTCCCCCTCTACACTCTGCTGTGCTATGGGGAGAACACCCCCCCTGCTGTCCTCATCCAGCCCTGGGGCAACAGCACAAGCCCTGGAAGAGCTGCTGCAAACTGCAGGGTTGGTTTGTCCTCCCTCCGGGAGGCCTACAGCAGGACCGCAGGGCTGGGGCCGCCTGCAGCCATGGGCAGACCATGAGCTGCTCTTCTTAGTGTTCCCCAAGGATCTCCCCCTTCCTCCCCCGGGGGGCTGGTCTGGCCTCTCACCCTCCTCCATTCCTTGAGCTTTTTATCACCACAGGACTTTGTGGAGTGGTTGAAACAGGCTGTTTAGGTTAAGTTGGTCCCTGCCACCCACCTTTTCCACAGTGAGGTTGCTCACCCATCTCTGGAGAGGCAGCATCCTCCTGGTCCCTGAGACCTTCTCATCTGGAGGTCCCTAAACACCGGCAATGGTTGGCCTTAGCACCGGAAGCACTGGTTTATGTCTCCATGTCCAATGCATGCCAGCAGGGCTCCCAGAGCCTGGCATCGCTGTGGCTCTGCGGGGAGGGCTGCGTGCGAGCAGGGCTGGAAGCCTGCAGGACATGGTGCAGCCCTGGGGAAGGAGGAGGGCACTGTGTGCGGAGCAGCTCCTGCTGACCACGGTCCTTGCTGTGCAGGCTGAGGCGCTGGGGACTGAACTGCTACATGTACGCACCCAAGGACGAGCTGAAGCACCGGCTGCTCTGGAGAGAGCCCTACACGGAGCATGAGACAGGTACCGGCTCTGCGGGGAGCCGCACAAGTGGGCTGCTGGCGTCCCGGTTCTTCCAGGGGGAAGCTGTGGTCTGCAGCTCAGCCGGGGCCAGGCTGGGGTTACCCGCTTCAGCCAGGAACCTGCCCATTGCAGGGAGCCCTCGTGCGAGGAGACCCCCAGGTCCTGCCTGGTGCAAGGAGCCTTCCCAGCCCCTGCCCATCAGGAATCCCTTGGAGCTGCCAGCATGGGGGGCTCCTCACGTGGGTCTCTCACAATGGGCTCAAATACACCAGGGGCCCAGATCCTTGCGGAAAGTCCTCTGTGTCCCAGGGGACTGGGACCCGCGCTCCTGGGGCCCTCCCCCCAGATGCTCTCATATCTCCTGCTGCCCTCAGCTCCTTCCTTGTGGTCCCTGTGTTTTCCTCTCCCCTCACGCCTTGTCTGCCTCCACCCCTTGTCTCTCCCCACCTCTGTTCTCCCCCCACACCTCGTCTCCCACCGCTCACAGCCCGTTCTCTGTCCCTAGCCCACATGCGTTCTCTTATCGTGGCTGCCCAAGAGCAGGGTGTGGAGTTTGTTTTCGCCATCTCCGCTGGCCAGGACATGGTGTTTTCAAGTGCTGGGGATCGGCTCCTGCTGCAGCAAAAACTCAGGCAGGTACCGTGGGCCATTCCTTCATCCCACTGCTCTCAGGCGAGGGGCATAGTGCCTGTGCGGAGCTGTTAACCCCTGCTGCTGCTGCACAGGGAGCAGGTCTGGGGGTGCCCACGGCAGACAAGCTGTCCCTGTCATGCTGGGTCCCTGTCACCACAGGGCTCTGTGGGTGCCTGACTGGAGCACTGGGGCAGCAGAGGGACCAGAGCTTGCTGGGCAGCACTGGTGGCCAGTGCAGGCCGGTGCTGAGACCCAGTCCCCAGGAGGGTAAAGAGCTGCTGGCACAGCGGGTTTGCTCCATGGCATGGCAGGTTCTGCCCATCCCCATCCCCATGGGTACCCCAGACCTCACTGTCCTCAGTGGCACAGGGGCTTGTCAGGGACTCGCTGCCGCCTTTCCTCTGCGGCACAGGGGTCCAACAGCAGCCCGTGTCCATGCCCCTGCCTGCAGGTGGCTGCCATGGGGTGCCAGGCCTTTGCGCTGCTCTTCGACGACATCGACCCCTGTATGTGCCAAGCTGACAGAGACGCCTTCCCCTCCCTGGCGCAGGCTCAGGCCTCTGTGGCCAACGAGGTGTACCAGGAGCTAGGCCAGCCCCCCGTCTTCCTCTTCTGCCCTACAGGTACTGCCTGCAGCCCCCGGTGCTCAGCCAGCCTCGGCAGCCCCCAGCAGAGCAGGGTGCCCTTTGGCTGCCTTCACCCAGCACCCATGTGTGCTAAGACCTGGCTGCCCCAACAGTTCCCACCACTGCCCCACACCCCTCATGCTCTCAAGGGAGCCCTGGAGATCCAGTACTAGGACAGGACAAGGCTGCAGACAGGCTGGTGCTTCAGCACCTGTGGATGCGGCACCCCCTGCACCACGCATCTCCCCAGCCCCTGCCACTGATCCCCAGCAGCTCATCCTCTTCCAGTCTCTGTCCTTCAGGGGATGCTCTGTGCTCTCTCCCTAGAGTACTGCAGCTCTCTGTGCTCTCCCAGCCCCAGCCAGTCATGCTACCTGCTGACCATCGGCCGGGAGCTGCTTCCAGGGATCGGTGTCATCTGGACCGGTGAGCACCCAGCCCGGCAATGTGGCATCTGTGGCCCTGTGCAGTTTCTCAGCGAGAGGCTGGTCTGTGAACCCTGCAGCCAAGGGCTCCCTCCCGGGAGAGGCAGCAGCAAACAAACAGTCCCATCATGGAGCCTTCCATCTCTGTGGTGTGCAGCCCCAGCCAGGCAGGCAGCAGGTCGAGCTGTGGGTCTCCTGGCTGCGGAGGGTGAGGTGGAGTGACTCGACCCTCATCCCCCTGCTCAGCACCCAGACGTATGCATGTCCCTGCTGTGAGTGTGCACGATGGCCCCTGTGTGCCCCACGCACGCCTGTGCTGTGCTGCTCCAGGTCCCAAGGTGGTGTCACAGGAGCTCTCGGCTGTGTTGCTGGAGGAGGTGGAGGGTGTCCTGCGGCGCCAGCCCATCATCTGGGACAACCTATACGCCAATGACTACGACTGCAGACGTGTCTTTCTGGGCCCCTACACGGGACGTGCCCCTGGTCTCATGGCCAGGCTCCATGGGCTGCTCCTCAACCCCAACTGTGAGCTCCAGGCCAACTTCATCCCCATACACACGCTGGGCAGCTGGTTTCAGAGCGAGCTGTGGAGCTGCGCCCACCCTGACCACACAGGTACCTGGTCCCAGCACTCAAGGCAGCTCTGAATGTGCGGTCTCGGTACAGGCAGTGAGCTCATGCAGCCAGGGCACAGCCATGGATCTTTGCCATGGTCCTGCAGGCTCTCCTGCATGGTAGCCTGGGTGAGTTGCTCACCTGGTGGGGCGCATCCCAGGGCTTGGGATCCACCCAGGGCCATCTCCTTGCAGGGGGCTGCCTGCCCTCAGCATGCCATGGGGTAGCTCTGCCAGGCAGAGTGGGGCTGCCCAGTTTGGTGAGCTGCAGTTCCTTAGGGATGGAGCCTGCAGCAGCACAGGGGGACAGCCAAGGCCCACAGGACAGAAGCTACAGCCCGCAGGAAGCCTTGGAACTGGCGCTGCGTGACTGGGTGGCTGAGATAAACCGGCAAGCCTTGGAGCCAGGTAGGTGATGAACTCACACCGTGCAGCATACACCAATCCTTCAGTCCCTCTGGAGCAGCTCTGCTGGGAGGTTGGTGGGTGACAGAGCCCCTTGTCTGGGTGCTGTGGGTGCTGTGGCTGGTGCATCAGCAGGCCTGTGGTCTGTGTGCCGCAGCCCAGCTTTGCCCTCCTCTGCTGGCAGCATGGGAGCTGGGCCGTGGGAGCTCTGGACGAGAGACTCAGCCAGCGCCAAGCTGGGTGCTGTGCAGTGTTTGCCCCTGCAGTGCCTGTGGCCTCACCACCCCGGAGGCCTGTGCTCCCACGCACAGAGCCATGCATAGCCCATGATCTTGCAGTCTCAGAGGTGGAGCTGCCCAGCATGGCCCCACCAGCGTGCTACCCCACAGGCAGCAGGTTCTATGTGGGTGCCCCCTGCTCCTTTCTGCCAGGAGCAAGGAGCCCGGGACACACCGGCGTCAGCCTCAAGGGAGGAGCACAACTGGAGCCTGGCACAACGGGATGGGACGTCCTGCCTGACCCCCGGCCCCACGGCTCTGTTTCCGGTGGGACAGACCAGCATGGCCCTGAGGCCTGCGGCACAGCACCAGGGGAGGGGAGGAGGAAGGTGACCTTCGAGCCCAAGCAGGACAGCGGGAGCAGAACCCATGCCAGTGGTCAACAAAACCCTGCTGGAGACAGGGACCAGCCCGCTGCGGGGAGCACAGAGAGCTGTGAGCCCACCTCTGCAATGCCCAGCGCACCTCAGACTTCCCAGTCCACAGGAGCACCGGTGGCTACCAAGACCCTCCACAGCCCAGGGCCCCCCACGTGCTGCAGCGATGGGACCAGCACTGCCCAGAGCCTTCCGCCCACCAGTGATGCCAGGACGGAGGGTAGCGGCTCCCACCAGCCCTGCAGCAGCACCCAGCCTGAGCCCAGTAGGGCTGATACGCCCCAGACACCCCCAGGGCCTGAGGCAGCTGCCAGCCCTATCCTCACAGCACCACTCATTGATGGGGCTGGTGCCAGCCCTGTCCCCACAGCACCACTCATTGATGGGGCTGGTGCCAGCCCTGTCCCCACAGCACCACTCATTGATGGGGCTGGTGCCAGCCCTGTCCCCACAGCACCACTCATTGATGGGGCTGGTGCCAGCCCTGTCCCCACAGCACCACTCATTGATGGGGCTGGTGCCAGCCCTGTCCCCACAGCACCACCCATTGATGGGGCTGGTGCCAGCCCTGTCCCCACAGCACCACTCATTGATGGGGCTGGTGCCAGCCCTGTCTCCAGAGCACCACTTACTGATGGGGCTGGTGCCAGCCCTGGCCCCACAGCATCATTGACCCCAGAGGAGGCCAGGTCCAGCCCCAAGTCCCTGCTGATTACGGAGGAGGCTGGGTCTGGCCCCCTGGTAGCACTGATTCCCGTGGAGGCCAGGTCCAGCCCCATGGCACCATTGACCCTGGAGGAGCCCAGGTCCAGCCCCATGGCACTGTTGACCCCAGAGGAGCCCAGGTCCAGCCCCACGGCACCATTGACTCTGGGGGAGGTTCGGATGCTGGTGGAGCTCTTCTACCTGCCCTATCATCACGGGCCACTGGCGCAGCATCTGCTGGAGCACTTTCGGTGGCTCCGAGCAAACAGCCTCAGTGTGGGGGTCTCTGCCACGACGCCCGATGCTGGTGCGGTGAGTGCTGGGGCTGCCGCGTGTCATGGCTCTGCGCCACGACCGCCGTGACGCCCACTGTGCCCGCAGGCCCAGTGCTGGCGTGGCCGAGCGCAGTCCTTCACGCAGCTCTGCGCCCAGACCTGCTTCCTGCACACGCGCCTGGTGGGTGCCGCGGGGCGGGCGCTGCTCTATGATCTGCACCCCTACCTCTGGGACATCCGCAACGTGCTGCTGGCCGCCAGCGCCTTCGTCCAGTGGCTCGGTACGTGCTGAGGCCAGCCCTGAGCTGGCCCCTGCGGGACTGCAGGGTCTCTGGGCACTGTGGGCACCAGAGCTCGTTCTGTGGTGATCCACTGCTCCCCCATAGGGGTGACAGTGCCTGGGGCTCCTCCCAGAGGTTCATGGTCCCTGTGTCCAGCCACAGTCCCTCCTGGGGTGCACCTCCCATGGAGACCCTCCCATCTGTCCCCTGCTCAGAGCCTCTCTTCCTTTGCAGATGGCCATCTCCTCTGTGAGCCTGGCCCCAGGGGCACCTGGGGGAGCTGCTTTGGCTGTAAGTACCTGTGCTCCCTGGCTCTGCCCTCGCGAGGGGCCCTGGTGCTGCCTTCTGGCCCCCAGGGCCCACGGCAGCAAAAGCACTTGCCACCGAGCTGCCCCATCCCATGCACTGCCTGCCGAGTGCAGTGGGAATGGCCATGGGAAGGCGGGCACCCTCTGTGCCCTGGCACACTGAGGCAGGATGGGGCACTGCTGCTGGGGACAGGGTAGTTATAGAGCAGCTCTGCACCGTTTCTCACAGTCCAGAAGGAATGCCCATTTCTAGGACACGGGTTCCTCAGCCCTTAGGATCCAAGGACCTCTCAGCCTTTCCAGTGAAAGGGATCCATGGGCTATTGGGAGCAGAAATGTCCTCAGTGTCATAGGCAAGGTTGAATTCTGGATGCCCATGCCTCACTTTGGAAGCCCCTGTTCTGTTGATTCAGGTTTACCTGGCTTTTCTGTGGCCCTCATGACCTCTTACAAACCAAGAGCTGTCACCAGATGACAACCTGAGAGAGTCTCCAGTTCAGTGTGGGATGGGGCCTTGTGCCCATCCCATGTAGAGCCACTTCCACAGGGCAGCACGCAGGGCGAGCTCCCGCAAGCACTGCAGAGCTGGCTGGGCAACAGTAGCCAGGAACTCTCTTTATCTGACCCATTCATGGAGGCAAGATCATTCCTTTCCTTGTTCCCACTCCAAGCCCTGGTGTGGAGGGTGTGTGGTACCCCAGTCATGGCAAGGTCCCTGGGCTGCACAGTGACCAGTGTGGATCATGATGGTGCTGTGTAACGGAGGCTGATCTGCCCCCAGCCCAGCAGGTTTTTGTTCACCTCCTGTGTCTGTTTCCTGCTGCCTCCAGGGTGCCAGAGCATCACAGCCCCAATCCTGCTGCAGGAAGATGCTGAGCCCTGGGCACAGCGTGGCGGCCTCTTTGGAGAGCTGCAGGTGAGAGGATGGATGCCCATTGTTGGGGGGCTGGAGGAGCCTTGGGAAGCAGGATCCCAGCTGCTGCTCCTGGCCTGGCACTGGGTTACTGCAACGGAAGGCAGGGCTGCCCTGGGCCTCTGCACCTTGTCTGCAGTTCCCAGGGTTCAGGATGCTCAGAGGGATCCTCCTGCTCCTGCTCAGGATGAGGTCTGGAGCCAGGAGGACTCCCCTGGAACTGTCTCTTCCAGGCGCTGCTGCCCGTGGGGAACAGCTCTGACCTCTTCTATCAGCCACCTCCGCTCTTCCCGTCCCTCCAGCTGTACGTCCTGCGCCCGCTGCAGCCCCGGGACAAGGTGGGAGCTGCAGCACAAGGGGCAGCCAGAGCTCAGCTCTGGGAGCCTGCGCTGCACGTGTCCAATGCGGGATGCACTCGCCTGCTGCGAGTGGGGCTGAGCTGCAGTGCAGGCACTGCGGGTGGAAGGGACCTTCAAGCAGGCCGGGCCTGGAGCAGGGCAGCCCCCAGGACGCAGAGCAGGTGTTGTGGCCCGGGCAGAGCAGGGAGACCCAGCTCAGAAATGAGCCCCAGTTGAACTGGCTCCAACGTGGGATGCCAGGAATCACAGGCAGTCTCCAGAGCACCCCAGTGCTGAGCTCCAGTGGTGGCTGCGAGCAGATGCCAGGAAAGATCCAGAGCAGGGCGAGTCTGGATGATGACTTCCTGCAGCCTTCACCAGCCTGCAGCTCTGGCACTGCCTGAGCCTGTTGAGGTTCAGCTCCGAATCAGTCCCTTCTTCAGATGTGCACCCAGTTGAGAGGATGATTCTCCGCTGGAGGGGCAGCAGCCTCTGCCAGGTGTGAGCAGCAGTGACCTTGAGGCTGGCTGAGATAGGAGATCCTGAGATGTCCCATGTTGAGCATGCTCTGAGCAGACTCGAGTTCCAGTCCTGGTTTCGCTGCTGCTCTGAGCATGCTCCGTCCCTGGCAAGCGGTGTTTTCATCAGTTGCTCCCTTGGGATGCCTGCCTAGAATGGCAGTTTCCTATTCTGAAGTGTTTCTGTGCTGGAATAAGCAGCCTCAGAGGCCAGCAGAAGGTGGTGCACTGTGCATCTCTGGGTGCAGACCCCAGCAGCCTTGGCTGCTGAGGCACATACCTCCGTATACCTTCCCCTGGTCAGGACACACTGGAGGGCTGGGCCCTGTCACGATCCCTCTCTGTGGTCAGTTTGGGAAGCTGATGGCACACAGTGCTCTGTCGGGGGCTGTGGTGGGGCAGCAGAGGAGCAGCAGTGGAGCAGGGACCAGGCAGGTAAAGCCAGTGCTGAGCTTGATCTGACTCTTCCAGGTAGAGCTTTACCGCATGTGCCGGGAGAGTCGGGACTATGACCCCAAAGTCACAGAGATCCTTGTGGCCCACCCCGACCTGCTCGGTGACAGGTGAGATGTGGTCCCTCTGAGTGTGCCCAGCCCAGCCATGTGCTGGGTGATGCTGGATTGTGGTGTGATGCGGTTGCCTCTTGCATCCTTGCAGGGCCCAGCTCTGCCTGCACCATGGCTGGCAGTGGCCTCACCAGGGGCTGGGAGAGCCGTCCCTGTGCCAATGCCCAGATGGGTTGTGGGGATGGACCCGCTGCCATGGCTCCCCTTGGCTGAGGCTTCTGCTGGCGATCTCAGGGATGTTCTGGGGCAGGGGGTGCTGTCCCGTGGGGCAAGAGGGAGGAGTTTGGCTGGTCTGAGTTCTCCCCAGGGCAGGCTGGGTTCCAGTGGCAGCTCAGTGGAGCTTTGCTCTGGCCGCAGGCTGCTGGGCAGCTTCCTGAGCCTGAGCCCTGAGTACACGTTTGTGCTGGAGGATGAGGCTGGTCCCTGTGGCTATGCTGCTGGCGTGCTCTGCGCTGAAGGCTTCCTGCAGCAGCGAGACAGCGGCTGGCTGCCAGCCATGCGACACAAGTACCCCCGGGACCTGGCCGCAAGAGCCCCGGCGCTGGGCCAGGTGAGGGAGCTCCTGAAGCAGGAGTGAGCGTGTTTGGGGATGGGGGCCCCTCACCGCGCTTGTGTCCTGCAGGATGTCCTGGAGGAAGCACTGCTCTTCTTCCACACAGAGCCAGCGGCAGTGCCCCTGCCCGTGCTGCAGCGGTTCCCCTCCCTCGTGCAGCTGGGTACGGCTGCCCGCACGCTGGACGCGGGGGCCAGCCGCAGCCTGGCCCTCTGCCTGCTGAGCGCACTCAGGGCCAACGGTAAGCATCCCCCTGTGTGCCCTCATCCAACCCCCATCCCCACTGCTCCCCGGCCCACCCCGGAGCCGGGAGCTGGCCCCGCCTGCACCCCACCTCTCAGCACCACCAGGGCTCCCCATTCCCTCAGTGACACAGTCTGGCCCCAGCTCACAGGCACCGTGTCCTCCCCTTGCACCAAGTGACATAGGGACCTGTGCCTTGGGGCATCACACAGGCACCCAGTGCCGAAGGGCAGTGCAGAAGTTGACCTTCTCATGGAGAGGGTCCCAGTCACTGGCCCCTAGCCCCAGTGCTGGGATCCTGGTGCCAGGGGCCTGACCCCACACCTCCCTTCCAGGGTCGCGGGGAGTGTTTTGCCAGGTCAGTGCCACCGACCAGCAGCAGCTGAGCTTCTACAGCAAGCTGGGCTTTGTCGCCCTGCCATTGGCCTGGGACAGTTGTCCCGGTGCTCGGCTCCTGGGTCGTCTCCTCTGAGCACTCTGCATTGGGTGCGGCTGTGGGGAGGCAGTGCCAGAGACAGGCTGGTACCTGTCCTGCACAGAGGGAGCAGGAGCAGAGGGGCACCTTGAGCAGAGCAGGTACATGTGATGGGAACATGGCTTGGGGAGGAGCAGGATGTCACAGGGATGCATGCAGGGGTCAGTCTTCGGGCGACAGAGGTATTTCTGCTATCTCAGGAGAGAGGCATCAGGGCCCCTCCACTCTGCCCCCAACCGTTCCTGCTTGCTGAGTGCCCTCCACCTTTACTGGGGAGCCAGCAGCATCCCTGGGCTGGCTGCAGACCTCCAGGCCTGGCAGGAACCACCTGGCCACTATTTAGGGTGGTGTTCTGGGAGCGTGGCACAGTGCGTTAGTGTGAGGGTAGAGTCCCTGTCCCACAGGCTGGGCTGTCCAGGCTGCTCCATCCCCGGTGTGGCCCTAAGCTGGGCAGCTGGGGCTGCGTCTGGCCCTCGGCATCAAGGATCTTCCTGCCTGTATCTTCCTGACCTTTATGGGACACAGTGAGGCAGCCTCCATCTCTGCCACCTGGGGGCTGAGGGAAGTGCTGTCCATGGCAATAAAGCATTTGCTGGGCTCTCACCGTGGTTTGCCTCCTGAGGGAAACAATTGGGGTAACAGCATGTCCCCCTGACACCCTCATCCCCACCCCTCAGCCAGCCCTGGCTGTCCACCTCACCGCTGCTGTCATTATATCTGGTCCTGTGCTACCTCAAACGAAGCGGTTCCCATGCATCTGCCTCTCCAGGCACTCACCAGCTCTTGTCCTCCCCGGGCAACACGCAGGGAGTTGGGACTGGAAGAGCTTAAGGCCCTTTCAACCCAAACCAGTCTGGGGTTCTGGGACCCTTCTGCAGCCTCTGGAAGAGTGCTGGGAGGGACGGATGGAAGGATCAATCCGTCACTGAGGGTTTCTCTTCCGTGCCCCAGCCCCAGAGGTGAGGAGGAGGTTGGGGCAGGGGTGGCCAAGAGACTGGAGACGGGGGGGGGGGGGGGGGGGGGGGGGGGGTCTCGCCAGGCCCAGCCCCGGCGCTGCCGTGGGTAGGGAGCTGGGCAGGCGCTCGGTGCTCCCGGGCTGGGTCCCAGTGCCCACGGCTACGCGGGTGGGACGGCAGCGCGGGGCCGCTCCGTGGCCGGGCGGGGCTGTCTGGAGGAGGGACCCGCAGCGGGCAGCCCCCCCTGAAGCTCCGTCCGGGCCTGGCGCGGTGCCCAGCCGGGCCGGGGGCCCATCCCGGGGCCGGGGGCGCAGGGCCCATCTTCCCTTGTACCGGCAGCGGGGCCGCCCGGCGCTGCCGACCCCGGACACTTGAGCACGGCGCGGGGCGGGCCGAGGCGGAGAGGGGCGGCACGGCTCGGCGCGGCTCGGCACGGTGCGGCTCGGATCAGCGCGACTCGGATCAGCCCGGCTCGGATCGGCTCGCATCGGCTCAGCTGGACGCTCTTGCCCGGCGCTGCCGGAGCCGCGCATCCCGCGGGGACCAGAGGTACCGCATGGGGCAGCCGAGCGGTCGCGGCGCCGGCGAGGAGCGTGGCTCGGACCGCCGTGGCTCCATCCCGGCTCCATCCCGGCACGTCCAGTCGGCGGTGGGGCCGGGTGCGTCGAGCCGGGCCCGGCCGCGGCTGCAGCGGGGACCCGTGGGGCAGCGGGGGGCGGGCAGGAGCGGGGGCCTGTGTGCGGTGGTTGTGCCGCCGCCGGCGGGGCAGGAGCGGCGGCTCTGGGGACAGTTGGCAAAGGCTGCCGTGCTGTGCTGAGAGTGCCGGAGCATGCTGCAGGAAGCCCGGCGATGAGAGATGGGAGCGTGTGGCGCCGCGTGTCCTGCAGGGCAGGGTGCGGGTGCGGGCAGTGGAGGCAGCGGTGCGGGAAGAGGCACCCCGCACCCCAGCAGTTTGGGGGTGCCCCGTTGGGGCTGTGCAGCCACGCTGCATCCCCACGTGCAGGCTTCGGCTGGTTGTTCCGAGCTGTGGTTTGCAAAGGGCGGTGCACACTCAGTGTGTCCATGAGGATGGAATTTACTGTAGCCCTTGGAAGAGAGGATGGATGAAGGGGTGTGAGGCATGGGGCTGGGGGAACATCCTCGCTTGGCTGCTGGCCATGCATCTTTCCAGCAGCTCCCCAGAGGAGCAGGCCGGTCACCTATCTCCCAGTAGCTCCAAGTTTGGTGCCTGTCTGCTCTGGGGTGCCTGGGACCCCCCCAGACCCACCGCCTGCTGATGGCTGCCACCCTCTATGTATTCCTCAGGGTCTTTTCTTCCCCCCTGCAGCTGGTTCCTGCCAGGGCTGCTCCTTCAGAGCCGCAGGGCCCTGGGCAGAGCCAAGCCGTGGCGTGTCCTGGGAAATGTGGGTGGTGTTGGGAATTGCAGAAAGCTGCGCTGTGACCTGCCCTGGCTTGGAGGGTGACAGCAGGACAGGGGAACACCAGGCCCCACAAAGAGGCTGGACCCAGAGTCAGCAGGGAAATGCAGCATCAGCGTGTGCTCCATGCTCTGCACACCCTGGAGAGCCGCAGGAGCCAGGGTGTGCTGCCCGCAGCAGTGCCCCTGTCACTGCCTGGGTGTTGGGAGGTGTCACTAAATCTGCCAGGATGTCCAAGCTCCTGTGGTGGCCCTGGGCTGCTCCCCAGTGCTTCTGGGACCAGTTCATCTGCAGAGCCCTGTGACCCTCCAGCTGCTGGCTGTACTCACCCCAGAGCTCTGATCCCATGGGATCTCTGCAGGCAGGGATTGTGGAGGCTGCCCCAGCTCATGCACACAGTCCCAGCATCCCAGTGCTGCTGGGAAGCAGGAAGAGTGAAGCAGGCCTGTCCCGGCAGCTGGGATTACGCAAGGGCCAGTGCCGGGCTCTGCATCGAAGGCCCTAGGGAGAAAGGGAGGGATGGAGCCCAGTGCCTGAAGCCATGGGACCCATCAGACCTTCTCCTGCCTCAAGTGCTGGGGACATGACCCCACGCTCTCAGGGATGTCTTGGCGTGGGCCTTGGCAGAGTGTGGCCGTGTCACCCCTTACCCTTCCCAAGGAAGGATAAACAGAGGGAGCTTCTTCCTCCTTGTGCTGGCGGGTTTCCCAGGTCTTCGCTTGCTTGCACTGCTCTTCTGAGTCCTCCCAGTTGTCAGTTTCTGGCCTGCTCCATGCCCCCATATGATCAGGGCTGGGGCTGAAAGAGCACATTCCTGTGGGATCTGCCATAGCCTGGCCCTTCCTGCTGCTGCAGCCTAGGATATTGTCCCTGTACACAGGGATGCCCCGTGTTTAACTGCCCTAACACATGCAGATCCAATACGCTGACTTGCCAGGGCCCCGGTCATCAAGAGCTGCCTCTTCCTGAGGTCTGTTTGTCTGGAACGGCAGCCCCGTGTGAGATGCAGTCTGGGGGAGCAGAGCTCTCATGCTCCAGCACCAGCGGCTTCACAGCCAGGAGGTGGTTTGGGGCCCTGTGTGCGCCCGGCCGGGACATTCCTGAGGTTTCCTGGGCATTGGGGAGGACCTGAGCTGCTTTCCCGCTCCCACGCCCAGCGTCCTCTCCAGGCCAGCCCGTCCTCCTGAGCCCTTTCCACTTGCAGTGCCGGTGCTTGCGTGCCAGAGCAGCCACATTCAGTGCGGCACAGCCCGGCAGTGGCCCTGCTCCCAGAGGAGACTGGGCTGGAGCTGGCAGCAGGATGGCCAGTGCTGGGGCAGGACCATACCCAGCTCCTGCCCAAGACGTGCGGCGGCAGTAGCCAGGGGACATGCTTGAACATCCCATCCCTGTCCCAAGCAATTCTTGGCCCCCTGCCCCATCCACATACGCTCTCTGTCCATGTGCAGGCTGGCTACACCTCTGCCTTTTGCCCTCTCCAGGGGTGCATATGGTTCCTGCATATTCCTGCTCCTCTGAAAACACCAGCCCATCAGCTGTCCCATGTGTCAAGGGGCTGGGAGCTGCTGCCCTTGTGCTCAGCAGGAATAGCCCATGGAGGCTGGACAAAGGGGTGTCCCTTTCCCCTTGCCAGAGGTGGGGAGGGGATGGGAACCCCCCCTTGGGTCTCTGGTGCTGGTTGATCAGCCCCTGCAGCGTGGAGGGACCCCCCAGCCACAGAGCCCCAGCCCTGGCACAGACTTTGTGGCAGGCGGCAGGACTGTGGTCCCCCGGTACTGTCCCTCCAGATGGAGTGAAGGGACCCCAGCCTGAAACCGGGATTTGCTGCACACGATCATCCTCATCTGCAACGCTGCAGTTCCCAGGACGGCCCCACAGGGCTGGGGCATCCCTGTCCCCCATCCCGGAGCAGTGGCGGCAGCAAAGCAGGAAGCCGGGAGCAGAACAACGCGCTGGAAAAAGTGATGTGGACAAGGAGAGCCCTGTCAGCCCGAGCTCCTCGGGACGTGGCTGCAGAGCACGTTCGGAGCTGGTACAGGAACAGGGAAACAGCTTGTGCCGTGCCCCTGGGAGCACACACTGCTCTCCCAGCAGCTGCCTGGGTGGATATGGGGAGTGCTGGTGCCCCCAGAAGGCATTTCGCTGGTAAATGAGTGCCAGGAGCTGAGGATGGGCTGAGCTGCGAGGGCAGGGGAAGAGCAGTCATGATGAGGGATGCTGGAGCCTTAGCAGAGGAAAGCCATGACAAGGAATGGGGTGCTTAGGGCGGCAGCAAGCTGGGGTTAGTGCAGGGATGGATGCAGAAGTTTGGGCAGGTTCTGAAGCAACTGAAGGTTTGTGAGGAAGAGAAATCCATGGTGGCATTTAAATACGGAGGCTAAGGTTGCTGAGCTGAGGCTCTGTGGGCACTTGGTGCTTTGCTGTGCAAAGCCATGTTGTGGTCTCTGGTGCCATGTTCTGGTCTCTGGTCCTACATGTTTTGTTCCTAAATGCATGAGCTTAAATCTCCCTTGCAGTCAAGGCTATAGGCTACATGATGCCACCTTTCCAGGCTGTTCAGGTCTGTCCTCATCACAGTTTTGCACTATCCTGCCCATTTCTGCCTTTGCAGACTGAATGAGGAGAGGACTTTTTCCTCCTCCAGACATGGTTTTGCTTTGGAAAGCATGTGATCCTCCCCAGAAAGCTCACTGAGGGGTGACTTCCCCGCTGAAAGCACATTTTAGTTCCAGCAGGTGACCAGTTTTAATCCACTTAGCAGAGGTGCACTGGTTCTGGCGAGTGCTAGTTATTTATTAAAAGGTGGTGCAAGGTGAATCAAGCACATTCCAGTCTCAGCCTGGAATCAACACAGTTACTGCAATTAACCAAACCTGTGATCTCAGAAAAGGTCAAACCAGCTTCCTGACATGGGTCATCTCTGCAGAGCTGTGGAGACTGGCACCAGTTGTGCTGCTGCCTGGACTCGCTGCAACCCAGCCTGGAGCTGGCCTGCACTGCGTTATCTGCAGAGATCACCTCGTTCAGTGCAAGTGCTGGAGAAGCTTCAGTCCTTCTGTGCTTGTGGCTTCCTCAGCCTCAGCACTGGGAGGGCTCAAATTCGTGTGTTACACGGTGGTAGAGCTCTGAGGGTTTATAGTGCTTCACTTGGGCAGGGGGACCTCCCCTTGGTGACCGTGGGGTGGAATAAGAAGTGGTTTAGCACTTCTGTGATATGGTAAACTCATCCCTTTGCTGCTTTCCAGACAGACCGGAGATGTGGATAGACCATTCCTGCCCCTGGCAAGCCCACGGACCCGTTTCCTGAGCTGCTGGCAGGGCTGGGGTGGCCTCTTCGCACTCCCTCCTCCTCCTCCTGCCCTAACAGGCCGATTAAAAGGTTCAGCACAGCATTTCCCTGCTGCCTTCCCACAGAGCTGGTTCCCACTGTTATGTCCTCACAGTGCCAGTGCGGGCGGCTGAGGTGTAGGGAGCCCAGAAACAGGGCATGTCATGTCCCTGCCTGCTGCTGTCTCCATTTGTGGTGTCCCCATGCCCCAGGTTGTGACAGGGGAGAGACCCAGACCTGGGCTGATGTGGTTGCCACAGAGGGCTGCGTGCTTTCCACTGCAATGTCTCCCATTGGCCTGGACCGTGTTGTTGGTCCTTGTTACCACTCACCCTCTCTTCCTGAGCATCCCTGCAGGCACCGAGCACTCAGCCCAAGGGAACTCACTGCTCTTGGTGGCATCTCCAAAGTGGTGCATGCTTTGCAAGCCAGGTGATCTGGCCTCCATCATTCTGGAAAAGTGAACAGAGCAGGAATGGGGCTGATTCCTGCTTGTGGAGTCTCTGTGGAGCCTGAGGGGAGCTTCCCATCCCCTTTGCTCCACGAGGACCCTTTCCCAAAGCCACTGCAGGGATTTTGTTTCACCACGGGTGGCTGAGAGGCCAGGAACAAAGAGGCAACATGGAGACAAGCCTTAGTCCAGGGAAAGGGGCTCCTACAGTGGCACCAAGAGCAGCCACAGTCCTGGGGATGCCCCAGTACATCCCGGCTGTCCCAGCGAGCTGTGAGTGGGGATGGAGGCTCGCAGGGGAGTGCACTGGGAAGGGTCAGTGCGAAGGGTCCCTGCAGCACAGCCCCAGCTGGGAGCGTGTGTGGGGTTTGGGATCATTTTCCTTCCTCTCTAATCCTGTGGCTAAACACTGGAGTCTGGACTCCCCCTGCTTGTGGGTAAACCAGATTTCCTCCTCTCTTAACGCTGTCTAATGACAAGCACAGGCTGTGAATGCAGAATGCAGGATCTGATCTTGATTGGGGATGTAGGGCACGGAGATGTATTTCTGCTGGTCCTGTCCAGGGGGGCTCCCAAATTTGGGGTTACTTTGCCACCTGTAGAAGGGACATCTGGAAGGGTGATGTGGGGCTGTAGTGCTGGGAGGCAGGGGGGTCCCTGTGCTGGCAGTGCTGGGTGAGCATTTGAGCTTTGCCCTTGAGCCCAGAGCCCAGCCTGGAGCAGGGCTCACACTGCCCATGCAGAAATGCTGCAGCATCAACCCTTAGGGTTAAAGTGGTCCCTGATGGATAAGTGGGAATAGTGCACTGGGAACTGGGAACTAAAGAAGGTTCACAGAGAAGTGTTTTCTCTACTGTTTGCCACTGGACTGGTGAGGGAATACCACATCTCCCTCAGGTATTCCGGGAGCCACACACATTACTGAAGGATTGGAGAATGCTGCCCAGAGCAGAGCAGGGAAGGCTCTGGCTGTGGCTCCTCACAGTGGGCAGCAGCATGGGCTGGCAGCGCTGCACCACATGGGGTGAATGCAGCTCCCGGCTGGTCCCGCTGGACTTTCCCTGGGCACTGGTCCTGCTCCAGGGCTCTTTGGCACAGGCGATGTGACCCAGCAGCACAGTGGGATTCCGGTAGAAAGCCGTTTGATAGGAGTGCAGGGTGTTGGGATGGCAGAGCCTGAGCAATGGCAGCTCTGGGGTGCAGGGAGGCACTGGTGAGAGACGGCTGGGGGCTGCTGTGAGCAGCTGGGGGCTACAACCGGCACAGGTGGGATGAGGGCAGCAGGTGATGCAGCACAGCTCCTGCATCCTGCGCACCCCAACTCCTTCTGCCCCTGCAGAGCCCAGCTGCCATGGGGAGCTGCCGCGCGTGGGCACCGCCGGAGCTGCTGGTGCTGAGCATGTGGCTGTGGGTGAGCAGTGCCAGCCCCACGCAGCCACCCAGCCCCACGCTAAGGGTCCGCCTGGCTGGGTACCCGCGCAAGCACAACGAGGGCCGCGTAGAGCTCTTCTACAACGACGAGTGGGGCACCATCTGCGACGATGACTTCACGCTGGCCAATGCACATGTGCTGTGCCGGCACCTTGGCTTCGTGGCTGCCACCGGCTGGGCCCACAGCGCCAAGTACGGCAAAGGAGTCGGTAAGAGCAGGGACGGTGGGCATGGCTCCCCATGCTGCATGGGCTCACATGCTGGTGGGGAAGGGCAGGCAGGTCCTGTGTGTGCTGAGTGCCCAGGAGTGTGTGTGTGCATGTGTGAGTGCACATGTAGGTGTACGTACTCACAAAGCGGATAGGGAGCTGCGTATGAGCTGCTATGCATGTACCCAGGGCACAGGGCGGTTGCAGGCGTGCGCCGGAGCTGCAGGGCTGCGCATGGTGCTGGGTGGTGCAGGGGGTGCAGGTCCAGGTCTGTGTGGTGCAGAGGTGCAACCATTTGTGCTGGACAGACACTGTACAGAGCCCGGGTGTGATCCATGGGGGCTTTATGTCTGCAGAGCAGCCCTGTGGGGAAGCGGAACCTCCCCATCTGCAGATCCCCCTCTCAGGGCTTTACTTTTGGGCATTTCACCAGCCTCAGCTTCATGCTGAGGGATGGATGGTCCAAGCCCAGCAGCCGCCAGCAGCCGTGCTCTGCTGTACACCTTGGCCATGCTCCGTGGGCACCCTCCCTGCTCCTGGTGGATGCTGCATGGGCCTGGCCCCACCTCACCCCAGCCCTCGTGTCTGGCAGGGCGGATCTGGCTGGACAATGTGAATTGTGCTGGAGTGGAGAAGAGCATCGGGGACTGCAAACACCGGGGCTGGGGCAACAGCGACTGCAGCCATGAGGAAGACGCTGGTGTCATCTGCAAGGATGAGCGCATCCCAGGCTTCAAGGACTCCAATGTTATCGAGGTGAGGAAGCTGCGAGCCAGGACCAGCCAGCAGGCAAGGCTCTGCTCAGAATGTAGCCTGGGTGTGGGGACATGGCACAGCTCTGGGCAGGGGACGCCTGCTCTCCTGCCAGGAAAGAGGAGCTGGGGCCGTGTCCCACTGGCTGTGCCCAGGTTCCCGGCTCTCTCTGGATGGGTGTCTGGGTGTGGGGTGGATGCAGGATCCTGCAGTGGCAGGGCGCTCCCAGAAGGTGCACCCAGGGAGATGCAGGACACTGGCTGCACAGTGAGGGAGTAGGAGCATGGCCGTCCAAGGCCACCGGATGTGCCCTGCAGAAATGCAGGACCTGGCCATCCCCATTCCCCAGCTGGGGCCGGGGACCCCATCTCCTGCGGGTGCACCCCTGGGCAGGGGCTGGGGTGATGGGTGCGGTGCTGACCTGTGCCCTGCAGACAGAGCAGAACCACGTGGAGGAGGTCCGGCTGCGGGCAGTGGTGGTCGGTGCCCGGCGGCAGCTCCCAGTGACAGAGGGCATCGTGGAGGTGCGCTACAAGGATGGCTGGGCACAGATCTGCGATGAGGGCTGGAGCAGCCACAACAGCCGCGTCGTCTGTGGCATGCTGGGCTTCCCTGCTGAGAAGAAGGTCAACAGGAACTTCTACAAGTGAGTGAGGCCAACAAGGAGCCCGCGGGGCTGGGGACAGTGCCAGGGACATGGGGCAGTGCTGGAGGACAGCAGGGGCCAGCTGGCCACAGGAGCACTCACTAACTGAGCTGGGGGCCATGGCGTGGCTGGGGGCCACAACTGCCCATCTGCCCATGCAGTGCAGCAGACCCTGTTCCAAGAGTGCAGTGTCTGCGCCCTGGCAGTGCTGCACCCCTATAGTTCCCTCCAGTGTGGATTGTGGGGGTCCCTGTCCAGAGCGGAGGTTTGCAGCTGAGCTGGGCAGGGATGCTCAGAAGCACCATGGCCTGAGCAAGAGCTACAGGGACATGGGAAAGGACAGAGTGCCCATTGTGGTGCCCATTGCAGTGCCCAGCATGGTGTCCAGCGTGGTGCCATTGTGGCACCCAGTATGGTGTCCGGCATGTTGTCCAGCATGGTGCCCATTGTAGTGCCCATTGTGGTGACCAGTGTGGTGCCCGATACGGTGCCCGCTGTGGTGCCCATTGTGGTGCCCACTGTGGTGCCCGTTGTGGTGTCCACTGTGGAGCCCATTGTGGTGCCCATTGTGGTGCCCAGCATGGAGCCCATTGCGGTGCCCGCTGTGGTGCCTGCTGCGGTGCGCTGACCGGGCAGCTCCAGTGTTGCTCCTGCAGGCGGGTGAAGCGCGCAGCCATGACAAAGGGCCGGAGCCTGAGGCCGGGCAGGAGGTAACGGCTGGGGCACCCGTCTGCCGAGCCCTTGGCAGAGCTGGGCTGTCCGGCCACGCGGGTCCCTGCCTTCAGGACGGATCCTGGCACAAAGGGATCCGGACGGAGCAGACCGAGGGCTTGGGCAGTGCTGGGCAGGCAGGACACCGTGGGACTTCTGCCCGTGCATGCTGCGGTCCCCAGCCCCCCGGAGAGGCGATCTGCCTCCCAGGCCAGCTGTGCCCCAAGCTCGGCAGCACCCACCCCATGCACCAGGCAGGAGCCCTGGCACAGGGTCAGGATCCTTGGGCAGGATCTCTGGAGGTGCAGAGGACTGTGGGGTCTTGTGCGGCAGGCCTCGGAGCGGAGCTGTGTTTCCTGGCGGATGGGGAGGGCTGTGGAAACGGGCTGCTTTCTGTGGAAAGCAGCAATGGGGAAGCTCGAGCGGCTGCACACCCTCCATTCCTTGCAGGGGAGGCTGGCAGCACTGCTGAGCAAGTGATGGGCACCAGGGTGATGGGCAACACAGTGCTCGCAGTGCTGGCACCCGTGTGTCAGCTCTTGTCCTGAGTGCTGCATCTGCTCGGGGTCTCTTGCACCTCTGCCCGTTCACTCTTCCTGCCTTTCTACCAGTCCCAAAGGATAGTCTGGCTGCCCTTTTCTCTCCACCAAGAAACCTGGAGAGGTGCTTTGGACAAGGCCCAGTAGGGACAGGACAAGGGGGAATGGCTTTAACCTGCCAGAGGGGAGACTGAGATGAGCTCTGCGGCAGAAGCTCTTCCCTGTGAGCGCTCTGAGGCGCTGGCACAGGGTGCCCAGAGAAGCTGTGGCTGCCCCATCCCTGGCAGTACTCAAGGCCAGGTTGGACACAGGGGCTTGGAGCAAGCTGCTCTAGTGGAATGTGTCCCTGTCCATGGCAGGGGGTTGGGACTGGAGGAGCTTCAAGGTCACTTCCAAACCAAACCAGGCTGGGGTTCTATGGTTTGGTGCTGACAGCCCCTTTCCCAGTGGGCATGTATTTTCCCTGCAGCACTGGGTGAAATGCTTTGCCAAGTCCATGGAGCTGGGGTCTGCTACCTTCCTCTGCCTGGAGCAGGGGCTGTCTCCTCAACATCCCACCCTGTTTTGCCAGGGCTTACTGATCTGGGCTGCAGTCATACGTGGGGTCACCCGCTAATCCAGACTGGAAGGGATCTCAATGTGTCCTGCTCCAACCCCCTACATGGAGCAGGGATGACTCTGGGTCAGCCCAGGGCTTCGTGCAGATGGCTCTTGAAAACCTCTGGGGATGGAGATCCCACAGCCTCATGGTCTCACAGGGGAAAAACATTCCTTCCACTGATCCTGAACCTCGGGTTGCGCCTCTTTTCTCTCATGCTCTTCGCTCCTCTGGCTGAAAGAGCTGGGCTCTGGCTCCATCACAGTCCCTTGCTCCCTGCTCACAGATGTTGCTGGAGCTCCTGAGGCCATCTCAGCCCAGGCTGGAGCAGCCCCATGCCCCTGGGTCCCTGCCAGCCCCGACTGTCTCAGGGGTTGTCCCCAGTGCCTGCACTCCGGGGCTGGTGTTCTGTACTGGGAGCCAGAGCCAGGTTCAGGATCACACTGTGGTCCCATGGGTGTCAGCGGGGGATGATGTCCTCCAGCCAGCTGCTGAGTCCCATCTCCTGGCAGCCCCGTGCAGTGTCCTGGGGCTCACTAGCCCAAAACTGCCACTGGCCAGCGGGGTCAGTTGCCAGCCTTGAATTTACCATGTCCCAGGGGTATCAGTCCCTGCCCTGGTTTGGGGTCTGCTCTTCACTCCTCGTGGTGTCAGAGTCTTGGCCCTGCTCAGCTTCTTCCTCCCTGAGTGAAGCAAAGCATTTGAGTGTGTAGGGACAATGTGTGGTGCCCTGGGCAGCCTCCTCTCCCTGTAGGGAAGCTCCCTCGCTGGCAGGGAGTCCTTGCATGCCCGCAGCAAGTCCCACCATGCCTCATGCACTGGGCAGAGCTCTGGTGTCATAGAATCATAGAATACTTAGGGTTGGAAAGGACCTTAAGATCATCCAGTTCCAACCCCCTTGCCATGAGCAGGGACACCTCCCACTAAACCATGTCACCCAAGGCTCTGTCCATGCCGCTTGCTTGGTGCTGTGCTTCTGTGCATGCTGCTCCCCTGGAGCATGGTGCAGTGACAGTGGCTGGAGTCTGCATGAGGGCATGGGCCACCTCGCATGTACCCCACAGATCAGATCGTTGTTGCTGGTGTTTGATCTGCTGTGTCACAAAGCAGCACGGGATGTTGCAGCATCCTGCACAGTTTTCTGGTGTTATGTGGGCAGGAAACTGCATCATTGCTGTGGAGGGCAGTTGTGTCTCATTGCTGGCAGCAGATGATGCTGCTGTACCCATGTGTGACACAAAGGGGACACGCATGAGTCTCCCTGGGGGCAACAGACCCAGATTCAGTGAAAGCCAGGGCCACTGTGTGCTCCCTGTGTCCCTGTGGAGGTGGCAGCCCAGGGCTGCAGGCTCCGTGATGGTTGCGTTCTGTTTTCCAGGCTGGCCTCCAAATCTCAGCCTAAACAAAAGCGCAGGGAGGACGTAGGGTCCAAGAAGAGGTAAATGGCATCAGTGGGAGTCTGAGCGCCAGGAGCCCCGCTCAGCGCCACCAGAGCCGAGCGTGTCTCTGGGGATGTGGGGTGGGCGCAGTGCGGGCACAGGGTGACAGTGCCAGGGCTCCGCTGCAGCTCTGCTGCAGTCTGTCCGTGCCCATCCCACTTCAGGGCTGCCCTCTCTCTGCAGGCTGTTCACAGAGCGGCAGCAGCTCAACTACCGGCTGCACTCGGTGTCCTGCGCGGGGACGGAGGTGCACCTCTCCATGTGCGCCTTCGAGTTCTACCGCGGCAACGCATCAGCCGCCTGCGGCGCGGGCAGTCCCGCCGTCGTCAGCTGCGCGCCCGGGCCACAGTTCGCCACCGGCAGCACCCACAAGAAGAAGCAGAGGCAGCAGCAGCAGCAACAGCAGGGCCAGGTGAGCCCCATGGTGAGGGGACGGGCACCCACAGCCACCCACAGTCGACACTGTCCCACTGCAGGGCAGTGCGATTGCGGGTCCCACAGGGACCAACCTGTGGAGCAGGATACAGGGACCGTGTCCTGTCCGCTGCACATCACAGGGTCATGGCCAGCAACCCCTGCACTGCGCGGTGCTGTGCCACACTGTGCCATTCAGCACTGCTCCAGCCGTGCTGTCCCCTGGGTCCAGAGGAGGGCAGCGGAGCTGGTGCAGAGCCTGGAGCACAGTGTGATGGGGAATGGCTGAGGGACCTGGGGGTTTAGTCTGGAGAAGAGAAGGCTCAGGGGGGATCCTTATCACTGACTACAACTGCCTGAGAGGAGGATGGAGCCAGGAGGGGTCTGGGCTCTGCTCCCAGGGTATGGGCCAAGAGGAAATGGCCTCAAGCTGCACGAGGAGAGGTTTAGATGGAGCTGAGGAACAATTCTTGCCCCAAAGGGTGCTCAGGCATTGGAACAGGCTGCCCAGGGCAGTGCTGGGGTCACCGTCCCTGCAAGTGTTCAAACCCCGTGGAGACGAGGCCCTCAGTGCCATGGGTTAGTGGTGGCCTTGGCAGTGCTGGGGAACAGTGGGACTTGGTGATCCTGAAGTTCTTTCCCACCCTGGTTGATTCCGTGATTCAGTGATGTGCTGGTTCCATCCCTTGCCCCCATCCCCTGCAGCCACAGATCCGGCTGAAGGGGGGTGCGAAGGTCGGTGAAGGCCGCGTCGAGGTGCTCAAGGGCAGTGAATGGGGCACGATCTGTGATGATCGCTGGAATCTGCTGTCAGCCAGCGTGGTGTGCCGTGAGCTGGGCTTTGGCAGCGCCAAGGAGGCCCTCACCGGGGCGCGCATGGGCCAAGGTGAGGTGCTGGGCTGCAGGGGCCAGGCAGTGCTCTCATGGGCCTGTGGGTGAGGCACGTGTCCAGGCACAAGGCTCCCACAAGGCGGGACTGGGACAGACCACAGCCGAGTTTGTCCTGTGAGTCCCTGGCTGCCAGCCGCATGGGGAGCATCCCCAGGGGACCGCAGCCTCTCCATGGTGCTGGATGACCATGGCTGTGCCCATGTCACTGTCCCTGAGCCCTGCTATCCTCCTGGCAGGGACTGGACCCATCCACATGAATGAGGTGCAGTGCCTGGGCACAGAGAAGTCCCTCTGGAGCTGTCCCTTCAAGAACATCACGCAGGAGGACTGCAAGCACACGGAGGATGTGGCTGTCCGCTGCAACATCCCCTACATGGGCTACGAGACCCTGGTGCGCACCACGGGGCTGCCAGTGCCTGCGGGGCCCGGGAGCTCTCAGCATTGCTGCTGGGGGGACCTAATGCAGGGTGGCCTGTCCGTCCTCAGGGACCCCTTGGCACCTCGTGGCACCCCTCACATTACCCCTGCTCTGAGGCAAGGGCTGCCCAGTGGGGCCCAGGGGTGGGAGTTCCAAGGTGCCCCTGTGAGGAGAGGGGTGGAAGGGAGGCCAAGGGGGGATCAGGATGCCCTGTGGGGTGTGTGGGGTAGTGTGGGGCTGCTGCTCCTGCTGCTCTCCCTGTGCCAGCTCCAACCCAGCAGAACCACCAGAAAAAATCGCTGTGGGAGAGCCAGGAGAGATTTTTTCAGGTGGTGATGAAATGAGCAGATGGGGCCATGAGCTCCAGTGTGCCTGGCCCCTCGTTTCATCCACTTGGGCTTTTCCATCATTTAACTCCCTCACCTCTGCCATTCTGGAATGCAAATGCCATTCCAAAATGAGCCATTTCCCTGCTGCGGTGAGGCACTTCCCAAACTCACAGCCAAGTTCTTGGCCCCAAATGTGATGGTTTTGGGGAGTTCTGGACTGACCAAAGCTGTGCCCAGCTCCACTCAGCTCTGGCTGCCACCTCCCATGTGCCTAAAGCTCATGAGGGTGCTGCAGCTGCAGCCGCTGGGATGAGCTGGGCTGGGCTGTCCTGCTGGATGCAGCAGAGCAGCAGGAGCATCACTTGTGATGATGACGGTGATGCTGCCACTGCCTTTCTCCGCAGATACGGCTGAGTGGGGGCCGAAGCCGCTTCGAGGGGCGGGTGGAGGTGGCTGTGGGGGCTGGCGCTGGGGAGCAGCCACGCTGGGGGCTGGTCTGCAGCGAAGGCTGGGGTACGCTGGAGGCGATGGTGGCCTGTCGCCAGCTGGGCCTGGGATTCGCTAACCACGGCTTACAAGTAGGTGCCAGCAGCAGCTTGGCCAGGGCCGCGTGAGCCAGCACCACCGATCTGCCGGGATGGGCACAGGGACCAGGATGGGCTGGGATGTACTGGGATGGGGTCAGGTCCCTGCTCACTGCTCCAGGGCTTCCCTGCAGATCCGCCTCTCCGGCGGCAGGACGCCGTTTGAGGGCCGCGTGGAAGTGAAGCAAGGCAGTAAGTGGGGCATGGTGTGCAGCGAGGGCTGGACCACCAAGGAGGCGATGGTGGCCTGTCGCCAGCTTGGCCTGGGCTATTCCCTGCATGCAGTGACGGTAGGTGCCGGTGGGGAGGCCCCCAGTGGCACCCTGGTGAGCACAGGAACTGGTGCTTCCTGGTGGGGATGTATGGGGCGAAAGGGATGTAGCTGCTCCATGCCGGGGGACGGGACCCTCATGAGCAGGCTGGGGACATGGGCAGGGCTGTGCCGTGGTGGGTGCTGGCCGCAGCCCGAGCATGAGTGAGCCAGGGCACCCACAGCACCAGCCCTGCCACCCGGCCTCACCCCTCCCCAGGAGACCTGGTACTGGGACGCCAGCAACGTGACTGAGATGGTGCTGAGCGGGGTGAAGTGCGCTGGCCACGAGATGTCCCTGAGCCACTGCCAGCACCATGGCTCCAGCCTCAACTGCAGGAACACAGGCACGCGCTTCGCTGCCGGTGTCATCTGTTCCGAGAGTGAGGGGCAATGGGGTCTGGGGTTGTGGGGTGGGCAATGGGGTCTGCGGGTGATGGGGTCTGGGGTGGTGGGGTGCAAAATGCGGTCTCTAAGCAATGGTGCGGTGGGGCCCAGAGCTGCAGATGAAGGGTCTGTGAGCTGCGGGGCTGGGGGCAACGGGGTCTGCAGGTGCTGGGGGGGCTGCAGCTGATGGGGTGGGTGCACATTTCCCACCCCTGGACGGTCCAGCCCTGCCTGCTCTGGGCGCCCGCCTCGTCCCTGAGCAGCGCCTGCCCGCAGCTGCCTCCGACCTGCTGCTGCATGCGCCGCTGGTGCAGGAGACGGCGTACATCGAGGACCGGCCGCTGCACATGCTGTACTGCGCCGCCGAGGAGAACTGCCTCTCCAGCTCCGCCCGCCTCGCCAACTGGCCCTATGGGCACCGCCGCCTGCTCCGCTTCTCCTCCCAGATCCACAACAACGGCCGTGCCGACTTCCGCCCCAAGGCCGGGCGGCACTCCTGGGTCTGGCACGAGTGCCACCGGTGGGTGCGCGGTGCGGGCAGAGGGTGCTGGTGCTGCAGTGGGGTGGGTGATGATGACACCGGGTGAGGGTGACATCCGCTGAGGCCCCTTCTGCTGCCCAGGCTCCAGTTTTGCCCGCTTTGGCTCGGGGCTGTCCCTCCATGTGCAGTGCTGGGGCTGGGGTGGCAGCGGTGGGGCTGGGGGCTGTGTCCTGCAGCTGGGACCCCGCTCGCCTGGGGACAGCCATGTCCCCTCTCAGTTCAGGGCTGGTGCAGCCACAGCACTGTAGGTTCCCTCTTGCAGGCACTACCACAGCATGGATATCTTCACCCACTACGACATCCTCACCCCCAATGGCACCAAGGTGGCGGAGGGGCACAAAGCCAGCTTCTGCCTCGAGGACACCGAATGCGAGGAAGGCGGGTGCCATGGATGCTGCCTTTTGGCACCATCCCTGCCCTTGTCCCCTGTCCCCAGCCATTGTGCATGCTGGGGCCGTGCGGGCAATGCGGGAGGACAAGCTGGCTTCTCCCTGCAGATGTGGCCAAGAGGTATGAGTGTGCCAACTTTGGGGAGCAGGGCATCACTGTGGGCTGCTGGGACCTGTACCGGCATGACATCGACTGCCAGTGGATCGATATCACTGATGTCAAACCAGGCAACTACATCCTGCAGGTGCTGAGCTGCCCTGCACCCCAGCTCTGCATGAGCTGCGGCCACCCTGCTCTCGGGGCGGTTGGAGCACACTGGGGCTGGTGGGTGTGCGCTGGGGGGGCACTGCCTGTCCGTGTGTGTGGAGATACAGGATGTTTGGAAGTTGCTCTGACATGCTTCAGCCTGCATGCTCCTGCTCTGAGCAGCACTCATAGGAATGTGGTTCCCAGTGGCAGAGCCACCACAGCACATGCTGCTGCGCAGGAGGCAAACCCTGCTGGGACTGGGGTGCTGGGGCTGTGCTGCAGGCAGCAGCTCTGCTGAGGCTGGGAAAGCTGAGCTGATGAGGTGTGGGACTGCAGCACTGCCCGCTGTGGGGCAGGGGGCTGCCGCCCTCACTGTTGGTGCCCCATAGGTTGTGATCAACCCCAACTTCGAAGTGGCAGAGAGCGACTTCACCAACAATGCCATGAAATGCAACTGCAAGTACGACGGGCACCGCATCTGGGTGCACAGCTGCCACATCGGTAACAGCCCTCACACAGCATGGGAGAGACGTGGCACATGGGGGCAGGGGGGACTGGGCAGGGAGGACCCAAGGCAGCGAGGAGGCTGTGGGGCTCTGGGTGGCTGCTGTGGGAGCTGACAGCTCCTGCCCTCTGCCGCAGGTGATGCGCTCAGCGAGGAGGCCAACAAGCGCTTCGAGCAGTACCCAGGGCAGCTCAACAACCAGATCTCATAGGGCCCAGCCCGGGAGACACTGGGGAGAGCCCCGGGGGGGGCATCTCCCCCACTCACTCTGCACGGGGGGGAGATGTTGCTGGGGCCTCAGCCCAGCACTGCAGCCACTGGGCTCCGCGAGGGTGCTGGGACCCACAGGCACCGCAGCCACCACCCAACCACTGCCCAGAGGATGTGCCCACGTCCCCTGGGCCGCGGCACATGAGCACAGAGGTCCCGAACCGCACCTTGCCCCCTCCAGCTCCCAGTCACTGCAGCTGCACCTCCATGCTCCCCATCGGCCCTGGTTCCTCCCCAGGACCCAGCAGGAACCTGCAGCCCTGCATGGCCCCAGGAGCCCCTCCTGGTGCGGCTGCCCCTGCCCCACGGTCACAGTGGCTCCCATACCCTCTTAGCTGAACTTTATTTTCTCTATAAAGTTGTCAGTTGTTCCCAGTGGCTCCCGGCTCTTCTCTGGGGGCTGAGGAGCCTGGCAGGACCCGGAGGCTCAGCACGGTGCAGGGCTGGCTGGCACGGCTGCCGGTACCCACATGGAGCAAGGATCGGCCCCTGCCCACGCAGCCCTGTCTGGGCAAGGACCAGCACCGGTACTGGCAGCTGCTGGGATACAGAGAGATGGTACCAGGCCTGCCAGGAGAAGCCTGTGTGGGTGAGGAGGGCCAGCAGGACCTTAACTGCAGCTGTCCCAGCCTGAAGCAGCCCACGGCACCGGAGGGAGCAGCCAGAGCCACCCTGGCACAGCAGGGACGCAGTGAAGTGCTGGTTTCGCCCCATATGCAGCCCAAATGTTTGAGCAGAAGTCCCGCTGGGGGCTGTGATCCATGAGGAATGTTGCCGGGGCTGGCTCCAGGCAGCGGAAAGCTGCGGTCGGTGCTGCCATGGCCGCACTGCCATGGCCGCGGCGGCTCCACTTCCCTGCGCGCAGCGGCGGGAGCTCCCCAGGAAGCGCGTTCCTGTGCCCTGCCTGCTCTGTGCTGCTGCTGCCCGTTCCCCGGGCTGCTCAGGGCAGCAGCAGTGCCTCGGCGCCGCCCTCGCCGCAGCATCCCCAAAGAACTGTGCTTCTTTCATCTAAAAATACCAGGCTGGGGCGAGGGAGCCCCTGGCTCCACACACGCATTCCTCCCGCCAGAGCCGGGCTGGATGAGCAGGGGCTCTTCCAGGAACACGAGGAACACCCGGAGCTGCTCCTTCCCAGAAGGGCTCTCAGCCTCCAGCCGCAGAGCACACAGAGGCCTCAGATGTCCTCAGGGGCCAGGCTGCACGTGCGGGGAGCTGAGCTGCGGCATGGCCCTGCATCAGGCTGCAGGAGGGACAGACAGGAACAGGCTCCCACCTTCAGCCCTCCTGCACCCCAGCCAGCAAGGCACTGCCCAGATACTGCAGGGTCCAGCACCAAAACCCCCTCTCACTATGGCTTTAACCTACCAGAAGGGAGACTGAGATCAGCTCTGAGGCAGAAGCTCTTCCCTGTGAGGGTGCTGAGGCGCTGGCACAGGGTGCCCAGAGCAGCTGTGGCTGCCCCATCCCTCTCAGTGCTCAAGGCCAGGTTGGACACAGGGGCTTGGCGTACCCTGCTCTATGGAAGGGGTCCCTGTCTGTGCAGGGGGCTGGGACTGGAGGAGCTTTAAGTTCCCTTCCAAACCAAACCATTCCAGGATTCCATGTGACAGGAAAGGCAGGATCCCCCACAGCCCAGCCTCCCACAGGAAATGCTGTGGGCAGGAGACCCCACAGCACTGGGGGGTCCCTATAAAAGTGCTTTATTTGAGTACAGAAGGAAGGGCTGCTCCATGAGTCCCCCCCGGCACCGGGCCGGGCAACCTCCAGTCCCCACAACGTCTCTGTGTCCATGCCCAGCTCATGGACACAGCTCAGTCCTGTGTGTCCTGCCCCACGCAGCAGCTCCGCTATTCGGTGGCCTCGGGGATGACGCTCAGCAGCAGTGTGTCGTGGCCGCGCCGCAGCAGCAGGGTCAGGCTCTGCTGTGTCCGCACTGCCTCATACACATCCTCGGCGCGGCGCGACGCCTGCCCATTGATCTCCAGCACCACGTCACCTGCCTTCACCCCTGCCCTGTGGCACAGTGACACAAGCACACGGTGGGTGAAGCAGGCACTTCCCAGGAGCAAGGAGCACCAGGCACCACAAGGAGGCTTGGACCACAGGTACCTGGGCCAGTGGAACACCAAGCCTGGGCAAGGGCCACCAGCTGGTCTCTGCTGCACATCAGGGCCCAAGCCTGGCTGCCCTGGAGCAAGCCAGATCTAAATACATCCCACCACACATAGCTGCTCCCTCAGGCCACCCCCAAGGCACAGGGCACTTACTGATGAGCTGGAGAGCCAATGATCACCTTGTGGATTAGCACTCCATAGGAGACATCGGGGAAGCTGGGGTCACGCAGCTTCAGCTCAGCCAGGATGCTGCAGGGGAAAAGTCAGCATCAGGAAAGGAGCTGGGCAGCAGAGCAGGGCTCTCACCCCACCCCAGCTACACACAGGACCTCTCCTCCTGCCCCCCTGATGTTGCCAAGCACAGGCACCCAGCTGCAACCCCCAGGAGCACCTAAACACCATCATCCTGCCAGAAAACAGAGGACAAAGTACTGGGTGTGCTCAGGAGGGATGGAGCTACCAGAGCAGCTGCCAGCTGGGTCACACACACATTACTGTCTAAGCAGCCCCGGGTCAGGTGCCCTCCCTGGTGTCAGATCCATTCTGCTGCTGCAGTTCCACTGCTCTGCTTTTGGCACTAGGACAAGAACAAAAGCTGGGCCCCTCCTGTTGCCAGAGGTGTCAAGCAGAGGTAAACCTGCTCCTCTCCTCCAAAGCCTACACACTGAACACCCCCAGTTCCTCCTACCTTCCCACAGTAGTGGCTTAAATTCTGCATCCCTACTGCTCCTCACACTGTGCTGTGCAAGCTGCCCCCCCTTCCTGATGTCGCAGGATCACAGCATGACTGGGTGGGAAATTAACCTCTGGAGATCATGTACCCCAAGCCCTGCTCAAGCCAGCTCAGCAGAGCAGCTGCCCAGGACTGTGTCCAGGGAGGCTTTGAGTATCTGCAGTGTTGGTGACGCGCTGACCTCTCCAGGCACCTGTGCCAAGCTTCTACCACTGTTCCCGCAGTAACTAAGTGGTTCCTTGTGTTCAGATGTAGCCCCACGTGTTCCAGTTTGTGCCCCTTGCTCTTGTCCTGGCCCCAGGCACTGACAGAACAACCACGCCACGTGTTCTGCTCTGTAACTGAGTCACTCTGCTCCCACCTCAGGAGCTCCACGTGCCCTCAGGCAGGTCTCTGACAACAGTCCATGTGCGCCCGGCTCTGGCGGGGCTGTTGATCCTGCCCAGCACCGCAGGAGTTGGGCTCCCACATCCCAGAGGCTTTGCTGAGTACCAGCACCATCTACTGGGCACCGGCGGAGCACCCAGCAATGCGGAGTGCTCCCCAGCCACCCACTGCCTGAGCCTCACAGCCATCCTCTCCTCTGCTGGTGTGGCAGGCAGGACCCCAGCCCCCGCTCGTGGTGCCCAGAGGTGCAGGCAGGACCCCAGCCCCCGCTCATGGTGCCCAGAGGTGCAGGCAGGACCCCAGCCCCCGCTCGTGGTGCCCAGAGGTGCAGGCAGGACCCCAGTCCCTGCTCGTGGTGCCCAGAGGTGCAGGCAGGACCCCAGTCCCTGCTCGTGGTGCACAGAGGTGCAGGCAGGACCCCAGCCCCCGCTCGTGGTGCCCAGAGGTGCAGGCAGGACCCCAGTCCCTGCTCGTGGTGCCCAGAGGTGCAGGCAGGACCCCAGCCGCTGCTCATGGTGCCCAGAGGTGCAGACAGGACCCCAGCCGCTGCTCATGGTGCCCAGAGGTGCAGGCAGCCCTTCACAAACCAACCAACATGCCAAAGCCACTGGAGCTTTGGCAAGGGCAGAGCACAGCCCTCAGAGGTGCTCCTGCCCACCATGCTACAACCACCAAGCCAAGGAGCATGCTAAGCCCCAGGTGTCAGGTAAAGGCCTCTTGAGAGCTGGCTGCAGAAGCCAAGGAACCAGAGCAGGCAACTGTCCTTGGGAGGGGGAGCTGCTCCCAGGAGAGCTCCCAACACATGCTCCTGACGCATCCCTGGTGCTGCTGTCAGCATTCAGGTGAATGCTGCTGCAGCAGCTCTCTCCCATCCCACAGCCCTGAGCAGAGATCCAGGCAGGGCTGTTCTCAGCAGGGCTCAGGTCCCACCGCTTGCAGGGCACCTCTCAGTGTGTTTGGCCAAACGCATGTCTAGGGCACCCACTGAAGCAAGGGGTGAGCCTTCTATCTGCCCAAGCAGGTTCTCTGTCTGCAGCCCCCTGCTGACCAGAGCACTTCTTGAGATGCAGCAGTAACACAGTGCCCTTCCCAAGCCACAGCCAGGAGTGAGAAGGGTCTCAGACCCACAAGAAGCCATCTTCTTCCCACTTGCCAGGGTAGCACCCAGAAACCTCCCACCATGCCAGCAGCAGTAACGCTGTGTGTGCTCACAGAGCTGCTCTCCTGCCTTCTTCCTGCTCCCCCAACTGCCTCTCCTGCAGACACAGTGGTCAGGGCTCACCCTGGAAGCCCCATGTTACAGAAGTGCTTCTGCACCACAGTCCCCAGCAGACCCCCTCTCGCCAAGCATACCACTTGCCCGACTCTCTGATCACAACATTCCGCTGCCCCTTGTGTGGCTGTTACACAACGTTTCTGGTAGTTTCACCTTCCTGCTGTGTTGCAAAGGGCCCTGATCCAACTCCTCTGAGTGACAACTACTCTGGAGGGAGTTACAGCTTCTGCCACACGTCAAAGCTTCTCATTGACCCCTGACACAGCCTGAAGCCTACACACAGCACAAGCACAGAGATCTGAGTGTGAATGCTTCAGCCCTCCCCACACCAGGCACCCCCAGTTTGGAAGATCCTATCATACCATCACCATGCCCCACACAGCAAGAGCAGCCTTAGAACACTTACCTGGGTGTAAGAGTCAGCATCATCACCCCGATGTAGCGGCGCTTTGTCTCTGTACTGCCAAACCAAGAGCCTGTCAAAGGAAATGACATGAAATGACCCACGTGCACTGGGAGCAGTGCTGGGCTGTCACAGAGCCCACACACCCCACAGCAGACAGCAGGTGTGGGGTCATTCTGATGCCCAACCAACACCTCATCTCAGCTCCATTCACCAGCGGGAGTTTTACATTACTGTAACTGCGCTGTTTTCAGCAGTTGGCTTTTTGGACTGAGAATACCCCTCCACAGTGTCAGCATGAGAACCTCTCCACAGTGTCAGCATGCCAGACAGCATCCCAGAGCAGCAAAGCCAGGCAACATTCTACACCACTGACATAACTGCCTGTCCTTTCCAATACAGCTGAATCCGGCGCCTGTGCTTCCATCAGCACACACAAGGCAATGGAAGATGCAGAGGGAGTTTCATGCCAGGTGGGAGAATCTTCTTACCTGCAATGCCCTGCTCGGAAGTGATGCCTGGAGCCCAGTGGTGCCAGAGCTTCCCTCTTCCCTCCCCCAGTACCTGAGCATGAGGCTCCCCACTCACTTTTGCGGTGCTCCTCCTTTTGCAGGAACTTTCGCAGCCGGTCAGAGGGGATGGCAAAGGAGATGCCTGATGTCACCTTCATGGTGTTCACCCCAATCACTTCGCCATCCTGCAGGGGAGCAGGCACTGTGCTATCCCACTGCATCCTTGTGGAGAGGGCAACCACTGTGCAAGCCTGGAGTGCTGCATGTGTGCCCATCCCTTCCCTGCCTGCTGCTTCTGCAGCCTGCCTGGCCCTGCCAAGCTGGGCAGGGACCAGTCCTGCAGCTGCAGCCCACACAGCCCTTCCCTGAGCCCTGCCAGCAACAACCAAGCCACACGCACCAGGCAGGGCTTGGCTATACCAGGAAGTCCCTGGCTATACCAGGAAGTCCCATGGACTCAGGCCCCCTCAAACAGGCACTGCACAAGGCTGAGCCCCAGCTCCTCCTCACAAGGAGCCTGAAGCATGCATAGTCCCCCCCTCCCAGCAGCTGCAGCACCCACATGCGCACCCACTGAGGCAGACTGAGGGCACCTGGCACCACTGCCCTAGGCACGGCTCCACCAGGAACTTACCAAGTTGACGAGGGGGCCCCCGGAGTTCCCAAACTGCAGCAGAGGAGAGAGCAGTAAAGAGGCCATAAAGCAAAGTCCTCGCACAGCAGGACCCAAGGCAGGGAGGCAGCGTCCAGACAGCAGGGTCAGGCTGAGGAACGCAGCCAGCACCTGGGTGACTGGCCAGAATCCCTCCATCTCCCAGTGCTTCCAGCCTCCTCTGACCTCATGGAACCCACAGCCCTTCCCCAACTCCCCCTTCCCCAAAGAGGGCAGTGGGATGAGAGACCAACCCACTGAGCTCCCCTTACATCAATGGCAGCGTCTGTCTGGATGTATTCCATGTTGGAGGCAGCAAGGCCCAGCTCCCGGCTGCCCCGCTGCGCGGAGCTGACAATGCCCGAGGTGATGGTGTTCTGCAGGGCGAAGGGGCTGCCCATGGCCACCACGAACTCTCCCTGCCGCACCTCGGAGGATCGCCCAAGGGGCAGCGTAGGCAGCGGGTGCTGCAAGAGAGGAGGGCGGTGAGCGTGTGGGAGAGATAGAGGGAGCATCTCCAGAAGCGGGATGCGCACCTTCGGCTCGATCTTGATGGTAGCAATATCTGCGACCTGGTCCACGTCCTGCACCATGGCGTCGTACTGCTCCCCGCTGGCCAGCTTCACCCGCACACGCCGCCGGTTCGCCACCACATGCGCGTTGGTCACGATGAGCCCATCCGGAGACACCAGGAAGCCAGAGCCATTGGAGATGGGCACCTCGCGGCCCGAAAAGGGATGCCTGCAAGGTGGGCACAGCTCAGGGAGGGGTGGCAGGGACCCCAACGGGACTGGTGGGGATTCTGGGGAGGGCAGACAAAGGCCAGGCTGGGAGGCAGTGGGGGATAGTGACAATGTCTGGGCAACAGCGTGATGGGAGCAACTCCTTCATTCCCCATGTGGAGAGTCTAAACAAACAGGCACACAACTGGGGAGCAAGCAGGAAGAATGAGAAGTCCACGCACAACTGGAAAGGTGCGATCCTGCTGGGAGTCATTGTGGGAAGCTGACACAAGCAGAGCAGCTGTAGACTCTTTGGGAAAGGGCAGCAGGAGGTAGGTAGGAGGGGTTGTGACCCGCACAAAGTAGCCTGAACACAGAACCTTGCCCTGGAGCAGGTAGCAACCACCTGGGAGGTGAATACATCTTGTGTTGATAGCCAGAGGAAGGCTCTCAACCGCAGGTTCTGGTCCCCATGGGAGACAACAATCACCCTGACCTCTGCGGGTGACCCCAGCCTGGTGCTGACCGTCTGTGACTGTATGAAAAGCAAAGTCATGCTCCTGGGACAGGGATCCTGTGCCACGGGACAGCCTGAAGCCACTGCCGGAGGCAGCTTTGCTCACACGGTCCTGCAGGACTAGAGGGCGGCAGCTCAGGGGCACCGTACCCCTGCAGCAGAGGACACGTGCTGAGGCTGCATGCGCAGGCAGCGGGCAGAGGGGACACAGAAGTCCCCCCAGGGCCACCTGTGGGGTCCCACCCGCGCCATGCCCGGTTCCGGCTGCCCGGGACACCAGGCAGGGCAGCCGTGAGCGAGGCTGGCGTAGGGGTACTCCTTGTGGGGAGCCAGGAGCGGGGCTGTGCCGGTGGGGCACGGCGAGCACGGGCCGGACCCTCCCCGAAGGGGCAGGACCGGGACAAGAGGGACCCCCCCGCCGGGGACCGGGCTGCGCGGGGACGGGCCGGTACCTGCCCACGATCTCCACGTAGACCAGCGCGGGCGCCGTCTTCTCCACCACGTCAGCGATGAAGTTGAAGGCGGCGCGGGGCGAGGCGGGCGGCGGCGCGGGCACGGCGGCGCGCAGCGCGGGCCGGTCCCCCTCGCCCTGCCGGGCCCACAGCAGCAGCAACGCCGCTGTCCCGGCGCCAAGCGCCGCCGCCAGCGCCCGGCCCCCGGCGGAGGGGTGGGGAGGCGGAGATGGGGGGTGGGGAGGCGGAGATGAGGGGGGAGGCGGCGGCGGGAGCGGGGGGGCGGCGGCGGCCCCGCACAGCGCTCGGAACCACCGCTCCGCGCGCGGCCGCAGCGGCGCCCGCGCCCACCGCGCCAGCGCCGCCATGCTGCTGCAGGGCTCACGTGCCGCGCTGCCTCGGGGCACGCCGGGACGTGTAGTCCTGAGGCGGAAGTGCGACGGAACTGTAGTCCCGCCGCGGGGACGCGCTGGGAGCTGTAGTCCTGCAGCGCCGCGGGCCGTAGCGAGGCCCCTGGTGGGGGAAGGCAAAGAGCGGCTCGCCGGAATTAACGGGCTATTAATGGGATCACCGCGCCCGCCGGGATCACCGGGCCCGACGGCCGCTCCCCCGCGCCCCAGGGGCTCGGTGGCGGAGAGAGGCACCGGGGTGCGGCGCGGTGCACCCCGGGAAGGCACCGCCGTTCCCAAGCTGCCCCGCGCGGGCAGGCGGGCGGCCGCGGGGGAAGATGGCGGCGGGTGCGGGGCGCCCCTGAGGTACCGGGTGTGGCGGGGATGGAGCCTCCCGCGGTGCCGGGCCCCGAGCGGCTCTTCGACTCGCACCGGTGAGAGCCGCGGCGGCCCCTCGATGCCTCGCGGGGGGGCTCAGCAGGGGGAGGCCCTTGTGGGAAGGTGGCGTGTCCCTGGGGGGACCCGGGCGCGCTCCGAGGGGGTGTTCTGTGGTAGCTCCGTGGGGAAGCTCGGGATGTCCCGGGGCGGGGGGGGTGGCAGCGCCGCCCCGCCCGGTCCCGCCGCGCTCAGGCCGCTCCGCTGCTCTTTGGCCTCGCAGGTTTCCGAGCGATGGGTTCCTGCTCCTGGCCCTGCTGCTCTACGCGCCCGTGGGGCTCTGCCTGCTCGTCCTGCGCCTCTTCATCGGCGTGCACGTCTTCCTGGTCAGCTGCGCCCTGCCCGACAGCGTCCTGCGGCGGTGCGTGCGGCTCTGCGGGAGCCCAGGCGGGAGTCGGGTGCTGCTGCGGGGCTGGGGGCTGCCCTCGCCAGGGAGGCGGGGTTCTGAGCCGCGGGGCTTGGCTCATGCAGAGGTTCACAAGGAGCTTTTGGAATTCTCTGCTCTCAGACCCATGAAGGCACCTTTTCTGCCAAGACCAGAGCATGCAATTGCTTCTTGAGTACCCAAGGATTGATCCAGAACACTGGGATCAGTGGGGATCCTGTGATGGCTTGCTGCCCCCTATTCCATGCTGCAGCAGCAGCAGCTCTGCAGGCAGCCGGCAGACCCCACTATTACCCCAGCAGTTCTCATCCCTGACATCTGTTCCCTCTTACCTGCTTTGTGCCAGTGTCCTTTGTCCAGTCACATGGATTCCCAGGTCTCCTCTGTTTGCTGGATGTGCAGCCAGTGATGGCTCAGGTCCCAGGATGTGAGGAAAATGCTTCCCCCCAGGTTCATCGTGCGGGTGATGTGCTCAGTGCTGGGGCTGTGTGTGCAGCAGAGCGACCACCGGCTGCGCGACGCTGGCGTCAGGGTCTACATCGCCAACCACGTCACACAGTTCGACCACAACATCATCAACCTCCTCACCTCCTGCAACACGGTGAGGGTCTGTCAGGGAGCCTCCCTGGAGTCCAGAGGGTTCCTTCTCCAGGAGAAGGGCACAGAGAGCCCTGTCAGAACCCAGGTGTTGCCCTGGTCTCCTTCGGTTCTCATTTATCAATCCACAAGCCTGGAGTTCTTTGTGGTTCAGTGTCACGCTCTTGGGCATTGCATAAAAACTGGAACAGGGTGAGGAGGAGCAGGAAATGTTAGAGTGGGTGTTGATTTTATTGAAAGAGACTGGCAGATCCCAGCAGCTGCATCTCTTTCAGGTAGGTGCTGTCAGGAGCAGGGCTGGGTATCCCCCTCACTGGCTGTGAGTGGAGCTGCGTGGTGGGGCAGTAGTGCTGGGGTTCTGCTGGGCTGCTGGTTGTGTAACTCCCTCTGCTCTTGTGAAATCCCCTAAGTGTGCAATTCCTGAGTCAGCTGGCTCTGAATGTGCCTGGGAGCGAGTTGGTTGGTCCTATATCCTGAACAGCAACGGATTCGCTCCTTACCTGGAGAAAAGCAATTCTTGGGGGTGGTGTGTCCTTTGCCAAGTGTGTCAGGAACCTCTAGAGGGAGCACTGGGAAACGGTTGTTGCCCGGGGCAGGGAGAGTGTTTCTCTTTCAGACGAGGTACAGCCTGAGCTGTAGATCAGGAATCAAACACAGCAGTAACTTGCTCTCTGCTATAGTGCCTTTAGCCAGCAGGCTGCTTCCTTGCCCCAAGAGGCATCTCTGCTGATAGCAGGAACTTTATTTCTTATTGTCTGGTGGGAAGTAGCGCCTGGCAGGAAGACAGGACAGGTTCCTTCTGACTCTTGTTTTCCCTTACAGCCTGCCATTAACAGTGCCCCTGGTTTCATCTGCTGGTCACGGGGGTTCATGGAGCTGGGAGTGAGCGGGAGCCGAGCGGAGCTGGTGGATTCCTTGAAGGCATATTCATCCCACAGAGGGAACCCCCCACTGCTGCTGTTCCCGGAGGAGGCAGCCACCAACGGGAGGGCCGGGCTGCTCCACTTCAGGTACTGGAGCAGCCGCTGCTGTGACACAGAAGCACTTGGGTTTGGCTTTGGGGTCATTCCCTGTGGAATTCCTCCTTTCCAGCTCCTGGCCATTCTCAGTGTCGGACGTGGTGCAGCCTGTCACCCTGCAAGTGCTGAGGCCTTTGGTCACTGTGGTGAGTGAGGACATGGGGCAGGGGGGCTGTGCAAGCCTGGGCTCTGTGGTGGTGCCGTTAATTCTACTTTGAAGCCTGTGGGAGATGCAGCCTGGCCTCATGTCCTCTTACCCAGGGACTGGCTCCTCAGTGTTAACACTCTTTCTCCCAGTGCCTTTCCAGGAAGCTTACACCAAGTCAATACTCTTGTAGTCACACTGGCAGATTTGCGAGATGCTTTAGTGGCTTGGCTGCCCAGCAGTGTGCCATCTGGCTTCTGTGACCACAGCATCCCTGTGTCACATATCCTCTTTGTGAGCTCCCTGCTGTTAAAGTCTATTGACAGAGTAGCTCCAGTTGCCTCGGAGAGTGGCTGATGTGCCAAAGGTTGGCCAGGCTCTCTGGGTACGTTCTTGAACTCCCAAGTGCACACATGAGGGTGACACAACATCAGCTTTGGAGAAGTGGCAAAGTTCATGCTGCTAATGGTGGTGCAGCTGAACAGGCTGCAGTAATCTGTTCTTAGCTTGCTTACAGAGGGAGATCTTGTTGAATTTCTGATTTATTGATATGATTTATGGATCTGCTTGGTTAAAAGATGCATTTTACATTTTTCTGACATTTTAGTTGGTTCTCTGTTGTCCATCTGTTTAAGGCAGTAGATGATGGCGGATAAGGCACAGTGGATAGACTTAGAAGTATAGCTAGGATTTTTCAAGAGAGGCTCTGATGGGGTTTAGTTCTTTGCCAGTGTCATTTAGTGCCTCCAGTAGCTGCAGGGGACAGCACTGAGACCTCTGCTGCTGAGGTTCAGGTTGGTGCGTGACGAGGAAGTTGCATCACTGATCCACGGAGCCACCAGCAGCAGTGGGTATGCAGCTGGGACCTCTGGTGTGAGTGCTCTGTGGTGCACAGCAGTGCTGGGTGTGATGGTGAGAGCTGGGAACACGCTCTGCAGAGCTTTGGCAGCCCTGCAGCCAAGAAAGTGGGGCAGTAGTAGAGGGAGTTCAAGGAGACCACAAGCAATGAGGTAGGATCCAGATAACGACTTAGAGGCACTCAGCATGATCAGCTCAGCAGAGGGAGTGCTCTGGGTGGCTGCCTGCACACCAGAGAAGGGGTGCAGGAGTGTGGAGAGGTGTTAGTTGTGTGTGACAGCACACAGCAGGAGGCTCTGTACGTGCTCAGGCAAAATGCTGCTTCTGCTCAAGTTCAGTGGTGGGTTAAGGTGCAGTTTTCTAACAGTGAGGACACTACATTTTTGAGTGACTGATCAAGAGGAGTGGGAGATTTCTATTCTGGATTGCTGATAGGGAATATCCTTCCTGTGGCTTTGACTACTCCAAGGAATTCTGTGAGATGTGACAGGTTGTCTGTGCATCCCTTCCTTCATGAATGTTGGGAAGAACAGAATGCACATGACTGCAGATGTGTTTGAAGATACTGGTTATAGTCACTGCTTGGCTCCGATTGCTGCCTCCAGAGGTCGAGCAGGACTTTCTACCCTAATTCATCCTGGTGGATTCCTTATGCAATTATAAACCATCAGAAACTTCTGAACACTGGACTGGAGAAAGCCAACTGTATCCTGGGCTGCATCCAAAGGAGTGTGACCAGCAGGTCGAAGGAGGTGATCCTGGCCCTCTACTCTGCTCTGTGAGACCTCACTTGGGGTACTGTGTGCAATTCTGGTGTCCTCAGCATAAAAAAGGACATGGAACTGTTGGAACAAGTCCAGATGAGGCCACGAGGATGATCAGGGGACTGGAGCGCCTCTTGTATGAAGATAGGCTGAGAAAGTTGGGGCTGTTGAGCCTGGAGAAGAGAAGACTGCGTGAAGACCTCATAGCAGCCTTCCAGTATCTGAAGGGGGCCTATAGGGATGCTGGGGAGGGACTCTTCATGAGGGACTGTAGTGAGAGGACAAGGGGTAATGGGTTCAAACTTAAACAGGGGAAGTTTAGATTGGATATGAGGAAGAAGTTCTTTCCTGTGAGGGTGGTGAGGCACTGGAATGGGTTGTCCAGGAAAGCTGTGAATGCTCCGTCCCTGGCGGTGTTCAAGGCCAGGTTGGACAGAGCGTTGGGTGTCATGGTTTAGTGGGAGGTGTCCCTGCCCATGGCAGGGGGGTTGGAACTGGATGGTGTTAAGGCCCTTTCCAGCCCTAACTATTCTATGAGTCTATGAGATTCAGCACTTTGAATGGCTCAGTCAGTGCTTTGCAGAAAGCTTTCTCAGGTACTTGTGTGACACCGCGCTGAGCGAAGCACTGAGCTTGGAGTTCAGGAAGAGTTTTCCCAGTGTCTGTCACCTAGAGCCTTGGAGGAGGCATTGTTCTGTGGCACATGTGGCCTGGGTTCAGCTGTAACAGCTTCCTTCTTCCTGGTACCTGATGCAGTGCTGGGCTTGGGCTTCAGGCTGGAGTCCTGCTGGTAACACACAGGTGGTTTAGTTGTTGCTGGGGATCAGTCGGCTGGTGCTGAGCAATTGGGTTGGGCATCACTTGTGTTTATTCTTACTTTTCTCTTCCCTTCTTAGTTTTAAATTCTCTCCCCTTGTTATTTCCCTTAGTAGTAGTGGTAGTTTTGCATTATACTTTAGTTATTGGGCTGTTCTGATCTCACCCCCTGGGGTTCACATTCCTTCCATCCTCCTCCCATCCTGCCCGGCTGCTGGTGCTGAGCTGCCGCCCAGGGTTCAGCCATGACAAGAAGGCAGTGGAGCTCGAGTCTGGCTGTTATCACTGTAAGGATTTGGCTGTAGGTTTCTGAGGTCTGTCCATCTGGGAGATGAGACTTCTTTATAAAGTCATCTGCAGTGGTTGTGGTTTCTGGGCTTTCCTCCTTACAGCACCTCTCACCAGGCTGTGGAACAAAGAAAACCTGGGGCCTGTCTTGGACTGATAGAACTGTTTGGTTGGAAGATGCCTTTATGCTTAGTCCAGCCATTACCCCAGGACTGCCACGACCACCACTGAACCATGTCCCCAGGTGCCTTGTCTACACATCATTTGAATCCCTCCAGCTCTGGTGACTCCACCACTGGCCTGGGCAGTGCTAATTGTTCCTAATCCCCACCTAAACCTCCCCTGGTGCAGCTTGAGGCCATTGTCTTGTTCCCATCCCTTGTTCCTTGGGAGCAGACACCCACCAGCATCCAGATGGAGCCCTGCCCATCTCCTGTTCTGTGGATGCAGCCTCATTGTGCTCTCTTCCCCAGAGTGTGGCTGACTCCTCCTGGATTGCAGAGCTGCTCTGGACCTTCTTTGTCCCCTTCACAGTATATCAAGTAAGGTACTATCCCTCTCTCTTTCATTTGGGGCAGGGCATGGGGTGAACAGAGCTTGTGGTAGCAAGAGATCTTCTGGTACTGCTGATGTGCCCCTCGCTGTGGTCTCAGCATGGCTTTGCTCTGTGTTACTTGGTCCATGCCAGGTCCAGTTGCTGGCCCAGCTTCTGAAGCAGAGCGGGCCTGGTTCCTGCATTGAGTTGGGGGAGGAGTCTCCTAGGGCTTATATGTCAAATTTGCTGGGTATGTTTTTGAAGCTGGCTGCTCTACTGTAACTCACCCCAGGGTTCCTCAGGTCCCATGGATGATTCCCTGCAGTCTCTTATGGATTGCAGAGGGGATTCAGACACCTCTCTGGGGCCCTGGTGAGCCCAGACAGGCTGAGAGCTTTGGTGTGATAAGGGTTCATAGGCAGCAGAAGGGGGTTGGAGTCACATTCAGGAGCCCTGCTGATCCATTTTCTACTTGCATGTAAGTGGCAGTGGCTCCTCATCTGGAGCCTTTCTGGGAGCCTCATTAGAACATACTTGGCATGTTACACTTGAGTGCTAACAGAGATTCAATGAGCAGCTTTGTTTTCCAAACCCTGCCTTTCCCTTAACTCTGCAGCTTATGATGAGGTTTCACACTCATCTGCTGGGGAGGGGCTTGGGGTGAGCTGTGTTGGGGCTGCAGGGCTGGTCCCGGGGGTCTGCTCCCCCCCCCCGCAGCCAGCCCGGTGCTATTGTCCCCATTAGGTGGCTGCCATCCGTCCCCCGGCGCATGGAGGAGCCGAGCGAGGACTTTGCGCTGCGGGTGCAGGAGGTAGGATGGAGCAGTGCCCGATGGCTGCAGCTCAGGCTGTGCCCACAGGAGAGGATGGGTGCAGAGCTGCAGAGGGTATTCCTGAGTGGGTGCATCTGGGTGATGGGAGCTCTGGCCCCAGTTTATTGCCCCTTCCAGTGACTCAGTTTTTCTGTGGTCTGTTTGCTGCCCCCTTCCTTCCCGTTCTGTCCATTCCCAAGGCTCTGCCCATTGAGTTCAAACCTTTCACTCCGTTTCAATAATCTCACAAGTCAAATGATGCACTTGGTTCTCCACCTTTGCCTTATGTGCTGGGTGTCTCGTAGCTCCTGTACTAAGGATCTCGTATCTCCCTGTGAGCCTGTTTTGGCAGGATGATATTGCCAACTCCTGGTCCTTTATGCACTCCATGCAGGCTCTGGAGAATTCAGTTCCCAGTCCTCTTGCCCTTGCCGTGGCTCCACTAAGGCCTGTACATATGCTGCACTCCCCTGCAAGCTGGGAATGCCTGGGTCATACATGTTGTGTGTCATGTTCATAGAATCATAGAATAGTTAGGGTTGGGAAGTACCTTAAGATCATCAGTTCCAATCCCCTGCCATGGGCAGGGACACCCCATGCCAAACCATGTCACCCAGGGCCCTGTCCAGCCCGGCCTTGAACACCACCACCAGGGATGGAGCGCTCAT
This sequence comes from Myiopsitta monachus, assembly GCA_017639245.1. NCBI lineage: Eukaryota > Metazoa > Chordata > Aves > Psittaciformes > Psittacidae > Myiopsitta > Myiopsitta monachus. Next base: position 117,554,447 of record CM029917.1, on the reverse strand, counting down.
GTGCCTCTTCTCTGCATCTCTGCAGCTCTTGGCCATGGAGTTGGGTGTGGTATCCACACGGCTCACTGCAGCAGACAAAACCGAGCACATGAAGCGGCTGAGACACACATCACTGCTCCCCTTTGCCCCAGGTGGGTGTCCTAGGCCGTGTCCTCACTGGGGAACTGCCACTCGGGCTCTGCCTTTGGAGAGGCCTCTGGCTGCTCTTGGTTCCTTGTGCATGGAGGGAGAGGAGGAGGCATGTTGGGGAGCAGGGGCTGTGGGTGTGCTCTGGGCTGAGGTTGGAGTTGGCTGGCAGGGCGAGCACCGCCACTGCTGCCCACGGACATGGTGGTTGTGTGCAGGATGTCCAGCTTGCTTACCATGGCACCTCATATTAGAGCAAGTGGAGCTGTAGCAGCTCAGAGGCCACCCTGTTGTTGCAGCCTCGAGCCAGGTGCTGGCAGCGCGGCGCCGGGTGCCGTCCAGCCTGGCTGGAGCTCCTGAGGACAGGCACATCTCAGCGATGGTGCAGCAGGTCAAGGAGGTGCTGCCTCACGTGCCTCTGGAGGTCATCAGGCTAGACCTGGGTAAGCCATGCCTGCTATTAGCAGGGGCACAGCATCACCTTCCACACTGTCTCTGCGATACCTGAGAGCAGAAACCTTGTCCCTGGTGCACTGTAGAGCACAAGGGCAGCAAGGGTGTGAGTGTTCCAGTATTGCAGCTCCCCCTCTGACAGATCTTCCTTGTTCCTACAGCCCAAACCAACTGCGTGGACACCACCATTGCCAACTTGCTGGAGGGGAGAGTATCCTTCTTCCCTGACAGTAATGAGGCTGATACTGACCTGTCTGCCCCAGCTACCTCCCAGGCTCCAGCTGCTTCTGGCATACTGGGCTTCTCATCTGAACCTTCTTCCAAGGTACTTTTGGTGGGTGTGTTGTCTCCTCTGGTGTGAAGGCTCATAGACACAGCACGATGGTCTGTGTCCTGCACTAGCCATGGGGTCTGGGAATGGAGGGTTCTAAAGTGGAGGCTAACGTGGCATTGCAGAGACCCTGGGGAGCTCTGGGATCTGGCAGTGTCCTGATGGCTCCTGTGCTTTGTGTTCCAGGCAGCTGCAAAGCAGTTTGCCAGGTCCCCTGTGGAGCGGCACCTGTCCCTGCAGGAGCGGAAGCGAGCCCTCTACGACTATGCCAGGAGGTGAGAGTTCCCCCACCTGGCCCTGGAAGAGCCCCCCCCATCCCCCAGCAGCGTCCAGGTACCTCCAGGCAAGGGATGGCCTCTTGTCCTCCTGTGCTCTGTCTGGCCTAGGAGCAGGGGGCTGGGCAGACCTTTGTCTGCATCCCTTGTAATTCCTGGGAAATGCTCCTGGGTTGTTCCTGGGCTTCTATGTTTGGAGACTAGGTGTGATTGAAGCTGTTTGCCAGAAGCTGCTGAGGAGCAGGCATAGCAAAAACCCTCACTTGTTCTTTGGTGCAAGGGATTTGATTGATAGAAGCCATTGTGGGCCTGTAGATTTATTTGCAGTGAGTATTGATGCTGTGGGCACTCATTTCAGACAAGAGTTGGATGGCAGCAGGGAGGGTGCAGTTCAGATTCCTCAGTGTAAGAGGAGAAGTGCAAGGACCAGGGAGTGAGTCTGACCCCAGTGTGGGGTTTTAATGAGGCAAATCTTGGAACCAGTGTCCAGTTCTGGTGCTGGGTCTGGTGTAGAGGAGATACAGGAAATTCAGGCAGTTTGCCTGGGTCCCCTGTGGAGCGGCACCTGCTCCTGCAGCAGTGCAGGTGAGCGCTCTATGACTGCGGAGTGCAGAGAGCTCTGTAGGGTCTGTGGGAAGGGGAGAACACTCTGGTGCTCCAAGGGAGTCAGAAGAAGGTTGCAGAGGCTCAGGGATCCCATAGACCTCTGAGATCAGCTTCGCTCTGCTACTGAGAGAAGGAAATTCCAATGTCTGGAAGCGAAAGTGAGGCAAATCTTCAGTGCCCATTTCTAGGGAGCTGGTCCCAGGTGGCTCTGGATAGCTCTGGGGCACCAAGGACTTGGTTCAAACAGCTTTGTGTTTCTGAAAGATGATTGCAGTTCAGAGGAGTTCCATCTCGGAATAGTCCTGTGCCACAGACAAAGGGAGACTGAACTCAGAGCTGTCCCCCAGGCCTGATGGGAGCATGGAGATGTTGAGGGCTGGATCCACTGGTCACAATCTCTTCAGCAGCAAAGAAAAGAGGGTGGGACTCCTGTGGATACCCAACCTGACTTCCTGCTGCTCTGTGTGATCCTTTCCCGAGGCTCTTCTGCCTGCTGGCTATGGAATAGTGATCTCTGCTTCTGAGAGAGGAAGGGGTTTGGAAAGGCACTTGTGCTCCTTCATGTCTATACTCCAAAGGGCCCTGTGTGCTGTCCCAGCCTCAGAGCAGACGTGTGTGTGTCTGGAGTTCCTGGTGACAGCAGCCCCCCATCACTCAGTGGTTCAGGCTCAGCTCAGGGCTCCCGAGTGCTGCTCTCTCCCGGCCACTGTGGCATTCCCAGCGCGAGGCAGTTGCTCCTGGCAGGGCTGTGCTTTGTTCATGCTCTGCAGAAGCCGGTGTCTGTCAGCTCGGGGTTGGGCGCAGGAGGGGGTGTCCCACAGTGTCACTGCTCCTTCTGCACTATTCTGGGTGGAGCCTGTCCTGACTGCAGCCGGAGTGTTCTGCAAGCCTCCATCCCAGGACCCGGACAGTGGCCGGTGTCTTTGTCCCTTAGTGCCCTGGCTCTGCCGCGGGCCTGGTTGGAACCCCGGGCTGGGGTGGCCGCTGTTTCCTGGGCTCTGGGCGAGTTTCAGATGGGCACGGGCCCGGTTTGGGGAGCCCCGAGTATTGGGAGGGCCCGGCCCGGCCTTGGCCCCGGTCGGGGGGTGTCATCTCAGTGGCCCGGTCCTGCCCTGCGGCCTCGCCCCATGGGGGCTCTCCGCCTTCTCCGGGCGGTGCCGCTGACGCCGGTGTCTCCCGCAGGCGGTTCGCGGAGCGGAGCGGCGCGGCGCGGCTCGACGGGCCCTGACCGGCCCTGCGCGGCTTGGCGCGCCCCCTGGCGGCGGCGGCAATAAACGGCGGCAGCGTCTGGCGCGGCTCGGCTCTGCGGGAACGGGGGGCGGGGCCACCGGGCGGGGGGCGGGGTTACCGGGCGGGGGCGGGGCCAGCCCGGCTCCGTGCGGGCCCGCACGCGCTGCGGCCGCCGCCCGCTCGCTCGCCGCACGTAGGCGCCGCTTAAAGGGGCAACGCGGCGGCCGCGGGGCGGTGCTGCCGCCGAACCCTATGGGGACCCGACCTCCGCCAGCGCTGCAGCCCCGGTGCCGACCCCGCGGGCCCCAGCGCACGGAGCCAGTGCCCTTTTAAGGCGCGAGCTGCCGGTGCCGGTGGTTTTATTTACATGGGGGCTCGGGGGCGTCACGTGACGGGCAGAGCCGCGGCGGCCGAGCGCGGCGGGGCCATGGCGTGCACCGGCGATGACGGTCCGTGCGGGCACCGGGCGGGGGGGGTCAGTGCGGGAGCCGGGGGATGCCGGGCATACTGGGTCAGGCAGGGTCCTGGGCAGGCACCGGAGGGAAGGGTGAATGTGAGTCCTGGGGGTCCTGGCCAGGCCGGCGTGAACCGGGGGATCTGGGTCAATGGGAGCCCGGGGGTCCTGGGGGGGCCGACACACACATGGGGGGATTTAGGTTAACGGGGTTCCCAGGAGGGCTGAGGTGCACCGGGGTCTGGGTCGATGGGAGCCTGGGGCTCACGGGCAGGCTGGTGGGCTGGTTCCATGGGAGTCCCGGGGGGCTGATGTGCACCGGGGAGGGTGGCGGGGGTCAGTGGGGATCCCGGGCAGGCAACTGATGGTCCCAGGGAAGTGGGGCACACTGAGGGGCAGCCCTGGGCAGACTCAGATATACAGGTCAGAGAGAGGGCTTGGTGCTCCTGTGGTCCCTGGGCAGTGGTGCTGGATGCACGGGGGGGGGTGAGAGTGGGGTGTGGGTGGGCCTGAGGCTGGTGCTGGGCTGACAGCCCCTGCAGGCTCCTGGGTGGAGCTGCGCTGTGGCCCCGGGGGCCCTGAGCCCGAGCCCTTGCGGCTCTCCTCCTGCCATGCCGACCATGCCGACGTGGAGCAGATGCTGCTGGAGGCCCAGCTGGAGACTGAGAGCGGCGACGGGTGAGTCCCAGGGCTTAGCCGGGCACTGTGGGCCGAGCTGTGGCACAGGCCTGGTGACCAGGGTTTGCTTTGCAGTGCCCTGCTCCTGCTGGGCTCCCCAGTCTGGGATGAGGATGGAGCCGGTCCAGCCAGCGAGCAGCCTGGGGACAGCGACCTGCGGCCTCCCTGCAGCCAGCCCCAGCCGGGCTGCCTGCAACCCCGTCAGGTGAGGGAGATACATTGTGTTTTGTGCCCTGTGCTGTGCTTTGTGCTGCACCATTCCCTGTGCCGACTGTGCCCCTGATCTTACCTGTCCTGTGCCTTTTCCTAGCGGGACATGCCAAATGAAGCCAAGCGGAGGGAACACCGCCTGCCAGCATCCCTCAACTGGGCCTGCACTTGCCACCCTCAGCACCTCTCTCCAAAGTAAGATTTCCCCTGCCAGCACGTCCTGCTGTCCCCTGTCCTGCACCCTGTGCCCTCCTGCAGTGCTCTGCCCTCCTCCCTTCCCTGTTAATTGTGTGTTTTTCCCAGGGAGTTCGCCTTTGTGTGCTCCCCGCAGCCGGTGCTGTGGAGCCTCCAGGGAGGAGCAGTGGGGAGAAAGAAGAAACTGTTCAGTTCAGAGCTGCTGCTGCTCTTCATCCCCTCGCTGCTGCTCAGCCACGTGCTGACGCTGGGGCTCGGGTGAGTTTCTGATGGACCTGACCTAGGCTTGGGTGCATGCAGGTGGGAGCCCTGCATTTATGGGTGTCTGTAGGCTGGGAGCCCCTCCCTGGCTGGCCTGGCCCAGGAGGCTGCCCTCATGGAGCTGGGCTGGGGAAACACTCCTGGATGTGGAGTGCTCATCCTTTGCGCTGCTCTGAGCATCTCTGCAGGGGGTCACTTACAGCCTCTTTTTCCAACCCAGGATCTACATTGGGAAGCGACTGGCAGCCTCCTCAGCCAACCCGCTGTGAGGAGCTGGGATCGGTGAGGCTCCGTGTGGGGGGAGCCTGGACACCAGCATGGTCCAGCTGCTCCCAGGCTTCCTGGCTGTGGCACAAGGCACCGTCTCCCCTCGTCCCTTCTTTAGCCCCAGTCCAGGAGCTGATCCCGCTCTCCCACGTAGACAGAAGCCCACTGATGGCAGCTCCCAGGCAGGCAGCTCCTGCCTCCCCATCCCTTGGTTACGGGTCCATGTTCCTCCTTTTTAACACAGACTGTAAATGTGACTCTTGAGCTGCAGCACAGTGTGTGAATAAAGAGCCCTGAGCCACCAGCAGCGCCAAACCCACACAGCCCAGCCCCGGGAGAGCAGGTAAGCTCCCCAGGGCACTGTGGCATTCCTGTGAGCTCAGGCTGCAGGAGGGCGAGTCCCTGCCAATTGGGGTGCTGGGGGAGTGCCTGGCTGTGGAAGGGCCCCTGCTTGGACTGTGTTCATGCAGGGATGAGTGCTGGGCTCATAGACAGTTTTCAGCCCTGCTGTAGTGTGTAAGGCTGGTGCATTAGTCCTTTATTAGCCATGACTGAGGCAGAGGGGAGCCCAGTGCTGGTGGCCAGGGACTGCAAAGCCAGATGTGGCAGGAGAGCTGCCCAGGCTGCACACAGACCTGGCTGGGCCAGAGGGTTCGTTCTGGTGCTGTGGGATGGGGTCGGAAGATGAGGGACAAGGGACGGGAGCTGCCCCTGGTGTGAGCAGGAGGAAAGAGCTTGGCCCATGCTGGCAGGGGGCTTGTTGCCCTGTGCGTGCTGTGGTTCACAGGCAGTTGAGGGTGGAGGGAGGAAGATCCTTTCCAGTGTAGCATGATCATGGTGCTGAGGGGCTGCATTGCTCAGAGGTCAGCTGGGTCATGGCCTGGGGCCTCTGGAGCACTGGGGTGGGGAAGAGTCTGGGGGCAGGGAGGTCCCAGCCCTGGTGACACCTGAAGGGTGGCAGGAGCCAGCTGTGGCAGGATGCAGGGTGGCTGTGCCCTGTGCTGGGGCATGCTGGGGGCTCCTGGGCTGTGCAGGATGCAAGCGGGAGTCCAGCAGACAGGGATGGGGCAGGGCTGTTGGCACAGCGGGTCACGGCGAGGTTTTCCATCCCTGGGCAGATGGGGCCGCTGCGGGCACCGACTCAGAGCTGTGACAGGCGCTTGAACTTGGGGGGCGGCAGCGGCGGCGACTTCGGGCCTTTGTTTCCGTCAGCCGTGGGTGATGTGGTCACCTGCCAGCGGGAGGGGCGTTACCGGGCGCTGGGGCCGTTACCGGGGCCCGGGCAGGGCCGGGGGGTACCTTCCCTCCGGCGGCGTCGCTGAGCTCCAGGAAGGTCTCGTACACGGCGGAGCTGATCTTGCGGGGCAGCGGCGGCGCTTTGCTGGCGCTCTTCACGCGGCCTCCGAAGCCGGTGAGCGGCGGGGACGGCCCTGCGGGGGGGGAAGGGGGGCGGTCACCCAGCGGGGAGCCTGCGGGGCCCGGGTGGGTGCCGGGGCTGCCAGAGCCCGCTCTCTCCTGTCTGCGGGGCTGCAGCGCGATGTGAGCCCAGCCAGGAGAGGGGAGCTGTGCTCGCTGCGAGCTCAGCTCAGCACCAAGACCCATCGGCACAGGGTCTGGGATCAACAGTGCTCCACGGGGAGCGTTGGGTAGGAGACCCTGGAGCCGCATGAGATCTGCCCGTGCTCTGATACTCCCAGTGCTCCCGGCTTGGAGCGTCCCGCAGAGCTGGGCGAAGCACTGAGGGTGCCTGTGCGAGGGGGTGTTCGTACCCGCTCTGCTAGGGCTGGGGCACAGCCCCGATCCTGGCTATGGGGCTGGCGGCTGCTCGGGGCTGCAGGGCCGGGGCTGGGGCGGTACCTGTGGGGCTGAGCTGGGCACCGGTGTGGCTCGGCCCCTGCTGCTTCCCGGCGGAGCTGCTCTCGCTCACGTGGAACAGTCTCTGCTTCTCGTCCTGGGTGCAGAGGGAGGTTCAGCACCGCGGGGGAGCTCTGTGCCCCCCGCTGCTCCTACCACCAGCACTGGGGTCCCTGGTGCTGCAGGAGGTCTGCCGGGAGCGAGCGGACCCCGGGAGGAGGGGAGGTGCCGGGACTGGGCTGAGCACCACCTTGGGCTCCGGCAGCTCCGAGATGGACTGGCACAGGTCCTGCCGCCGGTGCCCGAAGAAGGTGCTGGAGCGGTTTTCCCTGTGCTCGGTCCTGCGCTCCTCGCTCTCAGCAGGTTTTGGGGTCAGGGGTGTCTCCGTGCTGGGGAGCATTGGGGCTGGTGAGGGACAGGCAGGCAGCAGGGGACGGGGAGCAGGGCTATGGCATGGACCAGCCAGACCCAGCACCTTCTCCACAGTGGGTGCTTGGCAGGGACAAGCCAGCAGGGCCAGCATGGATGGCTCAGGTGCCAGGGGAGCCTGGGGGCTGCATACGGGGTGTCTCTGCTCCAGGCCCCCCACGTGGTGGCAGGATGGAGCCCCGGGATGTGCCTGGAGCAGGGCACTGATCTGGGCAGAGGGGCTGAGGACTGCTCAGGGCAGCAGGGAGGGGTGAGGGCGGCAGGGGCTCGGGGCCGGTGCTCCCACCACGGTACTTGCCTGTCTCCGCAGTGGCTCAGCCGGTCCCATTCGGGGCCCCAGGCCATGGACCGGGGGCGTCCAGTGCGCTGGTCCTCGAAGCAGACCTGAGAGTGGCGGGAGCAGGGAGGGAGGAGAGCGCAGAGCCCCCTGAGCCTGCCCTTGCTCTGCCGAGGCAGCAGCGCCCTCTGCCTGGGTTTGTGCCGCCCCACGGCAGTGCTGGCCCCCCCCAGGGTCCCCCATGAGCAGAGCCCCTCGCCCTGCTGCAGCTCCAGCCTCACGGGTTGGTCCCTGCTGCCCCAGGTCTGACCTGGCCTGTGCGGTGTCATCCGCGGGTGCTGCGCTCAGCACTCACCATCTCCCGCACCCCGTACTGGCTCTCCACCTTGGCCCGCAGCTGCACAAAGCACTGCTCCATGCGCTCGTGGAACGGCCGCAGGTCCTCTGTCACCTTCTGCCCGTGGAGCCGGAGCCCCTCCGCCAGCAGCGGCACCTGCAGGAGGACAGGAACAGGTCCCCCGGACTGTGGAGTCCCCAGGCTGGGGCACTGGGGCCGGTGGCTGCTGCGGTCCGTACCTGCCAGGCTATCAGGTCCTTCAGCTTCTCGATGTTCTCCTCGTCCTCGGGGTGCTCCCGCAGGTAGGACTCCTGGAAAAAGGCCTGCAAGGAGCTGGCTCAGCGCTGCCGAGGGGCCGGCTCAGCCCCACGCAGGCAGGGGACAGCGCAGCCCCCAGTGTCCTCACCATCTCGTACTTGGCGAAGCCCCCCATCACAGCAGGGTCCACAATGCCACTGAGCAGCATGGAGAGCGGATTGATGGGCAAGCTGGGGTCCTGCTGGTGCCGGTTGATCTCACTCATGATCTTCTCATTGGTTTTCACCATGGTCTCGATGGCGTTTTCCAGGGGGGAGATGATGGTCTGTGCCCAGGGAGGGGAGGTCACAGCCACTGGCCCAGTGACCTGCCCAGCCTGGGCAGGGTGGCAGCGAGAGCCCTCCCCAGCACCGGGGCTGTTTATCTCATGTCACACCACCACTTGGGCCCCTGGCACCAACTCCTGCAGCTGAGCCGAGGGTTCAGGAGGAGGCACTGGAAGTGCTGGTCCCGGCATGGAGCAGAGGCTGCAGCAGCGCCAGTCCTGCAGGCCAGGAGGTGGATGCGGCAGCTCTCATGCAGCCCCTGTGCTCAGCACAGCACTAACAGCCCAGCCAGGGCATTCCTGTGTCCTCCCACAGCACCTGAGCCATGCTGAGCTCTGGCACCTCCCTCTGAGAGAGGTGTGAAACCCACACATGGAGCTGCTGGAACTCCTCCAGTGCCGCTGCTGCTCCCACATGTGGTCTCCTGCTCCCCACGGAGGAGATGGGCACCCGGTGGGTGAGCGCCCAGACCGGGCCCTGTCACCAGCTCCATGCTGCCGGCACCAGTCGGGGAGTGCCGGGGAGTCTCTGTGCCCAAGGCCAGCAGCGACCCTGGGTACACGGCCTTGGACAGCGCTCCCTGCGGCACCAGCCCAAGCTCAGCCCTGGGGCAGAGGAGTCAACGTGATGCCAAAGGGGCCATGCCCAGTGCCTGGCAGTGGTGGCAGCTGGGCTTTGTGCTCACACCCGCTCTTTGCTGCACCCAAAGCACCACAGGGCCACAGGAGCAAGCTGGGGGTTGGGGTTTAAGTACTGGGGAGGCTGAATCTGGTTTGCACCAAGAGTAGGGGCTGGTGGGGCAGGAGCAGGGCCCATTCCTGCACCCAGGCTGGAGCTGCTTGAGCTTGGGGAGCCTGGAAGGGGAAGGGGGGCAGCACCCCCGCCTGGGTCCGTATGCTGCTGTCTTGGGAAGGGATGCCCTGGAAGGGTCCCGCTGCCCCCGAACCCCCTCACCGTGGTGGTGGAGGTCACTGCGAACCACCGGAGGATGCCGGGCAGGGGATAGGCTGTCAGGAAGGTTGTCCGCTCAATCCACATGTTCTGTGGGAAGCGATGGGGTCAGCCCAGCACCCTGGGACACCCCATGGGGCAGGGGACTCCCACCTCCCCTTCCCATGGGCATGAAACCACCACCGCCCCCATCCCAGGTCTGAGAGCCTCCCTGTCTTGCTTGTACCCCCCCTCCCATGGACTCTCAGCTCCTCACAGCCCCCCCCCCCCCCCCCCCCCCCAGCACTCACTGCAAATTCGTTGTCTGAGTCCTTTGGGCCTTTCTTGAAGGGCCGCGAATAGTTGAACCTCTGGATGTGGTTGGCTCTATAGAAACTGGAGGGCGGGAAGGGCAGAGGGTGGGAAGGGTCCCTGTTTGGCCTGTCCCATGCGGAGCAGGGCAGGAGCAGCCTCTCCATGCCAGGACACTCACTTGGTGATCTGCTCTGGGATGCTCCGGTCCTTGAACCGGCCCCTGGTTTCCTCCGCTGGCTGCACGGTGAAGCATTGGATGTCTGCGAGAGTGAAGGAGCCACCAGCACCACTGCAGGGACATGGTGTGAGGGGACCCATGTGGGGGCAATGGCCCAGGAAGCAGCCCTCCTGCCCGGCCGGCGCTTGGAGGATCCCTCCCTGCCCGGTCCCTGCTCTGAGGATCCCTCCATGCCCGGTCCCTGCTCTGAGGATCCCTCCCTGCCCAGTCCCAGCTCAGGGGATCCCTCCCTGCCCGGTTCCTGCTCAGGGGATCCCTCCATGCCCGGTCCCTGCTCTGAGGATCCCTCCATGCCCAGTCCCTGCTCTGAGGATCCCTCCATGCTCGGTCCCTGCTCAGGGGATCCCTCCCTGCCCAGTCCCAGCTCAGGGGATCCCTCCCTGCCCGGTCCCTGCTCAGGGGATCCCTCCCTGCCCGGTCCCTGCTCTGAGGATCCCTCCATGCCCGGTCCCTGCTCTGAGGATCCCTCCATGCCCGGTCCCTGCTCTGAGGATCCCTCCATGCCCGGTCCCTGCTCTGAGGATCCCTCCATGCCTGGTCCCTGCTCAGGGGATCCCTCCCTGCCCGGTCCCTGCTCTGAGGATCCCTCCATGCCCGGTCCCTGCTCTGAGGATCCCTCCATGCCCGGTCCCTGCTCTGAGGATCCCTCCATGCCCGGTCCCTGCTCTGAGGATCCCTCCATGCCCGGTCCCTGCTCTGAGGATCCCTCCATGCCCGGTCCCTGCTCAGGGGATCCCTCCATGCCCAGTCCCTGCTCTGAGGATCCCTCCATGCCCGGTCCCTGCTCTGAGGATCCCTCCATGCTCGGTCCCTGCTCAGGGGATCCCTCCCTGCCCAGTCCCAGCTCAGGGGATCCCTCCCTGCCCGGTTCCTGCTCAGGGGATCCCTCCATGCCCGGTCCCTGCTCAGGGGATCCCTCCATGCCCGGTCCCTGCTCTGAGGATCCCTCCATGCCCAGTCCCTGCTCTGAGGATCCCTCCATGCCCGGTCCCTGCTCAGGGGATCCCTCCATGCCCAGTCCCTGCTCTGAGGATCCCTCCATGCCCGGTCCCTGCTCTGAGGATCCCTCCCTGCCCGGTCCCTGCTCTGAGGATCCCTCCCTGCCCGGTCCCTGCTCTGAGGATCCCTCCCTGCCCGGTCCCTGCTCTGAGGATCCCTCCCTGCCACACAGCCGCTCTGAGGATACACTGTCCAGGGGAGCCAGTGATGTCCTGCCCGGGGGGACACGTGCTCTTGAGCCTCTCAGCACTGGGGAAGGGGCTCAGCAGCTGCAGCTCGAAGTCCTCCCTGCGCTCATACTCCTTGCCCCGGTAGATGAAGACCTTGTTCTGCAGGGGGAGAGGAGACAACTTGTGCCCCCTGGGAGAAACATTGCCCCAAGCCCAGCAGCTGGGGGAAAAGGGAATTGAGGCATGGGGAGGTGATGGGTGAAGCCAACACAGCTTCACTAAGGGCAAAGCGTGCCTGATAAATCTGATGCCCTTCTGTGCCAGGGTTACAGTGCTGGGGAATAAGGGAAGAGCAACTGACACCATCAGCCTGGACTTGCGCAAGACATGTGGCATTGTCCTGCACAGCACCCTTGTCTCTAAGCTGGAGAAACACGGATTTGACAGATGGACCACTCAGTAGATATGGAATTGGCTGGATGGGCTCATTCAAAGAGTGGAGCTGTTGGAATGAGTCCAGAGAAGGCCACTGAGATGGCCTCCAGTGGGGCTACAGGAAACCTGGAGGAGGGGCTTTGGACAAGGGCCTGTAGGGCCAGAACAAGGAGAATGGCTTTGACCTGCCAGAGGGGAGACTGAGATGAGCCCATGAGAAGGGGCAAAGCCAGGATCTGTGGCACACCAGCTCCTGTGGCCGTGGCATCAGGACACTCACCCGCAGGAATGGGGGGAAGCCCTGCCCGTAGTAGCCCACGGCGAAGTAATCCGGGCTGGGCCTCAGCACCTTCAGGATCTTCTCATAGAACCCCGCTTCCCGCTGCTGCAGGAGAGGGGTGGGAATGGGGATGGGATGGGACCGGCCATGGGCAGGACCCCATGTGGCCCCCCCACTCCCTGTCCTCTCAGCAGGTGTCACCCACCAGGATATCACTCAGCAGTTCATAGTCAAAGACCTCGCTCTCGTACTGCTCCGCCAGCTCCTTGCAGATGTGGATGGCCTCTTCCCACATCTGCAGGAGATGGAGCTGGGTCTGAAGTGGGGCAGGGGGGCACTGGGGCTTCCAGAGGAGACCGGCCCCACCTCCAGCAAGGACGGGGAGGGCTGGTGGTCCAGCTGGGTGCGGGTGGCTGCAGCAGGACTTGGCTTTTCACCATCTCCAGCCCCTGAGCCCTCCCAGCACGAGCAATTCCTCTCCTGGGGTGTCCCAGCCGCTGGCCCCAGGCAGTTATGAAGGCTGGGGGCTGAGACTGGGATGGGATGGGATGGAATAAGATGGCATGGGATGGAATAAGATGGGGTTGGATGGGATGGGACATGATGAGATGAGACAGGATGGAAGAGAATGGGGTGGGATATGATGGGACGGTACAGGGTGGGAAGGGGTGGGATCAGGTGGAAAGGAACAGGATGGGGTGGGATGGGTGCACAGGGGGAAGCACAGCTTCAGCAGTTGAGTGGCGGTGGGTGAACCATTCATCCCAGCCCCGCTGCAGGGCAGCTCCAGCCCCACCACGGCTGTGGGGAGCAAGGCTGGGCCGGAATGGGGCTGGAGGCTGGGAGCGGGAGGCAGCCGGAGGAGGCAGCCGCGGCACGACCGCGCTCACCTTGCCCTGGTCGAAGTAGTGGATGATCTGGTGGTAAAGCGCCTCCTTGAGCTGGCGCTGGGTGCGCAGCGCGGGCCCGTGCGTGCCCTGCACCGGCACCGTGATCGCCTCATTCGACCACTGCAGGGGGGCAGCGGAGCCCGTCACGCCGAGCCCCGGCGGCCCCGCTGCCCCGCGGCCCCTGTGCCCACCTTGAGCAGCCGCGCGTGCAGCAGCAGCGTGTAGGCGCCCTCCGTGTAGTTCTCGTAGCTGATGTGCAGGTCCCTGAGCTTGTACAGGTACCTGGGAGCGAGGGCGAGGGTGGGCTCCGGGCCCAGAGCCCCTGCACCCGCCCCGCGGCAGCTCCTCCATCCCCACCCGTGTCCTGGGGCGGGGCGGTACTGGGCAGGGGCAGCTCCAGCACCTTCCCGCCGGCCGTGCAGTCCCCAGCCGCGCTCACCTCATGTACATGGCCTGGCGGCCGATCTCCTTGTAGAAGTTCTGGGAAGAGCAGATGAGGCCAATTGAGCGGCCCCGGGGGGGGCCGATGCCACCACCCCGCCCCCCATGTGCTGCTGTGCTGGGTCACGGTGCCACCGGGACCGTCCCCATCGGCTCAGACCCGCAAGGTACCTCCCAGCAGGTACCTCCTGGGGGCGCCGGGGTGGCACTGTGCACACAGCATCCCTGTTGTGCCAGGGGACGGGGGACATGGGGCCGAGCCCCGGGGCAGAGGCACAGGGCAGGTGCCCACCAGCAGGTTAACAGTGCAGCTCATGCTGTAGGTTTTGTTCTCATCATTCCTCACAGCCCGGTAGTCGAGGAGCCGCTCCAGGAGCCCCGTCACCAGCGCCACGAAGTTCTCCCCGGGCTCAGCCAGCTCGGGGTGTCCCCGGCAGCAGCTCAGTAGGCTGGGGAGGGCAGGAGGTGACAGGGTCACTGTGCTCAGCCCCAGCCCCGCTCCCTGTGCTGAGGGGAGGCGGGGAAAGGAGGGGCAGCAGGAAGAGAGAGCAAACTGCCCTCATGGAGGAGAGAGCTGAGAGCTCCATCTTCCCGGCACGGGGGTCTGTGATGGGTATCACGGGGCAGGAGCAAGGCCTGGGCAGGAGAAAGGCCTGGGCAGGGGAGGGGCATTGCCCAGGCAGGGGCATTCCTGGGGCAGGGGCATTGCTGGGGCAGCAATGGTGTGCAAGGGGCACATGATGCTGCTGGGGCTGGAGGCTTCCTCCCTTCAGGTCCTGCCCCAGCTCAGAGCACAAGTGAGGAGCAGGCTGGCTGAGGCAGCATGGGGCAGAAGGACAGCAGAGGCTCACGGGGGTTGTAGGGATGTCCCCGTACACTCACATGCTCTCAAAGAGCTGCTTGTACTGCTCGTCCCCACGGCCACCCTCCACCTCAGTGTCCAGCTGCCGCAGGATCTCGTCCTCGAACTGCAGAGACGTACGTGAGCAGTGCCGGGAGCTGGGATGTGCAGGGCTGGGGCCGTGGAGCTGCAGCCCCTTCCCCAAGGACCCCACACACTGAGGAGTCCCTGTTCCCCTGCCCTGTGAGGAGCAGGGTCCAGCACCAGGCACCCACCCGAGCAAAGCTGCGGGTGAGCTGGTACTCGCAGAGCATCATGTCAAAGAAGATGGGGATGGTGGCCTTGCGCAGCTCCGGCTCTGGCACCAGCGTCATCTCCAGGATGGGGCCCACCATGCCTGGGATGAACTCAATCTTGCGGGGGCCTGGGCATGGGAATGGGAAGGCCACGCTGCAGGCAGACACCAGCCCAAAGAGGGGAGGCTGCCTGCAGGGAGTGAGGGCTCATGCCTGGTCACAGCGCTGAGGGCTCACGCACCACAGCTTTGCATGGCTGCAGATGGCACATCCCACAGACTCACACATCCCACCCTGCACATCCCAGAGCATCCCCCGGCTCACGCATCCCACCCTGCACATCCCAGAGCATCCCCCGGCTCACACATCCCACCCTGCACATCTCAGAGCATCCCCTGGCTCACACATCCCACCCTGCACATCCCAGAGCATCCCCTGGCTCATGCATCCCACCCTGCACATCATAGAGCATCCCCTGGCTCATGCATCCCACCCTGCACATCCCAGAGCATCCCCCAGCTTACACCTTCCAAGCCTCATCCCTGCCAGCTTGCACACCCTGCTCATGCCTGTAGCCCCAGTGCCTCCTGCTGGGAGCATTCCACCCTCCAGCACTATTCCAGGGGCAATGCTGGTGACCACCAGCCCACAGACCCTCATCAAGCCCCCATGGCCATGCCGTGCTCACCGAGGTTGTACCACATGTCCCGAATGGATGCTCCAATGGTGGCTCTCATGTCCCCGTACCTGCCAGGACAGCTTTGGTCAGCACAGCGCTGCAGCTTGGCACAGCACCCAGAGCAGGATGTGATCCAAGCACAGCCCAACTGGCTCACCCCAAACCCCAGCCCCACAGAGTGGCAGCCGCCTGAAGTGAAGCTGCAGAGCCCAGCCCCATGGTGCTGCTGTAGGGCAGGGGCAGCAGGAGGAGCTGAGGGCAACTCACTTGGCCAGGATGCTGCTGCGCTTGGCCTGGGAGAAGTTCTCGAGCTGCAGCAAGTCCTGGGTCAGGAAAGCCACGGCCAAGTGAAAGTAGTTGTTCCAAAGCTGCAGCGGGGACAGGGCAGAGATGGCACAAGGGGCCACAGCAGAGCTGGGGACACGCTGGGTTCCCTCGCCCTGGGCTGGAGCAGCAGCCTCACCTGTAGCTCGAAGCTGTCATCACTCAGGAACATCTCTGTCAAAGTGGAGGCAAACTGGTTGATGGTGCGCAGGAACTCCCTGTGGGTGATGGGGACAGTGGCTCTGCCTGTCCCAGTGCTGCAGGCAGAGCCCAATGCTGCTGCTGCACCAGTCCTGCCCAGCGGCATCCCCACTGATGCCGTGAGGTGTCCAGCAATAGCTCCCCACTCCCTGGGAGCCCCCACGCCCACCAATGGGGCTGCAGGTGGGGCTGGACTGTCTCAGGGCAAAACAGGAGGCATCTGGAGCTACTCCGAACTGGACCCAGGATGCTGGAGGGGTTTGGAGGGGGCTGAGCGAGTCTTAGGCTCCGTGATCCAGTGTCTGGGTGCCCCGTGCCCCAGCAAGGCACCCCCAGTCCAACATTCCCCCTTGGGTCACTGCCAGCCCAGAAGTCCGCACCGGTTCTGCACCATGTTCATCACCATCCAGTCAGACGGGTACACTGTCTTGCCAATCAGGTCCTTGAAGAGGATGAAGGTCTCCATGAGGAAATCCTGGTGGGAAGGAGATGTCAGGAGCTGGGCTCAACCACGATACCCTCCCCAGGTGATGCTGTGCTGGGCACTGGGGCTGGGAGCAGCCTCACTATCCACCAGCTTCACCTCCATGGACCAGGGATCAGGGCCCAGGGCCGGGTGGCACCAGTGCTGGGTGCCCAGGTACAGCCACTGGAACGAGTGGGACACCCCAGCCAAGACACAGGGCGGAGAGGCAGGGGGGTACCAGTGATGGAGGACCTGGGTCACTGCATGGGCAGCACTCACCAGCAGCTCAGCCTGGGAGGGGAATGCCTTGATGTAAGATCTGTAATGTTCCATGTCCATCTGGCTCAGGATGGCAGCCATGCAGGCCACGTAGTGACTCTGTGGGACAGAAGCTGGTCAGACACTGCCGGGGTCCCATCGGGTGTGCTGGGGATGGGGCTCCCTGGCTGGCACTGTGGGGTGCACTGGAGATGGGGTCTCATGGTTGGCACCATGGAGTGCACTGGGGAAGAGATCCCATGGCTGGCACTGTGGGGTGCACTAGGGGGGGGGTTCGAATGCCTGCCCATGTTCCTCCCGCCAGTCTGTACCCCAGAACCTTGGCTGCCCTGTGGTGTCCCTCATGGTCCCCTCCTCCCTGGGTCTCCACATCTCTTCTCCTGCCCCACTGAACCCCATCTCCTGCAGCCAGCCCTTCCTCTGCCTGCCCCTCACAGCCTGCTATACGGGTGGGACAGTGCTGTGCTGCTGATGGGGATGCAGGGTCCCCAGCTGCACATTGGCTGCAGATTGCCTCTAACGTTTAAGCAATTTAAGGCCCTGTGTGAATGGAAGGGCCTTTTGAAAGGCAAGTAGCTCAGTTCCGGAGGCTGCTGTGTCTGGAGTGCCTCTGGCAAAGCGTCCCAAATTGAGCCATTAACTCCACTCCAGCTCTGGGTGCTCACGGCTCTGTCGAGAGGAGCAGCAGCACCAGCTGAGCAGGATTCCTGAATGCAGGATGAGAGGGCCCGTGCCGGACTGCTCCCATGAACCAGAGGCGCAGGTGTTGCTCCCACTGCTGCTCCTCTCCCGTTCGCCCATTACAGCAATGCTTTTTTCACGACGCCTCTAACGTGGATGAATCTGCGATAGGTTTGCACCTGGGACAAAGCTACAGGGAACTCCCCAGGGCACTGAGCAGCAACTGAAGCCCGAAAGCCGACGAGGTCAGAGCCCCGGATCACCGCTGTGTGTGCGTGTGTGTGTGCAAAGCAGCTGCGAGCCCTCAAGTGGCATTGTAGGAGTCTGTATTTCAGGAGCATCCCCGGGGATGCAGCAGCCCTGGTCCAGCCCTGCAGCAGGCTCTGAGCACGGCAAAGCTGCTGCTGCTGGCACTACTGCCCTGCCAGGGCCAGGGCGCTGGCACCTCACGGGTAGTGGGGCTGGGTTGCTCCCAGGGAAGGGCTGCAGCACAGGCCAGGAATGAGCAGGGGAGCACCGTACCCCAGCCCTGGACATATGCGGGGAGCTATCATGTGAGAAGCAAGTGGATAAAACCCCAACAGGTCCCAGTCCTTGAGTACAAGTGTGGAGGCACAGGCACAGACCTGAGCCTCCCTGATGAATGCTCTCAGCAGCACCAGCAGCACCTCCACACAGGGTATTCATGCAGGCACAACAGGGATTCTGCAGAGGCACCCAAGCCCCAGCAAGTACGATTTGCCCTCGAAGCTGGAGGTGAATCGCTCCCTCCTCAATCCTGGCCTGCTCCCGGATTCTCTCGGGAGCAGAGGAGGTCCTCACTGCAAGCTAAGCACCGGCAAAGTGATTCCACAAACCCACCCATGATCCCAAAGCATCCATGTGTATGACGCCACGGAGCCCCAGTCTCAGGAGGACCTCGTGGTGGGAGCTGGGGCTGCTTCCCACTGACAGAGCCCGGCTGTGCAGCCGCTGCAGGAGCAGCCTGAGCTCTCACCAAGGTTCTGGGGTCCATTTCTCGTGTACAGCCGGGGGTGCAGCCCCAAAACACCCTGTAGGATCACCGTCAGGACCGGCTCCCAGCTGGGGAAAAGGGTCTGTGGTCCCCCGGGGGATGCTCCGCCCCCACCAGGGGCGCCCTAGCTCCGGACCCGCCGCCGTGGGGGTCCCACCGCCCACGGGCGCGCTGCCTGCACCGGTGATGGCGGGGGAACCGGGGCTCTGCCCAGCTCAGTGCCCGGCCCCGAACACCGCACGGGCCACGGAGCTCGCGCTCTCCGGGTCCGGGTCCCTTCCCTGCCCTCCGGGGCGGATGCGCAGCCCCCGCTGCCCGGTGCACGTACCGGAATACCGGCGCCGCGCTCCCGGCCACTCTGCCCAGCCGAGGCATCCCGGTCCCCCGCGTCCCACCAGCCCAGCCCCCGGCCCCGCCTCGCTCCGCCCCCGGCGGCTCCGCCCCCGTACCGGCGATCCCTCGTGGCTCCGCCCCGCCGTGCCCGGCACCCGCCGCTACCCGACCGGCGCCGCCGCCTCCGAGCACCAGGTACGAGGCGAGCTGGGACGCGGGGCCCGGCGACGGGGCGCGGCAGAGCAGAGCGGGGCGGGCCGGGGCGGGCCGGGCTGGGCTCTGCGGACATCAGCGGGTATCGGCCCTGCGGCCCCTCTCTGTGCGCCGGGAGCGATGCGGCGGCTGCACTAGGGCCGGGACCGCGACCCCCCGCGCGATGTGGGAACCGGGGGGGTATCCCGGGGCCAGGAACCGCGGGTCAGTGCGGGGAGCCCCGACACCGGGACCCAGCGGTGGTGTGGGCAGCGGCCCCGGGGTGCGCGATATCCCGGTGCGGGCGGAGATAGGAGCCGGGCGGGGAGTGAGGGAGATGGATCCGCGGTGCCCCCTTTCCCCCCCTCTCCGGTGCGCGGTGCCCGGCCCCGAGCGGCCTCGGCCGCCCCATGCAACCGGGGTCGCAGCACTCCCGGGTTCCCCCTTCCTCGGCCAGAGCAGGAACTGCCCAGGGCAGTGCGGGGCGCCGATGGTACTGGGCACCCCGTGCCGGGTACCCCGCACCCCGCGAGCCGCGGGCCACCACGGTTGGGATCCGAGGGGTCGCAGCGTGCTGGTGGCAGCGACGTGGGGTGCAGCCGAGGGACGTAAATCTGCTTTGGGATCTGCGTGTCAGAGGGGTGAGGGCAGCCGGGGTCGGGTCCCTGCGCTGCTGCTCGGCTGTGGCGCTCCGCTCGCCAGGCAGCTCCGTGCGGGAGATGTGGGATCTCGCTCTGCTGGTGCTCGGCTTCCCCTTGTTAGGAGACACATCCATCAGCCAGGGCTGTGTATGGGTGACACACGCACACGCACGATCCCGGGGATGTCACTTTGGGTACCTCACACCGCGTTGATGCCGGCTGCTCGCACTGGAGGGATTCAGCCCACGTTGCTCCCAGCAGCTCCCAGCACAGTGTTCTGTGGTCAAGGCCTCGGTGGCTGCCCTCGGTGGGGCTTCGGCAGTGGAGCCAGGCACAGCATTGTTTGCTCCCGTGAGATAGGAAGGTAAAGCTCTCGGGGCTGCGCCAGTCCTTGTCTCCATGGGAGTGCGCGCAAAACCCAGTTAGAGCTGTGGAGTCCTGTAGAGGAGCCCAGAGAAGGTCTTCATGGAGCTCATCTGTTTGGAGCATGGGTAGCCACTGGGACTGGGCTTCGCAGGGACCTGGCTTTGCAGCATGTGCCCGTCATGGGGACAGGTCTCAGCCCAGCTGCCGGCCTTGGCTGCTCCTCACAGCTTGCAGCTCCCAGTGATCTCCACACCCGGCACCTCCCAGGGGACACGGAATGCTGGGGACCCCTGGCCGTGTCCCTCCCTGCTGGTGCTGCCCGAGGAGAGGGTCCGGGGAGGTAACCCCTGAGCAGAGCTGGACTCAGGCTGGCACCCACCATCCATTCCCAGTGTTTCCTCTCCATGGGAAGCATTCGGTTCCTGCTGTGCACTCAGAGTGGATTTAACCACAGAAGCTCCTTTAGACTGAGGTTATCTTCTCTATGAATTACAATTATTGTAATTATTTAATGGTATGGTAGCATCCAGAGGCCACAAATAATTAGTGGGTCTGTTCCTGTCTGTAGTAAGGATGCTACTTCCATGCTAAGCAGTGCTCTTGGACAGGGTCTGTCCTGCGTCTCTATGGAGATGGTCCATGTCCTCCCAGCTGTTTGGGTGGGGAAACCGAGGCACAGGGTGAGGAAAAGCACTCTCTAATTCCTGAATTCCCCTGGTAGCAGCTTTGTCTAAAGCACACGGAGACAAAGCGGGGGCGCCTGCATTGAACATCCACTTCAAGGCAGGAATTTGTATTCCGAGAGGACATTCTCCTGCTCTGTGCCTGGAGGCTGCAGCTGCAGCAGCTCCTGCACTGGGGCCAGCACCGCGGCTGGGCTCCCCAAGGCAGGACAAGGCCAGCGGGGGGACAGGGGCTGCCCCATGGTGAGGACAAGGCTGTTGGGGGGACAGGGTGTCACTGCCTGCACCCAGGACTGGGCCTCTGCAGTCAGGACTGGTGCACACAGGGTTGACTGTGGTGGTGCAGCTGCCTCTGGGAGCTGCCGGGTGGCGAAGCCGTTCCAGCTTGTTCCATAGATATGCTTTGTGGACAGCTTGTGGTTCCTGATGGGATTCCTGGCATGCGCAGGAGCACACGGAGTCCCACTGTCATGTTCCTGTCCCGGCGGCTGCTCCTCTCACTCAGAAGGGGGCCTGAGCACCACCCCCTGAGAGATGGGATGTGCCTTCCCAGGAGAACTCTTGTGATGGCCTGGCTGGACAGGGCTTGGAGCAACCTGCTCTAGTGGAAACTCTCCCTGCCCATGGCAGGAGGTTGGAACTGGAGGAGCTTTAAGGTCCCTTCAACCCAAACCACTCTGTGATTCTATTCTATGATTCCATGAGCTGTGTCTTCTGTGACCGAAAGTGTTTGGGCTGCGTCCTATTTCCCTCATCCTGTAGTCGCTGCAGGGACAGCCCATGCTGAAGGTGCTGACAGAGCCCAGGTGCTCCAGTGCTGGGCACCAGCTGCCCTCCGGGCTGGGTCTCCTGGTCAAGCATTTTATCCTCATCCCGCAACACAGGTGTCTCCAGGACAATGAGGAACATTAATAAAGCCCACAACACATTCTCTAGAAGGACACAGCCCAGGAGGGTGTTTCCATCCTCCCACCATGGTCTCTTCTGTGCATGCTGGATCACAGCGGCTGCTGCAGACTGCAAGGGGCACTCACCAAGGTGGAGCCCTGGGGCTCAAAGGCAACAGCCTCCTCCTGGGTACCAGCTCCCAGGGCTCCCTGCCACGGCCTGCCAGCGTTCCCAGGGGTAGGTCACCCCAGCTCATCATGTCCCACTTAGAGTGGTGGTGCCCGTGCTCCTCTGCCTGGCAGGAAGAGGTGGGAACGCAAGCGGGTAGCAGTGGGAGCAGACAGTGCTGTCATCACAGCTGTATTAGCATCCATGGAAGACAGAGGAATCATTTGGCTTCTGAAAGCTTTGTGCACTTCACTGTGTCTCCTGACTGACCGTGTGAAGTCTCCATCTGACAGCACCAGCATCACTGCAGTTGAAAGGGAGCAGAGCCGATGACCTCTGTGTGCCCAGAGGAGGATGCTGTTCTTCCCTTACTGATGGATCCCTCCACGGGGCATTACCCAGGATGCAGCAGCCCTGGAGAAGTGCCCGCAGGGTGCTGCTGCTGCAGGGGTGGGTGACAGGGGTCCCAGCTCCAAGAGCCTCCTCCTATGCCCGTGGCAGTGAGTGACTGATTTTCTCAGCCTGTGACCTAAATAGAGGAGCAAGTGAGTCCTAGCTCATGCTAGCGGGCACAGAAAAACCTGTGTGTCCATGATCCTGGGCAATGGTGCTGGGTGCTGGAGTGCAGGGCCCTGCACCTGCTGCCCTCTGCCCAGTGCTTCCCAGGGAGCCTCGGGCTGTCTGAGGAGAGCCAACACCTTCCTTGCCTTGGGCTCTGCTGCAGGGCAGGAGCTTGAGTGGAGCAGGAGCCAAGCGAGGACCATGGGACACTGGGAGCTGCCCCTGGGGGCACAACAGGGCTGCATGGGAAGAGCAATGCCGGGGTAGTCAGAGAAGGGATGTGTTCAGCACAAGGGCTGAGCTGCTCAAGCGCAGGCACTGTTATTGCCATGAGCACAGTTAGATATAAAGGGCCATGACTCAGTGCCTGCAGGACACTGGGGGTCTGTGACGCTCTGCGAGCAGCCAGGCTCTGGAAGAGCCTCCAAGAGAACCATGAGAGGCAGGGCACGAGCTGGCTTCATGGAGCAGCTTCCTCAGCGAGGAGCCGGATTTGGGGCTTGCGACCTGCCCGAGGAGAGGCCCCAAGTCCTCGAGTCCCGCAGTTGCTCCAACCCGAGTTCAATCGCACTGAGTGCTCCAGAGTCGAGGCGGGATTAAGCTCTGCTGCTGAGTGCAGAGTGGTGACCCTGGCTCCTGCCCTGGCCTCTGCTGAGAGCAAATGCCTCACCCTCCAGCACTGCCCCTCTCCATTCGTCAGCAGCAGCTCTCCTTGCCAGAGATGAGGAAGAGCAAAGGTTCTGTCCCAGGAAAGCCGCTGCACCCCCAGTGGTGATGGGCAATCAGCTCCTCTCAGCTCCCGGAGAATCTGGCTTCCTCATAAATCTAATCTCTCGGCTTCCTGCGTCCTGAGAGGAAGATTTATCTGTCTGCCCTGGTTCTCCCTCTGCCACTGCCACTGCCACAGCCAGGAGGTGGAGGATGGGTGGAGAAGGGACCAAAGCTGCCAGTGACGGGGGTGTTGTTCATGGTGGGGGGTGCGGCTGGACCCTCCATGGGTGCCTATGGCCCTGCCCTTGGATCTTGCCTGGGACCTGCCCAGCCTGTCTGGTCTATGCCACAGGACACCAACATCCATCGAGTCAGGAGGAAGAGCTGAGCTGGGCCTTGCTGCTCCAGAGGAGGAGGAGAAGCAGGGCTATTCCTCTGAGGCCAACCCTGCAGCCCTCATGAGATGAGTCTCAGTACAAAACCCCAGCAGATCTGGTGCCTGCCACTCAAAAGTCACCCTGAGCCAGCACCGGCTGTTGGCTTCCCAGGGGGAGGCTGTGGGTAGGAGCTGCCAGTGCACCAGCACAGCCCGGGCTGGTGATGCAGGACCAGGTTTGGGATCCCATCACCTGAAGTGGCGCAGCAGGCTCATGGATCTGAAGGCTCTGGGCTGGCGGTGGCTGATGCGTGGTTCAGAACATCTCAAAAACCCCCATTGCTCTGAGGGGATGTTTGGGTTTGCAGGCAGTGGGGGCTGTCTGAGGACTGGAGTTTGGTGGTGGCCATGGCTGAGTCATGGGAACCATGGGAGGTGGTTCCTGATGGCTCTGGGGCTCACTCAGTGGGGGAGACAGTGTTCCCAAGTGCACTGAGCACTCATCTCTACCTGGGAGCCCAACACTGAATGCTCATGTCACCTCCTGCATGGCAGTGGTGTCACCTGGTTTTATCTCGACATCATCTGATGTGACCTGCTGTCACACTGTGTTCATGCGCTCGTCATTCCCATAAGAACTGAGAGGAGAAAACCACTCAGACCTTAAATACCTGCTGAGGTGGAGGATCCACTGTGGAACAGAAGGAAACGAATCCCTCCCAGGCTGCCCCAGCACTGCTCAGCCGCACTCCATGAGGAAGTGGCTCCTCTGGCTGCCCTCCCACAGCCCAGCGCCACTCCGTGCTCCTCCTCTGTGTACACCCTTTTCCTCTCTTGGCCTTCTCTCAGCTGTGGATACCCCACATGTTCTCAGTACTGAGTTTTCCCAGGGATGCAGAGTGCCATTTCCCAGTAAACGTTCTCGAAGATGGCGGCTGGAATGTGCTGGTGTGGCTGGAGGCTGGTTCCCTGTGCTTCCCGTGCCTCTCCATGCATCCGGATGTTCCTGGAGCTGTAGCTGCTAGGTAGATTCATTGGCAGAGCAGTTTCCTCAGACCCAGCTACAGCATGGAGTGGCCCATGAGGTACTGGAGCTGCTGGCTGGGATAACGAGTCCTGATGCCATCCTATGGCCAGGCTTACCAGTGCTCAAAGATGCCAGCACACGGCAAATAGTGCCTGGATGCAGTGCCAAATCCCAGTGTACCATAAAGCACACACAGGGACAAGAGGGATGGTCCTGGCTCTTGGTGTTTGACATCCTTGGAGCTGTTCCCAAACTGGAGTTAAGTGCATGGATAACTTATAGGCTCTCTCCTCAGTCCTTGTGGCTCATCCCTGCTCTCCCTGGTGGCGCGGCTTGGGAGGCAGGGGGTGACTGACAGTGTGTTTGCTGTGTGGGCAATGGCACAGCCTCATGTGCTCTGCTGTCACTGAGGTCCCTGCTGAGGGTTCCGGGGCTGCGCCGGGGCTACTGGAGCAGGTTCCTGACTGCCTCTGCTCTGTGCCTGTCAGGGCTCTCGTTCGGAAGCCTCTGGAGCAGGCTGGCCACACGCTGGCAGCCCACTGGGAGCACTCAGCCTGGTTGTGGTGATCCCGATCCATGCTCAGGAGGCTCATCCAACTTGGAAATGCGCCAGCCAGGACCCTCTGCCACTCAGTGCGTTGCCCCGCTGCAGCCGGGAATGCTGATGTGAGATCAGGATGGGAACACTGAGCTGCGGGCACCGGCCGTGGCTGCGGCATGAGCCAGGTGACGTGGCCCTGTGGCTGTGGCAGGGCCCCGGGAGCAGCTCGTCCTGCAGCCCTGTGCAGCATCAGTGCTGGTACAGCCCCCATCCATGGCCAGGTGCCGTGGACAGGGCACAGCTCCCCCGTGCTTGTGGGGCGCAGGGCGCACAGCACTGGCTCCATCCCCGTGCCAGCTCCCTCCTGCGCCCGTTGCTGCCCATACTAACAAGCTGCCCCGTCCCTCCCGTGTCTCCGGCACGTCCGGCCTCACTAACGCTCCTGGTGTCTGGGCACGGCTCCAGGCTCGGGAGAGAGCGTGGCGCATGGAGCAGCATCCCGACTAGCGCGGGGCTGGGGCTGCAAGGAGCCGGGGCTGCGCGGCATGGAGGAAGTTGGGTCGGTACCAGGGTGACTCCAGGTCACTGTGCACTCTGGAACAGCAGGAGCAAGGCAAGAGATGAGGGGAGCCACGGGGAGGGGCTGGTCCCATGTGTCCTTCACAGGGGGGCTGCAGAGCCAGCGAGGCTCTCCCATTGTGCGCCAAGCAGTGGGCTGGGGCAGGGGTTGCGGGATGTGGGACATGGTGTGGTACAAGGGAGTAAGTCTGTGTCACAGGGAGCCCACATTGCTCCACTCCTCATTTGTACCTCTGGCGTTTCTGGAATGCTGGGAGACTGAATGGCCAAGAGAAGCAGCACCACTTTCCACTGAGGCTGGCACCACTCCTGGTGCTGCTTCCCGAAATGAGCCATTCCTTAGCCTCCTCCGCACCCAGCACATCCCAGGCACGGCTTTTGCTGTGTGCCCCATGGTGTTGTGTCCCCGGGCAGTGGGAGGAGCTGGTGCAGCAGCTGGGGACCGGGTGGGCAGGGGCAGAGCAAGGCAGAAATGGGGGCTTGGTGCTGGTGGGGTTATGGCCAGGGACATGTCTCCATACATGGCGGGTCCCCAATGCCCAGTTCAACCATGTCCCATGCATGACGGGTCCTCTGTGCCCAGTGCGGTCCTGCCACGTTCAGGCTGGCTGCTGTGCCCACCCCAGCCATGTCCCACACAGATTGGGTGCCCCACACCCTGGTGCCCTGTGTCCGTCCATCCCACACGTTGCCCCCGTGCCTTCCCCACGCTGCCCTCCTGCTGCCAGCACAAAAGGCACCAGCCCCACGGAGCCAGAGCTATTTTTAACAGCCGCTTCTGCTTGATTTGAGCTGTGAACTCGGAACGTGTTTATGCTAAAGGGGTTTCTCTTTTTTCCTTCTCTTTGTGCTGAAGAGGCAGAGTTGGAGATCAAAGCTTGTCTCTTCGCGTTTGGTGATGGGGCTGGCAGGGAGCGGGCAGGGCCAGCGGCTCCGCGGGAAGCGCGGTGCAGCAGAGGACGCTCCGGTGCCCGGGGGGCTGCGGCGCTGGGACGAGGGCTCACGCACCTCTCTGTGTCCCCGCAGGTTGGAGCCATGGGCAGGGACGTTCAGCATCCCGACGGCGCGGGCAGCTCGGCACTGAGCGACGCGAGCGCAGCGGGATCATGGGGTGCCGGCAGCGGGGGGGCTCGGCCGCGGGCGGCGCTGCCGGGGCCGGGGGCCCGGAACAGTAGGGCCTGGCGGGGGGCACGATGCCCTCCTCCCGCGCAGAATCCCCCCGGCGCGCCGGCGCGGGATGAGGTTGCCCCCGGCCCCGGCTGCAGCCGCCGGACCCAGGGCCCAGAGCCATGGTCAGCCGGGAGCCCGTGCCCAGCCCGGCGCCCGCGGGTGAGGGCAGCCAGGACAAAGCCATGACCGTGCGCTCGGTGCTCCTCAACCGCGACTCGCCCGACATCGAGAGCCGCCTCAAGCGCCGCCGCAACCGCACGCAGCAGGTTCGCTTCAAGGACCTGGTGGAGGGCACCGTGGAGCCCACGGCAGCACCCAACCCCAACACCCCTCGTGCCTCGCCGTCCCCCAGGGACGCCCCTGAGCCGGCGGCTGCCCCTCTCCGTGCCTCGCCGAGCCGGTCCTATGCTCAGCCGGGCTCGCTGACGCTGCCCATGCCGCGCAGGGCGTGCATGAGCACGGCTATTCAGACCTCCCCCGTCCTCCACAAGCCCTTGGCTGCCTCCCAGCCCCGCAGCAAGAGCATCTGCGACGTCGCCGGGGCAGCGGTGCTGTCGGCTGGCGCCCGGTGCCCAGTGGGGTCCATGCCCACCCCTCAGGAGCCCCGCAGCCTTCTCTATCCCAGTGCCCCTGTCCCGGGCACGGCTGGGTGTTCCACTGCCCGCTGTGCCCCTGAGGCCTGCCCACTGCCTACTGCCTGTGTCCGACCCCGCAGGAGCCCCGGAGGGAGCCGTGGGACCACCCCGCGCCCTGCATCCGTGCCCTGCGGCCAGCCCCGGCCCGCCGAGCCACGAGCACTTGGCCGGAGTGACTCGGAATGGAGCCTGCCCCGGGGGCACCTCCAGACCCTCGGGCAACCCCAGGCCCAGCCCCACGGACACCCCCAGCCCCTGCCCCATGGGCAGCCCCAGCCCCTCGGGCACCCCCAGGCCCTGCCCCTCAGGCACTCTCAGCTCCTGCCCCATGGGCAGCCCCAGACCCTCGAGCACCCTCAGCCCTTGCCCCATGGGCACCCCCAGCCTCTGCCTCTCAGACCCCCCCAGAACCTGCCCCATGGGCAACCACAACCCCTCGGGTACCCCCAGCTCCTGCCTATCGGGCACCCCCAGCCCCTTGAGCACCCTCAGCCCCTGCCCCATGGGCAACCCCAGCCCCTTGGGCATCCCCGGCCCCTGCCCCAGGGGCAGTCCCAGCCCCAGCCTTGCCACCCGTCGACCATCCCTGCCACGAGCACCCCCGGCCTCCATCAGCCAGCTCAGGGCACTCCCCCGAACCCCCAGCACCAGCTCTGCGGCTCGCCCGGGGGGCGGCCCTGCTGCTCCTCTGCAGACCCCATGTCACCAGCGCCGGGCTGGCCCCTCTCTGTCGCCGCGGCACTGGCCCGGCCAGAGCCTCGAGGCACCCCCAGCGAGCCTGGGCACGGCGTCGCAGCACCGCAGGGACACGGTGCGCCGCTGGGGAAGCAGCCTCCCGGGCGGGCACAGGAGCTGCCCCGGGGGTGCCTCACCCCGCAGCAGTCAGAGATGCTGCGCCACGTCCAGGACCTTCTGCAGCTCGTGGTGGTGACCAAGGGGCCCCCCGCGGGGGATGAGGAGGCGCGGACAGCTCAGGGAGTGGGGCCCGGGGAGCGCGGGGACCTGCAGTCCCAGCTGCAGTCCCTGGAAGGTGTGCTGGAGACCAGCCAACAGACCATCCGCGTGCTGCTGGACGTCATCCAGGACCTGGAGAAGAAGGAGGCGCAGCGGGACGGGTGAGCCCGCAGGGCTGGAGTGGGGCCTGGGGGGCTGATGTCCCTGCAGGGCTCGGAATGGGAACAGGGAGGTCCTGCCACAGCACTGGGTGCTGCCACCTCCCACATGTGTTAACTCAGAGCCGCCATCCCCATGCAGGTGGCACCACGTCTTGGTACAATGTCTCTGGCTTGTTCTGCCCATGCCAGGTAAAGGGTGAGGGATGCAGCCATGGGGACAATGAAAGCCGTGTCCCTGCCCAGCTCTGGAGCAGCTAATGTGCCCATCAGACACTGGGAAAGGGAACTGGGATGTCACATCCCACCTGCAGACTCAACCCGGCCATGGCAGATGCCCTGGGAACAGCCTTTCTGTTCCTCAGCCTGCTTTCACCCATCCTTGAGTTACCTATGGCACAGATTTATCGGCTGATGATGAGTCTGTGCCCTGGGGAGGTGTCCCCCACCCTCACCCCCACCCTGCCCTGCACAGGACCTGCTCCGTGGTGTTAGAGATAAGTCTGTGATGGCCAGAGCTGAGACCCTCCAAACTCATCTCCCACAAGGGCCACCAACCCCCCAGGTGCCAGGAGCCGCTCACCCCATGCGGACCTGGCCCCAGCCAGTAAAGCCCTCTGGAGCTTATTCTCCCTGTTCTGAGGCAGCTGGATCCCACCCGGGCAGTGCAAGGATCCACTCATGGAACTGGATTAAGCCTGAGCTGTCTGGAACTAGAGCTCAGGCAGAGTGGCCCTCATGCCACCTCCCAGAGCAGAGCTGATGGGATGGGACCAGGGGAGGTGGGTGCAGCCGGGACAGGCTGAGGTTTAGTCCAAGGGGATGGAGATCCCTGGTCCCTAACCTGGTATTTGGCCACCATGGGGTAAAAACCAGTGCCCAGTGCCCAAGCAGCTCCTGCCCCACACTCCTCATGGGGACAGCAGCAAAGAGCAGTGTGTAGGTTGAAAAGGGCCTTAAAGGTCCTCCAGCTCCAGCCCCCTGCCATGGGCAGGAACACCTTCCACTAGACCAGGTTGCTGGCACCCACTGCCAGCAGCATCCCACACCGAACCCCTATCCCGCAATTAGTTCTCCTCCTGTGCAAGGTGCAGGCTGTATGTTGGATATCCCCATGCACACATATATTTATGCACCATGTGTGTATATATAAAGTATCATGATCTAATTTATGTGCTAACAGGGAAATCCCCAATGTAACACATAATTTGGTGCATTAAGACCTAGTTCCTGAGGGCTGAGAACAATCTTGATCAAGGTCAAAGAATAGGAGGAAGACTGGAACAGGAACTGTGACTACAATGTGGGACAGTGAGTGTTTCTCAGCTGTCCCCCCAAAAGCTGCAGCCTGCTCTGCCTAGGAGGGGAGATGGAGCCTGCAAAGGTGACCAAAAGCATTTCACAGCACCCTTATAGTACAATCACAGACTCTCAGACCGGTTTGGGTTGAAGGGAGCATAAAGCTCCTCCAGTTCCAACCCCTGCCATGGGCAGGGGCACCTTCCATAGAGCAGGGTGCTCCAAGCCCCTGTGTCCAACCTGGCCTTGAACACTGCCAGGGATGGGGCAGCCACAGCTTCTCTGGGCACCCTGTGCCAGCGCCTCAGCACCCTCACAGGGAAGAGCCTCTGCCTCAGAGCCCATCTCAGTCTCCCCTCTGACAGGTTAAAGCCATTCTCTTGTCCTGTCCCTACAGGCCCTTGTCCCAAGCCCCTCTCCAGGTTTTCTGTAGCCCCTTGAGGCACTGGAGCTGCTCCAAGGTCTCCCCTTCAGGAACCTTCTCTTGTCCAGGCTGCCCAGCCCAGCTCTCTCAGCCTGGCTCCAGAGCAGAACTGGGCATCACAGGAGAGACCTTTGGCTTCATCTGAGTTCTGTGTCCTTTCCTGGATGCTTCTCCAGTCCAAAAGCATCAAAAAGATATAAACCCTAAGTATGGTGTGGGCTCAGATGA
Source organism: Myiopsitta monachus (assembly GCA_017639245.1). Taxonomy (NCBI): domain Eukaryota; kingdom Metazoa; phylum Chordata; class Aves; order Psittaciformes; family Psittacidae; genus Myiopsitta; species Myiopsitta monachus. The sequence goes on along the minus strand of CM029917.1, from coordinate 117,524,466 downwards.
GCCTCTGCCCATCTGTCGGGGCACTGTTCTGCTGCCAGTGCCCCCGTTCCTGCCCTGGTGCCATGTGTGGGAGCACACACAGTGACCTGGGGTGGCCGTGGCACAAGGCACAGCTCTGGGATGGGGATGAAAGGAGGCGGACACAGCATAAAGGATTAGGGGCTTCCACCCTGCTGATGTTTGCTGAGGCACCACCGCATTCAGCCTGGCATTAACCAGCATCATGGGAGGAGAGGAGCTGGGATCCAGGAGGAGGGGAGCCGGGATCAGGGAGGAGAGGAGCTGGGATGAGAAGTGCCAGTCCCAGCTCCTGGCTGCTGTAGGGTAGGTCTCCGGGCTCACAGCGCCTCTGCTCTGCCGCAGGCGACACTCGTACCGGACAGGACAAGACATCGCCAACTGCGGGACCTGCCGGGACTGCGCCTGCATCATCTACAGGTACGAGCCCTAACCGGCTCCCTGTCCATTTCCGGGGGATCCCGGCTCTCCTGCGTCCCGCAGGCTCCTGCTGGGGCTCCGGGACAGAGGTCCGGGGGGAGGCTGCTGGGGAGGGAGGGGACCTGCCTGTGCCCATCTTCTGTCCCTGTGGTTGCAAGGGGCTGCAGGGCCTTGCCCTGTCCACACCCAAGCCATCCCTGGGGGACACGGCACTAACACAGGCACGGCTTTCCCTCTGTTGTCCCTCCCTTGTGCCAGAAACCCCTCCAGTACCTTAGGACACAAACCCTGCTGCATGGGGTCAGCAGAGACCTCCTGAGCCAGGTCCTGACCCTGGCAAAGGCCGTTGCAGGGAGCTCAGAAGGAAAAGGTGCTGGAGCACATGGGGAGTATTTGTCCCCATGGCACTGCAGCCGCACGGGGCTCACTGTCCCTGGAGCTGCTGGGTGCGATGTGGGTGCGGGCATCCCGCGGCTGCATCCGTGTGGGTGCAGGCACCCCACAGCTGCAGCCAGCTCCTTCAGAGCAGCACCCTGCTTGTGCTTGCTCTGAGCCTGGTCCCTTTGTCTCTGCAGCTCCCGCTCCCAGGAGATGGGGTGGTTTCCAGGGTGGGAGCTGCCGAGGCTGCGGCTGGCAGGGGAACTGCTGCAGTTGGTTGTTGGTCACACAAGGAGTTCCTGCCTCTCACTGGGGCCCTGGCTCTGCCTCCCAGCACCAGCTCTAGGTCAGGCCACGGGAGCCTTTTCCTCCACTGGAAAAGGGCCATTCCATCTATGGGGAAAAGGTGAGGGCACAGCCCCTGCACACCCTCGTGTGCTGCCTCAGTTCTTGTTCTCCTCCTACTTAACGCCGCAAGCTTCCCTGGTGCAGCTCATGGGGCTGTGGGTGCTAATGGCCCCTGATGCCCAGTCTGCACACAGCGAGCTTGTGCAGGGGCATGTCACATCCCTGGAGGTGGCCCCTTGTGATGGCCAGACCCTGCTGCAGGCTCCTCCAGGCTGCACTGCAGTGAGCAAGGGAGGCTCTGGTGGGACATGGGCAGTGGAGGCACAGCAATCCTGTGTATTGGGTGCTAGGAGCCATGGCAGCACCCAGGGGTGGCGGGGGGAGGGAGGGTGTACAGCCCTGCCTGCCCAAATCTCATCCCAGGGGCACGCACAAGCTGAGCACCCCCACTGCAGCCCTGAGCCCTCCACTGTGTGCTGGGGAGCTGGGGTTCCCCGCACTGCCTCCTCCCCATGGGCCTGTGCCACAGCTTGTCCTTTCGGCTGGGAGCAGCCGGGGACAGCCGGTGTCCTGCAGGGGAGGTGACAGGAGGTGACGGCGCTCCCCATGTGTGGTGCCACATGCAGAGCCATCAAACCCCTCAGCACCTGCAGATCCCATGGGATGTGCTGGCAGGAGATCCCACCGATCCATGGGGAAGCAGCACAGCACAGCCAGCAAGGCTGCGGGAATGCCAGGGGGCTCAGGCACTCTCAGAAAGCCTCAGGGCTGCAGTGAGGGCACAGCCCTCCCTTCACCTGCCCAGACAGACCCAGGGCACCCAGTTCCTTGCATCCCCAGTGGGGGGATTGGTGGAGAGCAGCACAGCCCTCGCATGCCCCAGAGCTGGATCAGGACTGCAAGGGGGTCTCCCCTTCACACAGCAGAGAGGCAGGATTCCCTCCCTGAGCTGCTGCTCACGCTCTGGGGGTGCAGCACAGCACATGGGGGGGGGGGTTCTGGGCCAGATTTCCAGGGGTCATCATGTGCCCCTGCACGGGGACATCCTACTGGCATGTCCTGTAGTCAGCTTCTGCCGGTCACCCATCCCAAGCAGCTGCGCATTGGGGTCTTCTGCTGGGCATGTGGCATCTGCTGTGCCAGAGCATCCTGGGGGCCCTCCTGCCAGAGGGACACATAAACAGCTCCTGACCTGGTGCAGGAGGGCTTTTGGGATAGGCCACCCTCAGCTGCCCTCCTGCAAATTCCTCCTCATCCATACTCAGAGCCTGGTGCTGCCTCTGCCTTTCTCGAGCTTGGCTGTGTTGTTCCCTGTTCCACCTCCTCTCCAGAGCTCTTGCATCCTAAATGCCCAGAGAAGCTGTGGCTGCCCCATCCCTGGCAGTGTTCAAGGCCAGGTTGGATGGGGCTTGGAGCAAGCTGCTCTAGTGGAAGGTGTCCCTGCCCGTGGCAGGGGTTGGAACTGGAGCAGCTTTAAGGTCCTTTCCAACTGTAACCATTCCATGGCTCCATGATAAAAACTCCCCAAGGGGCACTCTGCTCCCCAGGCTCCCGCCAGTGGCTGCTCCTGTGCAAGGCCCCTTCACGAGGGTTCAGCTATTCCCAGTAGCCACAGGCCAGCAGCACTGCAGCAGGATGGGTCCTGCACCCCCCATCCCCATGCATCCCAGCAACCCTGGGAGCACAGTGGGGCTGCCAGGGATGTGTCCTGGCAATGTGCATGGGGCCGAGCATGGGCAGGATGCAGGGAGGGAAGTGGCAGTGGGGCACAGACTCATGGATGGGTCCACCCAGGGATACTGACACAGTCCCCCCCCATTCCCACAGCGTGGAGCACGATTTCCGGCAGCAGGAGGGCCGCTTCCAGCGCGTGCTGAGCCATATGGACGGGGACGTGGCCCCTGGCTCTCCGGAGGCAGTGGTGGGCAGCACAGTGCCGCTGCGCCAGGAGCCATCACCAGGGCTGAGGCCACCCATGAAGGTGGACCCCAAGAAACCCCGGCGGAAATGCTTCTGGTTCTTGTGAGTGGGCACAGCCCAGCCCTGAGGCCTGCCCTGTCTCCCGCCTGCTCCGGCAGGGTTTGGTAGCACCAGCTTTTCTATTTCTAACCCTTGGTTCAGAGCAATGAAGCCCCTGTGGAACCAACCAGGTCTGTAAACTGGGTGTGTGACCTGGTATGGCACCAGCTGTGTGACCAGGGCAAGGGGCCGGGGCCGGTGTGTGATGGGAACTCAATAAATCCCACGGGGACACTATTTTTGTTACATCCTCTCCCCTGTGCGCTTCTGTTCTGGGTGAGGATGAGGATGGGGCTCGGGGCTCTTCCCCTGCAGCGCTCACCCAGCCCCAGGCTCAGGGCTCCCCAAGTGCCACCAGCAGCCGCAGTGCTCCCGATGCCCATCCCTGTGCCCCAGAGCAGGGGGTACCCCCCCGTATCCTATCAGCCCGCAGTAACCACGAGCACCGAGGGTGCACCAGGACAATGGTCCCAGTGAGACCTGTTCCCAACCCCCCGCAGGGAGGATTGGCTGTGGGGGAAGAGCTTCCATCCTACTGCCGTACCTCCGTCAGTCGGATAAAGGACAAAGCTGGATGGCAAGTGCAGCCTTAGCCCAGGGAGGCTCAAGCCAAAGGGTGGAGGTGCTGCTCCAGATGCCAAACACCTCCCCGGCCACAGCACAACACAGCACAGCACAGCATAGCACAGCACGGCGCTTCTTCACAGCACAGCACTGCCCCACGGCACGGAGCTTCCCCACGGCACATCACTGCCCCACGGCACGGAGCTTCCCCACGGCACATCACTGCCCCACGGCACGGAGCTTCTCCCACGGCACATCACTGCCCCACGGCACGGAGCTTCCCCACGGCATCGCACTTCTCGACGGCAAAGCTCTTCCCCACGCCACAGCACTGCCCCACGGCACGGCGCTCAACCCAGGGCACGGCGCTTCCTCATGGCACAGCGCTTCCCCAGGGCACGGCGCTTCCTCATGGCACAGCGCTTCCCCATGGCACGGCGCTTCCTCATGGCACAGCGCTTCCCCAGGGCACGGCGCTTCCCCATGGCACGGCGCTTCCTCATGGCACAGCGCTTCCCCAGGGCACGGCGCTTCCCCAGAGCACAGCGCTTCCCCATGGCACGGCGCTTCCCCAGAGCACAGCGCTTCCCCATGGCACGGCGCTTGCCCGCTGCTGCCCAGCCCCATCGCTCTGTCCGGGCTCCCGGAAGCATGGGACCGGGCTCGTCGTGTCCCGGAGCAGCTCGTCGGGCGCATACGAGCACTCCGGCTCTGCCCTCACGTCCCATCGGTGCCCGTGGAGCCACCCTGGCCACAGCTCCTGTCCCCTCCTTCCTGCTGGACCAGTGCTGGAAGTCGGGACCGAGCAGAGCTCTGACCTGCCCGCACCTCTATGAGGCTGTCCCCGCTCCTCCTTTCCGTGTGATCTTGGCACATGAACCTGTGACTGTTCAACGGATCCAGTCGCCTGTTTCCTATACAGCACAGCCCGAAGCCCTCCTCTGCTTCCCTAAAGGGGCTTCCCACCCCTCGGGCACTGCCTGCTCCTCCCAATGCCCCCCGTGCTCCAGAGCTGCTCCTGGCGCGGCGCCCCTTCCCTCCCGCATCCTGCCGCGTCCAACCCCCGCACATCCCGCGCAGGCAGCGGGACCCGCAGTTGCAGCGCTGGGCACAAGAACCCTCCGCAGCTGCCCCATCCCGCTCAGGCAGGCAGCCCCGGGGCGCGGCGCGGCGCAGCGCGGTGGTGGCGGCACTCACCCGCAGGGAGTTCTCCCGGTCCAGGACGATCACCCTCCGGGTGACGGGGTGCAGGAGGCGCTCCAGGACGAGCCGGACGTGCTGCTTTACCTGCGTCTGCGAGGGAAGAGGCCTGAGCCGCGGGGCCGGGAGGGAGCGGACGGGCAGCGGCATCGGTACAGGGCTGATGGGAACCGCGACACCGGCACACGGCTCCTGCGGTCCCGGGGCTGGGAGCCGGGGCTGCGGGCACCGGCCACGTGTGACCAGCACTGGGCAGCTACTGCTGCCACCGGGGGACAGCGGGCAGGGAGGCTGTGTCTGCGGTAGCTGCAGTGGCAGCAGGAGAGGGCTGAAAGTACCCACAGTGCCCTGAGCAGCGGGATGGGACAGCTCTGATCCAGCCATGGGCCCCGGGGCCTCTGAATGAGCCCCAGCAGTGCTGCAGCTCCAGGCATGGAGACAGCTCAAGCCCAGTTCCCAAGCTCTTTCTCCTGCTGCCTGAGATCACCAGTGCCAGGGAACTAAACCACGCTCACTGCCACCTTGCCCACAGGACATGGTGGCACATCTCTCAATGCAGCTCCCACATCCAGCTGTACTGTAGGTGTGACCTCCAGACTCCTTAGGGGGCCCAGAAAGGGACCCCAAAACATAGTCCAGCCTGGAAAGGATGGAAATGGAGGAAGCATCCTCGGATCCAGAGCACAGATCCCACTGCTTTGCCTGCCACAGGACCTGCAGCCCCACTGGGGCTTGTGGGGGGAGACATGGATGAACACACTGGTGGCACAGGGACACGGCCCCACACTAGCTGTAGATAAGCCTGGGATGGAGGGAGCACCCAGGCAACACTGGGCAAGGGGGGTGGCTACTGAGGTATGGACACCCTGGCACCCTGATACATAAGCCTGGCACTGCAGTGATGTAACCCAGCATTCCCCAGTGCTTCCTTATCCTTCCTGTGCTCTAACAAAAGCAACCTTCATCCCTGGCCCTGCTCTGCCAGACATGCTCCAGCACCACAGCCACGTCCCCAGTGCCCTGAGCAGCAGGGTGTGCTCCAGCACCTGCTCCGCGGCCAGGCACCCACTGGTGCACAACACAGCACCAAGTCCATGGGGCCTGGGTGAAGGTCTGGGTCCAGACCCCCTCTTAGGGGAGGACAGGGGGTGCTGGGGGCTCCCAACAGGCCCAGAACTCTGTGGGCCCCAGCCCCGCTGGTCCCACACTGCGGCATTACTTCAGCAGTCATTGGCTCTGGGTGACCATGTTGGTTTGTCACCGTAGTGGGATGCAGATCAACCCTTCCTGACCCCTCACACCATGTGTCAAGCACCGGAGCCCAGCACAGAACTCACCAGCTCCTGGTGCTGCTTCTTGCCTGCACTGGGTTGGGCCTCCAGCTCCTCCGCTCTCTGCAATGAACAGATCCCAGGATGTGGGGCTGGTGACAGTACAGACAGTCCTGTCCCATGGGAGGCATCGAGGATGGGTCACATCTGGGCAGTCAGGCACCCACAGCAGCACCATGCCCGGGGCAGCAGGATTTGTCCCTTTGGCACTGGGCAGCGGCTCTGAGGCATGGTCTGCTCCCTGCTGAGGGGCTCATGGGGCACATTCAGGGCCATCACTGCTGACTCTGGACTGCAGCTGTACCCAGGGACCTTCTCCCTGCCCTCAGCATCCTTCCGGTGTGCAGGGCAGGGACAGTGAGAGGCACAGTTGGTGCTGCAGCCCCTGATCCTCCAGCGCTGGACTTGGAGGAACCTTCTGCGCTGCCCCCATTCCTTGGGAACTCACTGGAGAGCAGCTGAGGTGGAAATCAAATGGGTTTTCTCCCCATTGTGGGCAGGTTCCCAGTGGGACGGTGGCCACCAACAGTCCCCTTTGACTTTGGGTGACCAACATCAGCCCCAACCATACCATGGCCAGTAGCTCGTGCTGAACCCTCCTCAAAGGGGTTTTTCAGGTCACTGCAAGGTAATTACTGAAGAGGGAAAGGAGGAGCCAAGGGGATGGGATTTACCTTCTGGGCCTGGTACAGCACCTCCAGGATGCTGCTGAGCAGCTCGATGCAGGCCTCCTCCTCCTCTCCCTTCTCCACCAGGTCCTGCAGCAGTGGCACAGCTGCCTGCAGTAACAGCTCCCGGCATTCTGCGAGCAACACAGAGGTGCTGGGATGGTGGCTGCCAGCACCAGGAGCACTGGGAGCACTGGGCAGGGCAGGGACCAACAGGATGGACGGGACCAGCACAACGTCTGCACTGGGTTTCAACTCCCCTGCATGGAGCCATCACTTTACCCCTCCACGGGGCGGGTTTTGGAGCAACATTCAGTCCTGGTGAGAAGGCTCCAGGGAAGGAATCCACTGCCCCATTAGACAGCTAAAGGCAAGTCAACTCAACCAAACAAGCCTCATCTGAACCTGGTTTGCTTCCACTCCACAGTGGACTTCACTCTGCTTCCCTGCTCTGTTAAAGGTGCTTCAGATTGGACAGATGGAGACTCCTTCAGCTGGGAGACCCTTTAAGCTGGGCACCAGCTGGGCAAACCAGGGCTTCTGCTGCTGAATCCATGAAAAACCTGCTTATCCCACTCCATCCTACTCTGTACTCTGGAGGTACCTGGGACTGTGACCTTGCCCTCAGCGACAACAAGGAGCCATCGAGGCTCCCAGCACCTTATGCTGCTTATCACAGAACCACAGACTGGTTTGCATTGAAAGGAGCTTAAAATTCCTCCAGCTCCAACCCCTGCCACAGGCAGGGACACCTTCCACTATAGCAGCCTTCTCTAAGCCGCATCTTGAACACTAGCCTCGGACGAACACAAGCCCCGGCTTGAACACTGGCCTGGAACACACAACCTGGCCTTCAACACTGCCAGGGATGGGGCAGCCACAGCTTCTCTGGGCACCCCCTGACAGCGCCTCAGCACCCTCACAGGGAAGAGCTTCTGCCGCAGAGCTCATCTCAGTCTCCCCTCTAGGCAGTTAAAGCCATTCCCCTTGGCCTGGCCCTACAGGCCCTTTTTCCAAGCCCTTCTCCAGGTTTCCTGCAGCCCCTTGAGGCACTGGAGCTGCTCTCAGGTCTCCCCTTCAGGAGCCTTCTCTTGTCCAGGCTGCCCCAGCCCAGCTCTCTCAGCCTGGCTCTAGAGCAGAGCTGCTCCAGTCCTTGCAGCAGCTCCATGGTTCACTCCATAGCCCTGGCTGCACCCAGTGAGGGTCTGGGCATTGTGTACCCCCCGGCAGAGCCACCTGGCCACCAGAAGTAGAGGAGGGTCTCTGCGGCACACTCGTCCCCATTCTATCCCATTCCATGGACTTCCCAGGGGCTCAGCCCCGGCCCTCCCCGGTTCCCCTCTCACCATAGGACTGGAAGGCTTTGCTGTGGACGATGTCGCTCAGGGACTGCAGCTTCTGCCTCAGCAGCCGCTGCGGTGGCAGGTTTCCCAATGAAGTCCCGCAGCAGCGCCCTGTGGAGGAGCGTGTGGGACCCGCGGCTGCAGGCGGCATTCCCGAGCGCCCGGGGCCGGGACCAGCAGTCCCCGTGCTGCGGCTGGGACGGGGCTGTTCCATGGGCTGAGCTGTCCCACCTCACAGAGCAGCCCGAGCCCAGCGCGGACGGTGGGTTGGCACTAAGGGGCACCAGCCTGCGTCTCTGCCGGCAGCTCCCAGGGTGGGGGTCACCACGTGGGGATGGGGCAGAGGCGGCAGCTTGGGGGTGATGGGGGTGATGAGGACCCTACCCCAGCACGGAGGAGTCGAGGATCCCACACACGTCCTCGAGGATGGAGGGCAGGTACTTCAGGGCAGCTCCCTGCAGAGACAGCGGCGCTGCCGGCAATGCCGCACTCTGCGGCTGGACACTGCGGGCAGGGAGGTGACCCCGGCCCCCCCGGCAGCCCTCAGGCTGCAGGTGCTGCGCCAGAACCATCCCTGTCCAGCCCCTCTGGTTAAAGCAGCAGCCTGGGCAGCCATCCCCAGAGAATGGCATCCCATGGGGAGCAGCTTCCTCCTGCTGTGCCACCGGCACCCGAAATCACTGAACCCAGTCACCGGCCTCTGTCATGGCAGCCGGAACAACCGGCTCCAGCCCCTGCTGTGACACCAGGACACAAACTCCTGCAGTGCGACATAGGGTGATATGGGGTGTGCAGTGCCCAGCCATGCTGCTGTAACCCCCAGCACTGCAGGTTTTTTTCCTGGTTTGGGAATAGCAAACACCAACCACGAACTGCTCTGCACTAAAACCACCATCATTACATCCATGATGAGGCTGAGCACCATAAACGATGCACCAAGTTCTGCACAGTCTCCAGCTTCCCAGGTCCTTCCGGCTTTCCCGGGCCTCAACCTGGAGCCAGGGACCCTCCAGCCACCAGGTGCAGCTGGGGGGGTCACTCACACTCCTGCACTTCAGCATCATTGCAGGAGCTTCACTGCCTGCGAATCCATCCGATACCCTCCTGAAGGAGACAGCTCACAGGCCCCAGAGCTGCCTCCTGAGGCAGAGACTCTTCAAGTTTGGGCTATCCTGGGTGGGGTTTTCCCCACGGATCAGCCCTTTGAGCAGCCATCGCCACCTTCTGCCCTCTCCAGACAGAGGGACTCTGCAGCTCCATGTCCCAGCTCTGCTCCAGCAGGAAGGGTCTGCCTTGCCCTCGGGATCCCACCGAAAGCTGCCCCATGCACTAGGTCTCCCTTCACTGGGGCCTTTCTAGCTCCACTGCATGTTCCAAAGCATGGACACCCAGCACAGTTGCACACAGGGACTTACACTGTGGCAAAGGACATTTGCTGGTACCTTCTTGAGCCCCTTCCTGGTAATTCCCACCTTTGAGCATTTCCTGACCACTGCCAGGCACAATCACCTGTGTTCCAGCAGAACAAGCCCAAGTCCCAGGCTGTCTCCAGACCAGAGGTGCTCCAGCCCAGGAGCATCTCCATGTCTCCCCACACCTCAGTTGGCTCCTGGCACAGCTGGATCCCAGGCACAGGTTTCCCCTGCTCCCAAGTGTCCTCTGCCTCCTCTGCAGCACTTTGGCATGTGGCTGGTGGATCTGGCTGCACTTGCATGCCCATGGCTGTAATCTGCCATCACCACCACAGTTACCCTGACCCACCGGAGCCGCTGCAAGGATGCCTCTTCCCAATCTCCCCTGCCTGGACCATGGCTGCACTCTGGCTGTGTTTGCATGAACTGTTCCCTGCAGCCCTAATCGAGGTGCTAGGAGCTGTGAGAGCTGCAGGTGGAAGCTGAAGCGGTTTCCATAGCAGAGTCTCTGGAGTAACAGCACTGAGATGGGAATCAGGACAAGATGCTGTTTGGATGGAAGAGGAGGTAAGGAGGGACCGTCCTGCTCCTCCCCAGCAGGGTGGCTGCTGTGTGGTCTTCAGACTGCTTGGTTTAGGTTATAAGGGGTTAACTGAGGCTGCCATGAAATAACACAACACAGGAGCTGCCGCTTGTCCAAGGTCACCGCGTGTGATGGGATCCCCATGAGCCTCTCTCCATCCCGGACACCATCCTCACCCTGGCACAGCACCAAAGCGACACTAACCAGCCCCAGCCCCAAGCTCCTGCCTCCTCTCCCTGATTGACATCATGGAGCACAAGTGGATCCATCATGTTCTCCGCTTGGCTCTGGCCCCAGCACCATCACATGGACACAGGGGGGATCTCAACACCAGGTGCTGGTAAAGGACGTGGCCATGCCCAGGGGGACCTGCAGTGCCCAAGGCACCACTCCTGCTCCTCCTGAACCCCCTGGAGCTGGGCCCCAGGGGCAGGGGTGGGTCTGGGCCAGCTCCAGAGCAGGGATGAGCACAAGGAGCCTTCCCAGGACCCTTCTCCCAGGCACTCAGCAGCAGCATCGAGCTGTGACAAAGCCCCAGCACAGCCCCAGGCACCAGCACAGTGCGGGTTTGAGGTCTGGGGCCTCAGGGGGAGTCTCAACCTGGGGAGGCACAAACGAGGACCCTGGGGAGGGCAGGACCCTGCAGGGGCAGCAGCTCCCACCAACACCCTGCACATGGGGCTCTGCATGGCCAGTGTCACCCGGCACAGGCACAGCCAGTGTCACCATAGCACCATCCACCCCAGCACGCACCAGCACTGAGCCCCCCAGCACCCGTACCTGGGACAGCAGCGTGGGGCCCTCCATCTGGGACTGCATCAGCTGGTTCAGGCACAGGAAGAACCTCTGCAGCAAGCACTGGAACTCAGCAGCCTCCTTCCCCTCGTAGAGCCTGCAACAGCCAGAGGCACACAGGGACAGGCTCAGTGGTGACCAGTGCTGATGGGGGTGAGCACCTCAACAGATGATGCTCTGTTCAGCACCACCTGTGATCCCCATTCATCACACTCCTTGGTGACAGTTTCCATAGCTGAGTCCAGCAGCAGGACCCAGCACAGCCGCTGCTGGGCACCAGCACTTGACATGTGCACAGCGACCCGTACGAAAGGCTGCTGTCGCAGGTACCCCTCTCACACACACTCACATATGGACTCTTTGGGTTTTAAATAGACTTGCTCACAGTCCTGAAGCCCCAGAGTTCCAGCTCTGGGGCAGCAGCGTAGGAGGGACGTGGAGCTGCTGCAGCAAGGCCAGAGGAGGCCATGGAGCTGCTGTGAGTTGGAGGATTTCATCAGGAAAATGGGCCCAGCCCTTGAGCCAGACACACACACCACACACCCCCCCAAGACATTGGGCTCTAAGATCTCCCCTTACGGAGCCTTCTCCAGGTTGAACCAGCCCAGCTCTCCCAGCCTGGCTCCAGAGCAGAGCAGCTCCAGCCCTCGCAGCAGCCTCGTGGCCTCTCATTTACCTGCTCTGCCAAGAAAGGGTCAGTGTGGCACCAAGGAGACCTCCCTGCAGCCTAGAGCACAGCAGGAGCTACTGGGGACCCCAGTGACATCCCCATGGAGGAGGCCATTGGGGACACTCAGCAGCCGCAGGTTCCGGGCTGCACAAGCAGGTGGCTGGGGGACGGGGCAAAGGGGTAGCACTCACAGGGCACCAGGGGGGATGGGGACAGGAGAGGGGATGAGCAGGTCCGTGTTGGAGCCATGGGAGGATTTGGCTGCAGGAACAGGGGCTGAGAGAAGGGCTGTGAGCGGTGACCGGGGTGGTGAGGGGGGGATGCGGCCACGGGTACCCCCGTGTGTGAGGTCAACTCTGGGGTGACAACAGCACCTCCAGGAAACACCCCCCCCCCGCGTGCAGCAGAAGCAGAAGTGGCTGCAGGAACTGGCAGGGAGGAAGCAGTGAATGGGGATTGTGTCACTGCGTGTCACCAAGCCCCAGGTCCCTACCCGAGCCATGGGGGGCTCGGAGTTACCGTGGGGAGCACAGGACAGGTCCCAATGTGGGGATGGGCACGGGGAGCTCCACCAGTCCCTGCCTGCCTTGGTTCTGGTCCCTGGAGGTGCAGTGCAGCATCTCACATTCCCAAACCTCCTGCCCAGACCACGCAGCCCCTTCCCCAGGCAGTGACCATGGAGCTGCCCATGGGGCTCGGGCCATAAACCTCCTGATCCGACTGAGCTCCCTTCAATCACCTTCATCATCCTGCTTGAGCTGCCAGCGGCGCACCCAGAAACAGAGATGCAGCATCTGCAGCAGCTTACTGTAATTACAGCTAATTCCTTTCAATCACAGATGTGTACAAATTGTAGCAGCATTTAAAGCATTTAGAAGATCTGAGGAGCTCTTGTTATTGCGGTTGAGATCACCAAGATAAAGGGAAGATGAATGAAAGCACTGGCTGTCTGCAGGGAGCGCTTTGTGCCAGCCCTAACTCACAGGGTTGGGTGCTCCATCTCATTCACTTTCTGTGCCAGCAGCTCTGCAAGCTGGGGATTTCCTCTGTGTGGTGAGGAGGGAGATCCCTCCGTTGGATGCTGAAGCATCCAAGAGCTCTGGAGCAGCCGCCGGGCCCTGAGAGACCCCCTCGGAAGGGCTGCGTGGGGCATGAGGGTGATGGGAAGGGGCTCTGTCAGACCTGGCAGCAGGAGCTGCACGCACCTGCCAGTGATGGAGGAGACAGAGCAGGGGTAAAGGGGGCTCTGAGGGGCTGGGGGCTGCCAGAACCCTCCTCAGCTCCTCCCCATGAGCAGGGCACAGAGCACCAGTGGGACCACAGCACATCCCAGCACCTCTGTGCAGTGCTCAGGACCCGGGGGAGGAGCAGCCCCCGTGTCCCACTGACAACAGGCAGAGCCCGCGCCTCCCACTGCTCCCTGGGGACACTTCAGCTTTCAGTGCCGCATACTGGGAATGAAAGAGGAACAGTGACTCGGGGCTTCTGGTAACAGGGCGGTTGTGCTTGAACCCAGCACACGGCCTGGCTCATCACCTCCTCCCTGGCACGGCCCTGTTTTGTCAGCATGTACTGGAACAGGAACCCCATCCCTGTGGGGAACAAGTGAAACCAGGTCCTGTGAGAGCTCTGGAGGTCCCAAGCAGGGAGCTGTGACCTTGTCCTCAGCACCAACAAGGAACCATCAAGGCTCCCACCCCTTACACTGCTTACAACAGAACCACAGACTGGTTTGGAGTGAAGGAAGCTTAACGCCTCTCCAGCTCCAGCCCCTGCCATGGGCAGGGACATCTTCCACTGGAGCAGCTTGCTCCAAGCCCCATCTTGAACACTGGCCTTGAACACATAACCTGGCCATAATGGGGCAGCCACAGCTTCTCCGGGCACCCCTGTGACAGCGCCTCAGCACCCTCACAGGGAAGAGCTTCTGCCTCAGAGCTCATCTCAGTCTCCCCTCTGGCAGGTTAAAGCCATTCCCCTTGGTTTGTCCCTACAGACCCTTGTCCAAAGCCCCTCTCACAACCCCCTGTAGAGCTTGTGCTGAGCCAAGACAGGGAGGTTGCTGCCCAGGCTCCCCCTGCCATGCCTGGGACAGGCACCAGGGATGCTCCCTTGGCATAGGGACCCCATTGGACCCCTCCTGTCCTCCCCTGCAGGCCCCATTACCAGGGGATGATGCTCTGGCACATGCAGCATCAGCACCGGGGAAGGCGGCACCAGCACCAGGAGAAGTGGCACCAGCACCGGGAGAAGTGGCACCAGGACTGGGGGAAGCAACACCAGGACTGGGGGAAGCGGCACCAGCACCAGGGGAAGCAGCACCAGCATCAGGAGAAGTGGCACCAGGACGGGGGGAAGCAGCACCAGCACTTACTGGGCAAAGAGGTGCCGAGAGCGGACTATGAACTTGAAGATGTACTCCAAGGCCTTGAAGGTGCGCGGGAGCAGGTCACAGGGTTCGCCCCGGCTCACCTGCTCCATGTACTGCGTCAGCACTGACAGCAGTTTCCTGTGGGATGGGACACGTGTGGCCAGGGCTCAGCCGAGCAGCCTTTGGGATAGCCACTGAGCCGTGGCTCAGCTCCCACTGCCACTTCCCACATGTCATCCCCATCCCTCCCCGTTCCCTCTGTCCCATCCCCATCCCTCCCTGTCCCTGCTGGCACATCCCCATGTCCCGGCTCCATGCCCCATGCCCTGGCCGCTGGGTACCCACTTGTATGCGAGCGTGGCACTGAAGTGCTGGCGGATGTAGGCCTCCAGGATGGTGTTGAAGTGCTGGAACTTCCTGTCAGCCACCAGCCCCACGATGAAGACCTGGGGGCAGCGGGCACGGCTCGGGGTGAGCAGCAGGGTGCTGGGACATGACCCCCCATAGGGGCTGCTGGGGCCACCACCGCCCCCGCCCGCCCCCCGCTGACAGCATGGGCAGAACTCCGAGTTGGAAAGCCCAAAGTGAGCCTGAGCCCAGCGGCCACAGGACACTTCATGGGCAGCTGGTGCAGAGCTCGGACCATCACCAACCCATGCACTGTGTCCTCCAGCAGCAGCCCTGACCCCGACCCTCCCCTTGTCCCATCTCTGGGGTCACTCTTGTCTTGGTGCAGGAGAAATACCTTTGGCTCTTTCTGGGGTTGTCCCCTGTAGGGACAGTGTCCCACAGAGCCACAGCCCTGCCTGTGCAGAGGTCAGCCGGGCTCTATGGGCCCAGAGCACTGCTATGGAACTGGGGGCACTGCACGGCTCTGAGCACTGGTCAGGTCAGGGATCCCATCATAAACCCACTCCCGTCTGACCCGAGCCCATCCTGCACTGTCAGTGGGTCAGAGCCATGCTCAGCACACATGGGGATGCTGGTCCTACTCACCAGGGCATCAAAGACAAGTGTGTCATAGGCATCTATGTCCGAGTGCTCCATCATGATGGAGAACAAGGCATCCAGCGTGTCCTGCAGGAACTGCGCAGGACAGGAGGACTGTGAGCACAGGAGCAGGGAGGGGAAGATGTGGGAGGAAAGATCCCAGCACGGGGAGCTGGGGAAGTTCCCGGCTGTACCTTGATGACCTCCCCTCCATCCACGGTCATCAGCTTCTGGAGGTTCTCGGAGAGGAGGCTGGGCTTGGAGCGCCACTTGAGTAGCCCCAGGAGATTGACTGTGGGAGGAATGGGAGCGTCAGCACAGCTTCACCTGCTCCAGACCTGGATGGACCAACCTCGGCTCCCAGTGCCACCCTCAGTGCCAAGGACAGCCAGAGACATGGGGAGAGGCCCCATCCCAGGGGATGCAGTGCTGCCCCAGGCCAGGGGAATCATGAACTGGTTTGTGCTGGGAGAGAGCTTAAAGCTCATCCAGTTCCAACCCCTGCCACAGGCAGGGACACCTTCCACTAGAGGAACCTTGCTCCAAGCCCCGTCCAACCCAGCCTTGAACACTGCCAGGGATGGGGCATCCAGCCAGGAAGCTGCAGCTTCCCACAGTGACTGCTGCAGCCCTGAGGCAGGAGCATGCCTGGAACACTTGGATCCTGATGTTGTTTGTTCCCATTCCCCTGCCTCGGAAAACTAATGTGCTGCTGAAGCAGGAGGGCTCAGGAGACCAAGGAGCCAGAGAGAACTCTCACCCAAATGAGGAAAGGAAAATGATAAACCCTCTGAATTACAGCCCGGAGCGATGGAAACGCAGAGCTGGAGCACAGCACATCCCAACACCCCACGGAGCGGTGCTGGAGCAGCACAGCAAGCCCGGGTGGCCCCGACTACTTCAGCTGGTATTTCAGCGCTCTCCATCCCAGCTCTGCCGGTGTTCCCAGCATTCACGTGCAAAGGGAGAATCCTGGTGCAGCTCCCTGCCGCCAGGAAGTGCAGTCCGGAACCCAGGACTCACCGTTCTGGGTCAGTTTGGTGGAGCAGATGACTGTGGAGATCTGGAAGCTGTCCCGGGCAGACACGGTCAGGCCGGACGTGCTACTGCTCACACGGAAGGAGGAGCCGGAGAGGAGCCTGGGCTCAGACGGGCTCCGCACAGAGGGCAGAGCCAGGTACGCGCTGGTGTCCTCCAGCTTCCTGCTGTCCCCCTGCAGGGCAGATCACGGCTTCGCACTGGGCAGCACCACAGGAGCCCCATGGGATGGGATCTGACCCCACGTCATGTCCCTGTGCAAAGCGGACCAGGGCAGGGTGTTGGCAGAGCCACACATGGGCAACGGCGGTTCCCACTGATGGCATCCTCATGGATGGGATGTGGGAGCCATCCCAAGGGATGGCAGAGCCCAGTGCAGGCAGCAGAGGGTCTCACCCAACACCAGCCCCAACGGAGCATCTCACAGAGCTGTTCCCTGCTTATGCTCCACCGGGACCACTGACCAGAATGATGCTGCATTCCAGCCAGTGGCATTCCAGAAGGGCACAAGAAGTGGCAGGAAGAAGAGCTGGCAACATGGAGCAGCCTGGGGCTGGGAATGAAGCCCACGGTGGAGCCATGCCGCAGGGACAGTGGCATCACCAGAAGCAGCCCAATGTGGGATGCTCCTGTCATCAGCACCAGCCAGGGTCTCTCCATGGTGGCAAAACAACCTCTTTGTGTCCCTGCTCTCCAGCTGAAGAACTGAGAATTGGTCACACCCAGAAGGACTCACTGAGGCGACTCAGTGACCTGCCGCTCTCATCTGGGACATGTGGACGGCCCGAGAGCCGGACCCGGCTGCAGCTGCACCGCTCGCTTGAGGCTCGGTAATGGGGCATCCCCCCCACCCCTGCCTGAGCCCTGCTTCTGGAATGCTCCCTGCTGGCGGTCTCATGGAGAGCACGGAGCTGTGCGCTGCTGGCTGCTCCCGGAACTCCGCACGGCTTCCGAGGGCGGCTCAACGCGGCGCGTTATGGACTGGAACGAGATCGGGAGCTCCGAGAGGCTAAAGGCACGGAAACAGCTCCTGGCGCCGGGACCAGGCCCCTGCATCCGCCGGGAAGAGCAGAAGTCAGTGCGGGGAAGATGGAGCTTCCCCCACCCCGGGCTGAGGACGCTGCTGAAGGCGCCGGATCAGGAAGGGCAGCAGCTGCCTTTCCATAGGACAGCACCGAGGCGGCGGCGCAGGGGCTGCCCCCGACAGCAGCGGCAGGTCCCGGGGGTGCCCGGTGCTCCTGCGGCAGCGCGGGATGGAGGGGACGGGACCGGGTCTGCAGCCAGGGCAGCGCCTGAAGAACTGAGGGGGGTTGGCTCGAAAAGAGCAGGGAGGAGCGACAGGACTACAACTTTAAATGTGCGGAGCTGCTCTGGAGCCAGGCTGAGAGCCGGGGGGAAAGAAGGCTCTGGGGAGACCTTGGAGCCGCTCCCAGTGTCTGAAGGGGCTACAAGGAAGATGCCAAGAGGGAAACGCTGTGATGAAGAGGAAGAATTTCTCCATCAGACTCACGGAAGTGCTGGCTGAGCCTCAGCTGCCACAGCAGCAGTGAGACAGATCTGCTCACCCCAGGGAGATGCAGGGCTCGGGGAGGGAGATGCGTCTAACCTGGGAAAGTGGTCACATCACCAGGAGCAGCAGAGAAACCTGAGCTCAAACCAGAGCAGGCGAGGGGCTGGGGAGGGAATGGCCCGTCCTGGGGAGGATGGTAGCCCCACGGCCAGCAAGGGGCTGAGGTGGTGCCGCACACAGTGAGGAGGAGTTCTGAGTTCAGCCTTGTCATGCGGACCAGCTCAGACCTCCCTCTCCCCAGACCCAGTCTGGGATGGGGGAACACCAAGGCAAGGGGGGGCACCAAGGCGGGGGGGGGGGGGGGGGGAGGGAGAGCTTGTGGGGCCATTCTCACTCTGGCATCGGAGTTTGTTTTCCAAATGAATGGCGAGTTTTCCTTCCCCACATTCTCCCTCTGCTCTCCCAGAGGAAAACCCAAGCAGTTCCGCAGAGAACACTGCTGGTGAAGCCAGGCAATGTGCAGCAGACACCTGCCTGGGGACGTACCCTCCCACATCACCTACATCCATGTTACCTTTCTCTAAACAGAACCTGTCATTCCCAAGGGATCAGAGATTCTGTGCAGGGAGCATGGCAGGAGCCCCCGCCAAGGATAGAAAGGACAGGAGGAAGGCAGGGAAGGACTGGGAACCCTTTGGGGAATGTCAGGTACCTGCCACTAGCGCAGCAGCTCCAGCAGGGACCTGGACACAGCCCCAGGTGGGCAGCTGCCCCCTGCAGCATACCCACACCAATGGGGGTCCATGTCCCCATCTGTGTGTGTGTCTGTGTGTGTGTCCCCATACCTTGTACAGTATCAGGTCATGCTCCCCATCATGCAGTGTGGTGCCGTCTGCTTGCACCAGCTTCACAAAGGCCATGGAGAAGATTCGCTCGCTTTTGTCCTTGGCTGGGACAGAGAATGGGGTGAGGAGGAGTCCAAGGGTGGACACGCAGCATGGGCAGGGAAGAGTTTCTGCCCAAGAGCTCATCTCAATCCCCACTCTGGCAGGTTAAAGCCATTCCCCTTGGCCTGTCCCTACAGGCCCTTGTCCAAAGCTCCTCTCCAAGTTCCCTGTAACCCTTTCAGGCACTGGAGCTCCTCTCACAGCAGCTCCATGGCCTCCTCTGGCTTCACTCGAGCAGGAATTTCCAAAGCAAGGGGACACTCACAGTCACTGGAGGAGCGGTGCCGGAAGGTGAATCTCAAGTGGGTCTTGTGGACATCCTCAATGGGAACAGCAATCTGGGAGAGGAGATGGAGCCTGTGTGAGGAGCTGCACGCCTGGGCAAGATCCCTCACTGACATCTAAACCCCATGTTTCCCCATTGAGCCAGTGGTTCTGAACAGCCCCCAGTGCAATGCAGGGCTGGTGGTGCAAGACCACAGGCCCACGGGGAGCAGCAGCAGTGCAGGAACATCACCAGAGATGCAGCACCCAGTGTAGGGGCCCTGGGTCCCTGGGACACTGGCAGCATCTCGCTGAGCTGGGGACCCTGAAAGTCATCCCTGACGGGGACCCCCCACAGCAGCCGGGGCCTGCTGCTCCCAGTCCCAGGACAGACCTTCACCGTCTCCATCCAGCGATGGTGCCGCTGCTGGTAGTACACCACAGAACGGTACTCACTGGTCGGCCCGACCCCTGCGCCAGGGTAGATCATGTTCTGCGGGGGGGCAGAGCATGGTCAGGCCTTGGTGTTCTCCCCAGCCCTTGCTCACATCTCAGAGTCCTGCCTGAGCCCCCCAGCACTGCTGCCCCTTTACCTCCCCCTGCCCCAGCCAGCACAGGGACATTCTTGTGCCGTCACTTCCCAGCCAGGCTCAGAAGGCAGCAAAAGTCTTCCCCATCCCCATCCCATCCACCTCCACTGCCCTGGGAAGGGCATTGTCAGGGATAAAGAAGGAGGTGAGGCTGCCCATGGGACCCTCAGAAACCCACAGTCTGTCCCACTGGGCCGGCTGGGAATTATGTTTGAAATGGAAGGAAACAGCCTGGAGAGAACAGGCAATGTGCATCCCTGCGGCAGAAAATGGGGTCTGAACCTCCCCCATCCTCCTGAACCCCCCAGATCCCCCCCTCCTGCCTCTCCCATTGATGGAAAGCTGGGACGCCCCATCCCCAGGGGGGGCTGAGGGGTGGCTGCAGGTTCTGGCTATTCCCATGGGCAGGAGGAGGATTTCTTCTCTATCCCTTTCCACTATTTTCACAGAGCTTTATTCTCAAAGGCAGATACAGGGGCTCCAGTAACCAGAGAGGCTGCCCCAGTAACCAAAGGGGCTGTTCTAGCTGGTCCATGCTGGCACCAGCGCTGGCACCAATACACTAAGAGCCACTGCCCATGCCCAGCCTGTACCTGCAGCACGTGTCCCTCCTCGTCACACACGCACACCGTCACCTCCACGTTCTTCTGCGTCTTCTTGCTGCCCTTGTCGAAACTCACCCTGCACCAGTGTCAGGTAGATGTCGTTCCGGATGTCTCCTGCGGCAGCCACAGCAAAACCCACATGGAACTCAGGATCACACAGGAATCACAGCATGGGTTGGGCTGAAGGGATCTTAAAGCTCCTCCAGTTCCAACCCCCTGCCATGGGCAGGGACACCTTCCATAGAGCAGGTTGCTCCAAGCCCCTGTGTCCAACCTGGCCTTGAGCACTGCCAGGGATGGGGCAGCCACTGCTTCTCTGGGCACCCTGTGCCAGCGCCTCAGCACCTTCACAGGGAAGAACTTGTGCTTATCTCCAACCTGAACTTCCCCTGTTTCAGTTTAAACCCATCACCCCTTGTCCTGTTACTACAGACCCTGATGAAGGTCCCTTCCCAGCATCCAAATGTGGCTCCTCTGTGTGTTTCCCTTCTCCAGGCAGACGCTCCCATTAACAGCTCTCCAGACCCAGCATTGGTCTGGAAGCAGCTCGTGGCACCTGCCCATAATCAAACTCCTCCAACCCCAGGCACAACACAAGGGGCTTCCTCCCACTTGGATCCCATTTCTTTACTGCAGTGTGGGGCTGGGAAAGTCTTTGCTGGGAACGTTACATCAAGGGTTGCAAAGGAGAGCACGAGGGAGCTGCTGGAAGCCCAGAGCAGTGAAGGCCATGAGTATTTAACAGGGATTTGTTTCCCCGTGCAAACCCCACATCATCATGGCCATGTTTCCCTTTAGTTCCAAAGAGAAGCCACAAACCGTTATCAGCATCTCCAGCAGCTCCAGGGGCACAGCCCCGGCAGCGTGGCCAGGTCCCTCTCCAGTGGGGCTCCCCACAGCCCAGGCTGAGACCCCAGAGCCCACGCAGGGTCCCCCACCGCCGCTTGCCTGGCATGATGACCTCGGGGTAGCCCAGCTTGCGTGCCACCACCGTGCTGCGGTCCACGAGGTGCGGGTGCTGCTTCCGCACATGGCTCACGTCCCCCCACAGCACCTTCAGCGACACCCAGAACCCTGCCCAAGCCAGAGGTGGGATGTCAGCCCCAGGGCCTGGGCCAGCTCATCCCGAGCCGTGCCCGGCCACCAGCCCTACCTGGGTCCTGGCTCAGCCTCAGCTCACTGGGAGGTGGTTGTTCCCAGTGCCTGATCCCAGTGGCTGAGACAATCCACACACAGAGCCCCGGATGCACCCAGCACCAAAGCACATACCTGTGCCTGCTGCCATGTCAGCATCTCTGTGCCGGCAGCGTGGCATGTGGGACACTGGGGACATGAGGGACATGGGGGCTCTACCTTGTCCCTTGTGGTTGATGTCTTTCCCCTCCACTGCTTTCCTGATCATGTTGTGAAGAAAATCATTGTCAGCAGTGGCCCTGTGGACATCAGTGAGGGGTGACCTGGGGCAGGCCCCATCGAGTGTCCCACACACTGCTGCCCACAGACAAGCACCAGCACCCAGAGCACCCTGAGTCCCACTGGAGCCCTGGACCGGCCCCAGGACTCACAAATGCACAGGAATGAAGTGCTGCTTGTCCTCGTCGCTCTCACACTTCCCCTTGGTGATGTCCGTGATGTCCATCACTGCAGTGGCACAGAGGTGGTGGCACTGGGTGGCTGCCATGGGTGACACAGACCCGGTGCCAGGGTCCTCTGTGCAAAACCCTCCCAAAAGCAGCACTCAGGGCAATTGTGCCATAGTATTATAGAACCAGCCAGGGTGGAAAAGCCCTTTAAGCTCATCCGGTCCAACCATTCCCAGCACTGCCAAGGCCACCACTAACCCATGGCACTGAGGCCTCGTCTCCACAGTGTGTGAGCACTTGCAGGGATGGTGACCCCAGCACTGCCCTGGGCAGCCTGTTCCAATGCTGAGCACCCCTTGGGAGCCCCATGGAGCCAGACGGCCAAGGGGGGTTCTGAGGGACCTGGGCTGGGCAGCACTGGGGGTCTCTCCCCAGCAGACCCGGCTGTGGCCGCTGCCCTCACCCGAGATGCCAAAGGGGCGGCGGAGGCCGGTGCTGAGCTTGCAGCTGTGGCTCTCTCGCAGGTCCATGCGGCCCACCCGGATGATCTGGCACACCAGGAACAGCCTCTCCCGCTGCAGGTCCTTACTGCCCAGGTCCTGGTGGGGACAAGGGGCTGCGTGAGCCTGGCACTGGCAGCACCACATGGGGATGTGCCTCGGCCGGCACCGGCTCACTGTGGGGTACCCAGGGCATGTACAGTGGGTGCAGTGTCCATGCACTGCATCACCCCAAACCCAAGGGATGGAGACAGTAGGTTGGTGGAGACCAATGGCCTCATGGGGCACCCCTGGGCCAGGCAGTGCCCTGCGATGAAGCAGGTCTGACATGGTGCAGGGCTTGGTGGGGTGGCCACAGGCTCCAGCGCCCACTGGGGTCAGGTCCTGCAGGTGCTGCCCTGAGTGAGAGGCTTCCATGGGGCTGCAGCATGCGGCAGGGTCACGCTGCAGGACATGGGGTCACAACATCAGCAGCGAGCAGCAGCAGAGGTGGCAGAGCCAGGGGAGCTGGACCTGCTGATGCTGCTCTTAGCAAAGACCTTCTTGGCTCACCCGTGTATCCAGGGCTCCTCCTGGGCCCTCATGAGGGTCAGCTCAGCCCAGCCCTGCTGCCGCAGCAGGGAAAATGCTGCCTCAGCACCTCCCGCTGCACAGGAGCTGCTGCGGAGAGGGACGGAGCGGGGATGGGGGAAAGGACACCCAGAAACCCGCCACCGGGCAGGGGGCCTGCAAGGGCAGCCTCATGGTGAATGCCTCATCCTGGTGCCAGGAATGAGGTCTGTTCAGATATGGTGAGAGGAATGAGTAGCACAGAGAGAGCAGCATGGATATGGCTGCTCGCAGGGGACATGGGCTGCAGTGGAGCTTCAAGGGACCTGTGCATGGAGCAGAATGCGGCACCAGCACCAGCAGCTCTGCTCCCAAGGGGTCTGCACTCACCGTGAAGATGACCCTGAGGTTGTTGAGCAGCTCAATGTCCTGGGGCACCCCAGTGCTGGCCCAGCGGATCACATAGTTCTCGCTGCGAGGGAAAGTAATGGGGTGAGGAGCCCATGGAGGGGACCAGGCACCAGGACGGCAGCGCTGGGACTCAGTGTCTCTGTGCTGGGTGAGGCTGCCAACACCAGCCCATGAGCAAACACCACGGCAGGTCCCCTGCCAGCTCCCACCCCACACAGGGAGTGGCTGCCCCAGCGGTACTGGGGTCCGGCACAGGCGGGGTGCTGGGGCCAGGTCCCACCTGACGAGGCGCTGCTGGACCGGGTCGTAGAGCGCCAGCAGGAGCTGCGCCTCCTCACCGATGCTGCACACGAAGTTGCGCACGCAGAGGTAGACGCTGTGACAGAGGGACGCTGCCGGGCGGGCGCCGCAGCCCAGCACGCTCTGCTGCGGGCTCTGCTGGGGCACCGCGCTGTTAGTGCCCGGCACGGCCCCATGGCACAGCCCTGCGTGGGGCAGCGGGCCAGGACCTCACCATCTCCTCCTGGGTGCGCTGCATGATGGTCTGCGCAGCCTTCTTGTGCGCCTGGAACAGGCTGATGACACTGGTCCTGTCAGGGTCCAGGATGTTTTCATCCTCATCCCGCACCACCAGATCCAGCTTGAGGATCCTGCAGGGGACGGGATGGGGAGGGACAGGTCTGTGCATCCTGGGACCTGCCTGCCCACGCACAGACACAAGGGTGCAGGACGGAGGGTGATGGGTCTCCATGAGCAGCAGATCCATGGCAAGGGGACAAGAACGAGAAGCATCAGGCACTAGCCTCTGGCTCGGTGCCTTGCACAGCCACCAGCACGCTCACTGACCACCACAGGGCAGTGAGGACACTGCAGCAGAGGGGTGAGCTCCAGTCCCCCTCCACCCCGTCCCTGTTCTCACTTGTTGCCGTAGTCGATCTTGCTGGTCACCTCCTTCTTGAGCTGCAGGAGCTCATCCTTGGGCAGCGTCCCAGACAGCAGCTGCGAGCGCCACTCCATCAGCTCACACATCATCTGCCTCACACGACTGTACCGCTCCATGTGCCCTGCCTGTGGCAGCACCTGCGTCACCCCTGTGCTCCGGTGTCCCCAGGCCCTGCATCCCCCTGCTGCTCACCACATAGAGCTGCTTCCAGATGGTGGCCCACTCCCGCAGCGTGGTGGTGATCTCCTGCACCATGGGCATCTCAGTGGGGACCACGCTCTCCTCTACCCTGGGGAGGGGCACAGGGATCCTGGAGCCCTGCAGCACCAGGGATGGGCATCACCACCCACAGCCATGCCTTTGCCCATGCCCAGTACCTACCCCCTGTGCTCCACCAAGGCACCCTTCAGGTGGATGAGTGAGGCCGGGAAGATGCCCTGGGGGAGCCATAGCCATCAGCACCCACCCCGTGGTAGGAGATGGGCTGCGGTGGGTGCTCTCTGCACCAGGACCGGGGATCCCACAGAGGGTCCCAGCCTGGCCATGCCACAGGGTGCTTGGTGTGTGCCGCAGACAGGGACACCACAAACACCGCCGTGCCTGCACCCCCAGCACCTCTCACCTACCCAGGCAGCCCTGTTCCTGAGTGAGTACCCGCGGTACCAGCCTGCCAGAGAGGGAAGAGAACAGTGTCAGTGAGGCTTAGGGTGCACAGGGCAGGGTCAGGGTTAGGGAGCCCCTTACCCTCGGAGGCCTGCAGGATGTGCACAGTCTCTCCGATGTGCAGGGCGAGGTGATGCTCACTCGTGCGCGGGAAGTTCCACACGGCTGCAGGAGAGTGGAAGGGAGCCATGGGGGGCCCCAACTCGGACCCCCCCCCTCACCAGCACAGCCCCCCAGGCTCCGTGCACAGTGTCCCTTGCGGCATCCCATGGGCAGCCCCCCCCCACGGGAGGTAGCGCCACCCCGGTGGGCATCGCTCAGCCCCCAGACATGGAGCAGGGTCCCAACCCCACACAGAAGGGGTGAGACCCCCAGGCAGGCACGGAGCAGGGCGGGAGGGACCCTGATCCCTGCAGCACAGGGGACAGCAGGAGTGGGAGCGGGGCCGCGCCGGACCAGACTGCGTGGGCTGCCCCCGCCGCGCTGTGCCTGTGCTGTTTCTGGCGCCGGGGACGGCGGCGGCTCTGCCTGGCGGGGCCAGCGAGGGCTTTGGCCGCAGCCCGCGAGGTCAGTCTGCCGCGGCCGTGCTCGAATCTCCTGGGACACAGCGTGCGCCCGCCCCAGCCCCAGCCCCAGCCAAGGCCCGCCCGTCCTGCCCCTCGTGCTGGCCACAGCGCATCTGGAGCACCGGGAGTCCTGAGGTGCCACGGGACCCTCCTGCCCTCCTGCCCTGCCCACCGGGACCAGCACCAAGCCCCCAGTCCCCTTCCCACCCCCAGGCCCAGCCAGGGCCGGATTCCAGGAGGCACAAGCGGGACCCAGCCCCAGGGCTGCCCAGGACCCCGCGGGCTCAGCCCTGGCTCCAGTGCTGCGGCAGAGCAGAGGCAGGGCACAGGGGGGCACGGGCAAGGCACGGGGACAGCCCCGGCCAGAAACGGGAAGAGGAACAGGGCTGCCACGGCCAGTGCGGGGCACGGGGAGCAAGTGCTCACACAGGAATGGGGTAAGCTATAGAGGTGGCTCCGGGATCTCGCAGACACCACCTCAAGAGCAGCTCACCTATGTGCCAACAACTGCCTTAACACACTGAGCACCCCTCAGGTGGAGACTTCTGCCCCCCAACAGGCTGAGCCCAACCCAGACCTCTGCAGGGATCCTGTGACAAGTCCCTGCCCCACAGCTCTGCTCAGTCCCGCTCAGCCCCACAGTTCCCAACAGTTCCTCATCCTACCCAGCATCAGCCCTGCTCAGCCCCACAGCTCCCCATCCCACTCAGCATCAACCCCGCCTCAGGGACATGAGTGCTGCCATCACCAGCCCTTCTCAGCCCCGTCCCCAGGGACCCCATCACACACCCTACAGGCCCCCACTGGGTTCATTCTTGCCCCAGCACCAGCATCAGGGGCACACGGTCACCGCCTGCACCCCGGCACCGGTCACCATTGCCCAACCACCATCACCTGCCATGTCTCAGCCCACTGCTGCGGGGCCACAGGGTCACTGTTAGCATCGCCCAGTCCCACACCCCTCAGAGGAGCCCAAAGAAGCTGTGGCTGCCCCATCCCTGGCAGTGTTCAAGGCCAGGTTGGACACAGGGGCTTGGAGCAAGCTGCTCTATGGAAGGTGTCCCTGCCCGTGGCAGCGGTTGGAGCTGAAGGAGCTTTAAGGTCCCTTCAACCCAAACCACTCTGTGACAACACGATGCAGTGACTCACCCACGCCATACTTCTCCTCCTTGGTGGGCAGCCACGGGGCCATGGCCGGTGCCGTGGAGATAGGGTGCAAGGCGGCCGTGGGTTCCTCCTGCTGCCGTGCTGCTGCTGGGTCACGTGGGGCTCACCAGCTTGTGCAAACCTCCGGTTCCTCAGCGCACAGAGCGGGGGCTGCCAGGGCCCACCCGGAACGTGCTGGGGGATGGGGATGGAGCCCCCAGGGCCCCACCATGCACCCACCCAGGGCCTGGGCTCTGATGGGTCACTGGTGCTGACCACGGGGCGCCATGGGGCTGCTGGCCCCAGGTGATGCTGCTGCATGGTGAGATGCTGCAGCTGAGCACTGCTGCCAGAGCCCAGCAGAGCAGGACATGGGGCTGCAGCAGGGAGCAAGAGCAGCTCCAGACAAGAAGCACAGGGATCTCTGGGCTTGGACCATAGAATCCCAGACTGTATTGGAAGGGACCTTAAAGCTGCTCCAGCTCCAATCCCCTGCCACGGGCTGGGACACCTTCCATAGAGCAGCTTGCTCCAAGTCCCTGTGCCCAATGTGGCCTTCAACACTGCCAGGGATGGAGCAGCCACAGCTTCTCAGTCTGCCCTCTGGCAGGTTAAAGTCATTCCCTCTTGTCCTGTCCCTGTTGGGCCTTGTCTAAAGCTCCTCTCCAACCACACTGCTCTGGGCAACCACTGCTGGGACATGGCCTCAGCCTCCCCACCCGGGGATGCCCTCTCTCATCCCTTGGTGCACAAGGCTCAACAGTGCAAGTGCCGGTGGGGTGCACAGCAGCACCCAGGGCTCTGTGGGCCAGTGACCAGCCCTGAGCTGTCGGCAGCACCGGGATGGGGAGTGAAGCAACGGTTCAGCATCAACCACTTCCTTCCTCCCACAGGCTGCACACTCCCTGGCCATGGGGACCGGATGCTCCCCCCCGTACAGCCTCAGGAGCCCCAGGCCCCTGGACCTGCCCTGGCCGGGCTGCTGCCCTCACATCTGCATCAGAGCCTTGAGGCAGTGCCAGGCTCCTTCCTTGTGCTGTCCCCCCCAGCCCAAGCCTGCTCCTCAGCCTGGCTGCAGAGCAGAGCTGCTCCAGCCCTCACAGCAGCTCCGTGGCCTTCTCTGGCCTCACTCCAACAGCAGTATGCTCCTCTTGTGCTGCTGCCACAGAGCTGGATCAGGACTGCAGGGGGGGACTCCCCTCCACACAGCAGAGGGGCAGGATCCCCGCACTGAGCTGCTGCTCACGCTCTGGGGTGCAGCCCAGCACACGGAGGGCTCTGGGCTCAAGCACTCGTTGAAGCCGGGTGATGGGGAGCTTCTCCTCACCCAACATTCCCAAGTCCTCCTCCTCAGGGCTGCTCCATCCCTTCACCCCCCCGCCTGGGTTTGTGCTGTTGATTGCCCTGACCCAGGTACAGGACCTCGCACTTGGGGAGCTGCGGCTGGAGCCGGTGAGGGACAGCGGGGCAGAGCTGTAACCGGTAACCACAGCCAGGCCCAGGGCATCCTTCCCGGCGGCAGCCGGGAATCCGAAGTCCCGGGACCCGCAAGGAACCGCCCGGTCCCTGCCCGCTACCCCCGCGCCGGTGGGAGCTCTGTGCCCGGGCCGGGCCGTTGCCGGTCTGGCAGCTCCACCTGCCGGCCCCGCCGCCGCACGCCGGGAGCCCCCGCGAGCGGAGAGCGCCCGCTCTGGGCGTGGGTCCCTGGCACCGGATGCACAGCACAGGCACCGGGAGTCCCGCACAGGCACCAGGACGCTCGGACGGGCAGCGGGATGCCCAACACCGGAACGGGGATAACCGGACCGGCACCGGGACGCTCGGACCGGCACGGGGACGCCCAGTACGAGGTTGCCCCGCACCGAGATGTTCAGAGAGGCACCAAGGCACCATCGCACCCAGGGCCGGACCGCGCCCCGGGCCCGCGGCGGAGGAACGGCGGCGGAGGAACGGCGGCGGGGGAGCGCGCCTGGTGGTAAGGCTCGGTGCGGTCCCGGTGCGGTCCCGGTGCGGTCCCGGCGCGGTCCCGGTGCGGTCCCGGTGCGGGGTCGCCCCAGGATCGGGTCCCTGCGCTCGTTCCAGTCACACACGCACCGGGCCCCGCGTCCAACGGCAGTTGGGCTCCGCCCCTGGGCGCTGATTGGCTGCCGCGCGAAGGACCACGTGACAGAGGCACCGTCACCTGACCGCCTCCCGAGGCTGGGCCCGAGGCGGCGGCGCGCGCAGGTGAGCGGTGTCCGGGACGGATCCGAACCGGAACCGGAGCCACGGCTCGGGGGGGCTGCCCCGGTTCACCCGGCCCCGACCCGTCCGGTCCCGGTGCTCTGTGCCCGTCCGATCCGGTCCGTCCCTCACCGCTGTCCCCCCGGCCCGGCCCGTGCTGTTCTGTCCGTCTGCCGGGACCGGCCCCGGGCTGTCCGCGCTGTCCCGCGCCCCCGCCCGGTCCCCGTGCACAGCCCGCCGCGGTTCCCCACCTGCGTTCCCCTTGTCCCCGCATCCCCAGTCGGATCCCCTGCCTGTCCCTGCCCGGTCCCCTGTGCGCCGCAGGTTCCTCCTCCCCGGTGTAAGGGGCCGGTGGGCAGCACCGGGCTCCTCCAAGGGACGTGGGCGAGGGGAGATCAGCCCCTGCCCGGCCCGGCCCCGCTCCACCTCCCCACCCCTGCAGCCTCGGCGCCGTGTCCTCGCTATGGCCGGCAACGGGGCCCCGGGGTCCGCGCCCCGGAGGAATGGCCCCGGCCCCGCGCTGGAAAAGGAAGAGGAGGAGGAGGAGCCGGCGCTGGGCTGCGATGGCGACCTGGAGGTGAACCCCTACGATGGGCTGCCCTTCTCCTCCCGCTACTACGAGCTGCTGCGGCAGCGCCGGGACCTGCCTGTCTGGACCACCAAGTACAGCTTCATGGAGCACTTGGAAGGCAACAGCGGCATCGTCCTGGTGTCCGGGCCCCCCGGCACCGGCAAGAGCACCCAGGTGAGCAGGGCTGTGTTGTGGTTCTGCTCAGTGGGATCCCGGCACAGGGATGCGCTTCCCATGCTCTTTCACCCTGTGGCATCGTCTCGCTTGGGGGCACAGGGGTTGAGAGGCCCCACAGACGCTGTGCCCAGCGGTGAGCCCGGTATGGGGCTGCTGCAGAGCCTGGTAATGCCAGGATGTGCCAGAGCAGGCTCTGGAGCCCTGGGCAAAGGCTCGGCACAAGCTGGGAGCAGGGCACAGCACAGGACGTGGCTGCAGGGCCAGGGTGCTTCCAGGTGCTGGTTCTGTTGACAGCCCTGGGGCGGCATCGGAGTCACCGTCAGGCAGACTTTGGCCAGGGGAGGGATCTGCTGGGAGCTGCCGGAGCCATTGGGCTGGGTGCACACTGCGTGCTGCGTGGCAGCCACCAGGCTTGGGGCTGTGGGTGTTGGCTCCAGGGCCCTGTGCCCAAACCACCTCCCTTGGGTGTGATCCTGTGGCACCAGCCAACTGCAGGGTGCCAGATTTCAGGACTAAAGCCTTTGTGCAGGGCCTGGCCTGGGCTGGCCCCGGGGCTGAGCCGCCTTTGGGACATCCCTGCTGCACCCTGAACAGCCCAGGGGACATGGCTCCATCCACACAGAGCAGCTGATCCCACACTTTGGTGCCCCAGCACCCCTCAAACATGGTGTTCCCAACCAAAATGGGAAGAGGTGATGCACAGGCCACATCCCTTCCCCATTATCCTGGCCAAGAGACACCCACATGGCCCCGGGACTGTCCTGCACTGCCTGGCAGGTGCTTGGGCAGTGGCTGCTTCTGAGCGCTTCCTGCCCTATCTCTCACATGGGGTTTCCTGGGACGCTGTGGTGTGATGCCTCTGGCCCCATACGAGGATGCTGGAGCCCGTGCCCTATTCCTGCAGCTGCTGCAGGGTCTGGGTCTCGTAGGCACATTGCTCCAGTCCAACTCCATCCATGCTGGTAATAACAGAGCATGGTGGGACCTGCACCCAGTGCCCCTGTCCAACCGGCTCCTGCTGACCGCAAGTTAAAGCATGTTCTGAAGGATGTTGTCCAGATGCCTCTCGAGCCCTGTCACGCAGACATGGAGGCTCTGGTCTGGCTGAGCTGGTGGCTTTGGCCGCACATACCCCCCCAGCCCTGCTTTTTCTTGGGGAGGTGGAAGCAGAGCTGTTGTCCCTTGTCCTTAATGTGAGAGCTGGGGCCATTGTGTCCTGTAAGGAGGTGGAAAGCTTCAGGCATGGGGTGGGGAGGTTTTGGGCTCATTTGCATGTTGTTGAGGTGCAGAAGTGACAATAACAGAGAGGAGAAAGTCCTGCCTGGACTGTTGTGTGCTCCTGGATGGCCTCAACAGCCAGATCCCTGGGGACTGCCCTGGGTGAGGTATTGGAATAGGTGTCCTAGAGAAGCTGTGGCTGCCCCATCCCTGGCAGTGTTCAAGGCCAGGTTGGATGGGGCTTGGAGCAAGCTGCTCTAGTGGAAGGTGTGCCTGCCCGTGGCAGGGGGTTGGAGTTGGATGAGTTTTACGGTCCTTCCCAATCCAAACTAGGCTGGGATTTAAATGACTCAGGAGCACAGTGGGCTCTGCTTCATGATGAGGATGGGAAGGGAACGTCCCAGTGCTCAGGGCCGTGGGTGCTCTGTCCCGCTCCCTGAGCAGCATCCTTCCCGCTGCAGATCCCACAGTGGTGCGCAGAGTACGCCCTGTCCCTGCAGTTTGCCCATGGGCTGGTGGCCTGCACCCAGCCCCACAGCCTGGCTGCCCTCAGCCTCTCCCTGCGTGTGGCGGACGAGATGGACCTGAACCTGGGCCATGAGGTGGGCTACTGCGTGCCCCACGAGGACTGCTGCACCACCGAGACCATTCTCAGGTACCGGCCCCGGGGCCTGCACCGGGGCTCTGGTTACACCACACTTTAATCCTGCTGAGCGCCGGCTGCAGGGTAATCCCTTAATCCAGCCTGGCCTGGTTGGGAGTGCCGGGGGGGTGGCGCTGGTGGCTGCCGGGGGGGAGCTCCTGCGGGTGGGGTATGTGGTGTGTGCCGTGTGTCACTGATGGGGTGGTCCATGGCAGGTACTGCTCGGATGAGATGCTGCTGCGGGAGATGACATCAGACCCGCTGCTGCGGCAGTACGGAGTGGTGGTGCTGGACGAGGCACAGGAGCGCACGGTGCCCACGGATGTGCTGCTGGGGCTGCTCAAGGATGTGCTGCGCCAGCGCCCCGCGCTCAAGGTGGTGGTGGTCACCTCACCAGCCATGGAGGAACGGCTCTGTGCCTTCTGCGGGGACCCCCCTGTGGTGCGGGTGCCGGCGAGGGGTGACCCCCCAGTGCTGCTGTACCGGGACCCACTGGCGCGCAGCCGCATCACCGCTGCCTGCCAGGCAGTGCTGGACATCCACCGGCGGCAGGAGCCTGGCCACATCCTGCTCTTCATGGCCAGCGAGCAGGTGGGGGGCACCATGGCATATGGGGACTCTCTGTGACACAGGGCAGGGAAGGGTCTGGGGACAGGACAAGGGGGAATGGCTTTAACCTGCCAGAGGAGAGAGTTGGGTGAGGTGCAAGGCAGCAGTTCTTCACTCTGAGGGTGGTGGGACACTGGGGAAGGGGTTGATTGGAGAAGCTGTGGCTGCCCCATCCATGGCAGTGCTCAAGGACACAGGGGCTTGAAGCAAGCTGCTCTGGTGGAAGGTGTCCCTGCCCACGGCAGGGGTTGGAGCTGGAGGAGCTTTAAGGTCCCTTCAACCCAAATCATGCTGTGATTCCATGATCCCTCTCAGCTGTGTGTGGGGAGCCCCAAGGATGCAGGAGCTGCTGGGGTTAAGCTGCAGGAGCTGGGCTCTGCTGCGAAGGGTCCATGCGGGTGCAGGGCCCCGCTCAGCTCTGTTCCCCCCTGTAGGAGATCATCGAGGCGTGCAGTGCGCTGCAGGGGGAGGCAGCAGCACTGCACCCGGGGCTGGGCCCACTGCTGGTGCTGCCACTGCACCCCGGCGTGGGCCGCGCCGCGCAGAGGCTCTACGAGGGGCTGGAGGAGGGCGGCCGCGAGCGCCGTGTCATCGTCACCCATGGGCTGGGTGAGGCCTCCTTCTCCATGGGCGGCATCCGCTTCGTCATCGACACTGGCCTGGAGCTGCGCAGCGTGAGGAGTGGGATGGGATGGGATGGGATGGGATGGGATGGGATGGGATGGATGGATGGGATGGGATGGGATGGGATGGGGAGACAGGCCATGGTGATTCTGGGGAGGGGACAGCATGGAAGTGTTGTTCGGGGTCATTTGCTCAGTCCAGACCCAGGCCGGGGGATACTGTGCAGGGCACAGGACCTGCCCCAGGCCTTGGCGGCTGCACCAGCAGAACAGAGGGACTGGGGGGCAGGGGGGGCTCCTCTGTGCAGGTCGTTTCTAACCTCCCGTGCACTCCAGGTCTACAACCCGCGCATCCGGGCAGAGTCCCAGGTCCTGCGGCCCATCAGCAAGAGCCAGGCACAGTCACGCATGGACCGAGCCACCGGCAGCCCCCCGGGTGAGACCTCAACCATGCCTAAACCAGGGGGATCCATCCCTGTGGGGGTTCTGGCACTGCTGGCGCAGGCTCATGGCCCTCTCCCCAGGCACCTGCCTGCGCCTCTACTCAGCGGCCTTCTATGAGCAGCGGCTGCCACCCAGCCCTGTGCCCCACTGTCAGCGAGACCAGCCTCAGCCGCCTCGTGCTGCTGCTCAAGCGCCTGGACATTGCTGACATGGGCCAGTGCGACTTCCTTGACCGGCCAGGTACGGCCCGGGGCTGACAGGGACTGGAGCCATGGCCATGACCCTGCCTGCAGCCTGGCTTGGCCTGGGGAGGGGCTGGAGGGTCCCATAGGTGCAGGAGGAGCATGGGGGGGCTGCCTGCTGCTGCAGCTGCTAACCCTGCTGCAGCCCCCGAATCACTGATGCAAGCACTGGAGGACCTGGATTACTTAGCTGCACTGGACGATGATGGGAACCTGTCGGAGGTGGGGATCATCATGTCGGAATTCCCGCTGGACCCTCAGCTGGCCAAGGCACTCATCGCATCCTGCGAGTTCGACTGTGTGGAGGAGATGGTCAGCCTGGCTGCCATGCTCACCGGTACCGTGCAGGGGGGCTGCAGCCCCCGGGCCAGCGCTGGCTGGGGTGGTGCTGGGGACCCATGGTGACATTCCCTCTGCTCCATCCCAGCCTCCCCCTGCTTCCTGCCGCCTGCCATGCACATGGAGGAGGCCGTGACCATGCACCGGCGGGCCCTGCTGCACCCAGACGGAGACCACTTCACTCTCATCAACATCTTCAATGCCTTCCAGCAGCGTGAGTGCAGGCCGGGGTGTCCTCAGCTCCCCCCCTCCATGTCCCCAGCTCTCCCTTGTATCCTGAGCCCCCTGCTCCTTTTGGGACCAAGCCCTGCAGCCACATTCATGACCCCTTCAGTGCCCACCCCAGCTGCGGGAGGGTCCCAGCCTAGGACCCTCCTCTCTGCTTGGTCATTGTCCCCTCTTCGTTGAGGGAATGCAGCGTGTGGGAGCTGCAGTGTCTGGTTTCATGGCTCAGGACTGCCCAGCCCAGCCAGGCCACCCGCTGGGGTTATTTCTTGCTCAGCCACGTCCCCAGGGTGCTGAACCTGTTCCCATGGTGCTGTCTTCATGGTGCTGTCCTCACTGTCCCCATTGGTGCTGTCCTTGTGGTGCTGTCCCGCAGATGAGGCGGACGAGGGCTGGTGTCGCAAGCACGCAGTGAGTGCGGCTGCACTGCGGCTGGCTGGCATCGTGCGCGCAGAGCTGCTGGAGGTCATGCAGCGCATCGAGCTGCCTGTATCCCCCCCCGCTTTTGGCACTGACGCC
The DNA here is from genome assembly GCA_017639245.1 of Myiopsitta monachus. Taxonomy (NCBI): domain Eukaryota; kingdom Metazoa; phylum Chordata; class Aves; order Psittaciformes; family Psittacidae; genus Myiopsitta; species Myiopsitta monachus. The sequence goes on along the minus strand of CM029917.1, from coordinate 117,490,208 downwards.
AATGTGCGCAACATCCAGAGAGCCCTCATCTCCGGATACTTCCTCAAGGTGGGACAGGGGCTGCGGGGTCCGGCTGCAGATAGGAGGGGGGTAATTCTGTCCCCGCTCCCATCCCATGTGCTCTGCAGGTAGCCCGGGACATCGACGGCTCCGGCAACTACGTGATGCTGACGCACAAGCACGTGGCCCACTTGCCCCCTGCCAGCTGCTACCTGCTGCGGCAGCCCCCCCGGCGCCTGCCCCCGTGGGTGCTCTACCACGAGTTCACCATCTCGCAGGACAACTGCCTGCGCGTGGTCTCGGAGATCCAGCCGCAAATGTGAGAGCCGGTGGGATGAGGAGCTGGCCCTGGAGCACAGTGGAGCCCTGGGTCACCCCAGGTCACCCCTTGTCCCTGTCCCGCAGGCTGGTGGCGCTGGCACCCCAGTACTACCTGAGCAACCTCCCACCCAGTGAGAGCCGCGACCTGCTCATGGCGCTGCGGGAGGAGGTGGCGGCTGCGGAGGACACGCCAGTAGTGCCCACACCACTGGGACCAGCGCCTGGCGGCGGGGATGAGGATGAGGATGAGGACAAGGAAGTGTGTGTGCTGCAGTGAGCCGCAGCTGCCGGAGCCCCGGGTCGGGGCTGCCTGTGCTTGGCCGGGACCCCGGGGAGCGGGGAGCCCCGGGGGGGCTGCGGTGCTGACCCCATCCATCACCAGGAGGTATGGGCCGGGTTATGGGTGCCGCAGCAGCAGCAGCGCCGCGGACACCGGGACCGGCCCCGGGACAGAGCCCAGGCCGGGGACCACCGGCCCCGAGGAGTCGCGCAGGGAACCCCCGGCTCCATCAGCCCGCGTTCTCCGGGGGCTGCCGTGGGGCTGGGGCCGTCCCGTGCTCCCCCGTACCGGAGGAGCAGTGCCAGGGGCCGCTCGTGGGTCTCTCCTGTATAAAGTTCTGCGACCTTTGCCGCCGGCCTTGTGTCCGTCCCTGCAGCTCCACCGGCGGCGGCTGCTCCTGCCCGCGGGGCAGGGTCCCGCAGCCCGCGCCGGTGCTTTCTGACCGTGCGGCGCCCGCGCCCTGCTCCCGCCGCCTCCGCCGCGGCCGCTGACGCGCCGAGGGCAGCCCTGGCCTTTGCGCCGGGTCTTCCCCGCCGCGGGCGCAGCTCTTCTGCAGAAGCGAAGGGGAAGCTGCGGCCGCGGGTGGGTGGGAGCGGGATGTGCACCCGGTGAGCACAGCCAGTGACTGCACCCACTGTGTGCGCCCGGTGAGCACAGCCAGTGACTGCACCCACTGTGTGCATCCCGTGCGTGCGCCCGGTGAGCATAGCCAGTGACTGCACCCACTGTGTGCACCCGGTGAGCACAGCCAGTGACTGCACCCACTGTGTGCGCCCGGTGAGCACAGCCAGTGACTGCACCCACTGTGTGCACCCGGTGAGCATAGCCAGTGACTGCACCCACTGTGTGCACCCGGTGAGCATAGCCAGTGACTGCACCCACTGTGTGCATCCCGTGTGTGCGCCCGGTGAGCACAGCCAGTGACTGCACCCACTGTGTGCATCCCGTGTGTGCGCCCGGTGAGCACAGCCAGTGACTGCACCCACTGTGTGCGCCCGGTGAGCACAGCCAGTGACTGCACCCACTGTGTGCGCCCGGTGAGCAGAGCCAGTGACTGCACCCGCTGTGTGCGCCCGGTGAGCACAGCCAGTGACTGCACCCACTGTGTGCGCCCAGTGAGCACAGCCAGTGACTGCACCCACTGTGTGCGCCCGGTGAGCACAGCCAGTGACTGCACCCACTGTGTGCATCCCGTGTGTGCACCCGGTGAGCACAGCCAGTGACTGCACCCACTGTGTGCGCCCGGTGAGCACAGCCAGTGACTGCACCCACTGTGTGCATCCCGTGTGTGCGCCCGGTGAGCACAGCCAGTGACTGCACCCACTGTGTGCACCCGGTGAGCACAGCCAGTGACTGCACCCACTGTGTGCATCCCGTGTGTGCGCCCGGTGAGCACAGCCAGTGACTGCACCCACTGTGTGCACCCGGTGAGCACAGCCAGTGACTGCACCCACTGTGTGCACCCGGTGAGCACAGCCAGTGACTGCACCCACTGTGTGCATCCCGTGTGTGCGCCCGGTGAGCACAGCCAGTGACTGCACCCACTGTGTGCATCCCGTGTGTGCGCCCGGTGAGCACAGCCAGTGACTGCACCCACTGTGTGCATCCCGTGTGTGCGCCCGGTGAGCACAGCTGGTGACTGCACCCACTGTGTGCATCCCGTACTTGCGCCCGGTGAGCAGAGCCAGTGACTGCACCCACTGTGTGCATCCCATACTTGCGCCCGGTGAGCACAGCTGGTGACTGCACCCACTGTGTGCACCCGGTGAGCATAGCCAGTGACTGCACCCACTGTGTGCATCCCGTGTGTGCGCCCGGTGAGCACAGCCAGTGACTGCACCCACTGTGTGCACCCGGTGAGCATAGCCAGTGACTGCACCCACTGTGTGCACCCGGTGAGCATAGCCAGTGACTGCACCCACTGTGTGCATCCCGTGTGTGCGCCCGGTGAGCACAGCCAGTGACTGCACCCACTGTGTGCATCCCGTGTGTGCGCCTGGTGAGCATAGCCAGTGACTGCACCCACTGTGTGCATCCCGTACTTGCGCCCGGTGAGCACAGCCAGTGACTGCACCCACTGTGTGCATCCCGTACTTGCGCCCGGTGAGCACAGCCAGTGACTGCACCCACTGTGTGCATCCCGTGTGTGCGCCCGGTGAGCATAGCCAGTGACTGCACCCACTGTGTGCATCCCGTGTGTGCGCCCGGTGAGCACAGCCAGTGACTGCACCCACTGTGTGCACCCGGTGAGCACAGCCAGTGACTGCACCCACTGTGTGCATCCCGTGTGTGCACCCGGTGAGCACAGCCAGTGACTGCACCCACTGTGTGCGCCCGGTGAGCACAGTCAGTGACTGCACCCACTGTGTGCGCCCGGTGAGCATAGCCAGTGACTGCACCCACTGTGTGCGCCCGGTGAGCACAGCCAGTGACTGCACCCACTGTGTGTGCCCGGTGAGCACAGCCAGTGACTGCACCCACTGTGTGTGCCCGGTGAGCACAGCCAGTGACTGCACCCACTGTGTGCGCCCGGTGAGCACAGCCAGTGACTGCACCCACTGTGTGCATCCCGTGTGTGCGCCCGGTGAGCAGAGCCAGTGACTGCACCCACTGTGTGCATCCCGTGTGTGCGCCCGGTGAGCACAGCCAGTGACTGCACCCACTGTGTGCACCCGGTGAGCACAGCCAGTGACTGCACCCACTGTGTGCATCCCGTGTGTGCGCCCGGTGAGCACAGCCAGTGACTGCACCCACTGTGTGCACCCGGTGAGCACAGCCAGTGACTGCACCCACTGTGTGCATCCCGTGTGTGCGCCCGGTGAGCACAGCCAGTGACTGCACCCACTGTGTGCATCCCGTGTGTGCGCCCGGTGAGCATAGCCAGTGACTGCACCCACTGTGTGCATCCCGTACTTGAGCCCGGTGAGCACAGCCAGTGACTGCACCCACTGTGTGCATCCCGTACTTGCGCCCGGTGAGCACAGCTGGTGACTGCACCCAGTGATTGCACCCAGTGTGTGCATCCCGTGTGTATGCCTGGTGAGCACAGCCAGTGTGCGCATCCCATGTGTGCACCCGGTGTGCATCCAGCTCCTGCTCCCTGGGATTGGGATCCCGTGCTCTGCCACAGCAAGGAGCCCGCATCTCTCCTGAGGTCCCCTTCAGCTTTCCAGCAAGTCATAGAATCACATAATTGGACTGGCTCGTGTTGAAGGGAACTTAAAGCTCCTCCAGTCCCAGCCCGTGCCTGTGGCAGGGGCACCTTCCACTAGAGCAGCTTGCTGCAAGCCCCTGTGTCCAACCTGGCCTTGAGCACTGCCAGGGATGGGGCAGCCATAGCTTCTCTGGGCACCCCCTGACAGCGCCTCAGCACCCTCACAGGGGAGAGCTTCTGCCGCAGAGCTCATCTCAGTCTCCCCTCTGGCAGGTTAAAGCCATTCCCCTTGTCCTGTCCCTACAGGCCCTTGTCCCAAGCCCCTCTCCAGGTTTCCTGCAGCCCCTTGAGGCACTGGAGCTGCTCTGAGGTCTCCCCTTCAGGAGCCTTCTCTTCTCCAGGCTGCCCCAGCCCCGCTCTCTCAGCCTGGCTCCAGAGCAGAGCTGCTCCGGCCCTCACAGCATCTTCCTGGCTTCCTCTGGGCTCGCGCCAACAGCTCCACATCCCTCTTGTGCCTGGATCAGGACCGCAGGGGGGTCTCCCCTTCACGCAGCAGAGGGGCAGTATCCCCTCCCTGAGCTGCTGCTCATGCTCTGGGAGTGCAGCTCAGCACACGGGGGGGTTCTGGGCTCAAGCACACGCTGAAGCCAGGTCATGGGGAGCTCCTCCTCACACAGCTCCCCAAGTCCTTCCCTTCAGGCTGCTCCATCCAGTCTCCCCAGGCGATTTGACGTGGGGGTTGTGCTGACCCAGCAGCAGGACCTTGCCCTTGGCCTGCCTGAGCTCCACGCATTCCATTCCTTTACTGGGTCCCATCACCAAGGGCTGAGCTACTGCCTGGGGGCTGGGATCCCATAATGGATGCTCTGGTCTGGGAGCTGAGCTCCAGCCCTGCCCCAGGATAAGACCCCCCACTGCCGTGGGTGCTGCATCCCACCAGCCACACACCCCACCCCCCTGTCTCCCTCCTTCCCTCCCCGCTAGCCCACACATAGGACTTTGCTGTTCCAGGGAAGGGGCCTGGAGGCCCTGTGGCCCTATCCCTTCCGCAGTGCCTAGAAGGTCACCCCTCCTCTGTAGCCTCCTCCGAGCCCCAGCTTCCCCTTCGCTTTCTAGGAACCACAGAACCGGAGTGGCCGGGAGCAGCGGGAGCCTGCGGGAGCGGCTCACACCTCCTCCCCCCGGGGTACCTGCCCCGGTACCGGGCCTGTCCCGTACCCTTGCCCCACACCAGTGCCCGGTGCCTTCCGGGGGGAGCAGAGATGCCCCCCATCCCTCAGCCGTGTGGAGGAGCAGGCAGGATGCTTGTGGGGACAGGAAAGAGGAGGCTGGGGGCTGTGGCTTCCTCTGTCCCTGCATCACTGCCCTGGAGCAGCATCCCATGGGATAAGTGGCCGGAGCAGCCCTGAGAGGGGAGGGAAGGGATGAGACACCCCGAGTCCCTGCAGGGACAGGTTCCTCCCATTGGCGACCCACCACAGCCCCACCGGCCAGGGCCTTGCTCCAGACTGGACCCCCGAGACAGGCGCTGCTGGATGTCGGTGGTCCCTTCCCCACACCTGCTCCCACTGTGTCTGGGCTGTGGGTGCTCCTTGCGGTACACGGTGATGGGCAAACCCTCGCTCCTGGGGTTCCCTGTGCGAGCTGGGATCACTCGGGGCTCCGGCACCAGCCCGGTGCCAGCGCTGCCCCTGTGCCGAGGGGCTGCCAGTCCTGTCCTGACGCCCGGCGGTGCCCCGGCAGGCAAGTCCCGGCGAGGGGCCGGGGGCTGAGCGGCCCCGGCGCGGCTCCACCCAGAGCGGGTTTTCTCCTTTATCCTCTTCTGAGAACCGGGGCTGCGGTTTGGCCGCACCTTGGGGAGCCCCGCAGGGTCCCGGCTCCCTATAAACCGTCCGCGTGTGCCCCCAGCCCAGTCTGAGACCCGGAGCAGCGCACGCCGCTGGAGAGGTGAGAACAGTGTGAGGTGCTGGGGGTGCTGGGGGTGACGGGGGTGATGGGAGGTACCGGGATACCGGCAGTGCTGGACGTGCTGGAGGTTCTGGTGCTGCAGCCCAGGTTTTTTGGGCACCAGGGAAGGTGCTGCCCGGAGGGGACAATGCAGCCACTGCTTGGGGCTCACCAGTGAGGCTGCAGTGGTAAGGGTTCCATCAGTGCGGCTGCCCCACGCTGCATTGCTCGCTCAGGGCTGTGGGGTCCTGCTGCCTGCACCCCAGCTCGACCAGATCCTGGGGTCCTACTGCCCCCTCTCAGCATGGGGCTGCTCTTCCCCTTCCCTCCTTTCTCGTGGCAGATGCTGGTGCTGGTGGGGCTGGTGCTGTGCCTCACTCCCGCGAACTCCCTGAATGCCTTCCCCCCAAAGTGTGAGTCCTGCCCTGACGAAATGGGGGGGGGCTCGGAGGGGAGACACCTGGGGCGGGGGTGCAGACCCACACAGCAGTTGGAGTGAGCAGGGAGAACCCACATTCCGCATCCCACACCCCTCTGATATGGGGCAACGCGAGCCTGGGCCAGAGCAGCTCTTCTGGTGTGGTGGGGAGTTAGAGGGTGGGTGGGCATGGGAAGTCTGGGGGGTGGGAGTGGGGTGATGGGGCTGGGGATGGATGTGGGATGCAGGATTAGGTCAGGGATGGACTTGGGGTCATGGGGCAGAATGAAGACCATGGGGAAGGATGGTCCTTGATGGACCTCTGACACGATGTGTCAGGACAAGGGGGCACAAGCCCCATAGTGGCGTGGGGGATGGGCTGCCCCCACCAGGGCCCTCCTCCGATCCCAGGCTCTGCCTCTCCTCTCCAGTTCAGGTGGGGAAGCTGAATGGGGACGTGGTGGTGGAGTGCAGCACTTCAGAGCAGAACGTGACCTGGACGCAGAATGGGGAGCCGGAGCCCATGGCCGAGCTGGTGGCCGAGGGCCGGGCCCTCACGATCCTCGGCTTGGACCTGCCGGCCACGGGCAACTACAGCTGCTGGGCCGGGGGTGTCCTGCTGGACTCCATCTACGTGGTGGTCAGCGGCACCCGTGCGTGCGGCCGGGCTGGGGGGGTGGGAATGGAGGTGATGGGGGGTGATGGGGCAGGGGGATGCAGGGAGCTGGGGTCAGGCTGGGCACCAGGAGATGCTGCGGATCGCGGGTGCTGGTGCTGGGCGGAGCGCGGGCAGCGCTCCCGGCCCCGTGCAGCGCCCGAGCTTCCCCTCGGCCCCGCCAGGCGAGGAGGGGATGAACGTGTCCTGCCAGGCTGAGTCCTACCGCGGCGCCTTCCGCTGCTTCTGGGACGGCCCCCGCTCCGCCGTGTTCCGCGCCCGCCTCACCCTCAGGTGCGTGTCCCAGGGACCCCAACCAGCCCCATGGCCCCATGGCCCCTTTGTCCCCCGCCCTCAAGCTGCTCCCCTGCAGCGATGGCTCCCTGGGGGAGTGGGTGCCCGCGTCCCGCCGCCGTGGCCAGTTCAACGCCAGTTTCGTGGACCCCTTCTTCTGTCCCTTCGCCGAGGAGCTGCGCCCGCTGCAGCTGCAGCTGGAGGGGCTCTCGGACACCTCCTACATCAACTTCTCCAGCCACTTCTTCATCCGCGACATCGGTGAGCAGGGGCGCGGGGGGACACGGGGAGCGCCCCGGGGTGGCTCCGCCCGGTGCTGAGCCCCGCTGTGCCCGCAGTGCGGCCCGACCCGCCGCAGGAGCTGGCCGTGCAGTGGCGCGGGGAGCATCTCCACCTCGCCTGGTCCCCGCCGGCCTCCTGGCCGCTTCCCCGGTCCTACTTCACCCTCCTCTACCGGCTGCAGTACGAGCTCCCCAACGGCACACAGGTAAACGCGGGTGGCCCCGGTCAGTGTCCCCACGTGTGCCCCCCGCTGTCCTTGCTATCCTAAGCCCACCTCGCCCCGTTCTCACCCCACCTGCTCCCACCCTGCCCATTCCCACGTTGCTCCATTCCCACCCTGGCCTGGGCTCTTCCTTCCAGCCAGGGGTGCCGTTAGGAACAGGGACTTGCAGGGGCTCAGCAATGGCTCCCTCCCCACTGTGCTGCTCCCCTCCTTGGGGTGATCAATTGCCACCCCCGCGTGTCCCCCCTGCTCCCTCCAGCACTGCCCACACCAGACAGCAGCACCGCTGGGGCTGGGGACATGCCGGAGTCCCCCACCCTGGTGTATGGGCTCTGGGGCCACATCCTGCCCACTTGCAGGCTGACATATACGTGGAGGGTGAGGAGGAGACCTGGCTGTGGGACGGCGTACAGCGGGTGCACATCAGCTGCAGGGACCCCTATACCAGCTCTGCCTGGAGCCCCTGGAGTCCCTGGCACTGGGCCCGGGGCAGCCCAACAGCACCGGCTGCGAGTGCCCTGAGCCCACTGAGGGCACCCCGAGCCCTCGCAACCATCTCCTGCCCCACCACACCTCCGTGTGCCCAGGGGACACGGGGGCACCTCAGGGTGGCAGCAACCAGCTCCCAACACCGGCTTCTGGCCTTTTGGAAGAGGCTTTCTATCTCTATTAAAGACTGGCCTTGGCTTTCCCACCACAAACCCCGTTAGTCTCTGTGTAGGGTGCTGGGTGCCCTGGCCCCACAGCCCAGGCAGGGCTCCTGTGCTCAAGGTCCCCAGGCTGGGCCCTGCCCCATGGGAGTTGCAGGCCTGTGCCAGGCCCCCGCTGCCCCACAGCTCCCAGAGGGTCACTGCTCCCACCAGTGCTGGGCTCACCCATAAGGTCAAGTACCCACGGCTGAAACCAGGCATGTAGCACACGTGTCCACACGTGTTCCAGCCCATGTCAGCGGCCATCCCCATCCCTCGCCAGAAAAGATCCCCAGAACCTTGTCCCACCTGAGCACACAGACACTCTGGACTCCCCCATACCTCATCTGCCCCCCACCCCCGATCCTTTCTAGAGGCTGGGGTGGGGCCACGTCCCCAGACCCAGGGGCAGCATGTGCTGCCCTATACCAAGGGGCCATGTTTGGGGGGCAGCTCCCCATGCCCATGTCCTAGGGTATGGGACCCTGCATGAGCAATGGTCCCAGTGCAGGGTCCCAGAGCAGGATGTGGCCATGGTGGGGTGTGTCAGGATCCACTTGCCAGCACTGGGGGGCCCTCAGCTCCCACTGGGGCACAGCCCCTCTCATGGGGTGCCCAGCCCTGGGTGAGGCACTGCAGCCAGGCAGGATGGGGGCAAAGCCCCGCACCCAAGCAGCCCAATGGGACACAGCCACAACACCCTCGGACCCCAACAGCGCAGGGGGGTGCCCGAGGTGCAGCCCCCTCACAGAAGGGCCGGCTCCGGGTGATGCCACGGGGCTTTATTAACACGGGCCGGGGCCCCCCAGCCCCGCTGCTGCTCCGGAGAGGCTGGTGAAGTGCGGCACTGCAGGGACTGGGGGGCCCAGGGCAAGGGGACCGGAGCCCGGAGATCTCACGGCACGGGGGAGGAGGAACGGGGGCTCCGGGGGTCCCGAGAGGCCCCGAGGGGCGAGTGGGAGCTCGGGGAACCCCGAGGTGCAGAAGTCCGGGGTCAGGGGCCCGGCGGGGGCCCGGGCTCCCGTCACGGCGGCCCCAGCCCACCCAGGCGTAGCTCTTCGCCCTCCAGCATCTCCCTGCAGAGAGACAGGCCCGGGCTGAGCCCCGCGCCCCCCTCGACCGCCCTATCCCCCTCCCTGCGTACCGGTACGCGGCGATCTCCGCCTCCAGCGCCATCCGCAGTCGCAGCAGCGCCGGGTACTCCCGCAGGCACCGGAGCATCTCCGCCTCCGCCTCGCTGATCTCCCGCTCCAGCTCCGCCACCCGCTCCTGCGCCCGAGCCGTCAGCAGCGCCCGGGAGCCCCGGCCCGAGGCCCCCCGGCACCCCGACACGATCCGGACCTTGACACGGCCCCCTGTGCCGGCCTCCGCCGCACCCACAGACCCCAGTTCAATCCCCGGACCCCCCCCCCCGCCCATCCGGGACCCCTGGCCCCCTGAACGGACCCCGGACCCTGGTCCCCACCCCAGACAGATCCGTAGACCCCGGCCCGACCCCAGACCCCGACCCGATCTCTGCATCCCGCTCGCAGCCCCATCTGACCCCCCCATGCCAACCCACATCCCCTGCCCCCCTCGCGCCCCACCCCCCTCCGTACGAATCCCCAGCCCCATCCCGGCCTCTGCCCCACTCGTACCCCGCCAAGCCCCATTCCGCCCCCCCTTCCCACCCCTCCGGTGTCCAGGCCCCGCGCTCCAGCACCCCCCGTCCCCCCCATACCTGGTACTTGGCGACCTCCCCGCTCCGCCGGTCCCGCAGCCCCTCCAGCCGCCGGTGCAGCGCTCCCACGGCCCCGCGCAGCGCTTCCACCTCAGCCGCTCGGGCTCGCAACAGCCTCCGGTAACCGGCGGCTTCCGCACGGGCGCGCAGCACCGCCTCCCCGCCGCCCCCCCGCCGGTACCGGGGACAGCCCTCGGCCGCACTCATCCCGGCGATTCTGCGGCGGCGCCAAAAGGGTTCCTCCCCCGGTAAAAGGGGGCCGCGTCACGGAACCGCAGCCAATCCCGGGGCAACCGGCTCCGGTTGACCGCCTCCTCACAGTTGCAATGGGGGGGTGCAGTAGGAACCTGCCCCCAGCCCGCAGCCCCCGCCGGGGCTCCCACCGGCCCCGCGCAGCGGCTGCAGCACCATGGACAGCGGCGAGGGGTAAGGGGGGGTCAAGGTCAAGTTTAAGGTCAAGGTCATGGCTATAGCCCCCCCCCCCCCCCCTTCCCCTCCATCATCAACCAGGAGCTGATCCCGGGGGGGCCCGGAGTCCCACACAAACTTGGGGGGGGCAACAGAACAGGGGAGGGGTCCCTGGTAAAGGTGGGGGATACTCAGGGGGTCCCTGGGGAAGGAGGGGCTATTTGGCGGAAGAAGGGGGGTTTCAGCCCCCAGAAGACCCCCTGGCTCCCCACAACCGGGCAGTGTGGGGAGCGTGAAGGAGGTCCAAAACGGGGCTGGTGCGATACTTGGCCACCCCGAGTCTATCCCAGGTTACTGTGGAGGCACATCCAGCCCCAGGGCTGCAAACTGGTGGGTGCAGGGAACCAGGAGCACCAGGGGGGGCCACAGGCCAGTCCATCAGTCTGCCCCACTGCTGAGGGCCGTGGGGCCAGGTTCAGCATCCAGAGATGCTAAACTCCAGCCAGGATAAGGCAAAGGTGTGCAGGTGCTACAGACCCACTGTGGCTGCTGGCAAGGGCAGAGGGGGTCCCAGCACTCGCTATGGGGGTGTCCCAATCAGTGTGGGAAGGGGACTGCAGCTACCCTGGGGGGAGCCTGGTGTGGTCCAACCACAAGAGCCGCTGATGGGTGGACAGCAGGTCCTGAGTGGGACCCCCCAAGGAACAGGGGCCTCTGGTGGTGGTGGGGGGTCTGGGCTTGCAGAGGTGGGGGGGCCCAGCCCTGGCTTCCCCAGGGGGTTCCACAGTGGGGTTCCAGACAGCCTTGAGTCAAACCACAGCAGTACATCCCCCAACCAGAGCCACGGGGTGGTTGCGGGGGGGCCATGGTGGGGTGGGGCTGCTGATGGTTGGGGGTTCGAAAGCAGCAGCCCCATCCCTGCTGCAGGCTGGAGGCACCAGTCTCAGCCCCCCTGGCTCCCACCTCCGGTCCTCACACCACGGAGGCCACCCCGGAGACGGACGTCACTTTGTTGTCCTCAGCCCAGGGCTGCAGGTTCTGCAGGGCGTAGAGGGAGGAGTTGTGCATGCAGAGCGGGTCCTGGGGCAGCGGCTGGCTCAGGCTCTTCTGGAAGGCCTCTTGCTGGAGGTGCAGCATCAGGCGGTTGGCCTGCTGGCGCTCTGCCTCACGCTCCTCCGCCGTCTGCCTCCTGACAGCACACACGGCACATCCGGCACTGCCATAGCCACTGCTGCGATGGGTGCTGCAACCACTGCCACCACTGCTCCCACAGCCCAGCTTCCCTCGGCACTGCTCTGTGCTATTGTGCCAGTGACCATGGCTTCTGCCCTGCAGCCCTGTCCCTCTCGGCACCACTGTGTGCTGGTGTGGTAATGCCACACAGCCTCCCACCACAGTGCATCCTGCTGCCGGCATCACTGCGTGCCAGTGTGGCAATGCCCCATAGCCTCTACTCTGCAGCCCATCGCTCCCTTGGCACCACTGTGCATCAATACCTCACAGCCACCTTCCACAGCCCCATCTCTCCCCCGGGAAGGCCGTGCCTCAGCCATGCCCAGGGGATGCAACCGGGATAGGGACCCATCCTCCGGCTCCCGATGGCTGCAGCTGCCGCCCCGGTGCCGTCCCCGTTACCTCCACTTGGTGCGCCGGTTCTGGAACCAGGTCTTGACCTGAGCGTCCGTCATCTTGAGGGCTTTGGCCAGGGTGGCGCGCTCGGCCGAGGCCAGGTACTTCTGGCGGTGGAAGCGCTTCTCCAGCTCGCAGATCTGTCCCCTGCTGAAGGACGTGCGCGGCTTCTTGCGCTTGGGCGGCGTCCGGTTCTGGTACGGGTGCCCGATGCGGCGGGTGGCGGCGAACGGCGACAGCGCGGCTGCGGGAGAGCGGCGTGAGGGCAGCGCCCCCTGCCCAGCGCTGCGCCCAGCGGGCAGGGCCGGGAGGGGCCCCGGCGCGGGCAGCACAGCAGCGGGAGCAGTCGGCAGCGGGGGGGGGATGCTCGGGGCCACGGGGATGGGGAGCTGCGGGGGGAGCCACCGGTGCTGCCTGGCAGGGAGTGGGGAGGGTGAGAGCCCGAGTGGTCCCCGCCGGCTCCCTCGGCCCAGAGGCGCTCGGAGCAGCTCAAGATGCGGTGGGAGGACCCGTCCCCAGCTCACCAACATGCCCCGGCCTGGCAGGAGGGCACCGGGACTGGTGGGATCTGATTCTACAGCCAGTGAGGGGCTGGTGGGGCTCCCGGCAGCACAGACCCACCCTCCCTGGGTGCTGAGCCCTTGCCACAGCCCTGGAGGAGACTCCGTGGTGCGTCCGGAGCTCCCCGGCCCTGCTGGTGAGGGGTCAGGGCCCCAGAAGCCGTGAGGAGGTGGCTGGTGTCTCCAGCCATGTGCTGCCAGTGTCCCTCCTGGTCACCGCCAGCTGTCGGCTACCGGGGGAAGGGGAAGGGGCTGTGTCTGCGCGGCCATGGTGTGAGCTGGTGAGGCCATTGTGCTGCATCCCAGCTCCGGTTGCAACCGGAGCCATGGGGAGCACAGGGACAACAAAGCATCGTAGGAGGAAGGTGGGAGCGTGGCACAGCTCCAGTTCCTGCAGCTCCCACAGCTCCCGCAACCCACGGTGAAGCTTTTGCCAGTGTCAGCACCGCATGGGCAGGGCTGCACATGGCCAGGCCATGGGGTCACCATGGGTCCCCATCACGGCACAGGGACATGGGGCAGAGCCCACAGCAGCCCAGGGACACCCTGAGATGCTCCATGCAGCAGCGCCGGTGCAGGGGCAGCCACAGTGCCCACAGGTGCAGCCGCGCAGCCAGAGGGGCTGGGGGCCCCTCTCCGGGAGCAGCCCATGGCCCACCCCATGGCTCTGGTGCCGAGTGATGGGGCCGGGAGGGGCCGCCTTGTCCACCCATCACGGCGCCAAGGCGGGAGCAAGGCTGGCGCCTCATCACAGCCACCATGGCGGGTGGGCCGGGGGGGGAACAGGCTCTGCTGGTGCTGGGCTGGGCCCCCACAGGCCCTGGCTCCCGCCCCGCACAGCCCCAGAGCCCCCGGCCCCGGCCTCGTCCCACATGGAGCCGTGCGCTGCGGACGTGGCAGCGCCGCCATCTTGAGAAGGAGCCGGGATGAGCCAGACAAGCCAGACCAGGGCTCCCCAGCACTGCATCCACAGCACCTCATCCATGGCATCCCAACAACAGAACCCCAACCACAGTACCCCAAACACAGCACTCCAACTACAGCAGCCCAACCACAGTACCCCAAACATAACACCCCAACCACGGCACCCCAAAAATGGCACTACGATCACAGCACCATAACCACAGCATCCCAACCAGGGTACTCAACCGCAGTGCCACAACCAAAGTGCCACATCCATGGTACCCCAACCACAGCATGACAACTACAGCACACTAACCGTGGCACCTCAACTGTGGCACCCTAACCACAGCACCCCAACAATAGCACCCTAATAATGGCATCCCAACAACAGCATTCCAACCACAGCATCCCAGCCACTACACCCCTCACCTTCTTCTCTGGGGTGCACCAACCAGCACCCTTGCCCCTGCACTGGGTGCTCGGCCCCACCAGCAACACTGGGACCCCTCACCACTGCCCCAGTGCCTCACCGGCAACCACCAGCCCAGCCTCTCTCACAGCACCAGCACCATGTCCTGTGCCCTTGGCCCCACAGGGACCCTCCTTGGCCCCGCAGCAGGTTCCCGCACCCAAGGAGCCTCCACCTCGCACTCTGGCTCCCAGCAGCCTCCCGTGGTCGTAGGATGGGGTCGGCACCGGGTAACCCCTGGGCCCGGGGAAGCGGCTGGACACGGAGCAGAGCCCGAGGCTGGAGGACGGCGGGACCTCACGGGTCCGCCCGGAGCCACCGGGAGCCGCTCGCAGCGGGCCCCAACAGTGGCCGCTTCCCACAGGGCTCCCGGTGGAGCGGGGAGGGGCGGGGAACGAGGACCCCGCGGTGCGGGAACCGCGGAGCGCAAGGGAACCTCGGCCGGTTCCCGCCCCGCTCCGACGGAACGGCCGAGCCGCGGGCAGCCGTCAGAGCCGCCAGAGCCGTCGGGAGCCGTCGATCGCCGCCCGCCGCGCTCACCTGAGAGCCGGTCCTTGGCGATGCGCCGCGTCGTCTCCATCCAGGGGAAGGTGAGCCCCGAGAGCCCCGGCACCGGCGGCGGCGCTGCGGGCGGCGGGGCGGGAGCGGGCCGGTGCGCCGGGACTCGGATGACCCCGGCGGGCGGCGCGGTGGGCGCGGGGGTCACGTTGACGCTCACGTTCATGCTCATGTTGAGGTTGTAGGAGCCGAGCGAGCAGGCGGGGCCGTAACCGCCGCCGTAGAGCCCGTAGTCGGGTTCCGCTGCCCGGGCCGGGCCCGCGGGCTCGGGGCCACCGAGGATCTGGTCGATCCCGAAGCTGATGGGCTCGTGGGGCGGGGGGCCCGGGCCGCCGCCCTCCCGCGCCAGCTCCGCCGCCTCCATGCCCCGGCCGCGCTCAGAGCCGGCGGGGCGCGGGCATGGCCGGGGGGCGGCGGGGGGCGGCGGCGGCGGGAGCGGGGCGGCCGGAGCGGGCCCGGGGCAAGGGCCGGGTGCGGGGCAGGGGCCCGGTGGCGCGCGCTTTTCTGCCCCTCTCCATCTGGACCTGCCAAAATCCCGAGCGCCCGCGCCCTGATTGGCGGCCGCGCCCCGTGATTGACGGAGCCGCGGCCCCGGGGGGCGGGGGCTCGCGCATCCCGGGGGGGGCCCAGCCCCGCCCGCCGCCCCTCGGGGCTCACGCACCGGCTCCGCCGCCGCCCCGCGACGGACGGGACGGGACCGTCGGGCCGCGAGAGCCCGGCGAACCGCCCGGTTCCCCAGGACGGGCCCGGCCCCTCCGCGCTCCGGCCGGTTCCCAACCTCCGGAGCAGCCACCGGACAACGAAAGGGGCGGCGCGGAGGCCGGAGGAGAGGCCGCCGCCACGGTAGCGGGAGCACCGCGGCGCCTCTCCGTGCCCCCGGGAGGATTCGGCTGCGTCGGGGAGCCCAGCCCGGCCTCCCGCGTCCTCCCGGGAGCACGGAGCCGTTATCCCGGATCTCGGAGCGCAAGGACCGGCACCGCGCCCGCCGCTCTCGGGGCGCGCAGGCTCCTACCCCTGCAGTCCTGGCTCTCCGGGCGCTCCGAGCCCGATTCCACCGGGCCCGTCCACAGCCGCTCCCGGGGAACGGACCCGGTTTTGCCCCGAGCCGCCATTCCCACGCCCCGGACCCGCCCGTCGTTCCCCGTAGTAGAGTCCCGCGCTCCCGGTAACACGGATTTCGATTCCCCCGACCTCCCGCTCCCCGGGCACGGAGTCAGGCGACACGAACCCCTCTTCCCCCCACCCGCTGTTGCCGGTAGCTCGGCCCCCGGTTCCCACGAACACACCGTTCCCGCGACCCCGACCCCTGCCTCACCGACCTTTCCTTCCCGGGCCATCGGTCCCGTTTCCCCGGGACCCGCCGTTCCCGGCAGCACCGACCCTGTATCCCACGGACCCGCCGTTCCCGGGTGATGCACCCCGGCACCCCAGGCCCGATGTCCTCCCCGGGCGCGGAGCCCGAACTGGCCCTGTCGGAACACTCGTACCTGGCTTGCAGGACTGGGCCCGGCCTCGGCCCCACCGACTGCACTCCTCACAGGCTCAGCCCCGGGCCGTGGATCCCGCTAATGCCGACTATCGCAGCAGCCCTGCCGCGAGCCGTGGGTCCGGCCTGTCGGGTGGCCCCGGGGGTCGGAGCCAACGGTTTCTGGGCTGGGGGTCACGGCTCCGGGACAGCGGGGGGAGGGGGGGGCGGGCTCCTGGTCACCCTGGCGCCACCGGTCTGGGGCAAATGACATTACCGGGGCCTGCGCCTGTAAATCACAGCGGCACCGGGAGCTGCAGCTGCTGGACTGGGGGCACCGGGTGAGCCGGACCTGCTGCAGTGCGGGGTGACCGACCCTGGGGCTCGGGGACACGGGCACGGGGTTGCAGGGGCACCAGCATGAACACCCCCTGCAGAGGGTCACGGCCCAGGCACACACATGTGCATGGTATGGCTCTGCCACATGCATGTGCATGGCATGGCTGCACACAGGCACGCTGCGCTGCATGGATGTACATGTGCATGCAAACACATCCCTCAGGGCGCAGCACATGTGCACACATGTACATGCACGTTCATCTCTCCAGGCCCAGGCTGCTTCTGCCCGAAACTGGAGCCGTGCGGAGCTGGCCGTGCCCTCATCCCACCGCATCACCGGGCACCCCACGGTACCTCCGACCAGGCTCGGAGCTGCCTCTTTCCATGCCGGGGCATTTTGCTCCCCGCTGCCCCCAGGGGAGCCCCGTGCCACGCGTGGGGGTCCCGTGAGTCTCACCAGGAATGGGGAAACTGTACCCCGGCCCAACGGCACTGGGACAGGGGCTGAGCCCCGGCAGCTTCATGGCATTTCTTGCTCTTGGCTTGGCAGGTGCCAGGAGAAACCTGCCCCGGGCTCCTGCTGCGGCATTCCCGGCTGGAGAGAGCCACCGGCTCCCGGCCTGCGGTGGCGAAGAGGCTCACAATGGCCTGGGGCACGGCCGGCACCGGCACTGATGTTAGTGTTGGTGCTGGTGCTGCTGGTGCTGGTGTCGCGGCTGGTGCTGGCCCAGGCCCCCAGCGCCCGCCGGGGCCGGGCGGGACCAGGCTCCGGGCGCCGGGAGGAGGCGGCAGCGGGTTAATTAAACCCGGAGCAGCGGCAGATGTTGCCGTGCCCGGGGGCTGGAATGCTGCCGCTCCCGGGAGATGGATTGGGGGCAGGTGACGGCTCCTGCCTGCACACACCGGCTGTGCAGGGAGGGGCTCACCCCTACCCCCCACTACGGTGCGGCCCCGGCCACCGGGCACACAGTGAGGAGAGCCCCGAGGGGAGGGTGCGGGTGCTGCGCATCTCCCTTTTCAGGGACCCCACTCTCACCTCCCCCTTCCCTCTCTTCTCGTGCCCCCCAAGTCCCCCTGCCCCTGGTATCCCCAGAGAGGGGGTCAGGCCGGGTCTCTGCCCCTACCTCCCCCCAGTGAGGAGGATGGAGGGGACTGGGAGCACCCAGCGCAGCCGCATAAACCCACTACTCGTCCCTCAGCCCCAGGGCCCTGGCTCGTGTCACCCCCTCCTGCCCATGGGGCTGGACCCGCGGGGCACAGGGGGACACAGGGGACGCACCCCCATGGCAGGGCCGAAAGGAGGGGACACAGCTCCACGCGTGGGCCACAACACTGTCTGTGGCCACGGGTGGGTACATCGGGGTCCGCAGTGGGGGTCCTGTCCCTGCAGCCACCCCGGGAGCTGCCAGGGATCCTGCAGCTCCCCCAACACCGGCTCCTTGGAGCTGCCACTGCAGCCGCGGAGCTTCCCGTCCCCGCGCGCGGCAGTGCCGGTGTTCCCGTCCCCTCGAGGCACGGAGCCATCGCCACGGGTCCCTGAGCTGCACCGGGTGGCACCGAGCGGCCGGGGACCGTGTGGGCCCCACGTTCCCACCGGCAAGAGCCTGCCGAGCCGCCCGCTCCCGCCCGCATCACCCCCCACCCCACCCCCGTAATCTTATTAGCGCTGGACGTCCCCTTCTTCCTCCCGCTTCCCCCCAAACCCGCTGGCAAACTGTAGGGACAGTCAGCTCCTCTCCGGCTGCTGGGTTAATTCTGGGCTAATTAGATGAAGCCGGCCCAGATTGGATTACTTCGGCCTGCATTTGGTCCTCCAGTCCTTGGCTTGCGGCTCCCGGGGGAGCTGCTGGCGCCTCCTGCCTCAATCAGACACTTCTTAACCGCATGAAACGCTCCCGGTGCCTCCCGCCGCGGGCGCCGGCACCCGCCGGGTGCGTGGGGTGACATGGGCACCAGCCGGTGGGCTCGCTCCGGACCCCGACCCACGGCGATGGGGCTGGGATGAGGTGGGATGAGGGTGGGATGATGCTGGAATGGGTTGGCTTGGGATGGGGCTGGGTTGGGGCTGGGTTGGGTTGGGACGGTGAGATGCTGCCCCATCAGCCAGCCCATGGGCCCCCAGGGCCACAGCCGGGTGCCCGGTGGCCATCGGCGGTTCCGCGGTATCCTCAGGGAGGAGCTGGCTGCGATGGGGACTCGCATGTGGCTGCAAGGTGACACCAGCCCCGAGCTGCTGCCCGTGGGGGTTCCGGGCAGCCCCTTCCTTGTGTGTGTGAGCCCCGCACAAACCCATCGCCAGCCGCGGCTGGGCTGGGGGCAGGGGCGGTGGGGGGGTACAGGCAGAGGTGCTCATGTGGGGAGGTTGTGGGGAACCCTATGTGTGGGGGCACCTGCCATGGGCAGCTCCAACAACACCCAAGACCTTCAGTGGGGCGATGGCATGGCCGCGAGGGTGGGAGATGGAGCGGGGGATGGGGGGGCATCCATGGCCATGCATCCCCTTTGTTTTTGCAGACGGGGACGGGCAGCTCTGGCCCCGATGCACAGGGTCCACGGGCAGGCACCCCAGGATCCTCTCTGGTCCTCCAGCCTCCGTGCCCGGGCATTCCCGTACCCCATCGCCATCCCTCCTTCCCCGGGGGTCCTGCCCGGGGCTGCCCGTGCTGTTGGTTGCCGGTGGCCGTGGCCGCGGTTGTCGCTGGGCCGTTGACAGGAGCCGTCGCTCAGAACCTCGTTATCAAAGGCCGAGGGCAGGTAATTGGATTCTGCAAATGCGCTCGGGTGCATTAGGCAGGAGTTCAGTCCATAAGCACCCCCGGTGCACTGCAGCCCCTGCCCTCACCGGCACCGGCATCAGCAGTCGCCATGGCTCCACAGCCCTGCACACTCATGGAGCTGCGACCTGGTGTGTGGGGCCAGTGTGGGGCTGGGACTGCAGCCTGCGGACACCAGGATGGGATCCCAGCTCCAGTAGCTCCCGATGCGGGGTCTCAGGAACGGGATTCCGCGGTGCCGTGTGACCGCATTGGGGCTCCAGGACCCCAGGCGGGGGTTTGGGGTTCCGTTTCCCTGCTGCTGCCCCCCGGTCTCTGCCTGCTGCCCTGCACCCACTGCTGTTCCGAGCGCGTCCGGCCTCAGCCCCAGCCCCGCTGGGCCGCGGTGAGGCTCTGCCCGGGAAGGCCCCGTTTGGCGTTTACCGGCAGCGGCCGCGAAGGTCCCGGAGCGCGGAAATGGAGCCGAATGTGGGAGCTGGGGCCGTCCCGGCATTAATTATTGACAGGGAGATGGAGCTGCTGCCGAGCGAGTGCCGGAGGTGGTGGTGGGGGGGGGGGGTTGGAGCACGGCCCCGGGGCACCGGCTGCTGCCCCGGGGGGGGCTCCAGCACCGCTGGTGTTGGCGGGTGAGAGGGCATGGGGGGCACGGCACCTGGGGGTGTCCCTGTGGGTGACAGCACGAGGGGACCCGCGGCTGCGGGTACAAGGGTGCGCAATGGAGGTGTGCAGGGGGGTGTGAGGAGGTATCTGGTGCTCAGTGGGCAGCACGGCACGGTGCTGGTGCTTGGTGCAGTGCTGATACTGGTACCAGTGGACTATACACTGCAGTGCTGGTGGTGCTCAGTTCAGGTTGGTGTTGGTGATGGATATGGAGTGGTGCTGGTGCCGGGTGCAGTGCTTTACTGGTCACAGTGATCAAAACGGTGTGGTGCTGGATACTCGGTAGCAGTGCCTGGTGCCGGTGCTTGGTGCCCGGTGCTGGATACCCGGTACTCGGTACAAGTGCAGGGTGCACCTAGTGCTCGGGGCCAGCGCCGGCTGCCGGTGCTCGGTACTTTTGGGGGTGCCGGCAATGAAGCTGCCGCCGTGGCCGGGGCCCGCTGGCCCGGCTGTGACCCCGCCGCCCCTCCCCGGAATGGCTCCAGGCAGGACAAGCGGGGCCGTGCCTGCTCCAGGCGCGGGGTCACCGGCCCTGGCCCTCACCCCGCGGCGGGGCCGCACCGAAGGGGCGGGCGGGTTGCCCCGGTCACACCGGGAAGGGCCGGTCCTGCCCGCCCCTGCCCACGGGGCCCGGCACCCGGGAGGGGCCGAGCGCTGCCCTCAGTGGGACCCCCGGGGCTGTGGGTGATAGGGCGGGACGGAGGCTGGAACCAGGGGAACACCGAGGCTCGGCCGGTACCGACTGCACCACACGGGAGCAAGGACTGGGCGGCTGGACCGGGGATGCACTGGTCTGACTGGAACTGGAAGAGAGGAGGTGATGGGGCTGGGACACGGACGCTTGAACCGGGACTGAAACCGGGATCAGGACCGGGACCAAGGAGCACCAAAACCCGGGGGGGGCACGGGCAGGGGCTGCCGGAGGTACCGGGGCCGATGCCGGTTCACCCACAGGCGCTGTTCCCGGAGGCACCCGGGCCCCGCACGCTCGGTGGCGGGTGCACGGCCGGGTCCCGGAGCCCCAGGAGCGGGGACGAGAGCCCGGCAGATGGGAGCGGGGTGCACGGGGACGTGCCCGGCGGGTCCCGGGGTCCCACCCGGAGGCAGAGCCCCCCCTCTCTCCCCGGTGGGTGCCGGCGGCCGTTCCCCCCCGCCGCCGCCCCGCCGTCTCCCCAGGCGGCACTTGCTGCTGGGATTGGAGCAATAACCGTTAACGGTAACGAGCCATTACAGCCCCGAGCGGCTTCTGCTTTGCATTAGCGGGGCCGCGCTTCCCCTCCAGAGCCCTGATCCCATCACCCCATTAGCGCGGCTCCAGGCCCCGGCCGCCCGCGCTCGGAGCCCCCCAGGGACCTGCATCACCGCACTCCCTGGCGTCTCTCAGGAACAGGCACCCCTACACCCGCATCCCGGTACCCGTCGGTACCCCCGGTACGCAGCATCACGACACTGCCCGCTATTCCTGGTACCCTGCACTCCCCGGTACCCCGGCACTCTGCATCCCGGTGCTCCGGGATCCGCCGGGATTCAACATCCCAGTACCACCCCGATACCCATCCAGGACCCGACATCACGGTACCCCCGGTACCCCGAGCACCCCCGTTACTCCGGCACCCCCCGTGCCCCCACAGCCCCGCTGGGGAGGGGCGGCCAGGAGCAACCCGCACGCCCGGGACCCCGCACTCTGGCGGGGAAGGCTCCCGCGGCCCCGAACGGCTCCGGGGCCGAACGGGGAGAGGGGGGATCACGGCCGCAGCGACCCCGGGGGGAAACCCGCGCTCGCCGGCGCCCCCGCAGTCTCTCGCAGTGCTTTGCTGCCCCCTGGCGGTGGTCCGCGCACACCACGGCCTCAAAACTTGGCTCTGATTGGCGGAGGCTGCTGTCTGTCAACAGAGCGCGCCCTCCTATTGGCCAAAGGCGGGAGGAGGGTGGAACACACGCACTCCCCCTCCGCCGCAGCGGGACCGGGGTCTCGGTTACCGGAGCCTGCCCGGGGCTCCTGCCCCGCCTGCCCCGGTGCAGACCCCCCCACGCTGTGCCCCGGGGCCAGCACGCGGGGGGGGGGTTGTGTCAATGTGAGCGCAGTTCCCGGCGTGCCCCGCGGCGCGCGTGGCTGTCACTGCGCAGAACCCGGAAGTGCTCGCGGGGGCGGAGGGGACGCTCCAAGATGGCTTCGCCTCCTCAGGGGGGCCCGATGGCGATCGCCATGCGGCTGCGGAACCAGCTCCAGGCCGTCTACAAGATGGACCCGCTCCGCAACGAGGCGAGCGGTGGCGGCGGGGGCACGGGGCGGCGGGAGCGGGGGCACAGGGCGGAAAGAGCAGCAGCGAGGGGCCGCCCGCCATCGGGGGCAGCGGGGTCGCGCAAGCGACGCGAGGACACACTGCGCATGCGCCTAGCAGGGGGCGGGGCGAGGGGCGGGGCGATGAACTGGGGCGGGGCCACGGTGTTGAAGCCCTGGGTTGGGGGGGGCTGCGGGGGCGCGTGGGGCTGAGCAGGAGCTCTGTGGGGCTCCATGGGGCTCCGAGGGGCTCCGTGGGCTCTTCGCTGCCGGCCAGGAGCTGCCCCTGGTGCGCACCCCAGCACTGCCCCCCTCCCCATCGTGGTGGCAGCTCCGCTGTGGGTCCTGAGGCTGAGCCATGGGGTGAGCGCAGGGCTGAGCGCCGGGAGGCGCGGGGACTGCTGCCCCGCAGCCGGGGGTCCTTCCATGCGCACGAGGGGGAGCTGCCATGGCCCCGTGTTCCCTGCTGGGCCCTCCCTGGGGCTGCCATTGAGCATGGGGCAGACACCAGCTCCTTGGTGCAGGCAGGAACCCTATGGGGCAGGCAGGGACCCTATGGGGCAGGCGCCGGCTCTGCGGGGCAGGCAGGGGTGAGTGACAGTGACAGTCCCTGCAGGAGGAGGTGAAGGTGAAGATGAAGGAGCTGAACGAGCACATCGTGTGCTGCCTCTGCGCTGGGTACTTCATCGACGCCACGACCATCACCGAGTGCCTGCACACGTGTGAGTCAGGGGTCCCCCACGGGACTGCCCCCCCCGCCCCATGCCCCACTGAGCCCCCAGAGCCCCACTGACCCCCGTGCCCTCTGTGCAGTCTGCAAGAGCTGCATCGTCAAGTACCTGCAGACGAGCAAGTACTGCCCCATGTGCAACACCAAAATCCACGAGACGCAGCCGCTGCTCAACCTGAAGCTGGACCGGGTCATGCAGGACATCGTGTACAAGCTGGTGCCCGGCCTACAGGAGAGTGCGTGGGGAGGGGGCACGGGGACACAGGATGGGGCTGGGGGGGATTTATCTGTGGGTTGGTGGCTGCTACCACGGCCATGGTGGCTCCTGGAGCAGCGTGGGGAGCGTGGGGACAAGGAGGGGGGATTGTGCTGTGGGAATGGGGTGTAGGGGGGACGGGGACAGTCCTGGGTTGAAAGGGTTGGGGGGGGCTGTGGGGTGCTGCAGTGGGGGATCGGGGGCACAGCAAACAGTGTGGGACCTGCTGCCCTGCCCCACAGCAGTGATGGGGACAGGGATGAGAGTGGGGATGGGGCTCCCAACCCATGGGGGGAGCCCCCATAGAGCACCCCAGGGTGTGGAGAGACCTCTGGGGCCCTCCGGGCAGGTCTGGGGTGGGGGGATATGGGCCGGGGGGTCCCTGCACAGCTCCCGCTTCTCCGCAGGTGAAGAGAAGAGGATCCGGGAGTTCTACCAATCCCGGGGGCTGGACCGGGTGTCCCAGCCCTGCACCGAGGGTACGGGGCGGGGGGAGGGGGGCGCCGAGTGTCCCAGCCCTGCCCCGAGGACACGGGGAGCGGGGGGGCTCCGGGCACGGGCTGACCCCGGGCCCTCCCGGCTCTGCCCCCAGACCCGGTGGGGGGCGACCCCATGGGGCTGCCCTATAGCACCTTCGACCACTCGCGGGCGCACTACTTCCGGTACGACGAACATGTCTCGCTCTGCCTGGAGAAGCAGAGGTGAGGGGGCACCGAGGGAGGCGCCGAGCACGGCACTGGGGAGCACGGGGGGCAGCGGGCGCAGTGGCCATGACCATGGTGGAGTGGGGGGCCTGGAGAGGCCCTACTGCCCCCCCCACCGGGTGCCCCCTGCAGCCCCCTCCTCTTCTCTTCCTCTGCAGCTCCAGCAAGGACAAGAGCAAGTCTGTGCTGCAGGTGAATAGGGGGCTCAGCCTCACAGCGCGGCCCCCTCCCGGAGGGTCGGGGGGGGGGGGCTGGGCCTCAGCACCCCCCACTGAGCCCCACTGTGCCCCACAGCACAAGTACGTGAGGTGCTCGGTGCGGGCACAGATCCGGCACCTGCGGAGGGTCCTGTGCCACCGGCTGGGGCTGCCCCTGCAGCACGTGAGTGCGGGCACGGGGGGGGACCATGACATGACCGGCGTGGGGGGCACTGGGTTGATGGTCTTGGGTCCCGGTTTTGAGGTTTCGGACTCCAGGTTGGGGGCCCCGAGCCCTGGGTTGGAGGTCCCAGGTCCCAGGCTGGGGGACATGGGCCCTTTGGGGGCCTCCCAGGGCCCAGATTGGGGTCCCAGGTCTTTGGGTGGGGTATCCTGGGCTCCAGGTTGGATGTTCTGGGCCCAGGATGGGGGGTCCGCGTTTGGGGTCCTGGGTCCCGGTTTGGGGGTCCAGCCCCCACCCCGCCTCCCTGTCCATAGGTGCAGATCCTGTTTGAGAACACGGCGCTGCCCGACCACATGACGATGAAGCAGCTCTGGCTCTCGCACTGGTTCGGCAAGGTGGGAGCCCCAACCGGGACCCCCAGCGGGGATCCCCAACGGGCTGGGGGGGACTCAGGGTGCCCCCCATGCCGGAGGCTCAGTGAATCAGTGCTGAATGGCTGAATGTCACTCCCTGCAGCAGCGGGTTGGGACAGGGATATGTCCTGTGGGGGCCCTTGGGTCCCCACCACCTCAGGCCCCCTCCCACTCCCCTTTTTGCCTTGCAGCCTGCTCCCCTCCTGCTGCACTACAGCATCAAGGACAAGAGGAGGTAGGGGCTGGGGGCACGGCCCTGTGCTGCTCACCCCTGCGCCCCACGGCGCCCCCCACACCCCACAGCGCCCCCTAATTTAACAGCCCTCACTCGAGTCTATTTTTGGAATAAAACTGTGGAAAATCCCCCCTATGTCCCTGCTCCCATGGGGGGGCTGGAGGGATCGTTACTGGGGGGCAACAGGGATCCCTGCTGAGCCCCCTCTCACCTCTGCCAGCTGCTGCTTTTGGGGTGCTGAGCCATGGGGTGCACTATGGTGGTGCTGGGGAGCAGATGCAGCACTGGGGGGGAGTACTATGGGGTGCAGTGGGATGTCAGTGGGTTTGTGGGGTGCACTGTGGGCAGTGGGTACAGCATTGGAGGGACTGAGTAAACCCCATGGATATGGTGGGAACTGGGGGGGATCATGGGGTGCGGATGCAGTGGGGCGGGGGCCGTACGGGGGGCTCGGGGGGTGCAGCCCTCCCCTCTCCCACAACCCCTGCGGGCCCTGGGCGCATCCTCCCCGTCAGAGTCCCGTCGCATGTCCCGCCCCTCCCGTGTCACCACCACTCCCCCCGCCCTCAGCGCACACTGCACCGCGCTGGCACCGCCGGCCCTTCGCTGGCCGGGACTGGGGGGGACATGGCCCCCACCCCCACCCCCCCCGCCGCTGCTCAGCGCTTCCCCAATCAGCCGCTAACTGTGGGGCAGCACCGCACCAGCTGGGCCGCGGCACCGCGGGCGGCAGCTGCCGGCGGGGGGGGGGCAATGTGAGGGCTCTCCCCCGGCCCCTCGGTGCGGAGCGGGTCCCCCTCCCGGAGCTGGTGGCGGTGGATGCGCCCTGGAGCAGGGATCGGGGGGCACCGAGCGGGGGCAGCACCTCCGTGTCCCCCAGCCCCGGTCGCAGGGGCCGTGCCCCTCCGGGTCCCCTCGCCCGGGGACACACGAGCCATGGTCGTTCCCCCCCCGCTCCGCAGCGCGGCTGACCCCGGGACCCCCGCGCCGGTGCCGTCGGTGGCGGATCCGGTTACCCCAGCTGTCGGCCATCCCTCACCGCGCCCGGAGCCCCGAGAAGTTACATGCGGAAACCCGGGGTCAGCGGCACCGTGCGCTCTGCGGCGGGACCCGGGGCCGAGCCGGGGTCCCGGGGCAGGGGGAGCAGGGGACGCTGTGACCCCCTCCCTAGCCCCATGAGCGCCCCACGGCCTGGGGGGTTCCACATGCTGGGTCCCACCAGGCAGCCCTGGGGTGTGGGGCCCATCGGCACCCCGTGTCCCCCCAGCACCCACCGGAGCCCCTGGGGTTGCGGGGTGGGGGTGCGGGCCGGGGGATCCCAGGCTGGCGGACAGACGGGCGAATGGATGGATGGAGGGAGGGAGGAACGGAGCGAGGGAGGAATAGAGAGAGAGACTGAGGGAAGGAGGATGGCAGGATGCAGGGTCACGGGGGGGCTGTCCCCCCCATGTCTTTCAGCAGCGGCTCTGGCAGCCGGTTCCAGACGGCGGAGCAGGAAGCGGGAGCGGGGCCGGGAGCCCCCCGAGCCCCCCCAGCCCTGCGCCCCGTCGCTTATCAGCGCCGGCCCCTAATTCAAACCAACTGCGGGGCTGACGTTTGCAAATGAGCCCCCGAAGCGGCGGGCTCGGGGGGGCCGGGGGCAGCCCCCGGGTGCGGGGGAGCGGGAGGAGATGGGGGGTTCAGAGGGGAACTGGGGGTCGGTGGGGGGAGGCCCAGGCAGCCTTGGGCAGAGGGTTCACAGGGGGAGACGGAGAGCAGGAGCAGACCAGAGAGTGCAGGATGCTCCTGGGGGGTGCAGGATTCTCTTGGGGGTGCGGGATGCTCTTGGGGGGTTCAGGATCCTCTTGGGGGTGCGGGATGCTCTTGGGGTGCAGCATCCTCTTGGGGATGCAGGATGATCTCTGGGGGTGCAGGATCCTCTTGGGGGTGCAGGATGATCTCCGGGGGATGCAGGATGCTCTTGGGGGGTTCAGGATCCTCTTGGGGGTGCAGGATGCTCTTGGGGGTGCAGGATGATCTCTGGGGGTGCAGCATCCTCTTGGGGGTGCAGGATGATCTCCGGGGGATGCAGGATGCTCTTGGGGGGTTCAGGAACCTCTTGGGGGTGCAGGATGCTCTTGAGGGTGCAGAATGATCTCTGGGGGTGCAGGAACCTCTTGGGGGTGCAGGATGCTCTTGGGGGGTGCAGGATCCTCTTGGAGGTGCAGGATAGTCTCAGACGGTGCGCGATGAGCACAGGGGTACAGGAAGCTCTTGGGGGTGCCGCATCCCCCAGTCCCGGCTCCCGGTGCAGGCTGAGGCTGTGGCAGTGCAAGGGGCACGGTGCATGGGACACTTTGCATGGGGCACGGCGCTGGCACCGGCCTTGCCACGGGCGAACGGGGCCGCAGGACGCTGCTGAGCCCCCCCGGCTGCTTCGTCCCCGCCACGCTCCGGTGGCACCCGCTCCCGCCGGCTCCTGACAGAGACAAATGAGAGGCCGGCGCCTGCCCCCTCTTCACAGCCCATTGCCGGGGTGACGGGGCAGCGCCGGGACTGGGGGGGTCCCACTGTGGGGTCCCCACTGTGGGGTCCCCGCTGCCCACCACCACCGCATCACTGAGCGGCGCAGCGGGACCTGCCACTGCCATGGGGCAGGGATGAAGGGGACTCCCCTTCCGCAAGGCACCCGCCGGGCTCAAGCCTCCGCTGAGCCCCAGGGCAGAGGCGCCGCACACGGGGTCCTGCGGGAAGAAGCTGTCACATCGCGGCGGGGACATCGCCCCGTGCGGAGCGCGCCGGGACGCGGCTAATGAGAAAATCCCGACTCAATCTCGTTCCTGTCACCGCTGACAGCCCCCAACCGCCGCCGGCGCTTGACGAGCCCCGGCACCCACCGGGCCCCGCGCCACCGGCACCGGTTTCCTGCCGCCTTCCCGCGGATGTGGGCACCGGCGCTGGCACCGGGATGCTGCGGCAGCGCGGGAATGGGGAACCTTCCTGCGGATGGGTCCGGTCCCGCGGGACGTGGCCAGCGGAGCCTGGGAAAGCCGCGCCGGACACAGCGAGCGCAGTGACCCCGCATCCCCCCAGCGCTCCCCGTGCCAGGGACCGGGGCCCGTGGAGAGCTGGGAAAGCCCAGACTGGCGATGGAGCAGCCCTGGTACCCAGCCCTGCCCACGGCACCAGCACCCAGCCCTGCCCCTGCCCGCAGGACGGGTGCGCGGGGTTGCGGTGCCGTGGGAGCGGGGCGGGAGGGCTCCCGCCAACGCTCCCCGCTTTATCTTGGCCTCCGGCGTTTCCTCGGGCCCTTTGTCTGTGCGGCCGCGGCCGCCCGCGTCCCCCCCGGCCTTCCTGCGTGTGCCCGGCACCGGGAATGTTCCACCGGGAGACGGCCCCCCCGTGCGCCGCACCCGGCACCGCTGCTGGGACCACGGCGGAGGGGGATGGACACCGGCTGTGGGCATACGATGTTCATGGGATGTGTGCGTGGGACGTGCATGAGAGGTGCATGGGATGTGCGCATGGGATATGTGCATGGGATGGGCATGAGTTGCACTTGGGATATGCGCATGGGATGTGCATGAGTTGCACATGGGAAATGTGTATAGGATGTGCACATGGAATGCACATGTGGAATGCACGGGTTGCAGGAGTCGGGTGCCCTCAGAGCCTCCACCGTGGGGTGGGTTCCGTGGGTTCGGTGCTGTGGGGCTGGTTCCGTGGAGTGGGTTCCATGGGGTGGGTGCCGTGGGGTGGGTGCTTCAGCCCCTCTATTGTTGCTGCCTTTGAAGTCGGGCCATTTCCTGCCCCGGTTTTATGGCTCGACCCGTCTGCGCCGCCGCTTCCCGGCCATAAATCACCGGCGCTGGAGGCTGCGGCGCCCGCGGCCACGGTGAGGGGCAGCGGCCGGACCGTCACCAGGGACCTGCCGGGGTTAGAAGGATCCCGGGGCCGGTCCCCAGAGCGGTGCTGGGCTCCGCATGGTCCTGTCCGGTCCCCAGTGCGTTTCCGCCGCTCTCTCGCCGCCGCGGGCTCCGCACATCGGTCACCTCCGCTACTCCGAGCGTTTCCTGGGGTTTATTGTCTTCCCCTCCTTGTCCCACCTTCCCCTCAGGAAGCGCTCGCTCCCTGAGGAGCCGGCTCCGGGCCCGGCTCCGGCCCAAGCTCCGCCGCGCCGCCGGCGTCCCCGCTCCCAGGCGGTGCTCACACCGGCGGGACAGCGCAGCGGGACCGCGCCGGACTCCCCCGGCCCTGCCGGGACATCACCGGGCTCAACCCCAGCGCGGGGGTCCCGGCTGCACCGCGCGCAGCCGGGGCTGCCGCTGCTGCCGCCTTGCTGGCATTGATGCCGTTCCCATTGTGCCAGTGCCGATGCCGTTCCTATTGTACCGGCGTCACTGCCGGAATCAGGGTGTGCTTAGACCCGACTGCACCCCCAGCTCACAGGCAACCAATTCCCCGTGTGGCCTCGGCTGTGCTGGGCTGTGCCAGGGCTGGGAGCCGGCGTGTCCCTGGAGCCCCATTCCCATCTGGAAGGGCGATGGATGCTCATCCGTCAGTCCCTCCGTCACTAACTCAATGGGAGCGCCACTGAAACGCCGCGTCCCCGTTTGGCGGCTCATAGCACGTGAGGGCCTGGCACAGCAGCACCAGACCCGCGGCACCGTTCCCGGGCCACCGGTATGCAGCCGGGGCCAGGGATCTACCGGTGCAGCGAGGAGGGAGGGGGGCCTGGTGGGGGAACCGTGGGGTGGCTCCATTCCCATCCCCATTCCGTCCCCATTCCAGTCTTCATTCCCATCCCCTTCCTCATCCCCGTCCCAACCTATTTCCATCCCATCCCCATCCCTATTCCATCCCCATCCCATCCCCATCTCATCCCATCCCATTCTATCCCCATCCCCTCCTGTCTCCATCCCCATCCCCTCCTATCCCCATCCCCATCCGCAGTTCATGGGCTGGTGCCTGTGCCACGGGGGTCTCACCCGTCCCCATCCATCATCCTATTCCCGTGCCGGGCTGGCCGCTGTCCCGCATCCCGCCGGATCCCTGCACCCCGCGGGGCCCCGGGCGGCGAATTCCAAAGGGCACCCGGGAAGATTAATCGTGGGGCCGCGGCCGGTAACCGGATCGCTGCGGGAGCTGGAATGCGGCTGTGCCGCGCTGACCCCGCCGTGCCTGCCCCAGCCCCGCTGCACCGGGGTCACCCCCACCGCTGCGGCCACCGCGTGCCCGGCCCAGCCCCTGCCCCATGGGGGGACCCCAGTGCCCAAACCCATCCCATTCCCAGCTCGCCAGGCCTATGGACACACGCCCCGGGATGCACGACCAAGAAGGATCCCAGCGTCCCCATGGTGGGAGCGATGCCGTCACAGGGTCCCTGTTCCCAAGTGGGTGCCATCGCCCCCATCACCAACCCAGGGGCTCCATCTCCTTCCACACAGCCCCATTCCCGGGGGGCAGAGACCCCCCCTGAGTCCCACCATGGGACAGGGAGAGGCTGGGGAACACCAAGCAGTGCTGGGGCTGGGTGAGGGTGGCCAGGAGGGTCCCCACCACCATGCCGTGCCATGCTGCGCCATGCCGTGCCATGTTGCCCCACACTGTGCCTTGGGGTCTGTGGGGCAGCTGGTGTGGCACAGGTCTGGGTGGCTGGTGGTGGCTGCAGGGTGGGATGAGGCGCTATCATGGGGTCTCCTCTCTCTGTCTCCGAGGTCCCCTGGGTGCGATGCTGGAGCGCGGCCAGGCGGGGAGGATGCGGCACAGACCGGGGCTAAGAATAGAGCCGGGCTGGGCCGGGAGGAGGAGGAAGGATGGGGTTTCCTCTGCGGCGGCGCTCTTCCTCCCACCGCACAGGCCACCGCCATGCCAGGACGGCCCCGGGCACAGTACCCATATGCATGGAGTGACAGCGGTGCTGAGGCGCTGTCAGGGGGTGCCCAGAGAAGCTGAGGCTGCCCCATCCCTGGCAGTGCTCAAGGCCAGGTTGGACACAGGGGCTGGGAGCACCCTGCTCTATGGAAGGTGTCTCCATCACACTGAGCCCCATGGAACGGGGACACTCCGAGTGCCACCGTCTGTCCCCCCGTGTGACAGCTCCCGCCCTGCCCGGTGCCTCCCCCCCCCTCGCCCGCCGCTTATCGTTGCACGTTTCTTTTTAATTAACCCCGGGGCGGAGCGGCCCCGGCTGGGTTAATGGCAGCGCTGACCCCCGCCAGCATCGATCCGCACAGCAGCGCCAGCAGCGACGGATGCGTCCCCCCTCTGGTGGCATGAGGGGGGTGTGTCCCCCCCCCGAGCTGTCACTGCGCCCCATGGACCCCGAGTCCCACCCACTGCAGCATGATAAGTGCCAGGACGGAGACCCCCGGCCCAGTGCAGCCCCACAGCCCGGGAAGAGCCGCGGCATGGCAGTGGCTGTGAGGCACACGAGGGCCTTGGGGTACCAGGATGGCTCTGGTGCACCAGGGTGGCTGTGGGACACTGGGCAGCTGTGGGACACACAAAGGCTGTGGGGCTCTGGGAGGGCCATGGGGCACCAGAATGGCTGTGGGTCATTGGAATGGCCATGGGGCACTCGGAAGGCTGTGGGGGCTGGGGGCATCAGGATGTCTGTGGGGCACACATGGGTCATCCTCCTATGGTGCCATGGGGGACCCATCCGGGCCTCTCAGTGTCCCCCAGACCGGCGTCCCGTGTCCCCCCGTCCCTCCGGTGCTCCCAGTGGCTCAAAGCAGCTGGTTCCCACCGAGCCCCCGCGCTCCAGCCCTGTTGAGCCCGCATGGACACACGGCAGTGCCGGCACCCGCGCCCCCGGCCATGGGACAATGGGGGGACACGGGCTGAGGTCCATGGACAGACCCCCCTGGTGCATCCAGTGACAGCGGGAGAGGGCTCCTGGCAGCTCCCTCCTGCAGCCCCGTCCCGGCTGTCTCTGCCGTGGGCTGGGAACGGCTCCGGTGCCCAGGGAGTTCCCGGCAGCGGGCACCGGCCCCACACAACGGCTCTCCTCCACGGCTCCCACGGCCCCGACCCGCTGCCGTCGGTGTGATCCCCACAGCCACGAGCGCCCGACAGCACCGGAAGAGTCCCCATCTCATGGGGCAGGGTCGGGGGTGTCCCTCTGCCCTGGTCCGGGACCGTGCTGGGGTCAGGGCCCGGTGACGGCCCCGCGGGGGGGCCGCGGCGTTTGCTCCACACGGAGGCTTTGAAATGCAACAACCGCCCCCCCCCCCCCGGCCATTTGGCGGGAGTTTGGCCCCTGCCCATCTTGAGGCCCCGGGCCGGGGGGGTGGTCCTGGGGGGCGGCAGATGGGGCCGGGCCGGTGGGACCTCCTGAGCCCCGCAGTGCTGCCCCAGTGCAGCACAGACACGTGGGACACATGGGACGTGTGTGTGTGTGCGTGTGCCCACACACACCTGTGGGTGCTCCATGACCCCCCCTGTGCACGGTTGGACATGGCTGTTCCCCCACATGCATGTCTGGGGTGGCTGCTGGGGAGGCTGTGCACATGAATGTGGGTGACGTGTGGGTGACGTGTGCCAGGCCCTGTGTGTAGTGAGGCCCCAGTGCTACTTGTCCCTGTCCCCATCCTATCCCCATTCCATCCCCATCCCCATCTCCATTCCATCTCCATCCTCATCCCCATCCCATCTCCATTCCATCCCCATCCCCATCTCCATTCCATCTCCATCCCATCTCCATTCCATCTCCATCCCTATCCCCATCCCCATCCCCATTCCATCCCCATCCCATCTCCATTCCATCCCCATCCCCATCCCTATCCCCATCCCATCTCCATTCCATCCCCATTCCCATCCCTATCCCCATCCCATCTCCATTCCATCCCCATTCGCATTCCCATTCCCACCCCTATCCCCATCCCCATCCCCATCCCATCCCATCCCTATCCTCCTCATCCCATCCCATCCCTCCCCTCCACTGCACAGGCGCTGTGTTACTGAATTGCCGGCAGCCCCGGGGGGATCGCGGCATGCGGCAGCTCCAGGCACATTAATCCCGCTCCCCGGGTAGGTGTAATCCCGTTAGTCCCGGTTCCACCCGCGGCCCCGGCACCGTGAGTGGGGTCAGGATTTATTGCTTGTAATTGGCCGGGTCCCGTCCCCGGTGACGCGGCAGCTCCCGGTGCTTGCCTCGGCTCCGCCGCCTCCATCCCGCACCAGCCACCCCCTTATTAAAGGAAAATTCATTTGCCAGCAATTTCCATGTGCAAACTGCGGCTCCGGGAGCGTCTCTAATCGAGTTACCGGCATCGCCTCGCCTGGAGCCCTTGCATTATGGATGAGGGATGAGGGGCTGAGAGCGGCGCCAGAACCGAGAGTGGCACCGGGCTCCGTGACACCCCCCTTCGCGGTATCAAGGCATCCGGCAACGGCACCGGCTGCGGAGGGCGGCCCCCGAGCATCAGCCCTGGGTTCCCGTGGGCGGGAGCACCCAGTGCTGGGAGCTGCGGGCGCCACTCGAGGAGGGACGGGTGTCCGAGGAGGGGGGGGTGCAGCCCCAGACACGGGTATGAAGGGGCTTTGGAGCAGGCGCGTGTGCACGCGCCCTCGTGCATGCACCCACACCAAGATACAGGGACACAGAGCCTCGCACACGCCCTGAGGAATGAGCAC
The DNA here is from genome assembly GCA_017639245.1 of Myiopsitta monachus. Classification (NCBI taxonomy): domain Eukaryota; kingdom Metazoa; phylum Chordata; class Aves; order Psittaciformes; family Psittacidae; genus Myiopsitta; species Myiopsitta monachus. The sequence goes on along the minus strand of CM029917.1, from coordinate 117,456,841 downwards.
TCATCACACGTGCACAGCCCCCCCCATGCACGTGCGAACACCTCGTGCACACACACAACCCTCACACATGCACACGCGTCCTCACAGACACCCAAACCCTCTCACGCTCATGTGCGGGGTGCTTGGGCTGCAGGGCCTGGACCAGCTGCCGACAACGGGCGCGATGGGCTCAGCCCCGCTGCAGCCGCCGGCCCCGGCCCGGGTACAGAGGTCTGGGAGCGGGATCGTGGTGCCCCGGTGCCGCACCAGCAGCGGTGCCCATCCGCGTGCCCTCGGGCCGCGGGCGCCCGGCCAGCACCGGGCTCTGCCCCGCAGGAAGCTCCGCTGTTCCTGCAGGAATCCAGCGGGCTCGGGCTGGTTTCCACCCGCGTCCTGATGTGGGGTGAAAAGCCTGTTCCCATCCTGTGTTCCCGTCAGCTGGAGCTGACGCTTCCCCCGCCTGGCAGCGAGCCGGGAGCAGGCCTGAGGGCAGGGTGATGGGCACGGCGAGGGCAGGGTGATGGGGAAGCGGCAGTGGCCATGGGGCAGGGTGATGAGCAGGGGGATTGGGGGCCAGGACTGGGGGCATGCAGCTCCTCTGCACGCCTCAGGACATGCCCCATTCCCGGTCAAGCAGCAGGAGATGGCGGCACATCCCAGCCCTCCGGTGAGGACAAAAGCCGCATGCGATGCAGCGGCGCAGCCGCCGCAGGCCGGGAGCAGCCTGCAACCCTTCTCCCAAATCGGATCCCAAGCTGCCAGAGTCCCCCCTCCCACTCCCCCCGCCCCCCTTCCCAACCCACCTCCTCGTCCCGGCTTCTTTTTAATTGCTCCGGCTGCTGGGAAATTTCAAGCTTGAATTTGTCTGAACTCACAATCCCCGCCCCGGGGATCGCGTTTTGCTTTGTCAGCAAGATGAGAAGACCCCAAATCCCTCCTGGGGGTCCCCCTGCACCTGCTCCCCCCCCAACCCAGCACCATCCCCCCCCCCACCATTGCACGCAGGTTCATTTGCTCTCATTAACCGCATTGACCCCTGTGTCCCATTGGCAGGCCTGGAGTATCCCAGCAGCAGACCCATGGGGAGAACTGGGCAGGATGGGGACAGGGGGATGTGGAATCGCTCCCTTCGGGGGGCGATTCGCCATCTCCCGGTTCCCATCCCGCTGTCAAACACGACCCCGGTGTCGTCTCACCTCCGTGTGCGGCCATCCCAAGCTTTTTTATGAGCACTCGGGATCCCGGAGCTATTTGTACCGGGAATTCGGGGGCAGTAGGGAATTGGGGAGGGGGGGGGAATTTATGGCCTGGCCACGCTCTGAAACCCAAAACCCACCCTAAGCGGCTTTAATCACTCCCAGACGCGGCGGCCCCTACGCTTTTATGGGGCATTTTAGAGCAGGGGAGCTAATAAATTTAGTGCTGACGGTAAAAGCCCCGCTGAGGGTTTAATTTGGGGGGGGGGGAAAACGCACCCAAGCCCCCCCCCTTTGGGTGGGAAATGGCTGTGGATGGGGGAGGCGCGGCATCCCGGGAGCGGTGCCCCCCCGATCTCATCCCCCGTCCGTGGCTCCTCCTCCTCCCGGTGCCCAATTTGCCGCCCCGGCCCCGGCTCTTTAAGGCTGCGGGACCGGGAGTGGTGGTGGGCGGGGGGGGGGGGGGCGCGGAGCTGCTCCCGGTACCGGGGGTTGGAGGGGAGCGGAGGATTAGCGGAGCGGCTCCCGGTAACGGGAGACAGAGCCTTCCCCGTCGCCGTTACCGGGCCCCGCCGAAGGGGCGGGCTGCGGCCGCTGCGGGACGGCGGCGGTGGGATGAGGCGGGCGCGGTGCTGAGTCGGGAGAGAGGACGCGCCATGACCTCGGCGCGGGAGGCAGCCGGTTCCCCCCCCGGTTGCCGGCGGAGCGCCCTGGACCAGCTCCCGCCGCCCGCCAGCTCCAACAAGCCGCTGACCCCCTTCGGCATCGAGGACATCCTGGGGCGACCCCGCGGAGGGAGCCCCCCCGGCACCGGCTCGGGCCCCGGGACAGCAGCTACCCCCGCCCGGCTCCCGGAGAAGGCGGCGGGGCCCCGCGGCGGCGGCATCGCCCCGTCCTCGCCGCTCTGCGCGCTGGAGGAACTCGCCAGCAAAACCTTCCAGGGGCTGGAGCTGGGCCTGCTGCAGGCGGCGGAAGGTACCGGGACCGGGGGAGGACGGGGCTGGGGGGAAGGGGGCCGGGGCGCGGGGACCAGGGCAGGTGCCGGGGAACCGGGGTCCTCCTCGCCCCCACCACAGGAAGTTTTGTCCACCGAGAGACCCCGGGACGGGGCCGGTGCTCGCCCTCAGCCCGCCCGGGGCACCTCGCGGGCGAGGCCCCGGTTCGGGCGCGCGGAGTCGCGGACGGACCCGCGGGACCCGGCCCGGCAGCTTTACCGGGGGCCGCGGGCACTGTCCCGGCTCCGGGAGCGGCAACGGGAGGCGGATCGGTCCCGCGGCGGAGGTCGGGCTTCTCCGGGGAAAGCTGCGGCCTCCGGCCCCGCCGAGCCGTGACCGTGACCGTGACCCAGCGCAGGGGCAGAGCTGCGGATCAGGCCCATTGTCAGCGAAAACCCAGTTACCGGCACCGGCGGCGACTTCCCAGATCGCCGGCGGGATCCGGGGCCTCTCCGTCCGCAGAAACCCATTACCGGCGTGGCCTGCGGCCGCTCCCCACTCACGGACGTTGACCGCGGGCTGCTCGGCACCGGCTGCTCCCTTGGAGCACCGGGCGCTGCAAAACCCGGAGGGAAAGAATCGTCCCCACCGGGGGAACGGCCCCGAGATCCTGCTGCAAACCGCCCCTCGAGCGGACAAACGGACACGGGCAGGCGGAGCGCAGCCCCACCGATAACGAAAAGGGACAGACGGACACGGACAGACCGAGGTTAACGAAAACCCCCTAAGAAGAACGGACACACGGACAGGCCCAGAGGGGCTCCCGCCGTTAACGAAAAAAACACCCTCACCGGAGCGGGCGGACAGGAGCAGACAGAGCCCGGCTCCCGTTATTAACGAAAGGGACGTTTCGCAGCCGGACCGACGGACAAGGACAGAGCTGCGCTCCAGGAATGAACGAAAATGAAATTCCCCTCCGCGGCCGGGCTGCGGGAATTACCGATCCGGCCTCACCGGGCGACAGCCGGGGACGGGCAGAGCGGGGCCCCGGGATTAACGAAAACCCGATCACCGTTAGCCCTCCGGACGGACGGACGCGGGGTAGCGGTCGGTAATGAACGCAAAAAACAGGCATAGGGCGGACAGAAAAACGGAGAGAAACGCGACAGCGGAATAAGGTCAAACACGCGCTACCGAAGGGACGCACGGGCACGGCCGGGCAGCGGGGACCCAGAAATGAACGAAAAGAGCCGTTATCGGACGGGCAGAAGGACATGGCAGCGGGGAACGAAATAAAACCGTTACCGGCCTGACAGACAACGGAAACGAGCAGCGCCGGGCACCAGGAGCGGAGGTAAATCCCCGTTACCCTCCGGACAGAGGGGCACGGCGGGGCCGAGCGCGGCCTCGAACGGAGCCTTCTCGGCCGCCGCTAACGACGAAGCGAACCGGGACCAACGGACGGACAGACAGAAAGCTCGAGGTTCCCGTCATTCCGGTGCCCCCGTTCCCCGCGGGCAGAGCGGGGCTGCGGGATGAACGGAAAGAACACCCAATACCTCATCGCAGCGACGGACCAAACCAGGAGCCATCAGCGCTCACACAAAACCCCATCACCCCACGGACACCGCTGAGACATCCCGGGCCTCCGGTAACGGCCGGACCCACCGACAGGACACGGGCAGAGCGGCCCCGTGGCTCCGCCGCGGCGGAGGGAGCTGGAGCCGGTAAGGGGGAAAGCAGAGACTGGCCCGCGCCTCGGGAGCCACGTTACCGGGCGGAGGATCGCCCCCCGGCACCATGGAGGCTATAACAGGCCGGCACCGGCACCGCGACAGGCACCGGGACCCTGCCGCCGGTGTGGAACCGGTACCGATGCCGCGGATGGACACCGGATCCGCGTCTCGCCGGAGATTTCTCCTCTGCTCCACCGGCAGCAGAGAGCCCGGGTCGGGGCTTCGGGGCTGCGGCTCTGCCGTGCCGGGAGCGGTGGCCGAAAACCACCGGCCCCGGGGCTTCTGCAAACCGCTGAACGGGCGGATCCGTGCTGACGACTCCGCTCCCGTCTCGGCTCTTCCCGGTTGCCGGTGCGGGCTCACTGACCGGCCCGGTACCGGGGTCGGAGCGAGCCGCGGCGGGGAGGAACCGGGCTGGAGCCCCGGAAGAGCCGGCGGGACACGGAGCGGCGGCGGCTCCGGCAGGACCGGGGCTGCTGCGGGACGGGACGAACGGTTATCTGCTCCCGGCACCGGACCCGGGCTCGGTTTGTTTTGAACGGGGGAGCTGGGGCCGGCTTCACTCGGCGGGGCGGTTCTCCCGGGCTCGGCTCTTCACAGCCGAGACAAGATCGGCGCTGAGACTACCGTACTGTGCCGCGCCGTACCGTGCTGGTGCCGTTCTGTGCCGATGCCGTTGCCTGCGCCGGTGCCGTACCGTACCGTGCTGCGCCTGTGCCACGCCAGTGCGGGTGCTAGTACCGGTACGGTTGCCGGTAGCGGGCCATCCCACACTGTTCCGTGCCAGTGCCACGCTGTGCCGTGCCGGGCTGTACGGCGTCGGTACTGTGCCTTTCCCGGGCTGGTTCTGCGGCGCCGCTGCCGCGCCGTTCCCGCTGCCGTACCCGTTCTCGTTGCCATACCCGTTCTCGTTCTGTTCCGTGCCCGCTGACCCCGGAGCTCGGGAGCCGTTCCCGTTCCCTTTCCCGTTCCGTACCGTGCCGCTGTCCCCGCAGGTCGGGAGCCTTTGGCCGTTCCGGGGTCTCGCCCTCCCTGCAAGAAGCGTCGCAAGTCACGGACGGCGTTCACGGCGCAGCAGCTGCGGGAGCTGGAGCAGCGGTTCCTGCGGCAGAAGTACCTGTCGCCGGTGGACCGGGACCGGCTGGCGGCGCGGCTGGCGCTCAGCACGGCCCAGGTCATCACCTGGTTCCAGAACCGCCGCGCGAAGCTCAAGCGGGACCTGGAGGAGCTGCGGGCGGACGTGGCCTCGCTGCAGGCGCTGCCCCCCGCCGCCCTCCGGCACCTCGCCGCCATCCCGGACCCGCCGCCGCCCCCCGCCCCGGGCATAGGCCCCGCGCCGCCGCCCGCGGAGCTCTCGGAGGAGGAGATCGACGTGGGGGACTGAAGCGGCACCGAGGGGTGTTACACACACACACCGGGGGGGTCCCGGGCCGGCACCGAGACTGAGCGAGCCCCCGGTCCCGGCGGGACTTGGTGCAATTTTGGGTCCGTTTTTCATTTGCTTCCATTTAATTATCTTTTTAAGTTGATTTTCTGACGTCTCTGTTCCGGGGGGCACCGGTGGGGTTGGGGGGGGCCGGGGGAGGGCCCGGTCCCGGTATAAACAATCGGAATAAAGGCCACACGTTATTAAGGAAAGCGGAGGGGCTCTTGCAGACACCAGGGTATGCCCATAGCCAGGGTGAGGCAACGGACACACACCGGGCACCAGAGCCCCCCCCCGGGCCCGGCTGCGCCCATCCCTCCTGGCCCCGCTACCGGCAGTGCCGGGGTCCTCTCTGGATGGGGGGGGTCACCGGGACACTGCTTCTGCGTCCATGCCGCCCCGGTGACGTCACCGAGCGGAGCGGCGTCGTCACTCTGCGCTGGAGCAGCCCGGAGGCCGCGGGGACGGGCAGGGGGGAGGCCCCGGACACGCGTCTCGGCTCCAATCCCGCAGCCCCTCCAGGAGCCCCGCGGATGGACGGCGGCAGCGCCTCCCCAAATCTCTCCTAAAGAGCCCCAATCCCCCACAGCCGCCCCCCAATCCCTCCTCCCTCAGTTTTGCCATTGTCAGCCGCCCGCCTGGGGGGAGGCGAGAAATGAGATGCCGCCTCTAGAACCGCCTGGGAACGTCCCGGGGGAGCGCGTTTGATGTGACAGGACCGGGACGGGGCTGACAGGGGCGGGGGGAGGCGAAGGAGGGAAGAGATCCCCGGGTGTCGCATCCTGCCCCCCCCCTTTCCCATGTCACCCCGTGGCTGCATCACCCCACAACACATCCCCATCACCCCATGGCTGTCACCTTCGACCGTGTCCCCTGCATAAACCAGACCAAGCACCTTCGTGTCCCCCCCTCAGCACTAAGACACAGAGTCCCCCCCATTCACCCTCATCGTGACCTCCGGGCTGTTGCCCCAGAGCACCTACAGTAGCTCCATGTGCCCTCCCAACCACCGCCTTCCCCATAGTTCCCTATTGATCGCCAGCCCTGCCCGTGGACCCTCCTATCGCTGGAGGGGTTGGTGCCCATCAACGGGCCCCCCCTTCTCCTCCCCCCCCCCCCCCCCCCCCCCCCCCCCCCCGCTTCCTCTGCTCCCAATTTTCCGGCTGACGGCGCCGCCGCTTCCCGCCGCGGCTCTTCATTGCTTTTAACGAGTGATTAATTGCGGCCGCTCCGCGCCTCATTTGCATAGTAATCAAATCCCCTCCCCGAGCCCCCCCCCCCCGGCGCCGGTACCGGGATGCGTCGCTGGGTCTCGAGTTTATTAAAACCCCCAAAGGGGGCAAGTCCCTGAGGGGGGGGGGGCGGGGGGACCGGTCCCCCCATCCCGGTGCACCCGGTACCAGGAGGTGTGTGTGTGTGGGGGGGGCCGGTCCTGCTGCCCGCGGAGGGAGAAGGCACAGGCTGGGTGCTGGCAGGAGGCACCGGTAGCTGGAGGGTGCCCCGGTTACAGAGGTCCCCCCGGGCAGGGCTGTGGGTACCAGCGTGGGCGGGGGGTGGCGTGAGATGGGTGCTTGAGCTGCAGAGCCAGGAGGGTGCCTTCCACCGGGGAGTCCTGGGGGGAAGATAAAAAAGGGGAGATTAAGGGGGAATAGAAATGGGGTACAACAAAGGAGGTATATGAAAAGGAGAGGTATGAAAAGGGGGTTATAAACGGGGGGGATAAAAAGAGGGGTGTAAAGAGAAAGGGGGGAAAGTGTCAGCACCACCCCCAGTGTAGGGCCAAGCCCCTGCCCAGCCCCACAACAGTCTCGGGGGGGTCAAGGCCCCCCCCCTCACCCTCATGGCCTCAAAGGCTGCTTCAGCCGCCTCCTTGCAGGTGTAGTTGAGGAAGGCGCAGCGGCGCTCAGGCAGCATCCGGATGGATTGGATCTCCCCGAACCTGGTGGGTAGCGTTAGGGACCCCCAGCTCCACCGGGAAGCACCAGGGACCCCCAGTCTGGGGGTGCACAAGGGGTCGGGGGGGGCAGAAGAGGTCTGGGGGGACACAGGGAGAGGGGCACGGGGTCTGGGGGTGCACAAGAGGAACACATTGGGGGGGCACAGGGGGCCCGCGTGGGGCCGTGCTCACTGTCCGAAGCAGCGCTGCAGCACGCTCCTGCTGATGCGGGGGGTGATGTTGCCCACCCAGAGTGGGAAGCAGCCCCTGCCCAGGCACCACTGGTCACCAGGGGGGCTTCGGGACTCAGATCCCGGCCCTGGGGCTGCGGTTCCCCTGTTCTTGGCTGTACCTGGGGGGCTGGCACTGGGCCTGGATCTTGGAGCTCACGACGGTGATGAAGCCACTCATGCCCATGCCCTTGTCCTGGCTGCTCCCTGTGACACCAGATGGGCTCAGGGACCACCACAGCACCTACCGGGGGTCAGAACCAGCCCCAGTGGCCCCCTGAGACCCCCCTCAGACCTGAGACCACGGTCCTTGGCCCCACCCTCCACTGAATCAAACCAGGGTCTCTTACCGGACCGGAGGGGCAGCGTCGGCTCTGCAGGCTCCAGCAGGGGCAAGGGGGACACAGGGGAGGGAGAAGATGTGGAAACCCCCCCAAGGCTGCTCTGCTGCTGGGGGAGAGGAGGTCAGACCACGGGGTGTGAGCCAGGCGGGCTGGAGCTGGGGGCCTGGGGGGGGACTGTGGGGTGTGGGGAGTCAGAGATAGGTTATGGGGTGCTGGGGGTGGGTTTGGGGTGGGGGGATACAGAAATGGGTTGGGGGATGGGTTGTAGGGTACCAAGGGGTAGTGTGGGTGTCCAAGGATGGGATGGGGGTGGGTGGTTAAGGTGGGAGAGAGCTGGAGATGGGGTTGGGTGGCACTGGGAGTGCATTGGGGGTGCTGGGAATGTGAGTTGGAAGTGCCAAGGGTAGGTTTGGGAGCACAAGGCCCGGGGGGGATGCCAGGGGTGGGGGTCCGGGCTGCGTTGGGGGGTGCAAGGTGCACTGGGGTGTATTGGGGGGTGCTGGGTGCAGTGCTCACCCGCAGCAGGGCCCGGCAGGCATCCAGCTGTGCAGCTGCATCAGTGTCGGTGCCGGTGAGGTACAGCCGCAGTTCCTCAAAGGTCTGGGCCGCCTCAGCATAGCGCTGGGACACAGAGAGGTGCTGAACCTGAGTCCCCACTGCCTGCACCAACCCCTGCCCCACATGGCGCTCTGTCAGGTCCTGCTGGCACTCCACTGATACCCCCCAACCCAGCCCCCTGGCACCCTGCAGTATCCCAACCCAGCCCCCATTCAGCCCCACGGGCCCCCCCCCCGGTTACCTGGAGCCCCCGCAGGGCCTTGCCCTTGCGGAAGAGGCCCTTGGCCCAGCGCGGCTGCAGCCCCAGCGCCCGCTCCGCGTCCCCCAGCGCCTCCTCGTAGCGCTGCAGCTTCTCGTAGCAGTAGGAGCGGTTCCCAAGGAGCCTGCGGGGACGTGGTCCCGGTCATGGCTGCCCGGCCCCGGGACCCCGCGCCCCGACCCGACGCTCACCGGTGCTCGCGGGGGTTCAGCTGCAGCGCCGCGGTGAACGCCCGCACCGCCTCCGTGTAACGACCTCGCTGTGCCGCCGCGTTGCCTTGGCCTGGGGGGAGAAAAGCGTCTGCTGCCGAGGGGGGGGCAGCACCGGAGAGGGGGACACCGCGGCTGCACCGTCCCCACCCACCGTAGGAGGCGTCCCTGGGCACAGCCCGCCCCATCCCGGGGTCCCCGGCACTGACCTGCGAGCACCAGGCTCTGCTGCACGGCGCTGCTGTCCAGGGGCGGGGGGGCCTGTGGGGGAGGCAGCGCTGGGTGCCCATGGCACAGGCAGCGCCCCCCTGCCCAGAACCCCCACCCCAGGTCCCAACTCACCTTCCCTGGCCCGCTCCCGCCCCGCTCAGTGTCCGTCCCGGGCGGCTTCTCCCTCTCGGGGCCCGGCAGCCGCACACCCGCTTTCTGCCGCGCTTTGAACACGAACGTGCAGCTCAGGTCCAGCTCCTCCTGCGGGCAGGGGCGAGGAGGGCAGAGCCCCAGATCCAGCTACGGGGCAGAACCCAGGCTGCTGTGGCGCAGCCCTGGGCCATCACGCGGAGCCCCACAGGAGCTCTCACCTCCATCTCCTCTGCTCGGGCCTCCCGGTCTCCCCCCTCCTCTCCCGGGGTGGCCGCGCTGTCCCCAGGGCTGGGGTCCAGCCAAGCCCCCTCTTCCTCCTCAGCATCGCCACCTCGGGGGTGCCCGGTGCCTGCAGCGCTGCTCGGGGATGAGGGGCTCTGCAAAGGAGAGAGGTGGCAGTGGGGCTCTGCCCATTCCTCTCCCCAAAGCACCCAGCTTCAGGCACCCACTGTGCCCCACAGCACCCACCGACTCAGCCTTCTGCTTGGCTTGGGACTCCTGTCCCATCTTCTCCCGTTTCTTCCGCTCTTTCTGCTTCTGGAAACAGGGAATAACTGCGCCGTGACCGGGTGGCACAGACGCCCCTGGCACAGCCCGGCCTCGGTGGGCACCCACCTTCTTCTTCAGCTTCTTCTTCTCTGCTTTCCTCTTCACCCGCTCCTCCTCTGCCACCAGCTCCTGCGCGTTCCGCTCCGCTTCCTGGGAAGGGAACACCGGGAGCCGTGAGTGTCAAACACCAGGAGCAAACAGCGCCCGAGTGCCCCGGGAGCTGCCGCCCCCCCGCCTGCGGCCCCGGCGGGTCCCTGACCTCTGCCGTGGGCCGGAGCTCCCGGGGTGCCGGCAGCCAGCGCAGCTTCGCCTCCAGCGCGCTTGGGGGCGGCCGCAGCGGCTCCTGCACCAAAAACGCTTTTCGGAGCCCGCAGAAGGTGGCGCCGGGGTCGCCGTCAGCACCGGGAACCACACCGGGAACAGCACCGGGAACAGCACCGGGAACGGCCCCGGGCCACGGCCACGACCACGGCCACCCCTCATCCTCCTCTTCATCCTCCTCCTCCTCCTCGCTGGACGCCTCCAGCCGCCCCGGGCAGTACCAGAAGCCGGGACCTGCGCGGACAGAACCGGGGGCCGTCAGCGGCAGCTCCGGGGCCCCAGGACCCCCGATAGCCCGCACCGGAGGCTCAGCCCGACTCACCGCGGCCCAGTGCGTCCCAGGCCCCGGTCCCGTCGCCCATGGCGCTGTGGTCCGCGGGCTGCGCCTGGCGCTCGGGCGGGCAGTGACGCGGGCAGAACGGCGCTGCGGGGAGCGGAGCCGCGGGTAACGAAACCGAAACCCGGCGGGGGCGGAGCCGGGACGGGCTCCTCCCCCCGGGCCGCAGCCGCGCGCCCGCCCCCCCCCCCAGCCCCGCGGTGTGGCTCCCGCCCCTGTGGGACACCGACCCCGCTGAGCCCCGGCCCCGCCGCCCCGTACCGCCGCTCCATCCGCCAGGGCCGAGCGCGCAGCCCCAGGGGCAGGCGGCGGGGGCAGCCCCGCGCCCGGAGGGACCGAGCCCCGGGCTCCGCTCCCCGCCCGCCCCCCGCATCGCCCCACGGGGACCGCGGCCGTCCGGAAGAGGGGCACAGGGCGGACCGGAAGTGGGGCACGGCGTCCGCCGGGGCTGCCCCGCCGCCATGCTGGGTGCTGGCAGGACGGAGGCCCGCGAGGCCCGTACCGAGCAGCGCCGCGGCTCGGCGGTCCCTCCAGCTGCGGTCCCGGCCGCGTCCCGCGGCTCCGGACCCGCCCCGCGCCGGGCGCCGTGGCGCTGACCTCCCGCCAGGTCAGCCCTGCCCGTTCCTCCGGATTAGCGCGGGCGCGGCCTAAGCCTCTTTCCTCCCACCGCCCCCGGGCATGGCCCAGCATGGAGGACGGCGGCCGTGAGCGGCGCGGCGCGGAGCCCTGCGCGCAGGTGAGGCCCTGAGCGGGCGCGGAGCCTCGGGATCAGCCCCGGCACCGGGGACACCGCCCCGGCCCGGGCCCGGTGCTTGGGTCGGGCCCGAGCCGCGTTTGGCGTCTCCCTGGCAACGGCCCCGGGGAGCGTGGCCCGAACGGGGGGCGCGGTCAACGCGAGAGGCGGGACACCACAGGCCACGCCCCCTTCAGCGTTAGCCCCGCCCGTCCCGGCGCTGACCGCCCGCGGTCCCGCAGGTCCCGGCCCGCGATGTCACCGGTCCCGGCGGCCTCGTCCCGCTGCTGCTGCCGGCGCTGCCCGCCCCGGGGGACGGCGCTGCCCGCGGGGCACCCCCAGAGCCAGGTGAGGGCCGGGCCGGGGTGCGCACAGCCGGGTTGTGGGGACCCCGCTGCAGTGAACTGCGGTGTGAGCAGGGCTGGGGCTCCCCAGTGTGCGGGCTGTGGGGCTCGGGGTATCGCCGCGGTGACCGCAGCGGGGGCTGCCCCACACCGACGGTCCCGGTCCCCTCAGGCAGCAGCTCCCGGGGGCCGCTGTCCCGGTCCCTGCGGAAGGCCGAGGAGATGCTGCGCGGCTGTGTCAGCCCCGGCCTGCGGCGGCTGCTGCCCCCGCGGCCCCGGCGACGCGGCCCCGGCAGCGAGGACGAGGATGAGGACGAGGATGAAGAAGAAGCCCCCGCGCTTCTGATCCCTCTGGAGCGAAGCTTCCCGGGGCTGCACCGCTGCCTCCGCGTCTGGGAGGATCCGCGCACCGAGACCTTCCACGGCCACGTGCGGCCCCCGCCCTGTGACGACACCGCCGCTGCCGACACCGTCTCCACCGCCACGGCCTTCTCGTACCACCCGGTGTACCCGCGCGTGGCCAAGTGCGGCGCGGCCCTGCACGCGCTGCTGCGGCACCGCCACCTCCTCTGCCTCGCCCGCGACTACAGCCGCCGCCTCGAGGCCGCGTCCGGTTTCCTCCAGCGGCTGCTGGCGCTGCTGCAGCAGCCGGTACCGGAGCCGGGCGCGGGGCCGCCGCTGCGAGAGCTGTGCCAGGAGCTGCGGGCGCACACCGGCCACTGGAGCGCGCTGCGGCAGCGACTGCGTGGGGACCCGTGGCTGCGGGCGCTGGTGCTGCACCGGGGCAAGGCCGTGGCGCACATGCGGTGGGCGCTGGTGCTGCTGGCGCTGCAGGCGCTGAGCCTGGCTGAGCACCTCGTTGAGGCACGGCTGAGGGCGCTGGCCCGGACCGGCAGTTCTGTCGCTTCCATCCCGGAGCTGCTCTCAGACCTCTTCCAGGGACTGGACATCTACAACCAGGCAGTGGGTGACCTGGAGCCGGAGCTGAGCGCCGCTCTCCACCTTCCCACCGGCGCTGCTGGCCGTCCTGGTGCTGCCGAAGCCGCGTCCCGCACCTTCCCGGTGTCCCGAGTGCTGCAGATTGTGGCAGCTGAGCGGGGCCGGCTGGCGGCCGAGCAGCTCCGGCCCTTCCTGCAGCCACGAGCCGGTGCCGGTGGGGATGAGCCCGTGCGCTGGGAGGACACCGCAGTGCCTTGGCCGCTGGAGCACGGTGCCACGGCGGACACGGATCCCTGCGGCCAGGATGAGCCGCCCGGCATCGCCGGGATGCTGCAGGCACTGTGCACAGAGGATGAGGAGCTCATGGGCCTCCTCCTGGGGGTGCTGGTGGCCTCATCCAGCAGCCTCCAGCACCACATCCTCCATGTGCCCAAGGAGAAGCCACCAGTGGAGGCACCGTTGCCCCCGGAACCCCAAGAGCCTGGCTGTGCCGGCTGGATGTCGGTACCGGCGGTCCAGGCCCTGCTTGCACGGTACCGGCCGCTCTTCTGGGGAGCCGCAGCCACGGCGCTGGGGCACAGTGCGGAGCTGCTGCCCGGTGGGACCAGGCCGGCCGTGGCGCTTGAGCTGAGCAGCACCATCGCCACCGGTACGTGGGGGCCGTGGACAGGGCCGTTACCGGGGGCTGCTCCTCGTGCCCCTGACAGCCCGTCCCATCCCCCCGCAGCTCCTGTGCCCCGAGAGTGCCGGGAGGAGCTGGGACGGCTCAGCCTGAGCCTGCTGTGCCGCGGCATGCTCCGGAGCTGGGACACAGGTACGGCGGTGTGGGGAATGGGGGGTGCAGTAGGAGGCACCGGGAATGGGGTGCGGGATGGGAGCTACCGGGCTACCACCCGTGTCCCCGCAGGCTTCACCCGCGCCCTGGGCTCGGCTCTCTCCGACAAGTGCTCCGGGGAGGCGGTGCCGACGTCGGGCCCGGTGCGGAGCCGCACAGCGATGCTGCTGCACCGGCTGTACCCAGTCCTGGCCCTGGCCCTGCGCTGCCTGCGCCCTCCGCCTGGTCAGTGGGGTCCGGGCAGGGGGACGGGGACACCGCGGGGTCCTGCCTCACGTCCCATCCCCACTGTGTCCCCCCAGACCTTCCTCCCGCCCCCCCCTGCCTGTGCCTGCAGGTCCTGGGCTGCTGCCTGGCCACGGCGCAGGCTGCCCACTCCTGGCTGACGGGCAGAGCCTGCAGGTTCCTGGCGGCCTGGGCCCTGCCCCAGTTCCTACTCGTCACCCAGGGGGACCTGCAGGTACCTGTGTGTCGGGGATGGCGTTTGGGGCTGCCATAGGGCTGCTGTGGGGCTGGCCTCTTCCTACTCCTCTCCCCTGTGTCCCAGCTGCTGAAGATGGAGACGGACAAACTGGTGCTGCTGATGAATGGGACCTTCCCAGAGCCTGAGGGTGTCTCCCCACCGCTGCCCCTCCCTGTAATGTCCCACCAGGAGTTGCAGCTCTGCCAGCACATTCGTTCCATGGCCACCAGCATCCAGGTGTGCACCTCTGGGAGCTGAACCATGGCCCCTCTGTGCTGTGCTATGGCCATTCCATACGATGCTGTGGCCATGCCATGCTGTGCCATGGCCATGGCATGCCATCTCCCACCCCTCTGCCCCAGCTCTTCTCAGGGGATGTGCTGAAGATGTTCTCCGCCGGCTGCAAGCGGAAGTCGGCGCAGATCTTCCACCAGACCATGCCCCGGGGCAAGCACTGGAGGATCTCGCTGCGCCCCGGTGTGTCGGGTGCCCCGGTGCGGGCAGGGGCGGCAGGCAGGGAGCAGGGTGCTGGGTGCAGGTAGCAGCACAGGCAGTCCTGACGCTGTTGCTATGCCCCAGAGCTGCCCAGTTGCCCCAGCACGTACGCAGCAGCAGCAGCGCAGGCGGTGCTGGGGCAGGTGCTGCAGGGAGTGCGGCTGCTGCCTCGCGACGCGCAGGCCCCCGCCATGGCCAGGGGCACCACGGCCTTCCTGGAAGCCTGGATGGAGCACATCCTGGAGCACCGCATCCGCTTCAGGTACAGGGTATGGGGCGCCGGGCGGTTACCGGTGGTGCCGCGGGCCCCGGGCCGTGCTGAGCGCGCCGCGCCGCAGCCTGCAGGGAGCGCTGCAGCTCCGGCAGGACTTCGAGCTGGTGCGGGAGCTGGTGGCCTCGGAGCGCTCCGGGCTGGCTCCGGAGACCCGGCGGGAGCTGGTGGCCCTGAGCGTGTTCCAGCAGATGGATGGAGCCATCCTGTGCCTCCTGCAGCAGCCCGGAGCCGCGGCCAGAGCCGGAGCGCGGCCGTGGAACAGCCTCAGGCACTGCTGTGGGTCTGGGGGTGGGATGGGGATGGGAAAAAGGGATGGGGATGTGATGGGGATGAGAAGGATGGAGATGGGAAAAATGATGGGGATGGGATGTGGCTGTGGATGTGAAAAAGGATGGGGACAGGGATAGGGATGAGGATGGGGAGGGGATGGAGATGGGGGAGGGGATGCATGGGGATGCATGAGGGACATGGGGATGCAGTTAGGGAAGGGATGGGGATGGGCACATGAGGGTGGGGACAAGGATGGGATGGGGGTTGGGATGGGTCCATCCCTCCTTGGCTGCCCCACGGGCTGTGTCCCGGCCGCGCTGGTCCCATGGAACACGTGGTGACAGGGGCCCCCCAGCTCCTTCCCCTCATCCCCCCTCCAGGCTCAGACAACGGCTCCCACCCCCCGGAGCCGGCAGCGGGGATCCTGCAGGGCCTGGACACGCTGGAGCCTCCGGTGCTGGTGGCTCCCGCCCCGTGTCCCGCCGGTGCCGGGGTGCCCGAGTCCTACCTCTCGGGCCGGCAGCAGCAGTGGATGGCGCTGCGACTGCACCGTGCTCGCCGGTGGCGCGTCCCGGGGCTGCCCTGCATCCGAGACCCCTCCGGGCAATAAACCCCGAGCGGGACCCCGGCTCTGTGTCCGGTGGGAGAGGAGATGGGGTCTTGGGAGGGGGGCTGGGGGGCTACCGAGGGGCCACAGAGGAGTATCGAGGGGTTCCTGGGGGTTACTGAGGGGCACTGGAGGGTAGTGGGAGGCGCCGGGGGGGCATCAGAGGGGGGACGCACAACCCGAGGGGGCTGTCCCTCTTCATCCTCATCCTCCAGAAGAGCCATAAACGCTTTGTGGGCGAGGGCGATACCGGACGGGTCAAGCACTGACCGGGGGCTGTTACCGGCACTGCCCCCCCGCAGTGGGGGCTTGGGGAGGTGCTGAGCTTGTACCCCAGAGCCCCCCCGTCCATGGGGCAGATGTGGGGACACAATAAAGCGGCTCCATGTCCGGGGTGTGCGCGCGGGGTGTGCGCGGGGGGGTCCTCGTCCCCTTTGGGGGCCCCGCGACTCCTTCGCCTGCTGTTTATCCTCCCGTCCACGAGGCGGAGCCACTGCGCCCCCCGTCGCTCCGCCATGACGCTCCCGGCGCGACCTCAGCATGGCGGGCGAGCAGCGGCGGCGGCGCGGCGGAGACGGGGCGCGGGAGCGCGGGGCGCGGCGGGAGCGGGAGCCCCGCGGGCAGCGCCGGGGGCAGGGCCGGGGCCGCTCCGCGCTCGTTGCGGCCGCCGCTGCGGTCGCGGCCGCCGGAGCTCTGTGCTTGGCGGCCCAATGGAGCCGGTGGAGCGCGGCCGCCCGCCTCGTCAGCCCGCACCCGGCCCCGCCCGCGCTGCCGCCCGGGTCCACCGGGGCCGTCGCCGCGCCGCGGCTCTTCTGGGGCACTTACAGACCTAACGTGTACTTCGGGATGAAGACGCGCAGCCCCCGGGCGCTCGTGACCGGTAACGGGACAGCGGCGGGAGCGCGCGCGGGCCGGGCCCGCCGGGATAACGGAGCTGAGCCGCCGCTGTTCGCAGGTTTGATGTGGCTGCAGCAGCAGGAAGGGGGCGGCGGTTTACGGCACACGTGCGAGGAGAGCGATGGGCTGTCGCGGTACGGGTGGGTGATGCACGACGGGGAGAACTTCGGGGTGCAGGAGATCAGGGACGGGGCCCTGGTCCTGAGAACCGAGTTCCTGAAGAGACCCGGAGGGGAGCACGGCGGGGACTGGAGCTGGAGGGTGACGGCGCGGATGGAGGTGAGGACGGGGATGGGGAGCGAGGGCAGAGGAGGCGGAGCTGCTGCGAGGGCTGCAGCAGCGCTGCTCTGAGCCGGGCTGAGGGAGCGGGGCTGTGGCAGCCTGGGGAGGAGAAGGCTCCTGAAGGGGAGACCTTGGAGCAGCTCCAGGAAACCTGGAGAGGGACTGGGACAAGGGAGGTAGGGACAGGCCAAGGGAATGGCTTTAACTGCCAGAGGGGAGACTGAGATGAGCTCTGAGGCAGAAGCTGTACCCTGTGAGGGTGCTGAGGCGCTGTCACAGGGGTGCCCAGAGAAGCTGTGGCTGCCCCATCCCTGGCAGTGCTCAAGGCCTGGTTGGACACGGGCTCAGAGCACCCCACTCTATGGAAGGGGTCCCTGTTGCACCTCAAAGCTCTTCCCAACCCAATTCCTGTCTCTCTCCACAGAACACAACCACCCCCCCTCCCCTCCTCTCCCTGTTCTTCTACGTGGCCACGGATGGTCAGGGGACGCTGGAGCCACAGCTGGAGAATGGGACACGTTTGGCCGCGGTCAAAGGGACAACGGAGGAGTTGGGACACTTCACCCTCAGCTTCCTGCGCCCCACGGTGCTGAGCTCCGAGGACCCCAAACACGCCAGGTACGGCGCCACCGCATCCCCCTGTGTCCCCCCCCGTGCGTCCATCCCTGACGGCCTCTTCCCATCCCCAGTTACAACTGGCTGGAGGCGCCGAGCCCGGGGCTGCACCGCCTGACGGAGCTGGTGCGGAGCAGCCTCAGCCCCCGCTCTGTGTTCTCGGCCCCGGGGCGGCTGCGGCGCCGGTTCTTCGCTCTGTCCCCGTCTGGGGGCCTCCCCGGTGAGCCCCCCCGCGGGCGGGTGCTGCTGCACCAGGTGACGCTGGAGCCGCCGGCCGCAGTGGAGGTGACGTTCGAGTCGGGCAGCGCGGCGCCGGCCCTGGTGCCCCTGGCGGGAGCCGCCTTCTCCGCGGCGCTGGCCCGGCACGAGGCCGCCTTCCAGCAGCGCTTCGAGGCCACCTTTGGGCTGGCGGGGAAGGGCTTCACGGCGCCGCAGCAGCGCTTTGCGCAGGCGGCACTCAGCGAGGTGCTGGGCGGCATCGGCTACTTCCATGGGCACTCGCTGGTGCAGGCAGCGCCCGGAGAGCGCGCGGTGCCTGGCGCCGAGGCCGTGCTCTTCACTGCCGTCCCTTCCCGCTCCTTCTTCCCCCGAGGCTTCCTGTGGGACGAGGGCTTCCACCAGCTGCTGGTGGCGCGCTGGGACCCGGCGCTGAGCCGCGAGGTGGTGGCGCATTGGCTGGACCTGATGAACGCCGAGGGCTGGATCCCGCGGGAGCAGATCCTGGGGGATGAGGCGCGGGCCAAGGTGCCCCCCGAGTTTGTGCTGCAGCTCAGTGAGACCGCGAACCCCCCGACGCTGCTGCTGGCGCTAGAGCAGCTGCTGCCGGCAGCGCCTCGGCCCTTCCTGCAGCGCATCTTCCCGCGCCTGCTCGCCTGGTACGCGTGGCTCAACCGCACACAGGCCGGGCCGGAGCCGCTGAGCTTCCGCTGGCGCGGGCGTGACGCCGAGCACGAGCGCTTCCTCAACCCCAAGACGCTGGCATCGGGGCTGGATGATTACCCCCGCGCCTCGCACCCGTCCCCGCAGGAGCGGCACCTGGACCTGTACTGCTGGATGGCGCTGGGCGCCCGCGTGCTGGCAGCACTGGCCGAGCGCCTGGGCGAGCCGGCGGAGCCGTTCCGTGCTGCGGCACGGGCGCTCGGTGACAACGCGCTGCTGGACCGGCTGCACTGGGCGCCCGAGCTCGGCGCCTTCGCAGACTATGGCAACCACAGCGCGGCCGTGGCACTGCGCTGGCGGCACCCGGCACCCGCAGCCCCGGGGCAGCCCCCGGCGGCGCCGCAGTTGGTGCGGGAGGTGCGGGAGGCACCGCGGCTGCGGTTCGTGGACGCGCTGGGCTACGTGAGCCTGTTCCCGGTGCTGCTGCAGCTGCTGCGGCCGGACTCACCGCGGCTGCCCGCGGTGCTGGCCACCATGCGCAGCGAGAGGCAGCTCTGGTCGCCCTTTGGGCTGCGCTCGCTGGCACGGGACAGCGCCTTCTACCTGCGGCGCAACACGCAGCATGACCCTCCGTACTGGCGCGGCTCCGTCTGGCTCAACATCAACTACCTGGCGCTGCGGGCACTGCACGGCTACGCCAGCACCGAGGGGCCGCAGCGGGAGCATGCAGCGGAGCTGTACCGGGAGCTGCGCCACAACCTCATCACCAACGTGTACCGGCAGCACGCGGAGAGCGGCTTCCTGTGGGAGCACTACAGCGACAGCTCGGGGCGCGGGCAGGGCTGCCGGCCCTTCGCTGGCTGGACTGCGCTGGTTGTGCTGGCCATGGCCGAGGACTATTAGTGCTGCCCGCGCGGCTCTGCCTTGTCTCAGGTGCCGGGGGCTGCTGCACCCCCACAATAAACCTCCATCCGCTGTGGCCTCTGTGCCTGTCACCCACGGTGTCACCCCAGTGCTCCCAGTACAGCCGCGATGCTGTCACACCTCTTTAATGGTGACACAATGCTACGGACGTGACCGGTTCCTCCCTGTCACGGGCAGCAGTTCAGGCTCAGTGGATGCTGGGGGGGCTGATAGGGTGAGGGCCCCCCCCGGGGGCTCCACAGGAGAGTCCAGACCCCGGGAATGCTGCCCTGTGCCAGGGGGAGCCATGGAGCAGCAGCAGAGCCATGGGACAGCACCAGGGCAGGCTCAGACGGGCAGCACCGGGGAGCTGGGCCCATCGCTGCAGACGGGCGAGGGTGTGGGTCCAGCCTTGCCCAGCAGACGGGAGCCTTCACCCTCTTCCTCCTCCTCCTGGCACCGTCCCACCTCGATGCCGGAATCCCCGGTCAGGCGCCGGTGCCGGAAGTGCTCCCCCGTGCCGCTGGCGCCGGTGCCCTCATCCCGCGGCGCGGCACCCTCCTCCTCCTCACCCTCCTCGATGTCGGAGCAGGGCTGCGCGTCAGCCTCGCGCAAGTCTGTGGTGGAGGAGAAGAGCCCGTGCAGCCCCGGCGGCTCCCAGCTGCCCGTGGTGCCGGTGCTGCTGGTGCCGGCGTCATCGCTGGGGGTGCTGGTGCCATCCGTGCCCGGTGCCGACAGGGACGTGCTGCTGGGGGACGTGGGGCAGCTGGAGCCGCAGGAGCAGCTGCTGCAGCGCTCAGAGCTGAGGCTGCTGCTGCGCGGCACCAGCACCGGGCTGTACGGCGGCGGCGGGGACCGGGGGCTGTGCGCCACCTCCTCGTAGGCAGGCAGCTTGAAGGAGGCCAAGAGCCCTGCGTGGGGGCAGAGGGGGGGCTCCGGTCAGGGCAGGGCCCCCTCGGGGTGTGGGTGCTGCTGGGAGCCATCCTGGGAGGGGATGGAACTGGAATGGGGCGGAACTGGAATGGGGCCCTGGGGCAGAGCTGGGGGGACACGGGAGGGGGGGTGCAGGGGACTGGGGGGGGGATACATGGGAGAGATGCAACAGGGGAAGGGGTGGCTCAGGGAGGATGTGGGGTGGGATGCAGGGGGGGTTGGGGAGGAAATGGGATGAATGTGGGGAGGAGAATGTGGAGTACTGAGGGGATGCAGAAGGGATGTGAGGGGCTAGGGAAGGATAGGGGGCGTGGGGGGGTGCAGAGAGAATACAGGGTGGATATGGGGGGGACACAGAGGGATGTGGAAGGGGAGGGATGTGGAGGGCTGGGGGATGATGTGGGATGGGATACGGGGCTCTGGGGGGGGGCAATGGAGGCCTGGAGGGGACCAGAAGGAATGGAGGGGGATGGCGAGGTCTGAGGGGGGAGGCAGGGAAGTGGGGAGGACAAAGGGGCGCCCTGGGGGGACGCAGGGTCGGCGCCCGTCACTCACTGAGGTCCACCATGGAGGCGGGGTAGCTGCAGGCCCCGTGGTAGGCGATGAGGTTGATCTCACGCTGCCGCTGCTGCTGCTGCAGGCGCAGCTTGGCGCGGCGGTGCCGGTACGCGCAGCAGCAGCTCAGCAGGATCAGGATGGTCCACAGCAGCCAGAACCCTGCGGAGCGGAGCGCGGCGCGGTCAGCCCGGCCCCGCGCCCGCCGGTCCCGCTCCCGGCCCCGCACTCACACCACAGCTCATAGTAGTAGGTGCAGCAGCCGCTCTCCCCGCAGCAGTGCCCGCTCTCGCACACGTAGGGGCGGTTGTTGACGCCCGGGCAGTGCTCCCGCGCCTGCGGACACAGACGCGCGGTCACGGCGGGGCCCCGCCGCCGGCCCCGGCCCCCGCCGCGCCCCGCGGTACCTGCGGCCGCTGCCGGCCCAGCAGCGCGGCCCAACCCCCCGCGCCGCCGCCGGGCCGCTCCATGGCGCTCACAGCGCGCCCCCGCCGCCGGCCCCGGCCCCCGCCGACCGCCGCCGCCGCCGCCCCCCGCCCGCCGCTGCCATCATCGCCGCAGCCGCCGCCGCCGCTGCCGCCGCCGCCGCCATCGCGCCCGGGCCCCAGCACCCGCCCGCGGCCGCCTCGCCCTGACCAATCGGGCGCCGCCTCGCCGCCGTCAGCCAATCGGCGCCGCCGCCGCCGCCCTGCCTCCACCAATCGGGAGCCGTCTGCCCGAGAGCCACGCCCAACAACAGAGACAAAGGGACGGAGCCCCGCCCCCCCGACTGGATTGGCGGCAGCGGACACCAACCGCGCGCGGAGCCCCGCCCCTCCGGCCGTGACTGACAGCAGAGCCGGCCAATAGGAGCGCAGCCCCCCGCCCCCCGTCAACGGCCCCCGCCCCTGGGGCGGGCCTCCGGGAGAGCCCAACCAATACGGGGAGCAGACTCGTGATCGGCGCAGAGGCCAGCCAATCAGCACCGCCCATCTCTGCCTGGCGGGATCTCAGCCAATGGGAGCTGCAGCAGGGCCCTTGCCGGTGCCCCGCCCGGAGGGACGGTACCATAACACTGCCGGGCGGGGGAGACGGGAGCGGGCGCTACCACTGCGCAGGAGCAGGGGGGGCCGGGCTGTCTCATTGTGCTCCCGGCGGGGGGTTCGGGCTGTACCACTGCGCAGGAGCAGGGGGGGGCCGGGCTGTCTCATTGTGCTCCCGGCGGGGGGCCCGGGCTGTGCCACTGCGCTCCGGCTGCGGGGGGGGGCGGGCTGCCCCGTTAGGGATATGGGGGAAAGCCGGGTGCCCCAGAGCGCTCCCGGTGAGGAGGGGGATCCATCCGTGCCCCCTTCCCGATGGATCCACACGTGGCTCCTTCACCAACAACCTTTAATGAGCTCCGCGGGACCCACTCTGGGACCCCCAACCCCTCCCCGTTGCCCCCCATGTCCATGGCAGGAAGCGCCAGTGCCTCCCCTCCTCTAAGCCGCAGCATCCATGAGCTGGAGGTTGCGGCGGTAGCAGGCGAGGCTGCAGAGTGGCCGCCCGGAGCGCGAGCACGAGTACCGCTTCACGTTGCCGCAGCCGGCGACGCTGCAGAGCACCGGAACCGGTGGCACGGCCGGCGGCGGCAGCAGCGGCAGCGCCATCCCCGCTGGGAAGGACACGGTGATGCGGTCGGCGGCGTTGCGGTAGTGCACGACGGGGCACGGCGCCGGCCGGGCCCGGCGCTCCCGCAGCGTCTTCACCTTGGCCTTGCTGGTCTTGGTGAGGCGCTCGATGGTCTGGTTCTTGTTCTCCTCCGCCTTCTTGGCCGCCTGCAGGCGCCGCTTCCGCGCCCGCTCCTCCCGCTTCACCAGCATCTCCTCCGTCAGCTCCTTCGCCTTGTAGCCCATGGGCAGCTCCAGCAGCGGCTGGCTCTGCTGCTTATGCAGGAGGGCTTTCTGCGGAGCAGGGGGGCAGCGTCATCGCCTGGCCACGGCCCCACACCTCACCCCAGCGCTGGCGCCAGCAGCCCCACGGCCGCGCTGAGCCCCACGGTACCCCCTCACCTGCCGAGCCGTCAGCAGGGACTCGTCCACCTCCTTCTTGAGCTCGCCGTTGTCGTCCAGCTCGCCCTTCTCCAGGGCATCGAGCCAGCGCTCTTCCTCCTCCTCCTCCTCCTCGCGCGTGGGGAAGCAGCTCTCGGGGTCCAGCTCCGGCAGGGGCGAGGGCTCCAGGTTACTGTCCTCATCTGCGCCGGGCCGGGGGTCACCGGGGAGGGGCCGGGGGGGGTCACCCCGTCCCGGGTCCCAAAGCCATCATTGGCAGCAAGGAGCAGCGCGGGGGGCACCCAGCACCCTCCCCACACCCAACACAAGCAAAGCCCCCGTCCCCCCCGCGCTGCCCCGGGGCTCACCCAGCCAGGCCCGGTACTGCTCGATGGGCACCCCCTCCGCGGGCTCCTCGTCCTCATCCACCACCATCAGCGGGGAGGGCGAGCGCGGCGCCTCGGGCACCACCGTGAACGTGGGGACGCTGCGGGAGAGCGGGGGGGAACACGGTGAGGCCGGGCCGCGGGGGCTGCGGGGAGGGAGCAGCACCCGGCGGGCCCCCCCCTCACCTCTTGGTGCCCAGGATCTGTCCCCCCAGCTTGATCTTGAGCTTGAGCTGCGGCTTGGGCGGGGGCGGCGCGGGGGGGCTCGGCCCCGCCGCCTCATGGTGGTGCTTCTTCTTGTGCTTCTTCTTGTGCTTCTTGTGCTTCTTCCTGTGCGAGCCGTGCCCGCCGCCCGCCTCGGCCTCCGCCCCGGCGCCTGCGGGGGGCACGGGCGTCAGCTCCGCCCCGGGACCCGCCACCGCCGGGCCGCGGAACCCGCGGCGCCGCCCGGCCCTCACCGTGCCCGCCGGCCTCCATCCTGCCCCGCCGCCAGGCCTTGCTCATCCGCCGCTGCCGCTGCCGCTGTCCCGCGGCTGGGGGAACCGATGGCGGACGGACCACTTCCGCCCCGGAGATGGAGCGGGTGCAGTATAGGGAGAGGCGCTGGAGCCGCCATCTTTGAAGTGGGCAAGTGAGCAACGGGGAGCTCTGCCCGGGCGGAAATAGGTTCCGAGGGACAAAGGGCCCGGGTAGTGCTCCCATAGAGACGCGTGTGCGCGATCGTGCGTGCGCGCGCTGCCGGTGCACACCGTGTGCGCGCCCGGGCGGGACACACTGTGCACGAGCACAGCCCCGCAGCAGCCCAATGCCGCTCCTTGCACATGGGTTCGTGTACACACACACACACGTGGCTCCCATCCTGTGTGCATGCGCACTCGTGTGCACACATAACACACAACACGTGGACACACAGCAACACATGGATACACAACATGTGGGCACACAACAACACATGGACACACAACTCACGAACACACAACACATGAACACACCACACATGGACACACAACAACACATGAACAGACCACTTACGGGGACACAACACCTGAACACACCACACATGGACACACAACACATGACACACAACTCACTGGACGCACGACAACTCATGGACACACAACACATGGACGCACAACACATGAACACACAACACCCCCCCTTTGTATCCCCGCAGCTGCGCCCGCACTGACTCGGGCCATTGTCCTGCCCGTGCCACCCGGTGCCGGCCCCGATGCTCCCGATGCTCCCGATGCTTCCCGGTTCACTCCGATCTGAGAGCCAAAGAACCATCGGGTGGGACCCCCCGTACCGGCGCCATGTTCTGCCGTAAGGAGCGCACCGGGGCTGCAGTGACCGACACCGCTCAGGTACGGCGCTGACACCGGCGCCCGCGGCTGCTCCCGTGCCGCCCCCCGGCACCGGCCGCGCTCGCCCTGCCCGTTGCACCGGCCGCCTCCGGCCCAGCCGGTGTTTCCCGCTGCACCGCCCCGTTCTCGCCTGCGCCCCCGGCAGCGGCGCCGCGGAGACGGGACGCGGTGTGGGGGGGCAGGGGAAGGGGGACACGGGGGGAGTCCAGAACCGGGATGTGCCGGGGGAGCGGGACCCTCGTGCACCGGGCACGTGGTCAGGAACGAGGCACGGGGCGGGGGTCTCAGTGTATCTGGGGGGGGCTCTGGTGCATACTGAGGGAGGTCCAGTGCACTCGGTACCCAGCACACGGTGGTGATGGGGTCCCGGTGCATGGGGGGGTCCCGGCTCACCCGGTACCAGATGCGCATGAAGGGAGGGGCCCGGTCCACACGGCGGGGGGCAGGCAGTGTATTTGGGGCGGTCCTGGTGCGTGCTGGGGGGTCCTGGTATGTAATGGAGGGGTCCTGGTGCACCTGGGGGGTGCTGGTGCATCGGGGGGGGGGTTCCAGTGCTCCCAGTACCAACTTCACATGGCGGTGATGAGGGGGGGGCTGTGCACCTGGGGTGTCCCGGTTCACCCGGTGCCAGCGGCACATGGGAGGGAGGTCTCGGTCCACACGGGGTGGGGGGACGACGACGACGGACGACGACGACAGCGCATTGGGGGGGGGGTCCTGGTGCATAGTGGGCTGTTGAGGGGCGCATCTTGGGGGGGAGGGGCGGTGTTCCCTGGGGGCTCCCGGTGCCCCCGGTACGAGCAGCACACGGAGGCGCCTGTGCCCCGGTGCATTCGTGGGTCCCGCTGCTCCCGGGGGGATCCCGCTCTCACCCTGTCCCGGTGCCGCGGGCGGGGCCGGTGCCGAGAGGGGAGGGACGGGGGGGGGGGCGGTCCGGGGGCGGTCGCGCACCGCCTTCCTGTGCGCGCGGCGGAGCTGGAGCGCGAGCAGCGGAAGGTACCGGGAGCGGGGGGGGGGCTGCGCGCGCCGGGGCGGCGGCGGAGGGGGCGACGGGACCGGGACCGGGACCGGGACTTGGGTCGGGACCGGGACCCCACGCACCCCGCGGTGCTCCGGCCCCGGCTCCGTCCCGGCCCCCCCCGGCCCGTCCTGAGCCTGAACCCGCACCGCGATCGCTGCACCCGTGCCCCTGAGCCCCTTATTCAGCCCCCGTCCCTCCTCCCGCACCCCGACCCTTGCTCAGCCCCGCACCCTGTCCCAGCCCGAACCCCGAACCCGCGCCCCTTGTCCCGCCTCCTGCACCCCGACCCAGCACCCTGCCCTGTCCCATTCCCTCTCCCCAGCACCCCTTATCCCCCCCGCACCCCAAACCCTGCACCCTGTCCTGTCCCTGCACCCCGATCCCAGCGCCCCCTCTCCCCCTGTACCCTGCACCCTGTCCCATGCCTGCAACCTGCCTTGTCCCCGGCACCCATCCTGACTCTGCCCCCCATCTCCCGCATGCCTTTCTTCTGTTTCCCATCCCCTGCACCCCACCTTCTGCACCCCTATTCCCCTTTTGCACACAATCCCATCCCCTGCACCCATCACACGCACCTCAAACCCTGCACCCCAGCTCCTGCACTCTTTATCCCCCATGGACCATGGGCCCTGTGCCCCATCTTGTCCCCAGCATCCCTTATCCCCCATGCATCCCAGCCCAGCACCCCATTCTGACCCTGTGCCCCAACCCCTGAACCCTGCACCTTGATCCCAGCACCACTCATCCCCTCCCTGCACCCCAAACCTTGTCCCTACAGCCCAACCTCTGCACCAAATCCCATCCCTGCACCCCATCTTGTTCTCTGCACCCCAACTCCTGCATCCTATCCCCTGCACCCATACTGACCCTTCACCCCCACACAGCACCCCTTATCTCCCCTTGCACCCAAAGCCCTGCACCCTATCCTGACCCTGCACCACGATCTCAGCACCCTTTATCCCTTCCCTGCACCCTAAACCTTGTCCCACTGTCCTGCACCCCTTCTCCTATCCCCACACCCCATATTGTCTCCCGCACCTCAACCTCAGCTCCCCTTATCCCATCCCCGCACCCTGTCCGGTCCTCTGCACCCCAACCCCAGTCCCCATCCCCTGCACCCTGTCCTGATCATGTACCTCCCACAGCACCCTTTATTCCCCCACACCTGAAGCCCAGAACTCCTTCTCCTGTGCCTGCACCCATCCTGCCCCCCGCACCTCAACTCCTGCACCCCTTCTCCTGACCCTGCACCCCATCCCAGCACCCCTTATCCCATCCCTGCACCCCAAACCCTGCACCCAAAATCCTATCCCTGAACATCTTTCCCCTTCACCCCAACTCCTGCACCCCTTTTCCTGGCCCTGCACCCTGATCCCAGTGCCATTATGCCCTCCCTGCACCCCAACCCAAACCTTGTCCCTCGCACCCCAACCTCAGCATCCCTTATCCCATTCCCTGCACCCAGCCCATCTCCTGCACCCCACTCCTATCCCCATCCCCAGCACCCCTTATCCCACCCCTGCACCTGCTTTGTCTCCTGCACCCCATCTTCTATCCCTGTCCCCATCCCCTGCACCCGTCCTGACCCTGCACCCCCGCCCCAGCACCCCTTATCCCCTCTGCACCCCATCCCCAGCACCCTAAATGGGACACCCCTTATCCCATCCCTGCACCCCATCCAGTCCCCTCCACCCCAAACCCTACACTGAATCCCATGTCTCCCAGTGAGCTCCATCCCTGTATCCCTTCTCCCATCCCTGCATCCCCATTCCTGTCACCATCCCCTGCACCCATCCTGACCCTGCACCCCGACCCCAGCGCCCCTTATCCCCCCATTCCCATCCCCTTGTCCCCTCTTCCCAGCAGCCCTCTTATTGTCGTCCCCTTATATCCCCCTCCGTCCCCCCCTTATCACCCCCATTCCCATCCCCCCCCCCCGCCCCCGCTGCCCTTTCCCGCACAGTGCCCGGTTGTTCCCGGTTGTTCCCAGTTGTTCCCGGGAGGAGGCGGCTTTGGGGGGGCCCCACTCCCCATTCCAGAGGTGACAAAAGAGCCTTTCTCTCCCTATAGCTCCTTGGGGGGGGGGTTCCCCAAATCCCATTCCCAACAAGCACTGGATCATCCCTTGGGAACTGGGGGGTGAATGTGGGATCCAGCCCCCCCCAGATTAAACGGGGGGATCCCGATGGAGGGAGAGGGAAGGGGGCGACGTTTCCCGATGCGGGAGAAGCTGCAGATCCTGGAGGACCTCAACATGCTTTATATCCGGCAGATGGCCATGAGCCTCCAGGTAGGAATTCCGGGATCATTCCCCATGCACCCCCCTTTATCCCTCATCCCACTTCCGGGAACCCCCAAGCACCGGGTTTCCAAAACCCCAAACCCCCCGGGTTTCCCAGGGTCCGGAGGTCAAGGGGGTCCTTGGGGGTCCCATGGAATGGGTCTTCCCCCATTGTCTATGGGGAGCATCCCCCGGTAGCACATCCCATGGGATGGGGAGGGTCTGATTCCCCCCCCCCCCCCATAAATTGCTGTTGGGGGTTATGGATAGCAACTGGTGATGTTACTCTATGGGGGGTGCAGGCACAAAGGGGGCTCATGCAGCACAAAGGGGGGCTCTGGCTGGTTCTGAGTTGTGGGGCTGGGGAAAGGGAGGGGGAATTGTGGTGTTTGGGGGCACATGGGAAATCTGTAGGGTGGGGCGGTGCTGTGGGGTGCCTGTGGGGTGCGTGGTTCCTCTGTGGGGCACAGGGTGTATCTATGGGGCATTGTTCTGCCGTGGGGTGCATGATGCGTCCGTGGGGCACACGGCTCTCTGTGGAGTACTTATGGGGTGCATGGCACATCCGTGGGGTATCTGTGAGGTGTGCGGATCCCCCGTGGGGTGAGTGATATGCTGTAGGGCACGTGGGTATCCATGAGGCACATGGCTGCCTCGTGGGGTACACGTTGTATCTGTGGGGCACAGGGTTCCTCTATGGGGCATAGGATGCATCTATGAGGCTCGCAGCACAGCCGTGGGGTGCATGGTGCCTCTGGGGAGGTGACTCTGCTGTGGGGCATGTGCTGTATCCGTGGGCATGTGGCACGTCACTGGGGCCATAGTGTCCCTGTGGGCTGTGTGGCCCATCCGTGGGGCACCCGCTGTCCCCATCGCAGTGTCCGCCATCCATCCCAGTATCCCATCCCGGTGCCCATTCCACTGTCCTATGCCAATTCTGGTGTCATCCTCGTCCCCTTCCCTCTCCCATCTCGGTGTCCGCTCTCCCTGTCTCTGTCCCGATGTCCCACGGGACGTGGATGCGCAGTGGTCTCTGTCCTATCGCTGTCTCTGTCCCTGTCCCACAGGACGCAGAGTTGTGGGGTACCCGTCTCTATCCTGGTCTCTATTCCTGTCTCTCTTCCGGTCTCTGTCCCTCCCATCCCTGTCTCTATCCCGGTTGCTGTACCTGTTACTGTCCCTGTTCCTATTCCGGTCTCTATCCCGCAGGATGTGGAGTCGCTGCGGCGGCTGCAGCCGGAGCTGCGGCTGCGGGATGGGGCGGTCCCTGTCTCTGTCTCTACCCCATTCCCGGTCCCTATCGGTCTCTCTCCCGGTCTCTGTCCGCCTCTCTGCCATTGCCGGTCTCTATTGGTCTCTCTCCCGCTCTGTCCTTGTCTCTGTCCCTGTCCCTATCCCGGTCCCTGTCCCGCTCCATCGCGGTCTCTCTGGGTCTGTCCCGATCTCCATCCCGGTCCCTGTCCCACTCCATCCCGGTCCCTATCCCGGTCCCTGTCCCGCTCCATCGCAGTCTCTCTGGGTCTGTCCCGCTCCATCCCGGTCTCCATCCCGGTCCCTGTCCTGCTCCATCGCGGTCTCTCTGGGTCTGTCCCGCTTCATCCCGGTCTCCATCCCGGTCTCCATCCCGGTCCCTGTCCTGCTCCATCGTGGTCTCTCTGGGTCTGTCCCGCTCCATCCCGGTCTCCATCCCGGTCCCTGTCCAGCTCCATCGCGGTCTCTCTGGGTCTGTCCCGCTCCATCCCGGTCCCTATCCCGGTCCCTGTCCCGCTCCATCGCGGTCTCTCTGGGTCTGTCCCGCTCCATCCCGGTCTCCATCCCGGTCTCCATCCCGGTCCCTGTCCAGCTCCATCGTGGTCTCTCTGGGTCTGTCCCGCTCCATCCCGGTCTCCATCCCGGTCTCCATCCCGGTCCCTGTCCAGCTCCATCGTGGTCTCTCTGGGTCTGTCCCGCAGGACGCGGAGTCGCGGCGGCGGTTGGAGCGGGAGCTGCGGCTGCGGGACGGAGCGCGGCGGCTCCTGGGCGCCTGCAGCCGCCCCGAGCAGGCGCTGGGAGCGGCCAAGAGCCTTCTGCTGAGCTCCAGCCGCGTCCTGGCGCTGAGCGCGGAGCTCCAGCGCAGGAAACAGGCGCAGCTGCGCCCCGCGTGAGGCCCGCGGGGTGGGGACGGGATGGGGGCAGCGGGAATGGGATGGAGGCAGCGGGAATGGGATGGAGACAGCGGGAATGGGATGGAGACAGCGGGAATGGGATGGGGGCAGAGGGAATGGGATGGGGGCAGAGGGAATGGGATGGGGGCAGAGGGAATGGGATGGGGGCACACACACCAGGATGGGCGAGATGGGGATGTGGGGACCAGGACAGGGGGACCAAGATCTGGGGAGGGAATGGGATAGGGACGGACACACAGGGATGAGGGGGACAGGAATAATGGAGAAATGGGATATAAGAGGGCCTAAGATGTGGGGACTGGGACAGGGGGATACATGCTGGGATGGGTGGGACAGGAATAACGGTGGCAATGGGATATGGAAGGGACCAGGATATGGACAGGGGAATGGGATATGGATACACACCTACCAGAATAGAGGGGACAGGTATATGGGGACCAGGATATGGGGGACACCGGGATGGGAACACGAGAATGGGGACACTGGGATGAGGACAAGGACAGGGGGAATAGGGAGGGACGTTGGGAAGGGGGGACATGGGGATGGGGACACACACCCGGGATGGGGACGCCCCATCCCAGCTCCCGCTCCCCCCGCAGCCCCTCAGCCACCGGCCCCTCGGATGAGCGCGTCCCGTGCCGCGGCACCGTCTGCCTCTCGGGTACGGGGGGATCCCCCCAGGGCCCCCATCCCCAAACTGGGGCACACAGCTCCTGCCCCCCCCCCCCCTTCTGAGGGTCCGCATTCCTCCCCCTGCATCCTTTTGGGGGTCCCCTGCCTGCCCCTAGGGGTCTGCTGCCCCCTCTTATCCCACCCCAGGTGTCTCTTGCCCCCCCCCGCCATGGGGGCTCTGGGGGTCAGGCAGGGCCCTGAGGCCCCCTCCGCACCCCCATTCCCCACAGACCTGCGCATCCCACTGATGTGGAAGGACACGGAATACTTCGGGAACAAGGGAGGTGAGTGGGGGGGCGGGGGAGCTGTGCGGCCCTCCCGGCCCCCGCTGACCCCAGTGCCCCCCCAGAGCTGCACCGCTGCGCCGTGTTCTGCCTCCTGCAGCTGGGGGCCGAGATCCAGGACACCCCCCTGGTGCTGGTGGACCGGACCCTCACCGACATCTGCTTCGAGGGGGCCATCCTCTTGTGAGTGGGGGGCATGGGGGGACCCCGCTCCCACTGACACCCCTCATTCCCCCCAGGAGTCCTTAGTCCCCACTCCATCCCGTCCTGAGTGTCCCCAACACCCCCTGCATCCCCTTAGGGGGTCCCTGCCCTCCCCTTTCCTCTCCCCAGGGGTTCTATGCCCCCCCTGCCCACCCATACGGTGCCTTGTCCCCTCTTTATCTCCCCCAGGGGTGCCCTGTTCTCTCCCACCTCCCCTTGGGGGTCCCCTCACCTCTCCTTTCCCCCCATGGGGGTCCCCAGTCCCCCCGTCTGACCCTTTGGTGGGCCCCCTGCCCTCTCCTTATATCCCCCCCCAGAGGTCCTCTGCCCCCCCGTCTTCTCCTTAGGGGTCCCTCCCCCCCGCAATGGGATCCACTGTCCCCTCCTGGGGGTCCCCTTTCCCAACATGGGGTTCCCCTGTCCCCTCCCTTTGTCCCCCCCACGGTGTCTGCTGCCTTTCCCCTGCTCAGTTCCCACTGCCTGCCCATGGGGGTCCCCCGCCCCCCCAGTGTCCCCCATGCTGTGGCTGTGGAGTGACCTGGGGTGTCCCTGCATGATTGGCAGGGCAGTGATGGGTGTCCCTGGGGTCCCAGTGTGTCCCTGTGTGTCCCTGGGGCTCACTGTGTGTCCCATTGTGTCCCTGTGTGTCCCTGTGTGTCCCTGGGGGGTCCCTGTGTGTCGCTGTGTGTCTCTGTGTGTCCCTGTGTGTCTCTGTGTGTCGCTGTGTGTCCCTGTGTGTCCCTGGGGGGTCCCTGTGTGTCGCTGTGTGTCCCTGTGTGTCCCTGTGTGTCCCTGTGTGTCACTGTGTGTCGCTGTGTGTCCCTGTGTCGCTGTGTGTCGCTGTGTGTCCCTGTGTCGCTGTGTGTCGCTGTGTGTCCCTGTGTGTCGCTGTGTGTCGCTGTGTGTCCGTGTGTCGCTGTGTGTCGCTGTGTGTCGCTGTGTGTCCGTGTGTCGCTGTGTGTCCCTGTGTGTCGCTGTGTGTCCGTGTGTCGCTGTGTGTCGCTGTGTGTCGCTGTGTGTCCGTGTGTCGCTGTGTGTCGCTGTGTGTCTCTGTGTGTCTCTGTGTGTCGCTGTGTGTCCCTGGGGGGTCCCTGTGTGTCCCTGTGTGTCGCTGTGTGTCCGTGTGTCTCTGTGTGTCGCTGTGTGTCCCTGTGTGTCCCTGGGGGGTCCCTGTGTGTCGCTGTGTGTCGCTGTGTGTCCCTGTGTGTCCCTGGGGGGTCCCTGTGTGTCGCTGTGTGTCCCTGTGTGTCCCTGTGTGTCCCTGGGGGGTCCCTGTGTGTCGCTGTGTGTCCCTGTGTGTCCCTGTGTGTCCCTGGGGGGTCCCTGTGTGTCGCTGTGTGTCCCTGTGTGTCGCTGTGTGTCGCTGTGTGTCGCTGTGTGTCGCGGTGTGCCCCGGGGTCACTGTGTCGCTGTTGCCGCAGCCCGGACGCGGGCCCCGACTTCGAGCTGCGGTTGGAGCTGTTCGGGGCGGCGCTGGGCGGGTGCCCCCCCCGCAGCCTCGCCACGCGCCTCAGCACCTCCCTGGGCCGCTCCGCCGGGCGCCGCCTGCGCGGACACATGGAGGGGGGGGACGGGGACGGGGCCGCCCCCCCGCTGCTGCCCCACGGCGCCCCGTGAGTGACCTGAGCCCCCTGTGTGCCCCCCCCGCCCCATAGCCCCTGTGTGCCCCCCCCATGACCACTGTGTGCCCCCGCAGGGGTCCCCGGTTCCAGCTCCTGGCTCACACGGTGCTGTCCCTGGCCGAGGTGCAGGATGGGTTCCGCACCCACGACCTCAGCATCGCTTCCAACGGTGAGTGCCCGGCACAGCGCTGCTCTGCACTGCACCGCGCGTCCCTCCATAGCACTGCACAGCACTGCATAGCACAGCACTGCACAGCACTGCACTGCATAGCACAGAACAGCACTGCACAGCACAGCACGGCACAGCATGACAGGGCAGGGCATGGCCGGGCACAGCGTGGTGCCACATGGCACCCACTGACACCCACATGGCACCACATGTTGGGGATCTCAAGGGGTTCCGAGTGGTCCTGTAGGGTGTCAGTGGATGTCAGTGGGTGTCAGTGGATGTCAGTGGACGTCAGTGGACGTCAGTGGATGTCAGTGGGTGTCAGTGGACGTCAGTGGGTGTCAGTGGATGTCAGTGGACGTCAGTGGATGTCAGTGGGTGTCAGTGGACGTCAGTGGGTGTCAGTGGATGTCAGTGGACGTCAGTGGATGTCAGTGGGTGTCAGTGGATGTCAGTGGGTGTCAGTGGATGTCAGTGGGTGTCAGTGGATGTCAGTGGAGGTCAGTGGGTGTCAGTGGGTGTCAGTGGGTGTCAGTGGGTGTCAGTGGGTGTCAGTGGACGTCAGTGGGTGTCAGTGGGTGTCAGTGGACGTCAGCGGATGTCAGTGGACGTCAGTGGACGTCAATGGGTGTCAGTGGATGTCAGTGGGTGTCAGTGGGTGTCAGTGGGTGTCAGTGGATGTCAGTGGGTGTCAGTGGATGTCAGTGGACGTCAGTGGACGTCAGTGGGTGTCAGTGGATGTCAGTGGGTGTCAGTGGATGTCAGTGGGTGTCAGTGGGTGTCAGTGGGTGTCAGTGGGCGCTGGCGGGTGCGGGTGGGTCCCGGGGGTGTCCCAGTGTCTGTGTCCCGCTGGGTGCCAATGTCCCTGTGTGCAGTGGTCCCGGTGGGTTTCCCCTTGGGTCCCGGTGGGTGCCGCTCTCCGGGGGGGCCTCAGTGGCTGTCGCAGGGTCCCGGAGGGTGCCGGTCCCCGGTGCCCGCCCCCCGCTGACGCGCGCCCCCCAGAGGACAGCGCGTGCCTGGTCCCGCTCTACGGCAGCGTTTGCTGCCGCCTCACGGCGCAGCCCCGGTGCATGGCCCGGCCCGGGAGCAGCGGCCCCCTGCGGCTGGAGGTGAGCGGGGAGCGGCGGGGGGACATGGATCGGGATGGGGATGGGGTGGGATGGGGCACGGGGCACGCAGGGGGATGGGGGGGCGCAGGGGTGGGATGGGGATGGGATGGGTGAGATGGGGACGTGGGGATGTGAACTGTGATGGGATGGGCACAGGGATGAACTGGGGATGGGATGGGTGGGTTGGGGACGTGGGTATATGAACGGTGATAGGATGGGCACAGGGATGAGCTGGGGATGGGATGGGTGGGTTGGGGACGTGGGTATATGAACGGTGATAGGATGGGCACAGGGATGAGCTGGGGATGGGATGGGGTCAGGGACAAGAATGGGATGGGGACAAATGGGAACGGGGGTGGGGACCTGGACAGGGATGAGATTGAGGATGGGGACAGGAAGGGAGAGGGTTTGGGATGGGAATGGGGACACGGAGGAGGATGGGGCTCCGCTCAGCCGCTGCCGGCGGCTCTGGGCTGTGGGGTGGGAGCCCGGGGGACCGCGTGGGGTGCAGTAGCGCTGCGAGGACGCCGCTCCCCCCGGGGCCCCCCGGTGCTGAGGGCGCGGGCGCCGCGGCGCAGCCGGGCAGGAGGCGCCTGTTCTGTGTCCTGCAGGGCACGGAGCTGCGCTGCTATCAGCACCCGGGGCCGCCCGAGGGCAGCGCGCCCGAGCTCATCATCGCCATCAACAAGGTGCGTGCCCGGGGGGGGGGGGCTTGGGGGCCTCGGGGCTCCCTGGGGATTATGGGGGTCCTTTGGGTTTCCTTGGGAGCCTTATGGGATATTAAGGTTCCATGGAGGACTTGGGGGTTCCTTGGGGGGGGGTTGGGGTGCTTGGGGGTGTTTGAGGGGGATGGAGGCTCCCTGGGGGTTCCTGAGGTTCCTTCGGGTGTTTGGGGCTTCCGGAGGGTCCTTTGGGGTTCCTCGGAGGTATCCGGGGGGGTCCCTTTGGCCGCGGGGTCCCCGTTCTGAGGCGGTGCCGCAGGAGACGCGTGTGCGGGCGCTGGAGAGGGGGGCTCAGGGTCTGCCCCTCGCCTTGGCCGTCACCAACCGGCGGGGAGGGGAGGACGTGACCCACACACTGGAGGCTGAGAGCGCGGCGGAGGCGCGGCGCTGGATGGAGGCCTTCAGTCAGCACTTCTATGACATGAGTGAGCGCGGGGCCCGGAGTGGGCAGCGACTCCCCTCGGTA
Source organism: Myiopsitta monachus (assembly GCA_017639245.1). Lineage (NCBI taxonomy): Eukaryota > Metazoa > Chordata > Aves > Psittaciformes > Psittacidae > Myiopsitta > Myiopsitta monachus. The sequence goes on along the minus strand of CM029917.1, from coordinate 117,421,962 downwards.
TCCTCAGCCCATTGGGACCCCCATCCCAGCAGAGCCCCATCCCGGGGACCCCCATCACAGCATGGCCCTGACCCTGCCTAAACCCAACGCGCGGGATCCCCATCCCAGAGATGCCCCCATCCCATTGGGACCCCCATCCCGATGTGATCCCCCCCCAGTGACCCCCCATGTGGTGACACCCCCCCCAGTAACCCCCCTGGGGTGACCCGCGCGGTGCCCCCCGGGGCTGTGTTGCCCAGGCCAGTGGCAGCAGTGCTGTGAGGAACTGATGCGCATTGAGGTACCGCCGCCACGCCAGGTGCCCGCAGCGCTGCCACGCCAGGGATCCCTCTACCATGAGCTGGGTGAGTGCAGCGCAGTGCCTCATAGCCTGTGCCATAGCCTGTGCCATAGCCTGCCCCATAGCCTGAACCATAGCCTGTGCCATAACCTGCCCCATAGCCTGTGCCATAGCCTGCCCCATAGCCTGAACCATAGCCTGTGCCATAGCCTGCCCCATAGCCTGTGCCATAGCCTGTGCCATAGCCTGCCCCATAGCCTGAACCATAGCCTGTGCCATAACCTGTGCCACTACCTGCGCCATAACCTGCGCCATAACCTGCGCCATAACCTGCGCCACAACCTGCGCCATAACCTGCCCCGTAACCTGCATCATAACCTGCCCCATAACTTGCTCCATGACCTGCCCCACAAGCTGCACCATGCCCTGCGCATCCCTATGCCCACCTCCTGCGTCCCCCTGTGCCCCACATCACCTCCCCATGCCCTCAGCTCTTGGTGCCCCCCTCCTCTGCTGCAGGATAAGGTCAGCTCAGTGGGGACCCGGGTGCTGCCCTCCCATTGCAGGTGATGGGCAGAGGCTGTGGGGTGACCTCAGAGCACCCCAGGGGGGCCCGGCCATGGGGTATGGCCATGGGGTACAGTCCGGCCCCACACACCATGGGACACCTCCCATCCCGGGTCCCAGCCACGGGAATGTGTCCTGCCTGAGGCTGCAGAGCATGTCCCAGCTATGGGGAACACCCCGGCCATGGGGCACACCCCGTCCATGGGGAACGCCCCGGCTATGGGGCAGTCCCGGCCATGGGGCAGTCCCGGCCATGGGGCACATCCCAGCCATGGAGCAGTCCCTGCCGGGGCCGGGGCTCGGACTCACCCGTGCCTCGCCCCCAGCCCTGGACCCCTCGGAGGACGCAGTGTCGGCGATGCTCGAGCCCGGGACCCCCCCTTGGCTCTCTCTCTTCGAGGGACCCCCCCCGAGCTCCCCTCAGCCCCGGCGCGGGGGCAGTCCCGGCCCCCCCCCCCGGCATCGGCCGCGCAGCCTCTCGCTGGACGCGCGGCTCAGCCCCCCCCTGCGCCCCACAACCGACCCGCCCCAGACCCGGGTGTGACCCCCCCGCACCCCCAGACCCGGGTGTGAGCCCCACAGCATTGGGGGGAGGCGGTACCCCGGGGAGGGGGAGGGGGAGAAACTGGAATCTGAGCCCCCATGCGGGGGGGGGGGCTCTAAAGATGGGGGTCCCCAAACTGTCGGGGGGGCCGGCGTCCCACGGGGTGGGTGCCGTGGGTGACCCCCCCATTGCAGGGTGGGTTTTAGGGTGTCCCCCCCCATGATGGGTTTTGGGGTCTCCCCACTGCAGGGTGGGTGCTGGGTTCCCCCCATGGTGGGTGCTGCCCTCCCCGGTGTACACGGTACAGCTCTGCCCCCCCTCAACCCTTGGGGCCCCCCACCGGGACCCCACTTCTGACACCTCATTGAGAAGCATTAAACTGTATTTAACAGCTGCTGGGAATGATGTGGAGGTTTGGGGCCCCCATTGGCAGCACTGGGGTGGGGGCGCTGGATCCATTCCAAAGCTGTTTGTAGGGGTGCGGGGAGGGCTCGGTGTGCATGGAGGGTGCTGGGGGGGGTCAGCACACAGAGGGGGTGCTGGGCCCCCCCTTACACGGCGTGCAGGGAGAGCTCCTCGTCTGCGGGGGGGGCGCTGGAGCCCCCCAGGAGCTGCGGGTGGGTCAGGAGCAGAGCAAAGCCTGGGGGGGGCAAAGAGATGGATGGGGGCAGAGGGATGGAGGGGGGCAAAGAGATGGATGGGGGTAGAGGGATGGATGGGGGCAAAGGGATGGGGGCAGAGAGATGGATGGGGGCAGAGGGATGGATGGGGGCAAAGAGATGGATGGGGGCAGAGGGATGGATGGGGGCAAAGAGATGGATGGGGGCAGAGGGATGGATGGGGGCAGAGGGATGGATGGGGGCAAAGAGATGGATGGGGGCAGAAGGATGGATGGGGGGGCAGAGAGGGGCGGTGCTATGGGGGGTTACAGGGCCGGTTGGGTACAGAAGGTGCGGGGGTACCTGGCTTGTCCTTGTGCCGGGTGCTGCTGTCGCTGGGTTCATCCACCTGCAAGATGGGGGGGCCCTGAGGGGTCCTCATGACCCCCCAGCCCCCTCCTGCACCCCGAAACCACCCCCATGTTATGCCCCCCCCAGACCCCAGTACCGAACCCACCCCAAAACCTCCCTTCAGTCCCATCACCCCCTTCCCCACATCGCCCCTGCCCCACATCATCCCCTGCCCCACATCATCCCCCGCCCCACATCATCCCCCGCCCCACATCGCCCCTGCCCCACATCACTCCCCCGTACCCTCCCCATGACCCCTTGGCCGTACCTCCGGCGGGGGAGGGTCCCGATCCCAGGGGGCTGCCCAGAGCCCCCCCACGTGCCCCCCGATGCCATTGTGCCCCGAGTCTCCCCGGGGCGGCTCCTGCCCCACAGACCCTATGGGGAGGGACGGGTTGAGCCCCGCAGTGCCCCAAGACCCGGGCAGGGCTCGGGGGTCAGGGCCCCACCCAGCCCCACACTTGGGGGTCCCCGGCACCCACCTGGCTGCTGTCCCGGCGGCAGGCGGGGGGGGCTGGGCCCGCACGGGGGGGGCCCGGGCACTGGGGACGGCCCCCTGGGGCTCAGACCCCCCTCTTCCGGCCCCTCCGGAGACCCCCACGCTGGGGGGCTGGGGAGGGGGCAGGGATCCCGGGGGGGGCTCTCAGCGGGGGGGGGGCTGAGAAGGGGGGGGGACTCTGTGGATGCCCCCACGGGGCTGAGGGGGGACCCCGGTTTGGCACTTGGAGGGTTCCCCCCCTCTATGGGGCTGCTAAGGGGCCCCAGTGTGGCACTCGGGGGGGTCCCTGTCCCTATGGGGCCGGGGGGGCTCCCAGAGGTGGCACATGGGGGAGTCCCTGTCCCCACTGTGGGGGTCCCAGAGGTGGCAGCTGGGGGGGTCCCTGTCCCTACGGGGATGGTGGCATGGGGGGACCCTGCCCTGGCTGGGCCGGGGGGGGTCCCTGAGGAGGCACTTTGAGGGGTTCCTGTCCCTATAGCGCTGATGGGAGTCCCAGGGGTGGCAGCTGGGGGGGTCCCTGTCCCTACGGGGACGGTGGCATGGGGGGACCCCTCCCTGGCTGGGCCGGGGGGGGTCCCAAGGGCGGCACTTGACGGGGCCCCCGTGTGGCTGTTGGGGGGCTCAGGGGGGCTCCCGGTGCCGGCAGGGGCCGGGGGCCGCTCCCCGGGCTCCCGGTGCAGGGGCGCTGCGGGCGGCTCCGGGCGGCGGAAGATGAAGGCGGTCTCGGTGAGGCTGCGCTGGTACCGCAGGAACGGGCGGCGGGCGCCTGGCGCGGGGCAGAGCGGCGGTATCGGTACAGAGCCCCGGACACCGGTACCTCCCCCCCCCCGCCCGGTACTGGGCACAGATACCCCCACACCGGGTTAGGGCAGCGGCACCGGTACAGAGCCCCGGGCACCGGCCCCAGGCACCGGGCACCGGCATCGGGCACAGACCCTCCAACTACCGGCACCGGGCACCGAGCATTGACCCCCCCAGACCCACTCACCGGGCCGGGGGGGGCCGGCGGGGCCCGGGGCGCCCGATGTGGATCCCGAACGCTCCCGTTGCCGGAAGAAATCCCGCGGGTTCTGCGGGCGCTGGGACACCAGGACAGCGGCTTCCTGCGGGCACCACAGCTGGGACCACAGGGACGGGGGAGGTCCATGGGGGGGGTATGGGGCGGGACTCACGGCTGCCTTCCCGATGGACTCGCTGCTCCGGCCGCGGTCCCGCATGGCATCCTCGTGCTCCCGCTGCTGCTGCTCCTGCGGGATGGAGCAGGGATGGGACACACGGACCCCCATGGACACCACTATGGCCCCCCCCAGCCGAGCACCGCGCTCACCCATCGCTCCTTCTCCTTCCTCCGCTCCTCTGCCTCCAGCAGAGCCTGCGCCTTCCTGCCGGGACAGGGAGTGTTGGGGGGACAGGAGGGATATGGGGCACGGGGGATAGCGGAACATGGGGACATGGAGGGGGCATGGGGATAGGGGGGATGTGGGATACAGGAACATGTGGGACACGGACCCATTGGGAGCACAGGGGCCGTAAGGACACGGAGATATGGTGAGTGCAGGGACGGGGGGGGCATGGGAGGGAATGGGGAGCATGGGATGTGGGGGATATGGGGACATGGGGACAGGTGGGACATGGGAACACAGGGGACACGGAGGATGTGGGGTACATGGGGGCATGAGAACATAGGGGGACATGAGGGGGGATGGGGGATGTGGAGGACGGGGGGGACATGGGGACACGAACTCATGGCGGGACGCGGGGGACCGGGGGGAGCAGCCCCCGGCCCGAACCCCGCATCCTGCCCTGAGCCTCCGTGCGCGGAGCCACACGGGAGGGGGACGCGGGACCGGGGCAGTTTGGGGCTTTGGGAGCCGCGGGTCCCACCATGGGGGGTCCCCGCTCCGAGCCGCGGGCCCGGGGTCAGGCGGGGCTCGGGGCCCCCTCACCGCTGCTCCAGGATCTCCCGCTCCTTATCCTGGCAGCGCCGCTCCCGCTCCGCCGCTTCCCGGCGCTCCTGGAGCCGCCGGAGCCGCTCCCAGCGCTGCTGCTCCTCCAGCGCCCGGCGCCGCTCCTCCTCCCGCCGCTGCTGCTCCTCCCGCTGCGCCGCGACCCCGGGATCAGAGCGGGACCCCGGGATCAGAGCGGGACCCCGGGATCAGAGCGGGACCCCCGGGATCAGAGCCGGGACCCCCGGGATGCGCGGGGGTGTTGGGGATCCCCCTTCCCGTGCCCCCCCTCACCTCGGCCTGTGCCCAGAAGGAGTCCCGCTGCGTCCGGCGCAGCTCCAGCGCGGGGTTGGTTTTGCGGTAGTTGGTGCCCTGCGGGGACCGGGACGGGGCTCAGGGACCCTCCGGGTTCCCCAGCCCAGAACTCCCCCCCAAGACCCCAAACCCAGGGGCACCCCAATGGCGCCCCATGGGCACAGCACCCCCAGGACCCGCACATAGTACCCCCCCCCCCCGAAGGACCCCTAACCCAGGGACATCCCACCCAGGCACCCCCATGATCCCCACCAGGGACTCAACTCCCATGATCCCCATCCCGGGGACCTTCCATCGTGGACCCCCCCGAAGAGGTCCCAAATGGCGCCCTATGGGCACAGCCCCCCCGAACCCCCCTCTCCAGGGTCTCCCCTCACCACGAGCTCCTGGGTGTCGGGGGGGGGCACCCTCCTGCTGACGGGGGCCCCGGGGAGCTCCGCTTGCGCCAGCGCCCGGCTCAGCCCCTCCTGCGTCACCTCCTCGGGGCGGCGGGCGCTCAGCACCGCGCTGGCCTCCTGGCACCGGGACGGGACCGAGTCACCCCCGTGAGCAGCCGCGGCCCCCCCCCGCCTCCCTTCCCACCCCCTCGGGTCCTGGCGCCATTCCCTGGCGTGCTCCAGATGTGGGGCCGGATCCAGATGTGGGGCCGGATGCAGACACAGCACCCAGGCGGGGCTCGGGGGCTGGGACATGGGGGCAGGATCCATCCATGGGGGAGGTCAGGACCCATGGGAGGGGGATGTCAGGATCCATGGAGGGGGGGGCAGGGAAAATCGTTATTAAGTTTCAGGATCCATAGGGGGGCTCAGGACCTGTGGTGGGGGTCAGGATCATTTGGGGGGATCAGGATCCATGAGGGGTCAGGGTCCAGGGAGGGATCAGGATCATTGGGGGGTCAGGATCATGTGATGGGGGTCAGGACACACGAGAGAGGGGTGTCAGGGCCACGGGGGGTCAGGATCATACGGGAGGTGTCAGGGCCTACGGGGGGGTGTCAGGATCGCCCTTGGGGCCGGGCCCCCCCGCGCTCACCCGGAAAGAAGCCCCTGAGGACCGGCAGATGCCCGGCGCACGCTTCCCGTTGGGCTTCTGGCACCTTCTCCCCGACCTGGCACCGGGGACGGGGCTCTGAGGGCGGCGCCGGGGCCACGTCCCCGTCCCCGGTGCCCGGTAGCGCGGGGGGGGGCACTCAGAGCCCCCCAGGCCCACACTCACCCAGCTGATGAGCACGACGCGGGGGCGCCGGTGCCGGGCCTCCGGGACGCGGCACAGTCCGTACATGACGCTGCCGGCCGAGAACTTCCCGGCCAGTTCATCCGGACCCCCGGCTGCGGCGGGAGGGGGTCAGGGCGGGGGGGGGGCACAGAGGGCCCCCCCCCCCCCCCAGCACCCCGGGGCTCCCCGTTACCTCCGGAGTCCAACAGCTTGAGGTCATGGTGCTTCTCGTAGCCAAAGACGGCCCTGGGGGGTTGGAGGGGGTCGGGGGGGGCACCCTGGGAACGGGTCCAGGGCAGTCCCGTGTCGCCCCCTTGTTCCCCCCCCATGTCCTCCAGTGTCCCCCCCCGTGCCTCTGCCAGGATGAATTCATGGAAGTGCCGCCGGCAGCATCCGCCCCGGGACAATGGGGCTGCGGGAAGCAGTGGCTCAAAACCCCTCGGAGCCCCTCGGACGGGACCCCCCCCGGGCCGCGCTGGTGGCATCGTTCTGCCGCTTCTTTGTCTCCCTATGGCCCCGATGACACGAGCATGGGGTGGCACGTGGCGGGACACGGCACGGCACCGGGGGGAATGTGTGCGGTGTAGGTGACATAGGGCATGGGCAGGCATGGAATGACATAGGGCATGGCAGGACATGGAATGAACATAGGGCATGGAATGACATAGGGCATGGCAGGACATGGAATGACATAGGGCATGGAATGACATAGGGCATGGCATTCTGTCAGGGCAGAACATGGCACAGCAGCACAGAGCATGGCAGGGCACGGATATGGAATGACATGGAACACGGCAGGGCATGAACACGGAATGACATGGAACACGACAGGGCAGGGACATGGAATGACATGGAACACGACAGGGCAGGGACATGGAATGACATGGAACACGGCAGGGCATGAACACGGAATGACATGGAACACGGCAGGGCAGGGACATGGAATGACATGGAACACGGCAGGGCATGAACATGGAATGACATGGAACACGGCAGGGCAGGGACATGGAATGACATGGAACACGGCAGGGCATGAACATGGAATGACATGGAACACGGCAGGGCAGGGACATGGAATGACATGGAACACGGCAGGGCAGGACATGGAATGACATGACAGGGCATGGCACATCACGTGAGGATGTGGCACCGCGCAGCAGGACACAGAATGAGGCGGCCACGGCGGGGCAGAACAGGGCAGGGCACGGCGCGCGCAGGACGGGACCGGGCAGAACGCGCCAGGACACGTCAGACCATGGCGGCCCCGTCGGCCCCAGACGGGCTCCGGCGCCGCAGCTTCAACCCGGTCCCGGTCCCGGCCCCCGGTCCCGGCCCCAGCCGCGCGGTGCTGTCGGGGGACACCGCTGCGGGGGGGGAGGAACAGCCCAGGGGCCCCCCCGTCCCGCGCCGTGCCCCGGGCGGCGGCGCCGCTCCCCGCCCCGCGGCGGCGGCGGGACCGGGCGGGACGGGGCGGGGCGGGAGCTGGCGGAGTGTTCCCAGCACGGCGCGGGGGGGGAGCTCAGCCCCCGGCCCGGCACCCCGGGCCCCATGGCCCCAACGGGACCCCGGTACGCGCAGGACCCGGGCCCGGTGCCGGCGCTCGTTGTGCCTCGCACCGTCCCCATCCGCCACCCGTCCCGGTGCCTGTTCCCGGGGCCCCTTCCGGTGCCTGCTCCCGGTGCCCGCCCCCGGTGCCTATGGCCGGTGCCGGTGCCGACTCTCGTTCCCCGCTGCCGTTGTCCGATCCCGGTGCCCGCGCCCATTCTCGGTTTCCGGTGCCCGTTCCGCCGTCCCGGTGCCCATTCCCAGGGCCCCGTGTCCGTCCCCGGTGCCCCGTGCCCATTCCCGGTGCCCGCTCCCGCTCCCGGCCCGGTGCCGGCGCTCACCAATCGGTGCCTGCTCGGGGTTGCCCACGTCCTCCCGCGCCGCCAGCAGCGCCAACCGGTGCCGCTCCAGCCCCGGGGCCGCCATCCCGCGCCCGCCGCTCCCGGTGCCGCCGCACCCGCCCGAACCCGCCCCCGCCGCCCGCGGGAGGGACCGGGCGGGGCGCGGGGGCGGCACCGGGAGCGGCGGGGCGCGGGAGCCAGGCGGGGGCCGGCAGCGGCGTGAGGGTCCCGAGCTGGAATGAGGGTGCTGTGCTGGGGGGAGGGTGCTGTGCAGGGTCCCGAACCAGGATGTGGGTGCTGGACACGGGGTCCTGCGCTGGGATGTGATCCCGGAATCCCACAGTGGGGTGCGGGTGCTGTGCCGGGATCCAGCCCTGGGATGTGTGTGTGCTGTGTGCAGGGTCCTGTGCTGGGATGAGGGCGCTGTGCCGGTCCCAGAGCAGCACGTGGGGCTGCAGGCAGGGAGCGAGCCCAGCTTGGGGCTGCCACATGGGTAGGGCTGGGGTGTGGGATGATGCTCCGCTGGACTGGCTGAAGGGAGGTCACATCCCAACCCCATCCCATCCTATCCTATCCTATCCTATCCTATCCTATCCTATCCTATCCTATCCTATTCCTATCCTATCCTATCCTATCCCATCTCCATCTCATCCCATCCTATCCCATCCCCATCCCCATCCCCATCCTATCCTATCCTATCCTATCCTATCCTATCCTATCCTATCCTATCCTATTCTATCTCAATCCCATCCCCATCCTATTCTATCCTATCTCATCCCATCCCATCCCCATCCCATCCCATTCCATTCCCATCCCCATTCACGTTCCTATCTCTATCCTTTCCCAATACCATCCCTATCCCCTTCCCCATTCCATTCCGATCCCATCCCGGTCAGGCTCCAGCTCCCGCAGGACCATGCTCGGCCATTCCCTTATTTGGTCACAACGACTCCAAAACCCCAATTCCTGAGGGATGGAAAACATCCGCTACTGGAATGGGGCACAGACAGGGGGACGGAACTGGGGACACCCCAGTACAGCCACAGATCCCATGGCCGCTCCCTGCGAAGGGACACTTCTGCTGCAGTCACCAACCCGTTGTGGCCACCAGCCCATTGTGGACACTGTCCCATCGTGGCCACTGGCCCATCAAGGCCACTGGCCCATTGTGGCCACCAGCCCCATTGTGGCCACCAGCCCTTTGAGACCACCAGCCCACTGTGGCCATCAGCCCATTGTGGCCACCAGCCCATTGAGGCCACCAGCCCATCGTGGGCCACCAGCCCATTGAGGCCACCAGCCCATTGAGACCATCAGCCCATTGAGACCACCAGCCCACTGTGGCCAACAGCCCATTGAGACCACAGCCCATTGTGGCCACCAGCCCCATTGAGGCCACCAGCCCACTGTGGCCATCAGCCCATTGTGGCCACCAGCCTTCTGTGAACCCCCAGCCTAGGGCCTGTGCCCCCCCGCCACCTGTCTGGGTTCTGGTTTCACTGGTGTCACTGGTGACTCTGGTACTACCGGTCTCACTGGTCTCACTGGTGCTGCTGGTGCACATGCTGGGACACAGGGCAGTGCTGGAGGCTGGGGGCTATTACTGGTGTGACTGGTACGTCCCGGGGCAATGTGACGTAACTGTTTCCATACAGGCATACTGGTGCTGGTGATTCATACTGGTCTGGTGTGCAGCGGCGGTGAACAGAGTCACTGGTCTCACTGGTGTCACTTGAGCCACTTGAGTCACTGGTCTCACTGGTCTCACTGGCACTGCTAGTGTCACTGGTGTCACTTGTATCACTGGTGTCCCTGGTGCCACTGGTGGTCACTGGTGTCACTTGTATCACTGCTGTCCCTGGTGTCCCAGGTGCCACTGCTGTCACTGCTGTCACTGGTGTCACTGCTGTCACTGGGTCCCTGGTGTCAATGCTGTCACTGGTGTCCCAGGTGTCACTGCTGTCTCTGGTGTCACTGCTGTCACTGCTGTCTCTGGTGTCACTGCTGTCACTGCTGTCCCAGGTGTCACTGCTGTCCCTGGTGTCACTGCTGTCACTGCTGTCTCTGGTGTCACTGCTGTCTCTGGTGTCACTGCTGTCACTGGTGTCACTGGTGTCCCAGGTGTCACTGGTGTCCCTGCTGTCACTGGTGTCACTGGTGTCCTCTGGTGTCACTGCTGTCACTGGTGTCACTGGTGTCCCTGGTGTCACTGCTGTCTCTGGTGTCACTGCTGTCACTGGTGTCACTGCTGTCCCAGGTGTCCCTGGTGTCACTGCTGTCACTGGTGTCACTGGTGTCCCTGGTGTCACTGCTGTCTCTGGTGTCACTGCTGTCACTGGTGTCACTGTTGTCCCAGGTGTCAACTGGTGTCCCTGCTGTCACTGCCGTACCTGGTGTCACTGCTGTCACTGGTGTCCCAGGTGTCACTGCTGTCCCTGTGCCACTGGTGGTCACTGCTGCCACTGGTGTCACTGCTGTCACTGGTGTCACGGGTGTCTCTGGTGTCACTGGTGTCCCAGGTGCCACTGGTGTCCCAGGTGCCACTGCTGTCCCCGGTGTGTCACTGCTGTCCCTGGTGTCACTGCTGTCTCTGGTGTCACTGCTGTCATTGCTGTCCCTGGTGCCACTGGTGTCCCTGCTGTCACTGGTGTCCCTGGTGTCACTGCTGTCCCTGGTGTCACTGCTGTCCCTGGTGCCACTGGTGTCACTGCTGTGACTTCTGTCTCTGGTGTCACTGGGTGTCCCTGGTGGGTGTCACTGCTGTCCCTGGTGTCACTGCTGTCCCTGGTGTTCCTGGTGCCACTGGTGTCACTGCTGTCCCTGGTGTCCCTGGTGTCACTGCTGTCACTGGTGTCACTGGTGTCACTGGTGTCACTTCTGTCCCTGGTGTCACTGCCGTCCCTGGTGGTCACTGCTGTCCCTGGTGTCACTGCTGTCATTGCTGTCACTGGTGCCACTGCTGTCACTGGTGGGTCACTGCTGTCCCTGGTGTCACTGCTGTCACTTCTGTCTCTGGTGTCACTGCTGTCACTGCTGTCCCTGGTGTCACTGCTGTCACTGCTGTCCTGGTGTCCCTGCTGTCACTGGTGTCACTGCTGTCACTGGTGTCCCTGGTGTCCCTGGTGTCACTGCTGTCACTGCTGTCCCTGGTGTCACTGCTGTCACTGCTGTCCCTGGTGTCACTGGTGTCACTGGTGTCCCTGGTGTCACTGCTGTCCCTGGTGTCCCTGGTGTCACTGCTGATCACTGCTGTCACTGGTGTCACTGCTGTCACTTCTGTCCCTGGTGTCACTGCCGTCCCTGTGTCACTGCTGTCCCTGGTGTCACTGCCGTACCTGGTGTCACTGCTGTCCCTGGTGTCACTGCTGTCATTGCTGTCACTGGTGCCACTGCTGTCACTGTGTCACTGCTGTCCCTGGTGTCACTGCTGTCACTGCTGTCCCTGGTGTCACTGCTGTCACTGGTGTCCCTGGTGTCACTGCTGTCACTGCTGTCCCTGGTGTCACTGCTGTCACTGGTGTCCCTGGTGTCCCTGCTGTCACTGCTGTCCCTGGTGTCACTGCTGTCACTGCTGTCCCTGGTGTCACTGGTGTCACTGGTGTCCCTGGTGTCACTGCTGTCACTGCTGTCCCTGGTGTCACTGCTGTCACTGGTGTCCCTGGTGTCCCTGCTGTCACTGCTGTCCCTGGTGTCACTGCTGTCACTGCTGTCCCTGGTGTCACTGGTGTCACTGGTGTCCCTGGTGTCACTGCTGTCACTGCTGTCCCTGGTGTCACTGCTGATCACTGGTGTCCCTGGTGTCACTGCTGTCACTGGTGTCCCTGGTGTCACTGCTGTCACTGCTGTCCCTGGTGTCCCTGGTGTCCCAGGTGCCACTGCTGTCCCTGGTGTCACTGCTGTCCCTGGTGTCACTGCTGTCACTGCTGTCACTGCTGTCTCTGGTGCCACTGCTGTCCCTGGTGTCCCTGGTGTCACTGGTGTCCCTGGTGTCCCTGGTGTCCCTGGTGTCACTGGTGTCCCTGGTGTCCCTGGTGTCACTGGTGTCCCTGGTGTCACTGCTGTCACTGCTGTCACTGGTGTCCCAGGTGTCACTGCTGTCACTGCTGTCCCTGGTGTCACTGCTGTCACTGCTGTCACTGCTGTCTCTGGTGTACCAGGTGTCACTTCTGTCCCTGGTGTCCCTGCTGTCACTGGGTGTCCCTGCTGTCACTGCTGTCACTGCTGTCCCTGGTGTCACTGCTGTCCCTGGTGTCCCTGGTGTCACTGCTGTCATTGCTGTCACTTCTGTCCCTGGTGTCACTGCTGTCACTGCTGTCCCTGGTGTCCCTGGTGTCCCTGGTGTCCCTGGTGTCCCTGGTGTCACTGCTGTCCCTGGTGTCACTGCCGTCCCTGTGGTCCCTGGTGTCCCTGGTGTCACTGCTGTCACTGGTGTCACTGCTGTCACTGGTGTCACTGCTGTCACTGCTGTCCCTGGTGTCACTGCTGTCATTGCTGTCCCTGGTGTCACTGCTGTCACTGCTGTCACTGCTGTCCCTGGTGTCCCTGGTGTCCCTGGTGTCACTGCTGTCCCTGGGTGTCCCTGGTGTCACTGCTGTCCCTGCTGTCCCTGGTGTCCCTGGTGTCACTGCTGTCCCAGGTGTCACTGCTGTCCCTGGTGTCCCTGGTGTCACTGCTGTCCCTGGTGTCACTGCTGTCCCTGGTGTCACTGGTGTCACTGCTGTCCCTGGTGTCCCTGGTGTCCCTGGTGTCACTGCTGTCCCTGGTGTCCCTGGTGTCATGGTGTCTGCTTGTCCCTGGTGTCCCTGGTGTCCCTGGTGTCACTGCTGTCACTGCTGTCCCTGGTGTCCCTGGTGTCCCTGGTGTCACTGCTGTCATTGCTGTCACTTCTGTCCCTGGTGTCACTGCTGTCCCTGGTGTCACTGCTGTCACTGCTGTCCCTGGTGTCCCTGGTGTCACTGCTGTCACTGCTGTCCCTGGTGTCACTGCTGTCACTGCTGTCCCTGGTGTCACTGGTGTCACTGGTGTCCCTGGTGTCACTGCTGTCCCTGGTGTCCCTGTGTCACTGCTGATCACTGCTGTCACTGGTGTCACTGCTGTCACTTCTGTCCCTGGTGTCACTGCCGTCCCTGGTGTCACTGCTGTCCCTGGTGTCACTGCCGTACCTGGTGTCACTGCTGTCCCTGGTGTCACTGCTGTCATTGCTGTCACTGGTGCCACTGCTGTCACTGGTGTCACTGCTGTCCCTGGTGTCACTGCTGTCACTGCTGTCCCTGGTGTCACTGCTGCACTGGTGTCCCTGGTGTCACTGCTGTCACTGCTGTCCCTGGTGTCACTGCTGTCACTGGTGTGCCCTGGTGTCCCTGCTGTCACTGCTGTCCCTGGTGTCACTGCTGTCACTGCTGTCCCTGGTGTCACTGGTGTCACTGGTTGTCCCTGGTGTCACTGCTGTCACTGCTGTCCCTGGTGTCACTGCTGTCAGTGGTGTCCCTGGTGTCCCTGCTGTCACTGCTGTCCCTGGTGTCACTGCTGTCACTGCTGTCCCTGGTGTCACTGGTGTCACTGGTGTCCCTGGTGTCACTGCTGTCACTGCTGTCCCTGGTGTCACTGCTGATCACTGGTGTCCCTGGTGTCACTGCTGTCACTGCTGTCACTGGTGTCCCAGGTGTCACTGCTGTCACTGCTGTCCCTGGTGTCACTGCTGTCACTGCTGTCACTGCTGTCTCTGGTGTACCAGGTGTCACTTCTGTCCCTGGTGTCCCTGCTGTCACTGGTGTCCCTGCTGTCACTGGCTGTCACTGCTGTCCCTGGTGTCACTGCTGTCCCTGGTGTCCCTGGTGTCACTGCTGTCATTGCTGTCACTTCTGTCCCTGGTGTCACTGCTGTCACTGCTGTCCCTGGTGTCCCTGGTGTCCCTGGTGTCCCTGGTGTCCCTGGTGTCACTGCTGTCCCTGGTGTCACTGCCGTCCCTGGTGTCCCTGGTGTCCCTGGTGTCACTGCTGTCACTGGTGTCACTGCTGTCACTGGTGTCACTGCTGTCACTGCTGTCCCTGGTGTCACTGCTGTCATTGCTGTCCTGGTGTCACTGCTGTCACTGCTGTCACTGCTGTCCCTGGTGTCCCTGGTGTCCCTGGTGTCACTGCTGTCCCTGGTGTCCCTGGTGTCACTGCTGTCCCTGCTGTCCCTGGTGTCCCTGGTGTCACTGCTGTCCCAGGTGTCACTGCTGTCCCTGGTGTCCCTGGGTGGGTCACTGCTGTCTGGTGGAGGCACTGCTGTCCCTGGTGTCACTGGTGTCACTGCTGTCCCTGGTGTCCCTGGTGTCCCTGGTGTCACTGCGTCCCTGGTGGTCCCTGGTGTCACTGCTGTCCCTGGTGTCCCTGGTGTCCCTGGTGTCACTGCTGTCACTTGCTGTCCCTGGTGTCCCTGGTGTCCCTGGTGTCACTGCTGTCATTGCTGTCACTTCTGTCCCTGGTGTCACTGGTGTCCCTGGTGTCACTGGTGTCACTGCTGTCCCTGGTGTCCCTGGTGTCACTGCTGTCACTGCTGTCCCTGGTGTCACTGCTGTCACTGCTGTCCCTGGTGTCACTGGTGTCACTGGTGTCCCTGGTGTCACTGCTGTCCCTGGTGTCCCTGGTGTCACTGCTGATCACTGCTGTCACTGGTGGCTGTCACTTCTGTCCCTGGTGTCACTATGCCGTCCCTGGTGTCACTGCTGTCCCTGGTGTCACTGCCGTACCTGGTGTCACTGCTGTCCCTGGTGTCACTGCTGTCATGCTGTCACTGGTGCCACTGCTGTCACTGGTGTCACTGCTGTCCCTGGTGTCACTGCTGTCACTGCTGTCCTCTGGTGTCACTGCTGTCACTGGTGTCCCTGGTGTCACTGCTGTCACTGCTGTCCCTGGTGTCACTGCTGTCACTGGTGTCCCTGGGGGTCCGCTGCTGTCACTGCTGTCCCTGGTGTCACTGCTGTCACTGCTGTCCCTGGTGTCACTGGTGTCACTGGTGTCCCTGGTGTCACTGCTGTCACTGCTGTCCTGGTGTCACTGCTGTCACTGGTGTCCCTGGTGTCCCCTGCTGTCACTGCTGTCCCTGGGTCACTGCTGTCACTGCTGTCCCTGGTGTCACTGGTGTCACTGGTGTCCCTGGTGTCACTGCTGTCACTGCTGTCCCTGGTGTCACTGCTGATCACTGGTGTCCCTGGTGTCACTGGGCTGTCACTGGTGTCCCTGGTGTCACTGCTGTCACTGCTGTCCCTGGTGTCCCTGGTGTCCCAGGTGCCACTGCTGTCCCTGGTGTCACTGCTGTCCCTGGTGTCCACTGGCTGTCACTGCTGTCACTGCTGTCTCTGGTGCCACTGCTGTCCCTTGGTGTCCCTGGTGTCACTGGTGTCCCTGGTGTCCCTGGTGTCCCTGGTGTCACTGGTGTCCCTGGTGTCCCTGGTGTCACTGGGGTCCCTGGTGTCACTGCTGTCACTGCTGTCACTGGTGTCCCAGGTGTCACTGCTGTCACTGCTGTCCCTGGTGTCACTGCTGTCACTGCTGTCACTGCTGTCTCTGGTGTACCAGGTGTCACTTCTGTCCTGGTGTCCCTGCTGTCACTGGTGTCCCTGCTGTCACTGCTGTCACTGCTGTCCCTGGTGTCACTGCTGTCCCTGGGTCCCTGGCTGTGTCACTGCTGTCATTGCTGTCACTTCTGTCCCTGGTGTCACTGCTGTCACTGCTGTCCCTGGTGTCCCTGGTGTCCCTGGTTTCCTGGTGTCCCTGGTGTCACTGGCTGTCCCTGGTGTCACTGCCGTCCTGGTGTCCCTGGTGTCCCTGGTGTCACTGCTGTCACTGGTGTCACTGCTGTCACTGGTTGTCACTGCTGTCACTGCTGTCCCTGGTGTCACTGCTGTCATTGCTTGTCCCTGGTGTCACTGCTGTCACTGCTGTCACTGCTGTCCCTGGTGTCCCTGGTGTCCCTGGTGTCACTGCTGTCCCTGGTGTCCCTGGTGTCACTGCTGTCCCTGCTGTCCCTGGTGTCCCTGGTGTCACTGCTGTCCCAGGTGTCACTGCTGTCCCTGGTGTCCCTGGTGTCACTGGCTGTCCCTGGTGTCACTGCTGTCCCGGGTGTCACTGGTGTCACTGCTGTCCCTGGTGTCCCTGGGTGTCCTGGGTGTCACTGCTGTCCCTGGTGTCCTGGTGTCACTGCTGTCCCTGGTGTCCCTGGTGTCCCTGGTGTCAACTGCTGTCACTGCTGTCCCCTGGTGTCCCTGGTGTCCCTGGTGTCACTGCTGTCATTGCTGTCACTTCTGTCCCTGGTGTCACTGCTGTCCCTGGTGTCACTGCTGTCACTGCTGTCCCTGGTGTGTCGCTGATGTCGCTGCTGCCCCCACCATTGCCCCCGGTGGCGGGGCGAGCGCAGAGGGGCGTGTCCATTAAGCCCCGCCTCTCTCACTGAGGGGCGTGGCCTCCGGCCGCGGTGGGGGGGGCAGTCACGCGTGCGCGGCGCCCCCTAGCGGCGCTCCTTTGTCCGCGCGGGGGCCGTGGCCGGGCGGGGGGGAGGGGGGGAATGGAGCGGTGTGGGCGGGGCTAGGCGGGGCGGGGCCGGGCTGCGATTGGCGGATGCGGAGGGGCGGGGCCGAGGGGCGTGGCGCGGCTGCAGCTCGGACGCTGATTGGCCGCGGGGCGGGGCGGGGGCGGGGCGGGCGCGGTAGCGGGCCCGGGCGGCGGCGGGGCCGGGTCCGGTCCGGGGTCGGCGCTGAGCGCGGCCGGGGCCGAGCGGGGCCGGGCCCGGGGCCCCCCCACGGCGCACATGGACCTGGACGTGGACTACGAGCGGCCGAACGTCGAGACCATCAAGTGCGTGGTGGTGGGGGACAACGCGGTGGGCAAGACGCGGCTCATCTGCGCCCGCGCCTGCAACGCCACGCTCAGCCAGTACCAGCTCCTGGCCACGCACGTCCCCACCGTGTGGGCCATCGATCAGTACCGCGTCTGCCAGGAGGTGCGGGGCGGGGGTACCGGGAGCCGCGGGGGGGGGGGTGCGGCGTGCGGCGGTCCCGGGAGTGCCGTGACGGGGTCCCCGTGTGCCGCAGGTGCTGGAGCGCTCCCGGGATGTGGTGTGGACGAGGTCAGCGTCTCCCTGCGGCTGTGGGACACCTTCGGGGATCACCACAAGGATCGGCGCTTCGCCTATGGCAGGTGGGAGCCGCGCCGGCCCCCACCCCCGGCGGCACCGTGACACTCCCCCCCCCCTCCCACCAGCGCCCCCCCCCGGCCCCCCCATCCCCCATTGGCACGCAGCCCCTCAGCCCTCCCCACCCAGTGGGGACACAGGGACCCAAAGGGGCCTCCCCGTGCCCTTCCAGCACCCCAAGAGCCCCTTTAGCCCCCCAAACCCCCGCGGGGGGCCCGGCAGCGCTCCCCCGTCCAGAGGCAGCTCCATGCACCCCGGGGGGTCCATGACCCCGCTCTGTTCATCCCCGCAGGGACCAGGGGCGCTGGGACCCCTGCGCTCACTGCCCTCCCCCCCCCCCCCGGGCTGTACCCCCCGTCACGTCCATATCGCCGGTCGCACCGGTGCCAGCGTGGCTCTTATCTGCTGCCCCAGCACCGCGGGGGGGCCCCCGCCGAGGGTCCGCGCGGCTCCGGGCCGGTGGCGGGCGGTCCCGGTGCTGGCGGGGGGCCCGCGGTGGCGCTATCTTGGTCCGTGACACGGGCCCCGCTCCAGAGGCGCCTCCGGGGTCACGTCTTGGCAAGGCACAGACTAAAACCAAGCCGGGCCTGAGCCCACGTGGCTGCTCCCGGGCACCTTATAAGGGCCCCCGGGGGCTGCGGGACCCCGGGGCCGCTGGCACCTCGGGCGCGTCCCCTGTCATCTTGCCCGGGGAGGCTCCCCGGAGCCCCGGGGACGTGCCAGCACGGGGCTGGGACCTGCAGCCCCCGGGCAGCACCGTGGCGGCACCGGGAAGGGGCTCAGAGCGATGGGGCAGGGACGGTGATGGGGCCCGGCTGCTCTCTGAGGATCCATCCTGCAGCCCCTGGGGTCAGCGTGGGGCCTGTGCTGTGCGGTGCTGGGCCTGTGCTGTGACGAAGCTGGGGTGGCCATCGGCTTGGCAACCGTGGCGGCGCAGAGCCGGGTGCCATCATCTTGCTCTCTCCCATCCACCATCCGTCCTGTGCATGGCCATGAGGCTGCAGCAGGCTGTGGGGCAGAGCCCTGTGGGGTACACGGGGATGAGCCCAATGCCGGGGGGGCAGCTGGCTCCAGCCGTGGGTGCCCCTGGTCAATGATGGCACTCCCTGAGCAAGGTGGGGTGCAGGGGGCGGCCAGGGGATGCTGGGTGAGACCGCGGGATGCGCTTGGGGCCAGGCTGCCCTCACCCTCCTCTTTCCTCCTGCTCCTGCTGCCGTCCCGCCGCAGGTCGGACGTGGTGGTTCTGTGCTTCTCCTTGGCCAACCCCAACTCCCTGCGGCACGTGAAGACCATGTGGTACCCCGAGATCAAGCACTTCTGCCCGCGGACGCCCATCGTGCTGGTGGGCTGCCAGCTGGACCTGCGCTATGCAGACCTGGAGGCAGTCAACCGGGCCCGGCGCCCGCTAGCCAAGTGAGGACCCCGCGGCGCCGCGCCGGGGCGGAGGGGTGGGACGGGTCCCCCTCCACGGTGACACGGCCCCGCTCTGTGTCCCCCATAGGCCCATCAAGCCACGGACATCCTGCCCCCGGAGCGCGGCCACGAGGTGGCCAAGGAGCTGGGGGTGCCATACTACGAGACCAGCGTGTGGCACAGTTCGGCAATCAAGGACGTGTTCGACAACGCCATCCGCGCCGCGCTCATCTCCGCCGCCACCTCCAGTTCTGGAAGTCGCACCTGAAGA
This sequence comes from Myiopsitta monachus, assembly GCA_017639245.1. NCBI lineage: Eukaryota > Metazoa > Chordata > Aves > Psittaciformes > Psittacidae > Myiopsitta > Myiopsitta monachus. Next base: position 117,402,842 of record CM029917.1, on the reverse strand, counting down.
AGATGCAGCGGCCGCTGCTGCAGGCGCCCTTCCTGCCCCCCAAGCCCCCCCGCCACCGCTCATCCAGGTCCCCGAGGCTCCGGCCAGCTCTAGCTGGGGCCCCGCCGCGCTCTTTCCGCACCCCGCTCTGCGCCGACGTCGTCTTCTTCCAGCTGCATGGCGGGCAGCGCGTGTTCGCCACACGCGTCTACCTGGCCACCTCCTGCTCCAAGTTCTACGACCTCTTCATGCTGGAGGGGCCGCAAGGGGGGGGACGAGGGCCCGGCTGCGCGCACCCAAAGCCTGGATGGGGACCAGGGCAGCCCGGCTGTGGGCGGCAGCGCCCCGATGCGGGGCTCGCACAGTGATGATGCGCTGCGGCCGGTGGAGGAGGGCAGCGCTGGGGGTGCGGGGGGGGACACGGGGGACAGCAGCACCCGGGACCTGACCTCGTGGGGCCGTGGCTTCGTGAGCATGAGCTGGGAGGTGGTGCCGGAGCCGGTGTCGGGTCGGGACGCGGGAGCGCCGCATGGCGCTGGTGCACATGGAGCCGCGCGTGCAGGCGGAAGCCGTTCCGCGCCGTGCTCGAGTACCTGTACACCGGGCGGCTGGACCAGGCCCGCGGCGACCTGCGGCACGTGGCCACCATCGCCGAGCTGCTGGAGGTCTTCGACCTGCGCATGATGGTGGCCAACGTGCTCAACAAGGAGAGCTTCATGAACCAGGAGATCACCAAAGCCTTCCACGTCCGCCGTGCCAACCGCATCAAGGAGTGCCTGGCCAAGGGTGTCTTCGCAGGTATGGGAGGCCCTGGATGGGGACATCACCGGGAGCCTGCCCTTCCTATGGGTGGCACGCGGTGACGGGCGTGGACGTGGGGGTACCTGTCCCCATATGGGGTACCTGTCCCCGTATGGGGTACCTGTCCCCGTATGGGGTACCTGTCCCCGCGCTCTCCCCACACTGTGCTGCCCCTCTGTGGCACCAGATGTGGTGTTCCGGGTGGACGACGGCGCGGTGCCAGCGCACAAACCGCTGCTCATCGCGGGCTGTGACTGGATGATGGCGATGTTCCGGGGGGCCTTTCGGGAGAGCTACGCCTCTGAGGTGAGGGGATGGGGATGCGGGAGGGGGTCCCTGTGGTCCTGCTGTGCCCATGGCGCTGCTGCCCCGCGCCCCCCCCACAGCCCCCCCCGTTGTGCCCAGGTCCCGCTGCCCGGCACCAGCTGCGCCTCGCTCCGCGCCGTCCTCGACTTCCTCTACACCGGGGTCTTCACCCCCACGCCCCGACCTGGACGCGATGGAGCTGCTCATCCTGACCGGACGGGCTCTGCCTGCCGCGCCTGCAGGCGCTCACGGTGAGGCCCCACAGACACCCCCGGGACCCACCGACACCCCCAGACCCCCACTGACACCCCCAGACCGCACTGACACCCCCAGACCCCCACTGACACCCCCAGACTGCACCGACACACCCCCGGACTCCCACCGACACCCCCGGACCCCCACCGACACCCCCAGACCCCCACCGACACCCCCAGACCGCACTGACACCCCTGGACTCCCACCGACACCCCCAGACCGCACCGACACCCAAGAGCCCCGCATACCCCTCCATTTACCCCCATTGATGTCACTTGTCAATGCAGTGGCGGTGACGCGGGGATCAATGTCTTCCTCATCAACCAAAGTTGGATGAGCGCAGTTGCCCCGCACCCCCTTGGACACCCGTTGCCCCCCCCCCCGACCCCCCAGGCCCATTGACATCACCTATCAATGTGGTGACGGTGACACAGGGATCGATGTCTCTTACCAAGAGCAGGACAAGCGCGGGTGCCCCCGGGCGCGTTGCGGCCGCAGCGTGTGTCCCCCCCCCCCCGATGTGGCCCCCACCCCGTGGCTGTGTCCCCCCCACAGAGCAGTACGCGGTGGATGAGCTGCTGCGGGCGTTCATGCAGCGCGTGGAGATCGATGAGCAGGTCCTGCTCTACCTGGAGCTGACGCAGGTGGGTGCAGGGGGTGCCGGGGGGCGCTGTGTGGCACCGCAGCCCCCCCCGGGCAGGGTGAGACCCTCTCTTCCCCCCCCCCGCCGCAGTTCCACAACGCGCAGCAGCTGGCGGCCTGGTGCCGGCACTACATCTGCACCAACTACAACAGCGTGTGCCGCCGCTTCCCCCGGCACATGAAGTTCATGTCCCCAGGTACGTCACCGGACCGGCGGCATCGCGTGCCAGGCCGTAAGGCCATCGTGTGCCGTACCGTGTCATACTGTGCCATACTGTGCCATACCGTGCCATACTGTGCCGTACCGTGCCATATACCGTGCCATACTGTGCCATACAGGCCATAAACGCGCCATATTGTGCCATACAGGCCATAATGCGCCATACTGTGCCATACCGTGCCATTCTGTGCCATCATGTGCCATACTATGCCATATCGTGCCATACAGGCCATAATGCACCATAATGTGCCATACCATGCAATTCCGTGCCATACAGGCCATAATGCGCCATACTGTGCCATACCATGCCATACTGTGCCATACAGGCCATCATGTGCCATACCGTGCCATACTGTGCCATACAGGCCATCATGTGCCATACGTGCCATACTGTGCCCATACCGTGCCATACAGGCCATTATGCACCATACTGTGCCATACCGTGCCATTCCCTGCCATACAGGCCATAATGCACCATACCGTGCCATACCATGCCATCCAGGCCATAATGTGCCATACAGGCCATCATGTGCCATCATGTGCTATACTGTGCCATACCGTGCCATACAGTGCTGTGCCATGCCGTGCCCATACCATGCCATGTTGTGTCGTGCTGTGCCATAACAAGTGTTATACCATACTATGCCATACTGTGCTATGCTGAGCTATGCCATACCGTGCCATGCCATACTACTCCCCCATGCCATACCATGTGTTGTGCCATGCTGCTCTGTGCCATACCACACATTGCCATGCCATACCTCATGTTGTGCCATGCCATGCCTCGTGCTGTGCTATACCATACCTCATGTTGTGCCATACCATACTGACGCTGTGCCATACCTGACGCTGTGCCATACCTCGCGCTGTGCCATACCTGACGCTGTGCCATACCTCGCGCTGTGCCATACCTCGCGCTGTGCCATACCTGACGCTGTGCCATACCTCGCGCTGTGCCATACCTGACGCTGTGCCATACCTCGCGCTGTGCCATACCTGATGCTGTGCCATACCTCGCGCTGTGCCATACCTTGCTCTGTGCCATACCTGACGCTGTGCCGTGCCGTACCACGCGTTGTGCCATGCCTCGTGCCCGCAGAGAACCGGGCGCACTTCGAGCGGCACCGATGGCCGCCGGTGTGGTACCTGAAGGAGGAGGATCTGTACCTGCGCTGCAAGAAGGAGCGGGAGCGCGAGGAGCAGCGGGAGCGCGCGCAGCACCCGCGCCGCAAGTGGTGCTTCTGGAGGCCGCGCGTGTCCTGAGGGGGGGTCCGGGCCCCCCCCCGGGCGCTGCCCATCGCTGGTGCTACCTCTGACCGCCCGGCCCCGCGCTCTGGTGCTGTCCCCTCACCCCCTGTGCCCGCAGGGGCCGGGCTGTGAGCAGGGGGGTCCCTGGGTGCTTTGGGGGAGGGCCCGGCCCCCCCCCCCGTTCATCTCGTGCCTTGGCCGCCCCTGGCCCCGGCCTCAACTGCACAAACCCTTTGTAGACTTTTGTACACGAGCACCGCGGCTCCGCCCCCCCGGGGCCTCCCCCCGGGGCCCCCCCAGGCCCCGGCACCGCGAGGGGCAGCCCCCGCCTCGCAGCGGCTCTTTTAACCTTTAATAAAGCTTTTTGTAACGGGACGGCCTCGGTGTCCCCCCCCGGGATCGGGGTCACCCCCCTCCCCCGGTCCTCAGTGTCACCCCCTGTGCCACCCCCCCCGCAGGAAGGACTGACACAGAGCAGCTTCATTCAGGTGTATTTATCATAGTGGGGGCACACAGAGGAGTGGGGGGTCCTGACCCATAGCTGGGGGGGGGAAGAGCATTATGGGGGGGCAGCTCATAGGGGGGGCTTGGGGTACCTGGAGTGGGGTCTGTGCCCATAGCCTTGGGTAGAGTGGGGGGAGCAGGACCTCGGCTGCAGCCCCCGCAGGGCAGGAAGGGCCATGGGGGGAGCTCAACCCCCCCCGGGGCTGCGCTGGCCCCGCGGCATCCCCAAAGTGCCCCCAGGCCCTGGGAGCTGCGCTGGTTCCCGGGGCCACATTGGATTCCATGGCCGGGATGGGAGCTGCGGGGACGGAGCATTCCCATGGGAAGGGGCTGGGGATAGGAGCAGCCCCCGCAGGGGAAGACCCGGAGGACACTGCGGGCCAGGGCCGGTCCCGGGGGGCGGCAGCGAGCACGGAGCCGCGGCGCAGTGCAGCTGTGGCCCCGCACATCTGTCCGGGGCTGAGGGCCCCCCCCACCGTGTCCCCACGGAGCAGAACCGGCTCCTCCTCGCCCCGGGGCAGGGCGGCCCCACGGAGCTGCACCCACGGGTGGGCCGGGGCCTGATGCCGGTGGAACCGGAGCCGGGAACCGCGGAGCTGGTTCTGCTCCCAACCAAGCCGCTGCCTCTCCCCCCGCGGGCTGGGGCTGGGAGGACGATGCGGGGCTCAGAACCTGTGGGGGGGTGGGAACAGCCCCGAACGCGCATTCCCCGCTCACACCGAGGGTGAGGTGAGGTTGGGAGCGAGGGAATCGCGGCTCAGCTCCGCTCGCACATGGATTTCCATCCCTGGGACCCACGGAGCAGAGCTGCAGTCAGTGCTGATCCCCGCTTACGGAGCCGCAGTGCCGCTGGTCCCGGTGCATCCCGGCTCTCGCGGCACCCCCCCGGCACTCTATACCCGGCTGTAGCGGAAGATCTCGCTCAGGTCGTAGCCGGTGACAGCAAAGGAGTTTCCCTCGGGATCGCAGAAGCGGGCGCCGCAGACCTGGGTGTCGGGAACGCACTCGGCGTGGCAGTGCTGGATCTGCAGGGACAGCGCTCGGGATGGGGCACCGCAGCACAGGCAGAACCCGGGAAGCGCCTGACTGCAGGAGCAGGGGAGCCGAGGCTGGGACAGGAGCCATGGCTCGAGCTCAGCACTGCGGGAACAGGAGTCGTACCCCAGCCTGGGTTGGGATGAAGGGACCTCAAAGCTCCTCCAGCCCCAACCCTGCCCTTGCAGGGACCCCTTAAATAGAGCAGGGGGCTCCAAGCCCCTGTGTCCAACCTGGTCTTGAGCACTGCCAGGGATGGGGCAGCCACAGCCTTTCCATTCAACCCAATCCAGTGTTCAACCAACCACCTTCCCTATATCTCATCCAACTCTTCCCTATTTCAGTTGGAAGCCATTACTCTTGATCCCATCCCTCCATCCCTTCTCTAAAGCCCCTCTCCAGGTTTCCTATGGCCCCTTTAGGGACTGGAGCTGCTCTCAGATCTCCCCAGAGTGCAGCAGAGGTGCAGGATCTCCTCCCTGCGCTGCTGCTCCCACTCTGGAGGTGCAGCCCAGCACATGGGGGGGTTCGGGCAGCTTCTCCCCACCCAACTCACCTCAACATCGTCAGTGTCCGGGTTCCTGCTGAGCTTCCAGATGTGAACAAAGGAATCCTCCGCACCCGAGAGCAGCTGCAGAGGGAGCAGGGCAGAGGCTGTGGGGACCGGGGTCCAGAAGGGAGGCACTGAGGTGGCAGTGGCGGGTGCTGGGGAGCAGCCCCTGCATGGCCATTACGGGATGCAGGTGGGATGCAGATGAGGATGCAGGTGGGATGCAGGTCAGGATGCAGTGTAGGATGCAGGGTGGGATGCAGATGAGGATGCAGTGTAGGATGCAGGGTGGGATGCAGGGTGGGATGCAGGTGGGACGCAGGTCAGGATGCAGTGGAGGATGGAGGTGGGATGCAGGTCAGGATGCAGTGTGGGATGCAGATGAGGATGCAGTGTGGGATGCAGCGTGGGATGCAGCGTGGGATGCCAGGACACCCCTGCTCCCAGCTGTACCTTCCCTGTCTCTGGTGCCAGGTCCAGCGCATTGATCCACCGCGCGTGTGCATTGACCTGTGCGCGCAGCCGCCCGCTCGCCGCCTCATACAGCCGGATCTGCCCATTCCCGAAGCCAGCGGCCACCGTCCCGTGCCACAGTGCCACGGAGGAGCAGGTACAGCTGGGGAAGGGACAGGAGTCACCCCTGTGCACCCCCACAGCCCCCCGACACCCCATCACCGCCCGGGGGCTCACCCGCAGGCCGGGACCCTGCTGACCAGCCGGAACTGCTCGCCCGCGCTCCACACACACAGGCTCCCGGCATCATCGGCGCTCACCAGGTCCCCAGCCCCATCCTGCAGAGCACAGCTGTGTCAGGGTCAGCACCGGCACAAGGTTCTTGGCGCCCCATTGCTGCAGGGCATGGCCAGGCCCAGGCTGTGGTTTAACAGCTCCCGGTTTAACCGGGGCGCAGGGCCGGCACCAGAGCCTCTGCCTGAACACGCTCGCGTTGGGCAACGCCGATGACACACGGGTGACTTTCGAGGAAGAATCACCACGTCCCTCCCGGCGCACCCGCTCCGCACCCTCACCTCCAGGCACTTGGAATTCCCGCGCCAGGGCCTGGCCTCGCCCCGTGGGAAGCTTTAACAACCCACTGAGCGAGGGCTGGGAGAGGCAGGGGGATGGAGCAGAACCTAGGGTCCTGCGCTGGTACAAGGGCAAGGACCTACCCCGGGGGGACACCCCCAGCAAAACCCAGCCTGGAGAACACGCAATGGGCAGTGCTGGGAGCCCTCGGGGCAGTACCAGTGCCTAAAGGGGCTGCAGGGAACCTGGAGAGGGGCTTTGGCCAAGGGGTGTAGGGCTCAAGCCAAGGGGAATGGCTTTAACTGGACAGAGGGGAGACTGAGGTGAGCTTTTGGGAAGAAGCTGTTCCCTGTGAGGGTGCTGAGGCACTGGCACAGGGTGCCCAGAGAAGCTGTGGCTGCCCCATCCCTGGCAGTGATCAAGGCCAGGTTGGACACAGGGGCTCGGAGCACCCTGCTCTACGGAAGGGGTCCCTGCAATGACAGTGGTTGGGGCTGGAGGAGCTTTAAGCTCCCTTCAAACCATGCTGTGGGTTCTAGGGCAGCTCTCAGGGAATCAGGCTCCATGCCCAGGCTCATTGGGAACCTGTTAGGGAAAGTTAAATGGAGCTAAGTAAGAGGGTGCAAGGACGTGGCCTCACTGAGGAAAGGCTCAATGCTGAGGAGCCCAATTGGTGCATCTGAGAGGTGTCAGAAGAAGCTGCACTGAGGGGAGCCCCATCCCGGTCCTGGACCACACTTCAACAGCTCTTCCCATGCTCCAGCCCTCAGCCCAATGGATTCCAGCGGATGCCGGGATCCCCTGTGCTGGCAGCGCTATGAGCGACCAGCGGCCTGCGCTGAGCCTCAGCCGGCTGCGAAACAGGGACACTGCGGTGCTGGGGCAGCAGAGCCCCGCTCAGCACTGATGGGAACATGGGGACAACTGGGGGTGACTGCTCCCAGGAGCAGAGGGCACAGCCCCGGGTGGGCCCCGCGTGCAGACACCCACGGACCCAACACTGCTGAACCCCCCGGCACCGGAGCGCCGGGACCTACCGGGGCCTGGCCCTGCTCTGCAGCGATGTCAGTGACCGCGGCTCTGTGCTGCTCCAGTACCTCGCTCACCGTCACGTTGGTGCCTCTGGGGGGGATGTCAAACACCAGCACTGGCCCCCAGGATGTCCCTGCAGCACAGGGGACGTCACTGCCAGCACCGCCCCTCGGCAGCCCCAACAGGCACCACGGCCACCAAACCTCCTCCAGCCCTTCCTATGGACACCCAACCTCCTCCTGCCCTTCCTATGGACACCCAACCTCCTCCTGTCCTTCCCTATGGACACCCAACCTCCTCCTACCCTTCCTATGGACACCCAACCTCCTCCTACCCTTCCTATGGACACCCAACCTCCTCCTGTCCTTCCCTATGGACACCCAACCTCCTCCTACCCTTCCTATGGACACCCAACCTCCTCCTGCCCTTCCCTGTGGCTCCCCTCCCTGCCTTCCCTCCCATCCTTTTCCGTGCTTCACTCACCCACACAGATGAAGCGCTCCCCCTGCTGCAGCAATCCCACGGGCAAACACGGCCTGTGCTGCAAGGAAACCGGGAGCCGGTCACACTGGGGTCACCGGGAGCCGGTCACACCGGGGCACCGGGAGGGGCTTGGGCTGGGAGGAGCAGGGCCGTGGGGATCTCCAGGGTGCAGGGAAGGGCCGGGCCCTGCTGCGGCGTTACCGGGAGGATGTTCCGCCACGTCCAGCGCATGCCAATAAACCAGGATGGAGCCATCGGCCTCATACATCTGCAGAGGGACAGAGCCAGGGTGAAGGCGAGAGCCGGGGGGGGGCACCAGAGTCAGTGTGGTCCCTGCTGCACACAGTGAGGTGGATGACCTGGGGGGGTCCAGGGAAGGGCCAAAGCGGTGATCCAGGGGCTGGGCAGTGAGTGAGGAAAGGCTGAGGGAGCTGGGACTGCGCAGCTTGAAAGAGAAGGCTCAGGCACCTGATCCCATGCACCAGGGGTTGAAGGGGGCTACGGAGAAGATGGAGACTCCCTCTGGACAAGAAGTCCCATGGGAAAGCCGAGGGGTGATGGGCACAAGTTACTGCTGGGGAGATTCCAACCGGACACAAGAGGGAAACCTTTCCCAGTGGGAACAATGAGCCACTGGAATGATCTCCCCAGGGAAGTGGTGGATTCTCAGGGAATCCACCATGGTTAGGACTGGGCTGCAGGGTGCGGGGACATGCCGCCTAGGTCATGCCGTGCCTGGAACCGACGATTCCCGAGCTCACCTCCAAGCTGGGATTTTGGACGCTACGATTTATGGCTTCAGACTCAACCAGCTGCCCCAGGAGGAGACAGAGACAGCCCTGGACACACAGCAGGAGCCTCCCGCTCCCCGCAGCGAGCTCACCCTCCCCGCGCCGGGAATTCCCTCCTCGCCCCCCATGGAAACCGCTTACCTGGATCCCCTTCTGGGAAGTCAGCACCAGCAGCACCCGCGAGGGCAGCACACACCACGCTGCCTGCGGGAGAGCGTGTGGGAGCCGCGGGGGTACGGGCAGGGCCGCGCTGCCCGCAGCGCCCGCGCCCTCAGCCCCGTACCTGAGTGAGCAGCGCGGCGCTGACGCCCGCGCCGGGCTCCCGGGCCGGGAGCTGCCGGTGGGAGAGGCCGAGCCCGGCGGCGGCGGCGCTGAGCAGGCTGAGGCTGGGCCCGTGCACGGCGCTGAAGCGCTGGGGCTGCGGCGCGGGCAGGCGGAGCACGCTGAGGTTGTTGAAGAGCGCCGCGCTGCTGCCGGGCAGCGGGAGGCTCTGCTCCCGCCGGTACCTGCTGCGGGCACCGCCAGCTCCGCACAACGGGCTCCCGCCGCGCCGGGACAGCGCCGGGCTCCCCCGGGCTCCCCGCTCCCGTCCCCATCCCGCGTGCCCAGGACCCCGCTGCTGTACCCGCCCCTGGGCCCCTTCCCCGGTTCCCGTCCCCGGTTCCTCACGTCCCCACTCCGGGGCTCCCCGTTCCCACTCCCGTACCCTGGTTCCCCCCGGGACCCCCCGTTCCCGGCCCCGTGCTCCCCGTTCCCGGGTCCCCACCGGAACCCTCGCTCCCGGTTCTCCCCCGGGACCCCCCTTCCCTCTCCTCTTCCCCGGGACCCCTCGTTCGTTCCCGTTCCCGTTCCCGTTCCCGTTCCCGCTCACCCGGTGACGGCCGCAGCCATGGAGACGGCGACGCTGCGTGATGAGGCAGAGGGCGGCACGCCGAGGTGACGTCACTGCGCGCTGTGCGCCGGGAGGCGGAGGCAGAGTTACCATAGAGACGGGGACGCGTCCGGCGGCGGGAAAGGGATGGGAGAGGTGGGAGGGGCTGGGGAGGAACGGGGCGCAATGGGGCGCAATGGGGTGTGCTGGAGTGTATCGGGATGTACTGGGATGTACTGAGGTGTGCTGGGCCATACTGGGATGTACTGGGGTATGCCGGACCTATCCTGGGATGTACTGGGATGCACTGGGCCATACTGGGATGCACTGGGCCATACTGGGATGCACTGGGATGCACTGGGCCATACTGGGATGCACTGGGACCCCCTGGGCCGCCCCCGCCGCCCCGTGCCCCCACCCGTGCCCTGTCCCCGCAGAAGGGACCGTCCCGGGAGCGCGCCTCCGGGTCCCGGCCCCGCGGGGACAGACCCCGACCGCCGCCCGGGTCCCCCCCCGCGGGCCCGGAGCACGCGGCCGCGTGGCTGCCGCGGGAGCTGCGCAGGCAGCGGGGAGACAGCGACGTGGCCGAGGTCCTGCGGGAGCTGCTGCAGCGCGTCACGGCGGAGTGCGCCCGCGCCTGGGCCCGGCGGGAGGTGAGCGCGGCCGGGAGGGGGGCCTGGGGCGGCCGCGGAGGGCACAGAGCTGGAGCAGGGCCTGGGGCAGTGTGGTGGGAACGGCCGAGGGGACCGGGGGGGGGGGGCGGCAGGTGGAGGAGAGAAGGCGCAGGGGGGGCCCTGATCGCTGCCTGCAACTGCCTGAGGGGAGGATGGAGCCAGGAGGGGGCTGAGCTCTGCTCCCAAGGAACAGGGATGGGACAAGAGGGAACGGCCTCAGCTGCACCAGGGCAGGGTTAGATGGAGCTGAGGAGCAGTTCCTGCCCCAGAGGGTGCTCAGCATTGGAACTGCCCAGGGCAGGGCTGCAGTCACCGTCCCTGCAGTGCTCACACCCCGTGGAGCCGAGGCCTCAGTGCCATGGGTCAGTGGTGGCCTGGGCAGTGCTGGGGATGGTTGGACTTGGGGAGCTTAAAGGGCCTTTCCAACCTGGTTGATTCCATGATACCATAATTCCATGGCTCCCTGTCTCCATGATACCATGATTCCACGGTTCCATGGCTCCCTGTCTCCATGATACCATGATTCCATGGTTCCATGGCTCCCTAGATCCATGGCTCCATGGCTCTGTGATTCAATGGCTCCCTGATTAAATGGATCTGTGACTCCATGATTCAATGGATCCATGGCTCCATGGCTCCCTTGCTCCACGACTCCCTGATTCAATGGTTCCACGGCTCCCTGGCTCAATGGTTCCATGGCTCCCTGATTCAATGGATCCATGGCTCCCTGGCTCAATGGTTCCATGGCTCCCTGGCTCAATGGTTCCATGGCTCCCTGGCTCAATGGTTCCATGGCTCCCTGGCTCAATGGTTCCATGGCTCCCTGATTCAATGGATCCATGGCTCCCTGATTCAATGGATCCATGGCTCCCTGGCTCAATGGTTCCATGGCTCCCTGCTCCATGGCTCCGGGGTGCCGGGCTCAGCGCGGTTCTGTCGGCAGCGAGTGCCCTTCACCGTGGGCCAGGCGCGGGACGCGCTGCTGCAGATGGCTCAGTGGCGCTTCCAGCTGCGGGACGAAGGGGACCTGGATCCCGAGGGAGAGGATGAGGAGCCCCAGCCCTGCTCCTGCGACTCCTGGGCAGAGGGCGCCGTGCCCGTGCTGAGCACCCCGCGCTGCCCCAGCGAGGTGAGAGGCGGGAAGGGCCCCATCCAGGGATGCCCCGGGGGCTCCTGTCCACCAGAGCGGGGGCTCTGCTCTATGGGGCTGCCCGTGGGGGGTTGGTTGCTGCTGGGGCTGTTCCTCACCCCATGGGCAGCAGCACCGTCGGCACCCGCAGCGCACCGCAGCTCCCCCTCCACCCCCAGGTCTCCGACCCACGCAGCCCGTTCCCGGGTGGGCAGCAGGACCCCGATGCGGTGGCCGAGGTTGGATCCTTCCCGATGGAGCCCCCGTTCCCCGGTGATGTCTCCGGCGGCAGTGACACCGCGCCGGGGCCGGGGCCGGGGCCGCCCACCCCGGAGCCGCCGCAGTTCGAGGCGGCCGCCGCTCCCCGGTTCCTCAAGGGGAAACCAGCGCGTGCCCAAGCGCCGGTGCCGCGGGCAGCCCCGCTCCGCCCGGCCAGGCCACGGGCTCCGCGCCCGTCCGGGCCACCCGCGCCACCGGAGCCACCGGGGCCGGACCGGGCGCCGCGGTCCTCCAACGGGGATGAGGAGGGGAGCGTGGTGCTCAGCGGCCACAAACCGCGGCTGCCGCTGCTCTCCGGCAGCAGCGTCTTCTCGGTACGGTCGGGGAGGGCCCCGCGCTGCAGCGTCCCGAAGCGGGGCGATCCCGGCTCCGTGCTGGCGGGGCCGGGGCCGGGGCCCGGCCGGCGCCCCGAGCGCTGGATCCGGCCGCACGTGGAGGTGCCAGAGCCCGGTGCCGGGCGCCGCAGCCGGGGCCCGGAGCCGAGCAGCTCCCGGCTGCACCGGGGCCCCGTTCCCCCGGCGGCGGAGTCCCGGGCGCCCCCCGGAGCCGCCCCGCGCCCGCTCGGCTCCCTGCTGGACCCGGCCCGGCTGACGCCCGGGGTCTGCGTGCGCTGGGGCGGCTCCGTGCGGCGCGGGGGGCGCGGGGAGCGGGAGCCGGAGCAGGAGGAGACGGGGGAGCTGAGACCCATCCGCCCCAGCGCGCTCCCCGCGGTCATCGCGGCCGCGCGGGTGACGGGGGAGCAGTGAGCGCCGGTCCGCCCCGCTGAAAGCAGCCAATAAACCAAAGGCGTTCGTGTCCGCCGGCTCCTGCGCCCCGGTGAAGAGCAGCCCCGCGGCCACGGGGATGGTCCGTTTGGTCCCTGCACCCAAAGCCACCGTGTCCAGCGCGGCCGCGCCACCGCGGGAGCCCTCCACCGGCTCTGCAAAACCGCCCCGGATTTACCACTAAAGAGCCGCACTTTGGCTGCGGTGGTGCTCAGGGGCGGCTCAGCCGAGGCGAAGCCACCGGCGGCGGGGCCGGGCAAAGGTCCCCATCCGGACTCTGCCCCCCCCTTCCCCGGTCATGGAGGTGCCGAGCGCCTTTCGCCACCCGGGCTGGTTCCTGCTCACGCTGCTCCTGGGGCTGCTGCTGTGGGCGCGGAGGAGACGCGCGTGGGACCCCCGGCAGTGCCCCACGGACCTGAGCGGCAGAACCGTCATTGTCACCGGGGCCAACAGCGGTGAGCGGGGACCGGCGGGGCTGCGGGACATGGCTGCAGCGCTGGAGTCCCCCGTGGCCTTGGGACCCTCCTTGCACAGCCGGAGCTGGTGGCAGCGCCCCATCCCCTGGGATGGGAAGGGGCTGAGGCACGGCAGCACCGGGCAGTGGGTGGCACGCAGGGGACGCGGGTCCCCTTCTCCAGCCGCAGCCCCGCAGCCCCTGCTGGGTGCCTGCGGCTGCAGGAGCGGCCCGCGGAGGGGTCCTGGGCATGCATCGTGCGCTCACACCGCCGCCGTAGGTGCCCCCAGCACCGCGCGGCCACCGGCTGCTGCACAACGCGCTTGGGGCCGGGTTCCCGCTGCCCTCAGCCCGGGCGCGGCTCGGGGCGCTCTGGGCAACCCCTGCCCGGCCTCTGGGGTCGGGTAATGCCTGGGAGCCACGGCCACCGCGCTGCCGGGCACCGCCATTGGTGCTGGCACAGCCGGGGCGGTGGGAGCCGTGGGTTAGGGGCGTCCTCACACACGCATGGCACGCGTTCGGTCCCCGTCCACGGCGCTGCCCGGACGCAGGGAACGGGGCCGGGGACCCGCGGACCCCGCTGCACGGGGATGAGCCGGTGCCGACCCCGTGTGCCACAGGCATCGGGAAGTGCGTGGCGCTGGAGCTGGCGCGCCGGAACGCCCGCACCATCCTGGCGTGCCGGAGCCGGGAGCGGGGCCAGGCGGCTCTGGAGGAGATCCGCGCGGCCACCGGGAACGCCGCGGTGGTGCTGCGGGAGCTGGACACGGGCTCACTGGCCTCGGTGCGCGCCTTCGCCCGCGCCGTGCTGCGGGAGGAGCCGCGCCTCGACGTGCTGGTGCACAACGCCGGCGTTACCGGTACGCGCCGGGCCCGGGGCCCCCCCGCGGGGCGCGTTCCGCTCCCGGGTCCCCATCGCCCACCCCGGACTCCCCGTTCCAGGGCTGCCGTTCGCCGTCACGGCCGAGGGTCTGGAACAAACCTTCGCCACCAACTTCCTGGGCCCGTTCCTGCTCACCAACCTGCTGCTGGGTGAGCGATGGCGCTGCCGGGGCCGCGGCGCCGCCGGGACCCCTGCTCACCCCTGCCCTCACCGCAGAGCTGCTGAAGGCCTCGGCGCCCGCCCGCGTGGTGACCGTGGCGTCGTTCCGGCACCGCGTCGGCACCGCCGACTGCCGCTTCCTCACCGGGCATCGCCGGCCCCGCGGCGGTGACGAAGCCTACAGCAGCAGCAAGCTCATGGGCGTGCTCTTCAGCACCGAGCTGGCGCGGCGCCTGCGGGACACAGGTGGGTACGCGCCATGCAGTGCAGTGCCATGCAGTGCCGGGCCATGCAGTGCCACTCAGTGCCACGCCATGCAGTGCAGTGCCATGCAGTGCCACTCAGTGCCACGCCATGCAGTGCAGTGCCATGCAGTGCCGGGCCATGCAGTGCCACTCAGTGCCATGCCACGCAGTGCAGTGCAGTGCCGTGCGGCTCCAGGCAGGGCCATTGCCCCACACCACAGGGGCTGCACGTAGGGGTTTCACCCGTGGACCCCCCATGGGACAAGGCCGCAGTGCCAGGGCATGGGGCAGCCCCAGCGCCAGGCTCAGGGGGGCTGCTCCCGCTGGGATGGGCACCGGATGTGGGATCATGGAAGGTGCCATGGCTCCAGTGTGGGGCTGACGCCACGGCTCCACAGGGGTCACCTCCAACGCTGTGAGCCCCGGCGTGGTGAGCACCAACATCATGCACCACTTCAGCTGGGTGGTCCGGGCGCTGTTCGCCCTCATCCGCCCCTTCATGAAGGTGAGTTGGGGGCAGGATGCACCGGGACTGCCCATGCTGTGGCCCCTCGGTGCCGGGGGGCAGCCAGGCCTCACCTGACCCCTGCGCTGGCAGTCGGCGGCACAGGGGGCCCTCAGCACCATTTACTGTGCGGTGTCGGAGGAGGCCGCGGGCATCACGGGCAAGTACTTCAACAGCGACTGCGCCCTGGAGCTGCCTTCAACGGCCGCCCGCGACCCCCGCCTGGCCCGGGAGCTGTGGGCCGAGTGCGAGCGGCTCACGGGGCTCAGCCGCAGTCCCCGGCACTGACGCAGCGGCGGCTCTGCATGGGGATGCACCCCCGGGGTCCCTGCAGCTCACAGGTGCCATGGAGGCTGCGCAGCACCAAGCGCCAGCGGGTCCAGCACCCCGAAGTGCATCAGGATGTGGCACCGCACCTCAGCCCCTTCCCAAAAGGAAGAGCAGCCACAGGGCCCCGTTTTGCCAGAACAGTCACCATGACGGTGCCGCTGTCGGCAGCACAACTCCTTTATTAAAGGCGGGTGCTGCTACTCCCAGGTAATGTCCAGGTCCAGGCGCCGCTTCCTCACACTCTGCAGGAAGCCGTCGTAGTCGCGCCGGTGGATGTCGCGGCAGCAGCTCAGGTCCATGCGGTGCAGGCAGCTGTGGGAAGCCAGCAGCAGCCGCACGGTGCAGGCGGACACGCGGCTCCCAGCCAGGCTCAGCTCCTGCAGCTCCTGCAGCGGCGGCCCTGGCGCCGCCAGCACCGCCTGGAACACAGGATCCAGTGGGAAGGGGATGGCGAGCAGGCGCAGGTGCTGCAGGCGCGGCGCATGGCACAGCAGCGAGGTCAGTGCAGGGCTCAGTGTGGTGCCCAGCGCCAGCCTGGAGCCAGTGTCACCAGCCAGCGTCAAGGAGAAGGTCTGGAGCTGGGGGCAGCCGCGGGGCAGGGGGTTGGTGTCACAGCGCGGTGGTTCCTCATCCGGCTCCGTGCCGTCGGTGCTGGTGTCCGGCGGTAGGTACAGCTCGGCGCTGAAGGCCCGCAGCCCGGGGCACGCCGCCAGCACAGCGGCCAGGGCCAGCCCGTCGTGGCAGCAGAAGCCGTGCAGGGTGAGGCTCTGCAGGCGCGGGCCCAGGCTCCGCAGCACCGGCACCAGCCCCACCAGTGCCCGGCCCTCGGCACAGCCCAGCGTCAGCCGGGACAGGGAGCCCCAGCGCTGCATCGCCGCTGTGCCGGTGCCATCGCTCAGCCACACGCTGGCCTCCTCGGCCTGCGGACACATGGCCTGGACCACGGCCAGGTCACGTTCCTCCACGTCCTCCAAGTGCCGCAGGGGCAGCGTGAGCCGGGGCCCCCCTGGCGCTGCCCCCCGCCACCGCGCCACCTCCCGCAGCGAGGGGAAGCTGTCGGCATCCTCCACACCATCCAGTTCCTGCTCATGCAGGAGGCGGAGGGCGTCCGGCACAGCGCTGTGCGCCAGGAGCTGCAGGCACGGCAGTGCCAGCAGCAGGAAGGCCAACGCTGGGGCCGTGCCGCCGTCCCCCAGCAGCTCCAGGCCGCGGGCCCGCAGGACGCGCAGCGCGAGGCAGCACCGTTGCCCCTGCCCTGGGTCGAAGGCCACGTGGCGCAGCGCGCGGGGGTTCAGGTTCCTGCAGTGCGACACGTCGAGCTCCCGCAGGCCACGGCAGCGGCGGCCCAGCGCTGCCAGTACGCGCTCCTCTGCCTGCGTGGCCGCCAGGAACAGGCGCTGCAGCCGCGGCATCGCCTCCACCATCGCCTCCAGCGCCGCCGGAGAGAGCCGACTGCAGCCGCGCAGGTCCAGAGAGCTCAGGCCCTGTCGCGGCACGCGGGGCCCTTAGCGAGGGCAGGGGCACGGGTCCTCCCCAACGCCCCCCCTGGCACACCCTGCGTGGTGCTGGTGGTGGGTACCCATAGCCCCGCTCAACCTGACCCACAGAGGGGGGGAGCCCCTCGTCCTGCCCATCCAGCCCCATGGACTGTGGGTACCCCCAGCCCTGCCCACCCAGCCCCATGGAGTGCGGGTACCCCCAGCCCTGCCCACCCAGCCCCATGGAGTGCGGGTACCCCCAGCCCAGCCCACCCAGCCCCATGGAGTGCGGGTACCCCCAGCCCTGCCCACCCAGCCCCATCAGTGCTGCCACCCCTGACCACACACCCCAGCCCCACATAGTGTGAACACCCCTAAACCCCACTCCCCAGCCCCACAGAGGCTGCCACCCGCACCCCACAGCGGGCAGGCCCACCCGTACCTGGCAGCGCAGGGCAAGCAGGCGGGCGATGCCGTTGCTGGCCAGGCCGGGGCAGGGGCTGAGGCTGAGCTCCTGCAGCTGCGGCAGAAGCAGCAGATGCAGCGCCGCCCGTGAGAGGCGCCGGCTCTGGGCCAGGACCCGCAGCAGCTCCTGCACCGAGCTCCCGGCTGCGGGGGGACAGCGGGGTCAGAGTGGGGATCCCGTCCCCGCTCCCCACCAGCACCACTCCCCCGGCCCCGGCACTCACGCAGGTCGTTGAAGGGGCCCATGATGAAGCGGAACTGGAACTCATCCAGGTAATTGTCGCTGTAGTCCCTCACCCAGAGGCTCTGCATGTGCTGCGCCAGGCTCTGCAGGCACAGGCTGCCCAGCGCCGGCACCTCCCTGCGCCTCGGCATCGGCCTGCGGACAGAATGGGATGGTTGGGTATGGAGCGCTGTGTGCCATGTGCCATGGAGCCACTGCAGGGCCGGAGCAGCTCTGCTCTGGAGCCAGGCTGAGAGAGCGGGGCTGGGGCAGCCTGGAGAAGAGAAGGCTCCTGAAGGGGAGACCTCAGAGCAGCTCCAGTGCCTGAAGGGGCTGCAGGAAACCTGGAGAGGGGCTTCTACAGCAGCATATAGGGATGGGATGAGGAGTTGGAGCTTCCACGTGGGAGAGGGAAGAGTTGGGTGAGATACAAGGAAGTTCCTCACTCAGAGGGTGGTGGGATACAGGAAGGGGTTGAATGGCTCAGCTGTGGCTGCCCCATCCCTGGCAGTGCTCAAGGCCGGGTTGGACACAGGGGCTTGGAGCCCTCTGCTCCATGGAAGGTGTCCTGGGGTTGGGACCGGATGAGCTTTAAGCTCCCTCCAACCCAAACCACTGCAGCCCCATCAGGAGCGCGTTTTGGTGGTCAAAGCCCCACCTCTGCCTCCGCCGCCCGTGCCCAGGGCGCTGCCGGTGCGGCTGTACCCGGGCTCCTGCGCAGGCGGCGGTGTGACCCCCCCGGTGCCCGCCCCGGACCCACCGGCGGGGCCGCAGCCCCGGCAGCGCTCAGGGCGGTCCCGCCCCGCACTGGCCCCGGCGCTGGCAGGGCCGGGCCGGGCCTGGGAGGGGACAATGAGTCACGGGCCACGCGGACCGGAACCCGGCACCGGCACCGCCGCCGGTGGGTGGCACCCGGGGGTGCCTGGGGGGGGGGTGTGGGGGAACACCCCCACGCAGGGCCCCGGGGCCGCGGCTGAGGGCACCCCGGTAGGGTCCGGGAAAACCGCGTCCCTGACCAGGGGGACGCGAGCAGGAGCAGCGGGGGCGGGAGCGGGGAATGGGGAGCGGGGACGGGGAACGGGCCCGGGGGTGCAAACGGGGTCAGAGCGCCGCGACCCGCGGGCACACGGACCGGGCCCCCGCCCCGCGGACAGCCCTGGGCACGGCGGGGCACTGCGGCGGACCGGGTCCGGCTCAGCGGGAAGTCCCCGTTAGACACCGGGGGAGAGCCGCCCCCCGACGGACGAGACCGAGGACCGGGCCCGCGGTCCGACCCAAGGGGGCACGGGGCCGCCCCGCGGCACTTACCGGCGGCTCCGCGGCCCGTCCAGGCCTGGCCCGCTCCCTGCCCCCGCCCCGCCCCGCCCCCGAGTCCCGCCCGCGGCCGATGCCCCGGTGCCCCCCCCTCCGAGCCCCACCCGGTGCCGGTGCCACGGGTCCCCTCCCGGCCCCGCCCCCGAGCCCCGCCCGGTGCCGGTGCCCCTGGCCCCCCCCCCGCCCCCGCGCCACCCCCGGTGCCCCTGGCCCCCCCCGCCCCCGCGCCCCCCCCCGGTGCCCCTGGCCCCCCCCGCCCCCGCGCCACCCCCGGTGCCCCTGGCCCCCCCCCGCCCCCCCGGTGCCCCTGGCCCCCCCCCCCCGGCACGGGCCGCTACCGCCGCCATTGCGGGTCCCGCGGCTTCACAGCCCGCCATGCGCATGCGGTCTGCGGGAGGCCCCTTCCGCCCTTCTTTCCCTACGGGCTCTCTACGGCGGTGCCTGACGCCAGGCTCGGCCGGCGGCGCTGCCGGGCGGGGCGGCAGCGCGGGGGCAGCCCCGAGGGCGTGCGGGGACCTCGGCACGACGGGGCCCGGCTGCGGGAGGCGGTGCTGGGAGCGGCCCGCGGCAGGTACCGGGGGCTCGGACCGGGGGGGAGCGGGGCCGGGGCCGGTACCGGTACCGGTACCGGGGGGGACGGCGCTCGGAGCGGAGCGGTCCCACATGGGGCTGGGTGATGGGGGGGGGGAAATCCTCCGGTGGGGCCCTGCCCCGGTGGGGAGGGCGCCGAGGGTCGGCGATGGGGCCCCTGCGTGGCGGCCGCTGCTGAGCGCGGGGCCGCCGTGCAGCTCCGTGCAGACAAAGCCGCCCGCAGCGTGACGGGGTCTCGTGCTCCCGGTTCCTTCACCTTCGTCCTCAGGGCGGTGCTGGAATCCCGCGGTCCCGACGGGAATTGGCGCTGGCGTCGTGCGGGGGCGGGAAGGGGCATCTGCGCGCAGGGAAGAGCACGGTCAGGGGTAGTGCCATGGAGCCTTCTGTGCTGGGTGCGGGGAGAGGCCCCCGCTCCGCTCGCAGCCTCACCTGGGGTGCCCCGCTGCGGTGGTGCAGCGATAACCCCCTTTGGGCCCCCACGATGGAACGTGGGGGTAGAGCAAAGGTGGAGCCAGAATGCTGTTAGAAACGAGAAGACAGAAGAAGCAGGGTTTAGGAAGGAGCATAAGTGCATGTGAGTGGTTGGATGTTGGAGTGGGAATGGTTTGATTTGGAGAAGGGGAGGGAATGACCCGGCCTCTGGATCATTGATCCACAGATTGACGTTAATTGATAAGAGGGTGGGTTTGGATGGGAAATGAGGAGGAACCGTCCCTGTGAGGGTGCTGAGGTGCTGCCACAGCGTGCCCAGAGCAGCTGTGGCTGCCCCATCCCTGGCAGTGCTCAAGGCCAGGTTGGACACGGGCTTGGAGCCCCCCACTCTATGGATGGTGCTCCTGCCCATGGCAGGGGTGGGGCTGGAGGAGCTTTAGGGTCCCTTCAACCCAACCCAGGCTGGGGTCCCATGGTGGCTGCCTCATTTGGATACCTGGTGAATTCACACGTCTGTGTTATGACTGTTGATGGCTGAGAAGAGTGAAGGCGCCTTCTGCCACATCACGGGGAAGTGGTAGGGCTCTTCTGAGACCCCTTCTGGGACAGGTGAGGTGCAGACAGAGCCCTTGGTAGAACCTGGAGCTTCCCAACCAACCCCTTTGCTCTGCTCTTTGGAGGGGTCGAATGTCCCCGGTGCAGCGTGAGGGACGCTAAACCTGAGCTGTGGGCAGTGGTGCTGAGGAGGCTGCACCATCCTCTGGAGCCTCTGCGGATCCCAAACCTCTTCCCATGAGCAAACCCCGGCTCTGCTGGTTCCTGGTGTTGGTGTCTCACGGGGGAGCTCCTGCTGTGTCCATGAAGCACAGCCTCCCTGAGGAGCTTCCCAGTTTGTCTGAATGTAGCTCATGGATTAAGTGGAGTCTGGAGAAGAGAAGGCTCAGGGGGGACCTGATGGCTGCCTACAGCTGCCCGAGAGGAGGATGGAGCCAGGAAGGGCTGGGCTCTGCTCCCAAGGAACAAGGGATGGGATAAGAGGAAACGGCCTCAACCAGGGCAGGGTTAGATGGAGCTGAGGAACAGTTCCTGCCCCAAAGGGTGCTCAGCATTGGAACTGCCCAGGGCAGGGCTGCAGTCACCGTCCCTGCAGTGCTCGCACCCCGTGGAGCTGAGGCCTCAGTGCATGGGTCAGTGGTGGCCTGGGCAGTGCTGGGGATGGTTGGAGCGGATCATCCTGATCTCTCATCCCACCTGGCTGGTTCTGGGATGGTTTGATGGATGCAGAGGAGCAGGGAGAGCAGTGAGAGGGACTGCGGCAGCTCCCGGCACCACAGGGAATGTGTTTAATGAAGTGGTTTATGGAGCCTGGGACAGCACAGGGCGGGAATGAACAAAGGGAAAAGTTCCTTAAGGATGTCTCCAAAGGGAAGCCGAGGTGGTGGTTTTCCTGCAGCAGTGCCCAGCATTCCCCAGCTGGTGATCCCAGCCCGGGAAGGGAAAGGGTTTGGCTGCTCTAAATCTGGGAGCAGGGACCGGAGCTGGGGGTATTTGGATAAGCTTTTCCCGGTGTGGTTACACCCGGGAATGCCCCCATGTGGCTGTGACGGGGCTCAGGAATGGGGGTGTTTGATGGAGATGAGCTCAACCCGCCCCACACTGACCTCCTCCGGCATTCCCGGCTCCGGGCCGTTGCCATGGCTCCCGCTTCCCGCCGTGCGCGGGTGGATCCGGCGGCATTCCCAGCGGGAGCTCCGCAGCACATCCCTGGTCCCGACGAGCGGCAGTGCCCGGTGTGTGCTGCAGTGCTGCAGCCGCGCATGGCGCAGGCTCCGGGCGCTCATCCCACCGGGTCCTAGTGCCGGGATCAGCCTCTGGCATCGGGGCTGAGTGCGGCGCTGGGCCAACCTCATCATCACAGTGTCCTGGGCTGGAAGGGACCTCAAAGCTGCTCCAGCCCCAACCCTGCCATTGCGGGGACCCCTTCCATAGAGTGGGGTGCTCCGAGCCCTGTGTCTATCCTGGCCTTGGGCACTGCCAGGGATGGGGCAGCCACAGCTTCTCTGGGCACCCTGTGCCAATGCTCAGCACCCTCACAGGGAACAGCTTCTTCCGCTGAGCTCATTCCGGCCTCCCCTCGGGCAGGTTAAAGCCATCCCAGCTTTCAGGAGCAAATCTGAAGGTTCCTAATGGAATGTTCCCTGGATCTTTGGTGGTGCTTATCCATAGGGATGGGTGTTGCACTGGGGGTCAGCAGCTCCTGCGCAACCCCGTGGGGTGTCCCTGGGCGGGGGGGCGGTGGTTCCTCACCCACCACTCGTGGGGATCTCAGCGCTTGGTGCCTCTTTGCAGGTGGTTGGATGAGGATTGTCCCAGCCCAAGGCCCGGAGCATCCCCCGGGCTGTAGCTGAGGCTCCCGGGTGAGCGCACGTCTCTGGAGCGCTCCCAGGTGGATTTGGGCACACGCAGCTCCCACGGGACGTGCTATTCCTGGCTAAAAACCACATGGGGATCAGGTGGGAAGAGGTGGGACCGTGGCCCTCAGGAATGCTGCTGTTTCCATGATTTCCCAATGAAATTCAGTGAAGGATGTTAAAGCAGTGAGTTCAAAGCTCTCAGGTGAATCGGGCCTTTGGGTGTGTTTTGGGGTGTTGTATCTCCTGGGAGCTGCAGCAGCCTCTGGAAGCAGCGGGAATGGATCCCTCTGGGATGGTTTGGTTGACAGAGCAGTTCATCCAGAATGAGTGTTGGAGTATGGGGTGAAAATGGGATTTTCATTCATAGTGCAGGTACTAAAGGGAATTGGTGAATGGGGCCATGGAGCTTCACGGTGTGAAGTGGCGCATCCTTGAGGGTGCAGGTGCTGGGTCCTCCAGGATTTTCATGTTCAGGCTGCAGCTACCCACAAACTCCTTGCCAAAGGCTCCTCATGGAATTCCAGAATTCCAGGTTGAAGGGACCTCAAGGGTCATCTGCTCCAACTTTTGGGCTGTCGTGTCCTGCCCTTTGGGCTGTCTCTTGGGGAATCCTGTCTAAGCCATGTTTTGCTGAGAAATGGCTGGTGTAGATGAGGTGGCCCAGCATGTCCTGTTCATGGGCTCCAGCCTTTGTGTCCTGCGGGATATGGGAATGCCGATGCAGGTTTGGAGTTGGTACGTTTTGCATCCCTGCTGCGCTCTGGGGCTGCAGAGACCCTCAAACACAGGAGCTGGGGCTCTGTGTCCTCCATGGGCTGACCACGGTGCTCCAGCGGCGGTGGGAGGATGAGGATGACGGGGAGAGTCCGGTTGATGGCTGGAGCCGGCCCGGATGCTCCCTAATGTCTTCATCCAGCTTTCATTGACCTGAACTTCTCCCCTTCTCCTTGCGGGTCTGATTGCCACACGCTCGTTGTCCCTCATTTAGTGTGACATGTCCCTGGGTTCTGCCCCGCTGGGCAATGAGTGGACTTTGTGCTCGTGCAGTTCCATTCCAGCCTGGTGGATTGTAGGATTCTCATTTCTGTTGGAGCTTCCCAGGGGAAGCGTAACAAGTCCCCGGCTGGGTGTCAGAACCCCAGGACATGAACCTCCTGCAACCGGATGTTCCAAGGAGGGAGAACGTGGTCTGGGGGGGACACATTCCCTTCCCATGTGCTTCGGGTTGAGCATGGGAGGAGAAACCAGCCCTGTGTGCCTGTGCTTTAAATGGGAATGCACCGAGCTGTGGTTGCTGCTGGAGGAGGCTCCTCCTGGGGGTTCCCTGGGGTTTGCTGCCTTTGGTGTGCCCGGTTATTGCTGTGGCTCTGGGAAGAGCCGCCCTTTGAGAGGGGAATTCCCCTTCCCGGCCTGCAGCAGCACCCTCTGCACCTTGTGCCCTTCTTGTAGTTCATCCCGTTCACCATGGTCGCTGCATCAGGGGCCACAATAGGGCACAAACACTCGCAGAGGTCCGTGGGGTGGCTCTGGGTTTGCTGCCGGACGCGTGTCGGTGTCTGGGGGGCAGCCGGGTGCCAGTGGGTGTCGGTGCCTCATCCTGGCGTGGGTGGCATCACCCCATCCCCTCGCTGAGCCCCTCTGGCTTTCAGAGGCAGCAGTTTCACTGCAGGCAGCTCGCAGGGTGCTGCTGGCTTCAATCACACCCATTCACATCGCCGGGGAAGGGACAATTACCGATTGATGGTGTGAAATCCCCGCATTAACCATGTGAGCCCCGTGCCTCCCGTTGCCTGCGCATCCTGAACCGTGCCGTGCCACGGCGGGGAGGGGGGGACGTGCTGTGTCACCCCGGTTTGTGGTGCTGGAGGAGCGAGATGGGGCTGAGGGGCAAAGCTGGGCCCGTGGGACGGCAGAGCCCGCACAGCCGTGGCCGTGGGGGTGCGCAGGGGGTGTCCCCTGTGCACAGCCGCAGGTGCTGCCCGCACGGGGCAGGCCGGGGGCGGCCCTGTCCTTCCCGGTGCCATCCCCCTTGCAGCAGCGGGGCGGCGTTAGGACCCAGCGGGCGCCGTGCAGCGGCTCTACCGCAGCGGCTCCTCCATCCATCCTCCCCTCGGCTGCGCTGGATCCCGGCGCATCCTCCTTAGAGCATCCTCTGCCTCTCGGAAGCGGGCTTTTCCCCCCCTCCCCTGCGCCCGGCCGGGGCTCGGCGGGATGCTGGGATCGGCGGGGACGTGGAAAACCGCCGCTGGAGCACCATGAAGTGAGGCCGTTCCCTTCAGTCCCGGAATCCTCCAGGCAGGGGAGGCAGCGGCAGCATGGCCCAGGGCAGGAGACACGCGTACAGCCGGGTGAGCCGGGGGGGAAGCTCCCCTCCGACTCCTGCCCGTGCTGCCGGTAACGGGGCGCTGGCAGGAACCTGGGCCGGTGCTGGGGTCTGGAGGGGGCTTCCCGGCCTTCCTGTGCCTGGGATCTGAGCTGCTCCTCACTGGCAGCGTCTGTTCTGGTGGGCAGGGGTGGGTATGTCTGACCCGCACCAGGCTGTGTCCTCGGGGCTGAACTTGGCCTATGCTGTGCGTACCCCGCTGCGCAGGGAGGCCCCGCGGTGATCCCAGCACACAGACGGGGGCTTCTTTCCCTGCCCGCATCCTGGCTTTTCCCTTCTTCCCTGCTCGGCTCCGGAGCTTCCCAGGGGCCTCCCGAAGCAATTCCAGGGTTTACCGTGGTGCAGCTCCCCCCAGCAGGGCCGGGGCAGCCTCGGGCCGGGCACTGCCCCCCCTGTGTCCCCTTGTCCCTCCTGCAGTGACGCTGGGTCCCCATTCCCTGCGTTTGGGACCTGACAGAGGCCCCGTTCCGCTGCCAGCTTGGCTGAGCGCCCACGGGCCGGGGGCTGCAGCTGAGCACAGGCCCTGTCCCACCCCAGCACAGACCCCGCGGGGACCTGCGCCTGGGCGAGGGCATGGAGCTGGGAATGTGCTGGGATGGGGGCTCCGGGCTCTGCTGCGGTCACTGCACAGAGGAGAGGGGGCTCAGGGCTGCCCAGAGTGTGTGCCCCGGAAGCTCCTTTTCCCTCCCCATGTGGGTTCTGCTGCGTTCCCATGTGGGGTCCCAGTGGGTTCCTGTGCAGGATCCTGGCGTGTTCTGGTGTTCCCATGTGGGGATGTGGTTCCCAGCGCAGGGGGTGCAGTGGGATGTGGGGCTGCTCACGCTGATGCTGGGGGCAGTGGGGTGAGAGGGTGTCCAGCAGAGCCCTCCGGCTCTGTCCTGGCCCAGGGTGGGATTTGGGGGCAGGATGGGGCCCTTGAGGGGCTGAGCTCAGGGAGCAAATGCAGT
Source organism: Myiopsitta monachus (assembly GCA_017639245.1). Taxonomy (NCBI): domain Eukaryota; kingdom Metazoa; phylum Chordata; class Aves; order Psittaciformes; family Psittacidae; genus Myiopsitta; species Myiopsitta monachus. Next base: position 117,377,430 of record CM029917.1, on the reverse strand, counting down.
TTGAGATCAGCGCTGTGGGGACCAAAGCTGGGCTGGGGTGTCTGTGCCAGGGGTCTGGGACACGTGGTCAGTGCTGTGCCTGGTGCTGGGGTGTCCCGAGGCGCCCAAACCATCCCTGTTCGACTCCTTGCTCTCCAGCCTTGAGCAGGATGAAGCCAGCACTGCGCTGAGCAGATCTGGGCTCTGGATACCTGAGTTAGAGCCGTGGAATCCCTTCTGGCAGGGTGAAGCCATTCCCCTTGTCCTGTCCCTCCATCCCTTGCCCAAAGCCCCTCTCCAGGTTTCTGTTCCCCTGGGGTGATCCCCTTCCAGGGCCATGGCAGCGCCGCACGGGGTCAGTTCAGCAGTACCAGGGATTAACAGGAAGCAGAGCTCTTCCCAAGCCTCTCCTCACCACAGCGGGGTCTTGGCTGGAATCGGGGGCTGCGGTGGGAATCTCATCCCAGAGCTGTCCTTGGGTTGCTGCTGTGTTCAGGGATGGCGGAACTTTGATCCGGGCTTTGAGTGACACTTTGAGGTTCAGCTGCTTGGATCCGTGCGGAAGGGGGAGCCTGGGCCGGGGGGACACGGAGCGCTGCTGCCGCCCTGCGCTCAGCACCGGTGCCCAGGACCCGTCCCCCTGCCCAGAGCTCTGCCAGGGGGAGGCTGAGCTGAGCTCTTGGGCAAAGGCTCTTCCCTGGGAAGGGTGCTGAGGCGCTGGCACAGGGTGCCCGGAGCTGTGGCTGCCCCATCCCTGGCAGTGCTCAAGGCCAGGCTGGACACAGGGCTTGGAGCCCCCCGCTCTATGGAAGGGGTCCCTGCAGTGGCAGGGGCTGGGGCTGGAGGAGCTTTGAGGTCCCTTCCAACCCCAACCCTTGCATGGTTCCATGCCAGAGCTGATCCAGCTCTGTGCCGAGACACTGTGAACTCCATGTATCTCACTGGGGACTGGTGCCCGGGATACAGCCACTGCGGGTCCAGCTCCGTGGCTGGATGGGCCCCCGGAGCCTCGTAAACCCTGGCACCAGGAAGTGATTGGGAAGTAGGCTGTGTCCAGGATGCGCTGTGTGTTCCCGAGCTGGCGTTCCAGGAGCCTGGAAAGCTCCAGCGGTGTCTGATACAAGCAAAAGAGAGGGAGCAGGAGCAGGCTGTGGCAGATGGGGCTGTGCTGGTGTCTGCTGCTGCCTCGCTGCTGCTGGCATTGCTGTCCCAGAACTGATAACCCTTGGGAATGGGGTTTGTGAGCCTGGAGTGTCCACTGCCAGCAGCGCTGTGCTCAGCGGGGCTTTGCCATTGTCCCCACGTCCTGTTTGGCGGCGGGAAGGGAAGGAATTGCCTTTTCCTGGCTGCCGATGGAGCGCAATGGTTCTGACCCCTCAGACCTGTGTGTGCCGGCGGGGAAGGAGCGGTGCAGGGGCCCAGGCAGGCTCCGGGTGTGTAACGCGCTGTGTGCTAGTCCGCAGGCCCTCAGCTCCGGCGGCAGGATGAGTGTGGAGGGCAGCAGCCGGCCCCTCAAGGTGGGCTCCCGCGTGGAGGTCATCGGGAAGGGGCACCGCGGCACCGTGGCCTACGTGGGCGCCACGCTCTTCGCCACGGGCAAGTGGGTCGGGGTCATCCTGGACGAGGCGAAGGGCAAGAACGACGGCACGGTGCAGGGCCGGAGGTACTTCACCTGCGAGGAGAACCACTGGCATCTTCGTGCGGCAGTCCCAGGTACGGCGCTGCCCCAGCTCCGGGCTCCTCGTGCAGTGGGCAAAGGGCCCTGGGCACCCGGGCAGGGGGAAGAAAGGAGGTTCCTTCAGCCCCAGAGAGCCCACGATGTCTCTGCACTCTGCAGTCTCCATCGCTGGGGGAGGACCCTTGCGCTCAGCGTCTTGTTGAGCCCGAGGGAAGGGGTTGTGGTGGCACAGGTACAGCGCGATGGGGGAGGAGAGGTTCTTGAGTTCCAGAGAGAGGGAATGGCTTTATTTTGTCTTCGAAGTGGAGGGTCAGGAGGTGCTGCAGGGCCGGGGCAGCTCTGCTGGGAGCCAGGCTGAGGGAGCAGGGCTGAGGCAGCCTGGAGAGGAGAAGGCTCCTGGAGGGGAGACCTTGGAGCAGCTCCAGTGCCTGAAGGGGCTGCAGGGAACCTGGAGAGGGGCTTCTACAGCAGCACGTAGGGATGGGATGAGGAGTTGGGGCTTCCACGTGGGAGAGGGGAGGGCTGGGTGAGATATAAGCAAGTTCTTCATGCAGAGGGTGGTGGGATACTGGAAGGGGTTGAATGCCTCAGCTGAGGCTGCTCCCATCCCTGGCAGTGTTCAAGGCCGGGTTGGACACGGGCTTGGAGCACTCTGCTCTATGGGAGTTGTCCCTGCAATGGCAGGGTTGGGGCTGGAGGAGCTTTAGGGTCCCTTCAACCCAAACCAGGCTGGGATCCTGTGCCTCTTCCAGCTCTTGTGGCTCCCCACATCCCTCTGACCAAGGCAGCACACTGAGACACTGCTCAACCCAGAGCTCCAGAGCAGATCCACCACACGGGCTCCATCCTTCCCCAGGACACAGCGCCCAACCCCTGAGCGGGACCTGCTGGTGGCTGCATGGAGCAGCACAAACGTCTCCCAAACCCTCTGCGATTTCCTCCTTGGTGCAGCTTTACAGCCGAAGCTCCACAATAAATAGCAGGGGATGGATTGGGCTCTGTCGGTCCCGGGGTTACCGGAGCCCAGCTCTGAAATGCACCGTGTAGTGGAGGGGGAGCAGGCGCCCGCACCGCGGCTGCAGCAGCAGCGGCACAAACACTGCCCAGCGCCACTGCTTCCCCCTGAGCATCCCCATTTATCATTGGTCCTGGGAGCTCTGAGCCCCTGTGAAGCCACCGGGTGCTGGGAGCCCCGGAGAGGGAGGACGGGGGAAGCTGTGCCCGCACCAGCACCTCCTGTATCCCGGGCACCGATCCCGAGTGAGGGATGGAGCTTGGACTGCATGGGCAGAGCTGTGTCATGGGAGCCTGGAATCCTGGGGGGGGGTTGGGTTGGAAGGGACCCTAAAGCTCCCCCAGCCCTAACTCCTGCCGTTGCAGGGGCACCTTCCGTAGAGCAGGGTGCTCCAAGCCCCTGTGTCCAACTCGGCCTTGAGCACTGCCAGGGATGGGGCAGCCACAGCTTCTCTGGGCACCCTGTGCCAGCACCATTATCCCATTCCCGCGTGATAACTGCTGTTGTGCTTCCCAGATCCAGGTGTTTGAAGATGGAGCTGACACAACCTCCCCAGAGACCCCGGAATCTGCTGCCCTGAAGGTCCCCAAGAGAGGTACAAGAGCTCTGTCTGCCCCAGCCCTGTCCCTGCCCTGCTCCCCTACCAGGCACACATCAGGGTCCATGCACTGGGGTGGGTACTGGCGGCCCAGGGATGGTGGTCCACGTGCCAGGCTCTGGCCCTGCTCCAGGTCCCCACTTGGATCCACCTCTCCCAGGTTGCTCTCTGCATAGTCCTGTGCGGTCTTTGGGATTGCAGAAGGAAGCACCGTGTGCAAGAGTTGCTCTGGGCTGGTCTGTGCTTAGCCTGGAAGTCTGGCTGGTGGGATTGGGGTGGGAGATCCTTGCTGGATGGGTGGGAAATGCAGCCCAGAGGGGTAGGAGATCCTGCCCAGAGGCATGGGTATGTCCAGGGAAGACTTGAAGTGTTCCAAGGCTGTGGAAGGAAGAGTTGGTTTGCTCTAATGCTGTGAACCCCCCGCTCAGGGCTGTGCCACATTCCCAGCTCTTTGGCACTGACCACTTCCCGCTCCATGTGGAGCGTTCCTTCCCTTTCCCATTGCTGGGCAGCTGGTTCCTGGCTCTGAGCTGCTGTGACAGCTCTGCCTCACGTTGAGCTCTGCTTTGCGGAGCAGTTGCTCAGCAGCACACTCATGGATCCCGGGGGCATGGATGCAGGCCAGCTTCCTGCCCATGGCAGCCTTTGGTACCAGCTGCCAGGCTGGGGGCTCCTGTGGGGGATGTTGGTTCTATCCATCCCATGACTGGAATGGGAATTGGACTCGGCACCGTGTCCTGCTGTCCGGCCTTCACCTTGTCCTATGGCAGGGAACCATCCCACAGGTGTTCCTGGGGGCGTTCCACTCTTCTCAATCCAGAATTCCCAGCTGAACACTCAGTTTGCCGCCTTATAATTCATCAAATGAATCCTGGAATGGTTTCTGTTGGAAGGGACCTTAAAGCTGCTCCAGCTCCAGCCTCTGTCACGGGCAGGGACGCCTTCCTCTAGAGCAGCTTGCGCCAAGCCCCTGTGTCCAACCTGGCCCAGTCTGTGCAGTGTCCGACACTGGGGAGACCTCCATGGGGAAGGGCTGATCCCGCCTCTGCCCAGCCCTGGTGGGGCCTCCCCAGGAGCACCGTGTCCAGGTCTGGGCTCCCCAGCACCAGAGACGGCTCCTGGAGCAAGGCCAGCCAAGGGCTGCCGGAACGGTGAGGGGTCCCCAGCATCTCTGCTGTGAGGAGAGGCAGAGGGAGCGGGGCCTGGGCAGCACGGAGAGCCCCGGGGGGGGTTGGAAGGGACCTTAAAGGTCATCTCCTTCCACCCCCCAAAGAGGAGGCGGCTCAGGGGGGTCTGATGGATGAGCCCAGCACATGGGGCCTGGCTCTCCCCAGCGGTGCCAGGCGATGGGACAAGAGCAGCGGGCATGAACTGAGCCATAGGAACATCCCCTGGATCCAGGAAATCCACAAGACCATGGGGAAACCCCTCGACTCCGTGTGCTGGGCTGCACCCCCGAGCAGGAGCAGGTCAGGGAGGGGGTTCTGCCCCTCTGCTCTTGTGGGACACGTGTGTGAGCTCTGCTCCCTCCGTGGTGGGTCAGCTGCTGAGTGCTGGAGCTGGTGTGGGGCTGCCGGTGTGGGGGTGCTGGTGTGGGGCTGCCAGTGTGGGCCTGCAGGTGTGGGGCTGCAGGTGCTGGGATGTGGCTCCTTGCCAGGGTTTCCATGGCGATGGCCGCAGGTGATGTCAGTGGGTGCTGCTGCGGGTGCTGCGTGGTGCAGGCGGCTCCGGCTCTTTGCTGCTGGGGTGCTCAGAGCCGGGCCGTGGGGCTGGGAGCTCTGAGGGACCGCGTGCCTCTGCCTCCGGGGAGCCCTCAGAGCAGCTCCAGTGCCCGAAGGGGCTGTAGGAAACCTGGAGAGGGGCTTTGGACATGGGATGGAGGGCCAGGCCAAGGGAATGGCTTTAGCCGGGCAGAGGGGGGGCTGAGATGAGCTCTGAGGCAGAAGCTGTTCCCTGTGAGGGTGCTGAGGCGCTGGCACAGGGTGCCCAGAGAAGCTGTGGCTGCCCTATCCCTGGCAGTGCTCATGGCCAGGTTGGACACAGGGCTCGGAGCCCCCCGCTCTATGGAAGGGGTCCCTGCAATGGCAGGGGTTGGGGCTGGAGGAGCTTTGAGGTCCCTTCCAACACAAACCAGGCTGGGACTCCATGATCGACCTCATGCTGTGCTCCCAGCTCTATCCTGGCCTCGCTTCCCCCCCTCCCTAAGACTCTCAATGGTCCTTTCATGTGATGCTTGAGCTGAATGTGACGGTTCTGTCTCTGTTTCTCTTTGCAGACTCCATGGATGCCACCAAAGGCAGCAAACTGGTGAGTGCTGAGCCCGCAGGTGGCTGGGAGGAGCTGGGTCATGGCTGGGCAGGATGGCTCCATGCCTCCTGTCACTCGGGTCCCCCCCTGCGAGCCCTGCACGCACCCTGTGCCCAGGGATGCTGTTTGCCCGCCCCAGGCCTGGTTAAGCCCTTTCCAGCTCAGTGCTCCGTAATAAAACCTGGAAAAGTGCTTTTCCTCCAAATCCCACAGGAACATGGGCCTGGAAATGGCACTTTTCAGCTCATGACAGGAATTGGTGCCTGAGGAATAAGCCCCAACAGCTTCCTGTATCGCAGCTTTATCTGGTTCAATCGCAGCTTTTGGCTGGGCTCCTGTAGGGAATGAGCCTGACATCCTGCATCCGCCTCGGGATGTGACATGAGCTCTCCCTGGCTGACACACTCGGAGACGCACTGTGCGGGTTTGGGTCTGGGAATCCCAGAGGCACAGCCGGGTGCAGGTTGCGTCTGGGTGGGATGGCTGCATCCCAAGGGCCACAGAAGGGGAGCAGGTGCCTGTTCTGAGCTGCCCCCAGGCAGGCAGCAGTTGGAGGTGCTGGAGCTCAGTCCAGGGAAGGCCGTGCTCCTTACAGGTTGTCTGTGGGATGAGAGCTGAGTGTTTCCCGGGATCAGGCAGCTCCGTGTTGCACCCGGGCTGCTAGGTGCAGGTCAAGAGCCTCCTCCAGCCGCATCCAGCACAGGGTGGGGAGGAAGCTCCCTCCTTGCACTACCGGGATGTGGAGGATCCCAGGAATGCTTTTTGCTGCCAGGTGGGATGTGACTTAGTGAGGGGCCTTTCCCATTGCAGGGCTGTGGCACTGCCGGTGTCCCTGCCCCCGTGTCCCTGCCCTGGTGTCAGGGCTGCAGGAGGGAGTCTCTGAGTGCTGGAAGGAATTGTGCTGCTCACACTGGAGAAGGCTGTGGGAGAGATGAACCAAAGGGGTTTGTATGTGGAAGGCTTAAGGAAGCCCAGGTGAAAGAGCCAATGGTACCCCTGTCTGTCAGCATCACTTATCACAGTTGCCTCTGGTATCAGTTGCCTCAGTTACCACAATTACCATGGTTTTCAGTGTAAGAGGTTGGGAATTTGGTGCTGGCCACTGCTGGATGGGATGTTCTGGTAGGTGGAGCTCCCTGATGCTGTTCTGGGCTGGAGATGCTGCTGTGTGATGTGCTGTGATGCTCCGGGGCATCCAGCTTGGCTTGGTGTGTGGAAAATGAGTCCAGAATGAGCCCCTGTGCGTGCCCAGCTCCTGCAGGACCCGAGAGAAGGGGGGGAGATGTGGTTCCATGTGTGATGTGAAGCATCCCGGCTGGATGCAGCCTCCTCTTCCCTTCGGCGTATCTGCTCCGAGGCGGTGGGTGCAGGTACAGGCAGTGGTTGAGAGCTGAGTTTGGGGGATCCTCCTCCCTAGGGTGCAGGTTTGGGTGAGCTCCAGTGTTTAACCCTCCTTGCAAGTGCTGATGGAGGGAATCTATTGAGGGAATCATTGAGGGAATCTTGTCCTATGGATACATGCAGCACTGATGGAGGGGATCTATTGAGGGGATCATTGAGGGAATCTTGTCCTATGGATACATGCAGCACTGATGGAGGGAATCTATTGAGGGGATCATTGAGGGAATCTGTTGTCCTATGGATACATCCAGCACTGATGGAGGGAATCTATTGAGGGGATCATTGAGGGAATCTGTTGTCCTATGGATACATGCAGCACCTCAAAAGATCCTGCGGGAGGCGGCTCAGTGGCGGATGAGGGGTTCAGGGGGAGCCCCGTCCCCTGCTCTCCCCATTCAGCCGCCCTGTGTGTGTGAGAGTTCTCCTGGGCGGATTTCCTTCCTGCTTGGAGCCTGGTCTGGTGCCTGAGCAGGTCCCCCGCAGCCCCGTGCCCGCCGGGATGTGCCGCCAGCTCTAACCTTGTGCCTTTTATTCCCTCCTCACGCAGCGTGGAGTGAAACCCAAAAAGGTGGTGTCCGTGTGCCCCCCGCGTGCCCCTGGCTGCATGGAGCCACCGCCGCATCCCATTGTCACCGGGCCCTGTGCCTCCATCCTCCCGCTGCATGCTGCTCGCTGCATGCGCTGCCCTGCGCCGGGCTGGGGGGGGGCCCGTGATGGGTGGGAGGGGTGGGAGCAGGTGGGGAAGGTTCCATCTCCCATTGCTGGGCCGTGCAGGGCTCTGCTGCAGTGCCTCTGTGCGGAGCACCTCGAGTCCTGTGTCAGCTCTGGGGCCCTCACTACAGGAGGGACATTTTGGTGCTGAGTGGGGCCAGAAGAGGGCACTGGAGCTGGAGCAGGGCCTGGAGCAGTGTGATGGGGAAGGGCTGAGGCACCTGGGGGGTTCAGATGGAGAAGAGAAGGCTCAGGGGGACCTGATCACTGCCTACAGCTGCCTGAGAAGAGGATGGAGCCAGGAGGGGGCTGAGCTCTGCTTCCAAGGAACAGGGGATGGGATAAGAGGGAACGGCCTCAGCTGCACCAGGGCAGGGTTAGATGGAGCTGAGGAACAGTTCCTGCCCCAAAGGGTGCTCAGCATTGGAACTGCCCAGGGCAGGGCTGCAGTCACCGTCCCTGCAGTGCTCACACCCCGTGGAGCTGAGGCCTCAGTGCCATGGGTCAGTGGTGGCCTGGGCAGTGCTGGGGTAAGGGTTGCAGCGGATGATCCTGAAGCTCTTTCCCGGCCCGGTTGATTTGGTGCTTCTCCTGAGCAGTTTTACCCTGTATGTGAGCGGTGGTTCAAGCCCTGGGGTAAGGAGCAAGGCCCAGGAGCTGGGGGCAGAAACGGGCTCTGGGGCTTGGAGGCAATTCCCAGGTTGGTTTGAATGTGGGACCTGTCCTCACCTTGGGCTGAGGCTCCCCCAGCCCCCAGGTAAGACCCCCCCAGCCAGCCCATCCATGGCACTTCCCAAGCCCCAGAGCTTTCCTGTCCCTTAGTGCCAACCTGAACTAAAGCTGCAGGGTGCTTGGCAGAGATTCCTCATCCCCATCTTTGCCTCTTGCTGTGGGAATACTCTTTGCCATTGAGAGAGGAGAGAAGCAAACCCCAAGGGTGCGATACGGTACCTGCTGCATCCTCGCTGCCGTCCCGGATGTGCCTTTCATTCTGGCCGCTTCCGTGTGGGGGTTTTGGTGGGGCCATGATCCCAACAGCAGCACTTGCCCGTGGGTAGGGCCCAGGTGAGGAGCGGTGCAGTAGCACCCGGAGGAGCTGCAGCATGGAGGCTGGGAGCAGCTCTCACTGGTGCCCACCTCCATCCTGCCCTGCTCCGAGGCCTCTGCACGTTCCTGAGGCTCCAGCCTGCGCCCAGGGCTCTGCTGGGGCCATGGAAGAGCTGCTCCTCCTGCCCGTGGTGCCGCTCTGCTGCTCCAGCCCCACTCCTGTGGTTTCCACCACTGCACCCGTGCTGCTGCCAGTGCCTCTAAGGGGTGGCTGTGGCAGTGGCTCTGCAGAGAGCCCTTCCCACCAGCGCTGCATGGAGATGGGATCAGATGGATCCATCCTGCTCAGAGGGCCAGGCTGCTGCATTCTTGGAATGCAGCTTCTTCGGCCTTTAATGAACTTGTGAGCTCTCCATCCCCTCCTTTGGGCTCCTGCCCTGCGCCGGTGCATGGAAACCTCAGTGCACTTGATAGCGCCCCAAAATAAGGCAGTGATGAGCAGGTAAATCCTCATCTGTGAGCTTAGGGCAGCTCTCGACGTGTTAAAATAGACTGTAAGCGCATTGTGAGCTTGCCTGGGGCCAGATGGTGCTCAGCAGAACATCCTCTGCCAGCCTGGGGTCTGCGCCTGCCTCTGGGCGCATGTCAGCAGTGGGGAAGGGCCTCTTGCTGTGGAGGTTGTGGCTGCTGTGTGGACGGTGCTGTTGCCCATGGGGTTCTGGAGCATGGTTGGATGCTCTTAGGGTCACCCCCGGGTGTTCCTGTGCTCAGTTTTGGAGTGAGATGGGTTCTGTCTCCACCTCCTCTGCACGGCCTGGGCTGATGTTTCACTTCTGGAGTGGAAGTGCCTGGGTTGTGCTGGGTGACAAATGTCACCTCCGGGGAGGCAGAGGCGCCTGCTCCATGCCTGGGGCCGCGGTGGGAGCTGCAGCAAAGGGGGAACCGCTCCATCCTGCAGTGCCAGCGCTGTGCTGCTCCTGCGCGGGGTGCTGGGACAATGAGGATGCAGAGGAAGGGTGAAGGTTCCGATGCTGGCACAGGGTGCCCAGAGGAGCTGTGGCTGCCCCATCCCTGGCAGTGCTCAAGGCCGGGTTGGACACAGGGGCTTGGGGCACCCCATGCTATGGAAGGGGAATAGCAGGGGTTGTGGCTGGAGGAGCTTTGAGGTTCCTTCAGCCCAACCCAGTCTGTGATCCCGTGATAAACCATGTCCCTGATGCCGCATGGACAGGTACCACTGTCCCCGTGCCCCTGGGCTCTGTGACCATGGTGACAGCTCTCTTGTCCAGGGCTCTGTCTCCTACCACCCCTTCTATGACAGCACGACCTAAAGCCAGTTTGATGCTGTGTTCCCGCAGTGAATTGCCTTTGTCATCTCCAGTAGCATTCCTGTTCCTTTCACCCTCCCGGCGGCATTCCCTGTGCGGGAGCTGGGCCTCTTCTGTTCAGAGCTCTGTCACTCTCTGTGGGCGTTGATCCCACTCGCGTGTCCCACATCCATGGCCGGTGGCGATGTGGCTCTGTGTGGGAGCAGATGGCCCTTCATCCCGATGGGAGCGCGGAGCCATCTGCTCCCGGATGGTTTCCCTCTAAAGGAAGGAACTGTGGCCGGGTCTGTGCCACGGGCTGGGGGTTCTTTTGCTGTTCCTCAAGGGAAGGGCCATTGGAGCAGGATTGGAGCATCATCAGGCACCACAGGCTGGTGGCACCATGGGAAGGGGCTCAGTTAACCCTGGCAACCCCAGGGGCTGCTCTCGCTCTGCACCGGCTGTGATTCCACAATCCCATCGTCTGTGGGGCTGTTAAAGGCTCCTATTGCTTCGCACGCTGTAAGGTGAACGACTTCCACATCAGTGAAGATGCTCCGAGGTGTCCCACGGCTGCTTTCCCACGTGGAATTCCATTTCTCATCCTGTTCTGCTCAGGGAGCAGCTCCTGGAGGTGCGTGGCTGCCCTGTGCTGGTGTGTGTTGGATCCTGGCGAGGAGAGAAGGATCTGTCCTGGATTCAGGAAGCAGAGATGTGTGTTAGGGGAGGAGCTGGGTCCTGAGAGCTGTAACATCCCTGATGCTCTTCACAGGGGGCTGAATCCATGTAAACTCCATGGGGCTCCTTTGGGAGCGTGTGGCACTTTGTGCAGGAAAGGGCTCGGAGCCATGATCCAGGTTCTGTTTAGGAATGTGCAGCACGTATTTGGGTCGTGGCTGGAGCTGCAGCGTGGAGGGACGGCTCCATCCCTGGAGGCTTCCAAAGCCTTCAGGTAGCTTAAAGCTGTGTCTGAACCTGCAGCAGGAGCATCCGCATCCCTGCAGCCAGGCTGGGAGAGCTGGGCTGGTCCAGCCTGGAGGAGAGAAGGCTCTGTAAGGGGAGACTTTGGGTCCTGGGACCAACAGCTCCAGAGGGTCCATGTCAGGGTGCGGATGCAGGATGGGTGCTTCACTGACTGATCCCAGGGAGAGATCTTCGCTGCCGGTGGGGAAAATGATTGAAGTGATAGGAGACAATGGAGGCCTTGCCTCCTCGGTGGTTGCCTTTGTGTCTTTGTGGGATATCCGTGACCTGATCCATACTCCTGCATCCTTTGGGACGTGCGCCCTGGTGCTCCCAGCCACGTTTGAGCTGCTGGTTCGATGCAATGGAGGCTTTGGGGAAACCCGAACCAAAACCCAGGTCCTGGAGAGTCTTGGAGAACCCACAGACCCATTCTGACACCCCCCCAGCACCACTGGGGTCTCTGGTTGTCACTGGTGTGGTGATGGAGCGGACCCCACCAAGGACAGTGTTTCCTGCACTGCAACCACTGGAGCCATGCACCATCTATTGGGCCTCAGGCAACGTTTCAGGTGCTGGAGATGGATGGAACAAGGCTGGATCTGACCTTAGGGCGGAAGAATCATCCCCCTGGAATGCCACTTCGGTACACTTCAGCACTGGGAATTCTGTCCCGTCTTTCAGCTGCGTGCATCCAGCCAGATGACAGCTTCCCACATGAAGAGCATCCATCCCACCGCATCCAAAGGTTGTCCTCAGCCACCGCTCATCAGCTCTAATGTGGGATGAAGCCCCAGGCTGATGGTAGCTGTCACCTGAACTGGGAGCACCAAGTGCCTTTTGGGCACGCCAAGGGCTTTGGTGTGACTGATGCACCAAGGGGTGACACGTGCTTGGTTCAGTTCCTGGCCATGGGTCACGCACTGCTGCTGATCACCACCTCCATTGGTCTTCACAGTGGATCAGAGTGCCAGGGATGGAGATGTTTGGGTCAAAGAGATGATGCTCAGCTCCCCAAGTGGGTTTATTTTAGGGTGAGATTGGTGCAGGCGTTCAGGTGTCATCCGCAGGGCTCTGTACCCCTGGAGCGGGACTGCGGGCGCTCGCTGTGACGCTGGGAGACCCTGAAGAGTGGATTTGGGAAAGCGTCACCGTGGAGTGCTTCCTGACAAGCATTGAAACCGCTTTCAGAGCAAGGATATTTCACAGCCTGGAGAGGAGAAGGCTCCTGAAGGGGAGACCTTAGAGCAGTGCCAGGGCCTAAAGGGGCTGCAGGGAACCTGGAGAGGGGCTTTGGACATGGGATGTAGGGCCAGGCCAAGGGAATGGCTTTAACCTGCCAGAGGGGAGGCTGAGATGAGCTCTTGGGCAGAAGCTGTTCCCTGTGAGGGTGCTGAGGCGCTGTCAGGGGGTGCCCAGAGAAGCTGTGGCTGCCCCATCGCTGGCAGTGCTCAAGGCCAGGTTGGACACAGGGGCTCGGAGCCCCCTGCTCTATGGAAGGGGTCCCTGCAATGGCAGCGGTTGGGGCTGGGGAAGCTTTGAGGTCCCTTCAACCCAACCCAGGCCGGGCCTCCACGGGCTCGGTCCGTGCCCTGGCAGTGGACTCGCGGCCGGGTCTGTGGGTGCCGGCACCGGGCGGGGCGGTGACCGAGCCGTGGCTCCGGGCCCGCGGCCCTCCCTCCCCGCCGCGGTCCGCGCTCTGCTCCCCGGCTCCATCCGCGCTCCGGCGGCTCCGGGCAGCGCTGCGGCGGGGTCCGGAGCTCCGCGATGCCGAGCGCAGGGACGGCGCCCGCGGGCTGAGGCGGCCGCGCCGGGGCGGTGCTGAGCAGCGGGGCCGCTGTTCCGCGGAGCAGCGCCCGGTGCGGGCGGAGAGGAGCGCGCAGGAGAGCGCCCGTGATGTCATGACCGGCCGGGGCGGTGGCTGCGGGCTCCGGTGGCTGCAGGCGCGGGCCGGGCCCCCCGCGGCTCCCGCTCAGCCGTAGCCGCCGGTGCGGATGGAGCGCGGGTAGCGCGGAGCCGCAGCCATTTGCAGGCGCCGCCGGTGCCGCCGCATTGTTGTGCCCGCCGTGGGTCGCGGATCTCAGGCAGGATGAGGCAGGCCCCGGCGCTCCGGAAGGTACGATCCGCACCGGCTCCGCACCCCCCAGCGCGCCCCTTCCCCCGGGTTTGTGTTTGTGCCATGGGAATGCTGCGTTGCTGCGCCGCTTCCCGGTCCCGGTGGATGCTGGGGGGGGTGGTGGGGGGGTGATGCTGGGTGGGAAGCTGCGTGAGGAAGCGGCAGCATCCGTGTACCCCAGCGGTGCCATCGCTCCGTGTCACCTGCCCGTGCCTGCGGCAGCGCCGCAGCAGCCGAGCTCAGCGCTGCCTCCCGCATCTTCCATGGTCATAACAACGTGATTTTGCACCTTAGCGATGGGAACCGGGCCCCCGGGGGCTGCTGTCGGCATCCCCGGAGGGTTGCTGTGTCTGCACCCCTCGGGCTGTTCCCGAGCCTGGTCCCGGCTCCGGGGCTGTCCTGGGGTTTATTTTTGGCACATCCAGGATGTCAGCGTTCAGCTTGAGGGGGAATCCTGAGGTTTTCCGCTCTGGAAGTAAGAAGTGAGGGTGTTAGAGCAGGGGCACAGGGGTGCAGCTGTGCCGGTGCTGTGTCAGGGAGGAGGCTTCACAGCAGCGTGACAGCAGCGCCTGATTTAGCTCCGTGGCTCCATGAGCTCACCAGGCACAGGGAATACTTTGCTCTATGGGGATTACTCGAAGAGCTGCTGCTTAATCCACCTCCAGATACAAAGTTCCCCTGGTGCTGGAGCAGAGGGAGCAGCCCCGGGCTCAGCACCCATCTGGCAGGGGGGAACAGAGCGGAGCACCGGTGGATCTAATCCTGCTGCCCTGCTCCTTCCCCTTGCCTGGGATCAGAGGGAGCACACGTGCAGGGGCTTAGCGTGCAAAACCTCTTGTAGCATTAATGCCGCCGCAGGAGGAGCCCCCAGGAGCGTGTCCTTGTGCTGGTGGGGTGCGGACGGCGTCAGCACCAGCAGGGGTTGGTTCCTGCCCACTGCCGGGTTAACGCTGGAGCCGCTGGCAGCCCTCTGGGGATGCACAGGGGAACCTCTGCAGCTGCACTCACTGCCTGGGAAGTTCTCTCCTGCGTCAGAAGCCTCCAGACGCTGCCCAACAGAAGCGTTCCATGGGACACGGCCCATCCTGCCCGGTGGGGAGGCGTTGGCATGAGCGGGCGCACCGGGCTCGCGGCCCTGCCTGCAATCTGTGACCCAGTTTGGGTCGAGACCCCGCACTCGGAGCAGAACCAAGGCAGGAGGGAGCTGCAGGACCGGGAGCTGCAGGCCCACGCTGGACGTGGGTGATGCTGTCCCCACCACAGGCGGTTGCTGGTGCCCAGGAGCAGCTTTGGCAGAGCTTTTCCATCTGGGAGCAGAGTTTGTTCCCAAGTGTGTCTGCTGCGGACCCACCGGGGGAGCCAGGGTTGGATCATGCCATCATAGTCACGTGCCAGCATTCCACAACATCAGAAACACCCAGTGTGGTTTGGAAGAGCTGCAGCCGGCGTGCAGAGCATCCCGGGATCCAGGAGGGACCAAAGCTCAGAACCTGCGGAAGGGTCTGGCTCTGAGGAAGAGGATGGGTGGATGGAGCAGTGGGAGCCCTGCTGGAGCATCGCTCTGCACCCACCATGCCCGGAGCTGCTGATCCAGGGATCTTGGAGCTGCCACCTCAGCTCTTCATGGGCTTCACGTGGCTTGGAGCAAGCTGCTCTAGTGGAAGGTGTCCCTGCCCTGCAGGGGTCAGAGCTGGAGGAGCTCTAAGGTCCCTTCAGCACAAACCACACCAGGATTCAATGATCGAGTACATGGAGGACCAGAGTGGCCTCACACCTCACACCAGAGCAGAATGACACCGGGATCCTCTCTGTCACTCAGCCTCGATGTCTTCTAAGGGTTTCCAAGAACTTTCTCCCTTCTTTTCAGGGCCTGGTGTGGTTTGAGCAGGGGAAGATGCTCCTCCGCCAGTGCCCACCCCATGGCCCATGGGGCCCGGCAGCCCTGAGCTGTGTTGGGCCTGGGGGGGGGCAGTCCCAGCACAAACACAAGCTGCAGATGGGATGGAGCAGCTCCAGTGCCTGAAGGGGCTGCAGGAAACCTGGAGAGGGGCTTTGGCCAAGGGCCTTCCCAGGCCAAGGGGAATGGCTTTAACCTGCCAGAGGGGAGGCTGAGATGAGCTCTTTGGTGCCACTCAATGCAGTCCCCGTTTAGCCCTGTTAGAAATCCTAAGGATGCTGGAGTGCTCCTGAGGAGCCTTCCACTGCTCCTCAGTCAGCCCGTGTTTGTCTGAGGGCTTTAAGCTTTTACTGTGGCCATTACAAGGCAGATTCTGCCAACAGGAGATGTTATGGGAGATGGTATGGGGAAGGAGCCTCCTGTTGAGTGCAGGCTGTTGTGAAAGGCTGGGAGTGAGCAAAGCAGGATTTAGGATAATGCAGGAGTAATTGCTGCTGGGGGGTGCTGGCCCTGCCGGCTCCATCTGTGCTGGTAAAACAGGGAAGGGAGCAGCTGGAAGGGCCTTCAGCTGGGTTGGAGTGGGAATATGGACATGGCTTTGGGTGCTGGGGGGAAATGGGATGGTGGGAGCGGTGCTGTGGCCATCGGGGCTGCAGGCACTGAGATGCTGATGGGCTTTAAGTGCCTCAATCCCATGGGATCATGTGGTTGAGGCTTTATTGATCGCTGCTCCTGGGTACTTTTAAGCTGCGGATGAGGTAATGGGATAAAGGGGGGTGGCGGGTGCTGTGCATGGGGTTGTGTCCAGAAGGGAAGCAGAAGGGGGAAGCAGAGCCCGGGGCTGCAGCATCCTGGTGTGGGGCTGGTGGTGGCACTCGGGTCCCTCCAGGGAACCACAGGGTTGAGGGGAGGGGAAAACGATGTTCGAGTATAACCCCTTCGTCGGGACAGCCCTGTCCGTGCTGCCCATCCGCTCCGTGCGGGCAGAGCCTGGAGCCCAGGGTGAGCTCAAGGTCCCTTCCCCCCAAACCAGGCTGGTTCTGTGGTGATGGTGCTGTGTTAGGGAAGAGCTGCCGGGATGCGCCGGGATGCGCCGGGCTCTGCTCCAGCGGCCGCGTCCCTCCGGCGCCGCGCTGGGGCCGTGGTGCTGCGCTGCCCCCCGCTCCCCGCGCACGCGCACTAACTGCCCTCCTGTCTTGTCTCTTGTCTCCTTCGTGCCTCTGCTCCCGTCTCTCCCGTCCCTCCTCTCCGCCTCCCGCTGCTGCAGAGCGCCGCCCGGCGGGCAAAGGTGAGCAGCGCCGCGCCCCGGCCCCGCTGCCGCCGTGCGGGGAGCGCGGGAGCCGCGTCCTGCACCGGGGCGAGGGTGTCCTGCACCGGAGCGAGGGTGTCCTGCACCGGGGCGTGGGTGTCCTGCACCGGGGCGTGGGTGTCCTGCACCGGAGCGAGGGTGTCCTGCACCGGGGCGAGGGTGTCCTGCACCGGGGCGAGGGTGTCCTGCACCGGGGCGAGGGTGTCCTGCACCGGGGCGTGGGTGTCCTGCACCGGAGCGAGGGTGTCCTGCACCGGGGCGAGGGTGTCCTGCACCGGGGCGAGGGTGTCCTGCACCAGAGCGAGGGTGTCCTGCACCGGAGCGAGGGTGTCCTGCACCAGGGCGTGGGTGTCCTGCACCGGGGCGTGGGTGTCCTGCACCGGAGCGAGGGTGTCCTGCACCGGAGTGTGGGTGTCCTGCACCGGAGCGAGGGTGTCCTGCACCGGGGCGTGGGTGTCCTGCACCAGGGCGTGGGTGTCCTGCACCGGGGCGTGGGTGTCCTGCACCGGAGCGAGGGTGTCCTGCACCGGAGTGTGGGTGTCCTGCACCGGAGCGAGGGTGTCCTGCACCGGAGCGAGGGTGTCCTGCACCGGAGCGAGGGTGTCCTGCTCCAGGGGGATGTGCTGCTCTGGAGCCATGTCTGGATCACTGGGGAGAGCCCCCCTTGGGCAGTGCTCCATAGGAATCTCGGTGCTGGCAGCCGGAGCTCCTCTGCGGGGCTGGAGCATCACATGGTGCAGTGATGCCCTCGCTGGCCGGTGGCAGAGCTCGCTCTCAGTGTCCCTCTTACATTTCCACTTCCTTCTTCCCGCTGTTTCCCAGCTCCTGAGGGTACTTCCCATTGCATCTCCTTTGCTCTGAGAAGGGCTTTAACCCATGGAGCTGCAGGAACAAGAACGTCTCCTTTGCAGCAGTGCAGCTCTCGGGGCCCGTGCATGGTGTCACAGTGGCTGTTCCCAGGCTGTGGCCTGAGGGAGCCCGGGATCAGCCTGGGGGGGGACGGAGCTGCCGTCCCCTTCCACCCATTGCAGTTGAGGGAGCTCAGTTGGTTATGAGGAGTTTGCAGAGGGTCCAATGGCAGCGTGGTGGGGACTCGCCTGGTGTTGCGTTAGGGGTGGGATGAGGTGGAGGTGCTGAGCCCGGGGAGGGGGGTTTGAGCCTCTGCTGCAGCACCGCAGGGAGCCAGGGAGGGGGTTCACACACGCGGAGGTGGGGGCTCCAGAGCACAGCTCCAGGAGGGGCATTGCAGTGGCTGAGGGGCCCCAGGGCCACCACAGCGTGGGCAGCGTCTAAACAGCCGCAGCAGTGCTGCTCTGGGTGCTCCCGCTCCCCTGGGTGCTGCCGGTTCCCTTTGTCCTTCTTCCCCCTTAGGCTCACTGCTGTGGCCCCAGTGCCAGGTGGCCGCAGGCAGCGCGTCCCCACATGCTGCTGGTGGCCTTGGTGTGGTGCTGGGCACAGATGTGTCCAGATGTGGAGGTGGATGGGGTGAAAGCATCCCCGCTCCCATCTCCATGTGCTTCAGGTTCTGGTGTCTCTGGAGCTGGAGCACCCAAACCTCTGGCAGCGCCTCCAGGGCACTCGCTATTCCCTGCTCCATCCCTGGGTGTGAGCTGGGCTGGCCGGGAAGAGCAAGGGAATGGGGCTGGGTGGAGGGTGAGTGCCGGATGCAGGAGGGTTTGCAGTGAGAGGGAATCCCTTATCCCGCAGCTGCTCCTGTCCCCTGCAGCAGAACAGGAGCTGCTCTGGGTTGTGAACCCCGCAGGGTGATGGCATTGTCTGTACCTTCAGCAGTGGGTGGCTGCGGGGCCAGGCCAAGGGGAATGGCTTTAACCTGCCCGAGGGGAGGCTGAGATGAGCTCTTGGGCAGAAGCTGTTCCCTGTGAGGGTGCTGAGGCGCTGGCACAGGGTGCCCAGAGCAGCTGTGGCTGCCCCATCGCTGGCAGTGCTCATGGCCAGGTTGGACGCAGGGCTCGGAGCACCGTGCTCTATGGAAGGGGTCCCTGCAATGGCAGCGGTTGGGGCTGGAGGAGCTTTGAGGTCCCTTCAACCCAACCCAGGTTGGGGTTGTGTTCTATGGAGTGTGAGTCTGGCGCCGGTGACGGACCCAGAGCCGATGCCCTGAGTGCAGGGCGATGGAGCGCGATGGAAGCATCGCCCCCGTGTCCCGACCCCCCTGACCCCTCTGTGCTGTTGTTCCAGCCCACCCGGACCCCCAGCTCCGCCGCGTCCAGCGGCACGGCCGGGCCCTCGGGCTCGGCCTCGGCCTCGGGGGGGGAGATGAGCAGCAGCGAGCCCAGCACCCCCGCGCAGACCCCGCTGGTGGCACCCGTCATCCCCTCGCCCAGCCTGGCCTCGCCGCTCGCGCCCCCCGTCCCGTCCCCCACAAAGGTAAAGATGAGGCCTGGAGGGTGCTGGGTGCAGGGGGAGACCCCAGAGGGTGCGAGGAGGAGGAGGCTGATGGCACGGGCAGGGGAGGGTGAGGAAGGTGATCCTCTGATGGGCCCCGCTGGTGAGATGGATGGGGGTGGATGCGCACTGGGACCCTCCTGCCTCGAGACACCAGGAGCACCCCGGTGGGACCGATATCTCCCAGCATGGGTGTTTGTGCTCACAGCAGCGCTTACCCATTTCTGCTCTTTAATGTAGTTGCCCATTGTTTCCCTCCTGCTTTGTACCAATTGCTTCAGACTGGAGCTTCAGAAGGGTCTGGGGCATGAGGGAAAGAGTGAGCAGTGGGAGAGGGCAGGGAGCTCCCCCGGGTGGGTTCTGCAGCACCCAGTGGTGATGCCAGGGCTCAGCTGGTGGGGCGGGTTCTGCGCACCTCAAAGGGATGCGCCCGGAGCATCTCCAGAGGATGCTGCTGCTCCTGGGGGTGACTCCTGTTCGGTGCTGCAGGAGGAGGAGAACCTGCGGGCTCAGGTCAGGGACCTGGAGGAGAAACTGGAGACCCTGAAGATAAAGCGCAACGAAGACAAGGCCAAGCTTAAGGAGCTGGAGAAGTACAAGATCCAGCTGGAGCAGGTGCAGGAGTGGAAGAGCAAGATGCAGGAGCAGCAGGCTGAGCTCCAGAAGCGTCTGAAGGAGGCCAAGAAGGTGACTGTGGCCCCGTGTGCCCCTTCCAGTGTGTCCTTTCCCATGTGCCCCTTCCAGTGTGTCCCTTCCCGTGTGCTCCTTCCCATGTGCCCCTTCCCGTGTGCTCCTTCCCATGTGCCCCTTCCCATGTGCCCCTTCCTATGTACCACTTCCCATGCACCCCTTCCCATGTGCCCCTTCCTATGTACCACTTCCCATGCACCCCTTCCCATGTGCCCCTTCCTATGTACCTCTTCCCATGTGCCCCTTCCCATGTGCCCCTTCCCATGTACCCCTTCTTATGTACCACTTCCCATGTGCCCCTTCCCATGTGCCCCTTCCTATGTACCACTTCCCATGTGCCCCTTCCTATGTACCACTTCCCATGTGCCCCTTCCTATGTACCACTTCCCATGTGCCCCTTCCCATGTGCCCCTTCCTATGTACCACTTCCCATGTGCCCCTTCCCATGTGCCCCTTCCTATGTACCACTTCCCATGTGCCCCTTCCCATGTGCCCCTTCCTATATACCACTTCCCATGTGCCCCTTCCTATGTACCACTTTCCATGTGCCCCTTCCTATGTACCACTTCCCATGTGCCCTTTCCCATGTGTCCCTTCCCACGTACCACTTCCCATGTTCCCCTTCCCGTGTGCCCCTTCCTATGTACCGCTTCCCGTGTGCCCTTTCCCATGTGTCCCTTCCCACGTACCACTTCCCGTGTGCCCCTTCCCTTGCGTCCCTTCCCCTGTGGGGATTGGTTGGACTGGATGATCC
Source organism: Myiopsitta monachus (assembly GCA_017639245.1). Taxonomy (NCBI): domain Eukaryota; kingdom Metazoa; phylum Chordata; class Aves; order Psittaciformes; family Psittacidae; genus Myiopsitta; species Myiopsitta monachus. The sequence continues at coordinate 117,357,252 of CM029917.1, read as the reverse complement.
TGGACCTCTTTCCCACCCTGGTTAATTCCATGATTCCATGACTGTGTTTATGAGGGGGTCTCTCCATTGTTTGCCTGAGCTCCCAGGGTCTCCTCACCCCCTTGTGCTTGACCACAGGAAGCCAAGGATGCTCTGGAGGCCAAGGAGCGCTACATGGAGGAGATGGCAGACACTGCTGATGCCATCGAGATGGCTACCCTGGACAAGGAGATGGCAGAGGAGCGGGCAGAGTCCCTGCAGCAGGAGGTGGACTCCCTCAAGGAGAAGGTGGAATATCTCACCATGGACCTGGAGATCCTGAAGCACGAGATTGAGGAGAAAGGTGGGAAGGGGCAGCCTTTGGGCTCCTGCTCTGGGTTAGGGGAGCTCAGGCTTAGGTTTAATCCCACCCCAGAGGGTGTTGGACTGGGATGGATGCTACGTGGGAGGTCACACGGACTCTGCTGGTTACTGCTCCAGCCCCATGGTTGCACTGAGCACGCACCATCGGTGTCATTCCTTGGTTGGATTCCCTGGGGCCTTTCAGCTCTTGGTATTCAGGGTGGGCTTTAAACCCTGCTCACAGCAGGAGGGGAGCCATTAAACACTTGGAGAGGTGCATCCCACAGTGCCCCATCCCTGGCAGTGTCCAAGGCCATGTTGGACACAGGGCTTGAAGCACGCTGCTCTATGGAAGGTGTCCCTGCCCGTGGCAAGGGCTGGAGCTGGAGGGGCTTTAATGTCCCTTCAACCCAAACCAGGCTGGGATGCGGTGGTTCTATGACCTGTAGTGTTGGCATTCACCTGAAACCAGAATCATGCCCCAGCAGCCGACGTGGCAGGCTGTGGGATGGGAAAGGATGGGATGGGAAAGGAGACGTGAAGGCCCTGGAGGGGGTGGGCAGCACAGGGCTGCTGCGCAGGGGTGGAGCAGTCACTGGGATGCGCAGAGTCCTTGGCTGCAGTTTGCTGTGGCGGGATGCTGGGGCTCAGGGGCGGGGGGCACCCGTGGCACCAGCGGTACCTGGGCTGGCAGAGTGCGGCGCTGGCGCGCGGTGACCGTGCTCCTGCTCTGCGCCAGGCTCAGATGGAGCAGCCTCCAGTTACCAGGTGAAGCAGCTGGAGGAGCAGAACGCCAGGCTCAAGGAGGCTCTGGTGAGGTAGGACCCAGCGTGCGCTCCCCGCGGCTGCAATCGGATGTCTTTGACCCGTCCCGTTCCGTGTGCCGGCGCAGCTGCGGGTCCATCCTGTACCGGTGCAGGACGGGTCCCTCCCTGCACAGCTCCTGCCCCGGGTGGCTCAGGCGCAGCTCTTTGGCTCCTTTCCCTGCATGCGCCCATCCCCTGGGGCTCTGGGCCCTTCCCCTCCAGAAGTGCTTTAGCTGAGGGTTGAGGTGGGGCTCTGGGGTGACCCCTCCGCTGTCCCTGTGCCCCTCAGCCCCCCGGTGTGGTGTGGTTCGGGGTGCAGAGAACACCCTGTGCTCCACGATGGCTGCTCCTGGGTGCTAGGAAGGGGGCGGGAAGCGTCCCCTCCCGATGGGAAGCACCAGGAAGTGCCTTGCGGGAACATCCAAAACTGTGCCTGCTTGGAAGGCCATGAATGAATGCAGCTCAGTTTGCTTTGGGTTCTTCCTCCTTGTGCTTCAGCTGGGCTGGCTGAAGCCCATTCACACCCTTTTCCTTTTCCTTTTCCTTTTCCCTTTCCTTCCCCTTTCCCACATTCCCACCTCTCTCCTCCCTGCCACTCTCATCCCACTAAAGGAAGGTGCCACCTCATCCCCCTCTGCCCATGAGCTGTTCTCTGGGCCACTGCTCGTGTACCCCCCAGGAGCGGCTCTGGAGGCTCCAATGGAGCTCCTGCTGGGGCCTGGGACCCCGCCGGTGCCCCCCCGGAGCAGGGAATTGCTTCTGCTGCTGGCTCCCGGGGCGCTGCGGGCTGTGACGGGCCCGGTTGCTCTGTTGAAGGATGCGGGACTTGTCTGCGTCTGAGAAGCAGGAGCACGTGAAGCTGCAGAAGCAAATGGAGAAGAAGAACACAGAGCTGGAGGCGCTGCGGCAGCAGAGGGAGAAGCTGCAGGAGGAGGTGAAGCAGGCGGAGAAGACAGTGGATGAGCTGAAGGAGCAGGTGGGGCCCCGCATGAGGGCAGGCGGCTCTGGGGCATGGGGCAGGTTCTGCGCTGGGCTGCACGTGGCCAGGGGGGGCTGCTGGGCACAGGACCCAGTGGGGTCCGTGGGGCTCTGGGGCTGCTCTGGGTTTGCTGCTCGCTCGGTGCTGCTCCGTCGCGTGTCCCTGCCTGGGCCATCCTTGTGGGGCTTTTGTCCAGGGCGGGCTGGGGCTGTGGGGCGGGAGTGGGGCAGCCCTTGGGAAGGACCTGGAGTCACTGCTGGGAATCCCTCCCAGCTGCAGCCCCTGAGCGCTGGCCTGAGTTATGCGGGCGATGGGCTCTTCAAAGGGAGGTGCTGCTTTGTGCAGAGCCCGGGCTGCCCGTGGCCCTGTCGGTGCTGAGCGCTCGGGCAGGGAGCGTGTGGAGCCATCACCCAGGGCTGTGAAGTCTCAACCAGGAGGTCAGCATCATGGAGCTGCTCAACCTCGTGCCCTGGTGCTGCAGCTGGAGAGCCCAGAGCACCCAAAAGCCAAAGGCAGGCCCCCCCCCGACCCCCCCGAGGGGCTGCGGGTTTGAGTTGTTGGCTCCTGCTCTGCTCCCAGGAGGAGCAAAGCCTCACCCCAGGATGGGGACACAGTTAAAAGCCACGGGTGCAGCTTGGCAGGGGGATCCCAGGATGTATGGAAGGAGTTTGGGGCACTGCAGCACCCCGAGCCCCAGGGTGATGGGATGTGATGTGATGGATGTGATGGATGTGCTGTGCTGTGTGCTTGCAGGTGGATGCTGCTCTGGGAGCTGAGGAGATGGTGGAGACTCTGACAGAGAGGAACCTGGACCTGGAGGAGAAGGTCCGGGAGCTGCGTGAGACTGTCGGGGACCTGGTAAGGGGGTTGTGTGGTGCGGGGGGGTTGGGGGGCAGAGGGTGCCCCCCATGGTGTGACTGTGTCCCATGTCCTATATCCCATGTCCCATGTCCTCTGTCCTGTGTCCCACGTCCTGTGTCCTGTGTCCCACATCCTGTGTCCTGTGTCCCACACCTTGTGTCCCGTGTCCCATGTCCCAATCCCATGTCCCGTGTCCTGTGTCCCACATCCTGTGTCCCATATCCCATGTTCCATGTCCCATATCCCATGTCCCATATCCCATATCCTATGTCCCATATCCTGTGTCCCATATCCCATGTCCCATACCCCATATCCCATGTCCCGTGTCCCATATCCCATGTCCCATGTCCCATATCCCATGTCCTGTGTCCCGTATCCCATGTCCCGTGTCCCATATCCCATGTCCTGTGTCCCATATCCCATGTCCCGTGTCCCATATCCCGTACCCATGTCCGTGGGCTGTGTCCCGGCAGGAGGCCATGAACGAGATGAACGACGAGCTGCAGGAGAACGCACGGGAGACGGAGCTGGAGCTGCGGGAGCAGCTGGACCTGGCAGCGGCGCGGGTGCGCCAGGCGGAGCGCCGCGTGGAGGCTGCGCAGGAGACCCTGGCCGACTACCAGCAAACCATCAGCAAGTACCGGCAGCTCACGGCGCACCTCCAGGTGCGTCCCGCCCATCCATGGCGTCCCATGGCATCCCATGGCATCCTGTGGCATACCGTGGCATACTGTGGCATCCCGTGGCACCCAGGAGCCGCCGGTGCTGCGGGCTCAGCGCCGCGGGAGCACACGGGATAGGGTGAATAGAGCTGCCCCAGGGCTGTGCTCCGCTCCCCCTCTTTGGCGGGGGAGCAGATGGGAGATGCGGCCGTGTGGATTCCTTGGCTTCAACACGGTGCTGTCAGATGAGAGTTTAGGAAGCTCCCATATTCCTTTTCCTCACTTGTATCCATTGCTGTGTGTGACACATGGTGAGTGCCCAGCGCTCCACAGTGCCCTCCCTGAGGAAACGGCTGTTGTGAGCTTGGGTGTGGATGTGAAATCATGGAGTCATGGAATGGTTTGTGTTGGAAGGAGCTTAAAGCTCCTCCAGCCCCAACCCCTGCCATTGCAGGGTCACCTTCCATAGAGCAGGGGCCTCCGAGCCCCTGTGTCCAACCTGGCCTTGAGCACTGCCAGGGATGGGGCAGCCACAGCTGCCTCATTCAACCCCTTCCAATGTCCCAGCACCATCACAGTGAAGAACTTCCATATATGTCATCCACCTCTTCCCTCTTCCAGTTGGAAGCCATTACTCCTGATCCCATCCCTCCATCCCTTATCCAGAGCCCCTCTCCAGGTTTCCTGCAGCCCCTTTAGGCACTGGAGCTGCTCTGAGGTCTCCCCTTCAGGAGCCTTCTCTCCTCCAGCTGCCCCAGCCCAGCTCTCAGCCTGGCTCCGGGCAGAGCTGCTCCGGCCCTGCAGGGGCTGTGGGGCTGTGTCTCCTCTGTGCTGCTTTCTGTGCCTCATTGCCCTTCTCCCTGTGCCAGGACGTGAACCGGGAGCTCATGAGCCAGCAGGAAGCTTCCGCTGAGAGGCAGCAGCAGCCTCCGCCTGAGATGTTTGACTTCAAGATCAAGTTTGCAGAGACAAAGGCTCACGCCAAGGTAGGGCAGCAGGAGCTGCACCCCTGGGTGCTGGGGGACACGGTGCTCCCGGCCTCTGGGTGCCAGGCTCAGGGTGTTCCTGTATGGAGTTGGCCGTGGTGCTCGTGGAGCCATGGAGGCAGCCTGGGTGACTGCTGGGAGGGACGTGGGGCGCAGGGTGGAAGGGACCCATGCGCTCAGCGGTGCGCAGTGGGGCTGTGCAGGGAGGGGTTAATGGAGCAGAGTGGGTGCGCAGGAGGAAAAGCAGCTCCACTTCCAGGTGCCCCCAGTGCTGTTCTGTCCCACAGCCGGACCAGACCCTGCTGTGCCTGGGGTACAGCACAGCCCCTGGGCACCTCCCTGGGCACCACGGGGTGACAATGAGACCCTCTCCAGGTGTTCTGTAGGCACTGGAGCTGCTCTGAGGTCTCCTGGAGCCTCCTCTGCTCCAGGCTGAGCGTTCCTGGTGCTGTGTCCCCGCAGGCCATCGAGATGGAGCTGCGGCAGATGGAGGTGCAGCAGGCCAACCGCCACGTCTCCCTCCTCACCTCCTTCATGCCCGACAGCTTCCTGCGCCACGGTGGCGACCACGACTGCATCCTGGTGCTGCTGCTCATCCCACGCCTCATCTGCAAGGTGGGGCCGGGCCTTGGGGGGCATCCCCAAACCAGGGTCAGCCGGTAGTTGGTGGCTGTGCCACGGCTCTGCGGGGGTGCATCTCTCGTTGCTGTGGTGGTCACATCCGGGATTTGGGATGTTTCCTTCTCTGGGGACTTCCAAACTCGCCGAGGGCCCACAGGACCAGGCCAAGGGGAATGGTTTTAACCGGGCAGAGGGGAGGCTGAGATGAGCTCTTGGGCAGAAGCTCTTCCCTGGGAGGGTGCTGAGGCGCTGGCCCAGGGTGCCCAGAGAAGCTGTGGCTGCCCCATCCCTGGCAGTGCTCAAGGCCAGGTTGGACACAGGGGCTCGGAGCCCCCCGCTCTATGGAAGGGGTCCCTGCAATGGCAGTGGTTGGGGCTGGGGGAGCTTTAAGCTCCCTTCACCCCAAACCAGGCTGGGGTTGGGTGAGCGTCTTGCAGAGGGAAGGAGGAGGGAGCTGTGGTGGTGTCTGCACGGGGTGGCTGCTCCCCAGGGCAGGATGTGAACGCGGTCCCTGTCCCCGCAGGCGGAGCTCATCAGCAAACAGGCGCAGGAGAGGTTCGAGCTGAGCGAGAGCTGCGCGGAGCGCGCGGGGCTGCGCGGGGCCGCGGGGGAGCAGCTCAGCTTCGCCGCGGGGCTCGTGTACTCCCTGAGCCTGCTGCAGGCCACGCTGCACCGCTACGAGCAGTGAGTGCCCCCGGCCCCCTCCTGCCCCCAGCCCGGCTCCCTCGCCGTGGGGCTGCTGCCGCCACACTGGAGGCTCCTCAGCGCTGGCGCTGGGGGATCCTGTTCAGTGCCCGGGGATGGGATCAGTCCCTCTTTGCTCCCCCCCGACCCCCCGGATCCGGGTCTGCAGCGCGCGTCACTCGTTCCTTGCCTGTGCCCCGGTCCTGAGGCCAGCCGGAGTTTCCGTGCTTTCCTGCTCCTCCATCCCACCGGGAGGTGCTCCCCAGCCTCCTCCTGAGCTCAGTTCTAATGAGCAGGGTTCAGCTGAGTGGAGTGATCCTGGCTCACTGCTGGCTCAGCAATGGACATCTCCTCTTTCCCTCTGGACCATATGGTTCCCCATCATGTCCCCATCCCTGCAGGGATCACATGAGATCCTGGCCACTGCACCCACTGCTCCTCCTAGCACGTGCTCCGGGTCAGGCTGTGTTGCCGGGAGCATGGGATGGAGCAGATCCCTGCAGCTCTATTCCACCCTAAACCACTTCCTTAACACCGCAGCTCCTCTTGGTCCCAGATCCCTCCAGTTCCACCCCCAGCCCTTTCTCCACACCAGCAGAGCCAACGCATCCCATTGCCTCGCAGGGCCCTCAACAAGTGCAGTGTGGAGGTGTACAAGAAGGTGGGGACCCTGTACCCCGAGATGAGCGTCCACGAGCGCTCGCTGGACTTCCTCATCGACCTGCTGCACAAGGACCAGCTGGATGAGACCGTCAACGTGGAGCCGCTCACCAAGGCCATCAAGTACTACCAGGTGGGGCCATGGGGCTGAGTGCCTGGGGCCAGGTTGGGGTGTTCCTATTGGGAATGAAGCCCTTGGATGCACTCCCAGATAAAAACTTAGGCCAAACCCTCTGTGTTTGGGGGGTTGGGGTCTGCTCAGGGGGTTGTTTGTGTGCATGGAAGCATTGGAGTGTGCTGATCTCTGCCATCTCTCCGCAGCATCTCTACAGCATCCACTTGTCTGACCAGGCTGAAGACTGCACCATGCAGCTGGCTGACCACATCAAGGTGAAAGGGGAGAACCTGGCTCCTTCCTTGGGGCGGGTTTCCATAGAACCATCGCGTCCCAGAGTGGTGTGGGTGGGAAGTGACCATAACCTCCTCCAGCTCCAAGCCCTGCGCGGGCAGGGACACCTTCCACTAGAGCAGCCTGCTCCAAGCCCCCTCCAAGCTGGTTTTGCCCTTTCTGCCCCCTCGAGAGGTGAAGTGCATCCGCTCCCCCTCTCCCATCACAGTCCCTTTTCCCACCTCCCAGTGGTGGCTCAGAGGTGATGAGGGCTCCCAGGGCAGGGAATGGGGAAGAAGACACAGGACTATGTGCCCTGTAGATGTCTGATAGCGGGAGAAGAGCAGCAGGGGAGTGTGGAGAGCCTGGTGCTTGTAGGGAGAGTTGTAGTGCCCTGAGCTCCTATGGGAAGTACCAGCATCCCCTGGAGCAACCCAAAACCTGGCTGGTGCCTGTTCTGCTGCTCCTGTAAACCCTGGAGCGGTGGCAGGGCTGTGTATCATAGAGCCATGGAGGGCTTGGGCTGGGTTGGAAAGGGCCTTGGGATCATCCAGTCCCGGCCCCTGCCGCCGGCAGGGACTCCTCACCCCATAGAGCAGCCTGGCCTTGAGCCCTGCGTCTGCGGAGGCTCCATCCCATAATGCCCGGGGCAGCTCTGCCGTGCAGCTGCTGTGCCCGCGCTGAGGCTGCTGCGCCTGCTCTCAGTTCACACAGAGTGCCTTGGACTGCATGGGCGTGGAGCTGTGCCGCCTGCGCGCCTTCCTGCAGGTACAGCGGGGCCGGGGGTGGGGGGGGGGGCGCGGGGTGCTGAGCCCCCCGGCGGGTGCTGAGCCCCCCGTGTGCACAGGCCGGGCAGGAGGCGTCCGACCTCGCCATCCTGCTCAAGGACCTGGAGACCTCCTGCAGCGACGTGCGCCAGTTCTGCAAGAAGATCCGGCGCCGCATGCCCGGCACTGAGGCGCCTGGCATCCCCGCGGCGCTGGGCTTCGGGCAGCCGGTGAGCGGGGCCGGGGCATGGCACGGGGCAGCGCTGCCCCATGGCTTCGGGCAGCGGCGGCCTCTGCCCAGGGCAGAGCTCAGGGGCCGGGGGGGTCTTTGGTCTCCTACTTGGGATGGAGATGGGGGCTTTGTGAGCTTCCCTTCTCCAGCCCTTGGCTGCTGCTTCTCCTGGAGTTTCCCATCTTCGTGGAGTCCTGGAATCAGGGAATGGTTTGGGTTGAAGGGACCTTAAAGCTCCTCCAGCCCCACCCCCTGCCATTGCAGGGTCCCCTTCCATAGAGCAGAGTGCTCCAAGCCCCTGTGTCCAACCTGGCCTTGAGCACTGCCAGGGATGGGGCAGCCACAGCTACTCCATTTAACCCATTCCTATGTCCCACCACCCTCACAGGGAAGAAATTCTGCCCTTTATCCCATCCACCTCTTCCCCTTCCAGTTGGAAGCCCAAACTCCTCCTCCCATCCCTCCATCCCTCACCCAAAGCCCCTCTCCAGGTTTTCTGTAGCCCCTTTAGGCACTGGGGCTGCTCTCAGGTCCCCCCTTCCCGCAGCAGAGGTGCAGAATCCCCCCCCTGAGCTGCTGGTCACGCTCTGGGGGTGCACCCAGCCCTCGGGGGGGATCTGTGCTCGAGTGCTCACTGCAGCGGGGTCACGGGGAACTCCTCCCCCCCCGGCACCCGCGGGGCTGCCACATCCCGGCCCCGTCCATCGCCCATCGCCCATCGCTGGCTGTGCCGCGCAGGTCTCGGACACGCTGCTGGAGTGCCGCAAGCACCTCACGTGGGTGGTGGCCGTGCTGCAGGAGGTGGCTGCTGCCGGGGCGCAGCTGCTGGCGCCGCTGGCCGAGAACGAGGGGCTGCAGGCGCTCGGGCTGGAGGACCTGGCCTTCAAAGCCAGCGAGCAGGTGGGACCCTCCCCTCTGCCCCTCCTTCCCTATGGGTGCACGTGAAGCAGGGACCCGTCTCCCTCCGGCGCTGCCCACAAGCAGCTCCGGCTGGGAGAGCTGTGGGGAGCTGGGAATGTGGGCAGGGAATGGCGATGAGCTTTGTGCTCCCAGCTCCATCCTGTCCTCCCGCAGCTGTGCTCCGCAGCCCAAGCGCTGCAGGCTCTCAGGGCTATGGGTGTCGGGGGGGGCTGTAACAGGGCGCCCGTCACCTGCTGCCTCTTGCAGATCTATGGCACCCAGGGCATCAACCCCTACGAGTGCCTGCGCCAGTCCTGCAGCATCCTCATCGCCACCATGAACAAGATGGCCACGGCCATGCAGGAGGGAGAGTACGATGCCGACAGGCCCCAGACCAAGGTGGGCTTCAGCTGCGCACCCGCGGAGCTCTGTGACCCCCTGCAGCCCTGCAGGGTGCGGGGAGCCTGGGGACGGTCCCCTCCTGCCACGCGGCTCCACGCAACCCCTTCCCGTGACGCCAATGCTGTGCTGTGTTCCCGTTGCAGCCCACCCCCCCCGCCGAGCTGCGGGCTGCGGCTCTCCGCGCAGAGATCATGGATGCCGAGGGGCTGGGGCTGAAGCTGGAGGACAGGGAGACGGTCATCAAGGAGCTGAAGAAGTCCCTCAAGATCAAGGTGAGCTCCTCCTGCTCCAGCTCTGCCTCCCTGCTCTCGCGGCCGGCACCTGGTGGCTGCCATGGGGGCCTCCTCCATGCTGCAGTGAGCCGTGCCTGCGGCCAGGCTGCCGCAGGCATCACAGGGAGCTTCCCCTGGCCCCCTGATTGCCCTCCTGTTGCTGCAGGGTGAGGAGCTCAGTGAAGCCAACGTGCGGCTCAGCCTGCTGGAGAAGAAGCTGGACAGTGCGTCCAAGGACGCCGATGATCGGGTGGAGAAGATCCAGACCAAGCTGGATGAGACCCAGACCCTGCTCAAGAAGAAAGAGAAGTGAGTGTGGGACGGGGTGCAGTGGGAGGGCCGGGGGCTTTGGGGATGTTAGAGGAGGATCCGCAGAGGAACCGGCACGTTCAGCACCGGTGGTAATGGTGCAGAGCAGAGCACGAGGGGCCTGGGGAAGCTCCTGTTCAGAAACTCATCTGGCTCTGGGGCAGCAGCACAAGAGGGACGTGGAGCTGCTGGAGCAAGGCCAGAGGAGGCCATGGAGCTGCTGCAGGACTGGAGCAGCTCTGCTCTGGAGCCAGGCTGAGAGAGCTGGGCTGGGGCAGCCTGGAGAAGAGAAGGCTCCTGAAGGGGAGACCTCAGAGCAGCTCCAGGGCCTAAAGGGGCTGCAGGGAACCTGGAGAGGGACTGGGACAAGGGATGGAGGGCCAGGCCAAGGGGAATGGCTTTAACCGGGCAGAGGGGAGGCTGAGATGAGCTCTGAGGCAGAAGCTGTTCCCTGTGAGGGTGCTGACGTGCTGGCACAGGGTGCCCAGAGCAGCTGTGGCTGCCCCATCCCTGGCAGTGCTCAAGTGGACGAAGCCAGGAGCCCCGTGGACGAACATCCCTCGCCATTCCCGTCCCTCTGTGCTCTCCGCAGGGAGTTCGAGGAGACCATGGATGCTCTCCAGGCTGATATTGACCAGCTGGAGGCGGAGAAGGTGGAGCTGAAGCAGCGCTTGAACAGCCAGTCCAAGAGAACCATCGAGGGCCTGCGTGGTGCCCCGGCCTCCGGTGTCGCCTCCATCGTGTCCGGCATTGCCGGAGGTGGGTATCCGGCATCCCGGAGCGCTTGGATGCTTCTGCAGCTCCCGGGGGGTGTTTGCAGCCTGGAAGGGATCCAGGAGCCGGGCATGGCCGAGAGGGGAGGGAGAGGGCAGGAGGGCCTCAGGCTGCAGTGACTGGGAGCATGGAGATCCCACACCGGTGTCCAAGCAGTTCCCTGCCTGGATGGGCAGGGCAGTGGTGGCACCTCTGTGGAGCCTCCTCGGGTCTGTCTGCGTTGCTGCATCCCTGCACGGGGATGCTCGGATGGAGCAGGTCACCAGGATCAGCCTTCAGAGCCGGAGCAGGAGGTGGCTGCTGCGGGCTGCCCTAGGGCACCCATGGGTGCGTGTGTCCTGCCCGGGCTGCCTGCAGCCCTGCACGTGCTGTGCCATGGAGCCCAGCGCTGCTGCCGGGCTCGGGGACACGCTGGGGGTGACCGGAGCTGCCATGGCCATGGCTCTGCTCAGACCTGACCCCAGCGTTGACTCTGGTTCTCCTTGTCCCCTGCTGCTCCCGTCCCTGCTGCAGAGGAGCCGCAGCGAGGTAGGAGCTGCACCGCGTGCCGGGCCGGCGCTCCCGCATGCTCCCAGCCCAGTGCATGCCGGGGGGAAACTGCATCCCGAGGTCCCCAGCGTGGGGCCGGGATGAGCCTGGGGTTGGGAGCAGGGGATGGCTCCGGGTCCTGCTCAGTGGCATTCCCAAACAGCTCTGGGAGTCCTGGAAGTGATGGGTATGAAGTGACAGGGCCCGGAGCCTGGCACAGCCCCAGCTCTTCCCTTCGGACACACAGGCAGAGGTTGTCCCTTTGCCCAGCACCACTGTAGGCATCCCAGCACCACCACACCATGCTCAGAACCACCACAGCCATCCCAGCGCCACCACAGCATCCTGACCCATTGTGGCATCCATGGCAGTGGTGGCTGATGCTGTTGCTGTTGTGCCCATCCACAGGCGCCGGTGCTGGGCAGGCGCCAGGAGGTGGCTCAGGACCTGTCCAGGTGAAGGATTCGCCCCTTCTCCTCCAGCAAATCGATGCTCTGCAGCTTTCCATCAAGCACCTCAAGAACGAGAACAACCAGCTCAAGGTGAGGAGGAGCCTGGTCCTGGGGAGGTCCTGGGCTGCAGCTGCAGCAGGTCCAAGGGGCCGGGGAGGAATGTCCTGTGGGCTGCAGCCTGCATGGGATGTGTTTCATGAGGGATGCACTGTGCATGGGAAGCAGTGTGCATGGGATGTGGTCCGTGTGGGATGTAGTGTTTGTGGCATGCAGCATGCATGGGATGCACCGTGCATGGGATGTGGTCCATGAGGGATGTAGTGTTTGTGGCCTGCAGCATGCATGGGATGCACTGAGCATGGGATGTGGTCCATGAGGTGATGCACTGTGCATGGGATGTTGTCCATGTGGGATGCAGTCCATGTGGGCTGCAGCCTGCATGGGATACGGTCCATGAGGGATGCACTGTGCATGGGATGTTGTCCATGTGGGATGCAGTCCATGTGGGCTGCAGCCTGCATGGGATACGGTCCATGAGGGATGCACTGTGCATGGGATGTGGTCCATGTGGGATGCAGTCCATGTGGATGCAGTGTGCCTGGGATGCAGTCCATGCGGATGCAGTGTGCCTGGGATGCAGTCCATGTGGATGCAGTGTGTTTGGGATGCAGTCCATGTGGATGCAGTGTGTTTGGGATGCAGTCCATGTGGATGCAGTGTGCCTGGGATGCAGTCCATGTGGGTGCAGTGTGTTTGGGATGCAGTCCATGTGGGTGCAGTGTGCCTGGGATGCAGTCCTTGTGGATGCAGTGTGTTTGGGATGCAGTCCATGCGGATGCAGTGTGTTTGGGATGCAGTCCATGCGGATGCAGTGTGTTTGGGATGCAGTCCATGCGGATGCAGTGTGTTTGGGATGCAGTCCTTGTGGGTGCAGTGTGTTTGGGATGCAGTCCATGTGGATGCAGTGTGTTTGGGATGCAGTCCATGTGGATGCAGTGTGCCTGGGATGCAGTCCATGTGGGTGCAGTGTGTTTGGGATGCAGTCCATGTGGGTGCAGTGTGCCTGGGATGCAGTCCTTGTGGATGCAGTGTGTTTGGGATGCAGTCCATGCGGATGCAGTGTGTTTGGGATGCAGTCCATGCGGATGCAGTGTGTTTGGGATGCAGTCCTTGTGGGTGCAGTGTGTTTGGGATGCAGTCCATGTGGATGCAGTGTGTTTGGGCTGCCAGGTTCCTGCCGGTACCGCCTGCCCTAACGCCGTTCCTCCCGGGTGGCAGGGGCTGAGGATGCGGATGGAGCTGGCCAGCCTGCCGCCGCTGCAGGTGCCCAAGGTGTCTGTCCCCAGGAGCAAGCAGGGGGAGGGCCTGGCCACGCAGCAGCTCTACCGCCAGAGCAGCCAGCTCCTGGAGACGCTCTACCAGATGAGCGCCAACGCCAAGGTGGTGGATGTGAAGCAGGCCAAGTCCGGTAGGTCCTGCGCCTGCGCGGTGGGAACCGGGACAGCTTTGAGGGCCCTTCCAAGCCGACCCATTCCCTGACACCGGGCGCTGACGCTGACCTGGCTCCCCTGTGCGGCACCCCACGAGGTGCCCATTCCCGAGGCTGTGAGCACCATGGGGGCTGCAGCTGCTCCCTGGGGCCACTGTGGCTCAGCCTCATCCCTGCCGGGAGTCCCCAAACCCCTCCCCTGGTGACAGAGCACCGGTGCCGGTGCGGGGCTGGATGGGAGCCCCGGGCAGGAGGCAGCTCCTCGTCCTCGGGGCTGCCCCGGCCCTGCTCACACCCGGTCCTGGTCCCGCAGCGCGGAGCTCGGCGGCGCGGCTGCTGGAGCACACGGCCCGGCTCTGCGCCCTCAGCAACGCCATCGACACCCTCAAGGTGAGGAGGGGCTTTGTGGGGTGTCCGTCCCAGGATGTGGGGTGACCGAGGGGCTCTGTGGGGTGCATGATGGTCCCTATGGCCGCGCAAGTGCCCTGTGGAGTGCCAAGGGGCTGAGGCAGGCGAGGGCCTCTGAGGTGGCCAAGGAGCTCTTGTGGGTTGGGTGAGGGTCTCTATGGTTCAGGTGAGGGTTTCTGTGGAGCAAGTGAGGGTCTCTATGGGGGGGTGAGGGTCTCTGTGGGGGGGTGAGGGTCTCTATGGGGGGGTGAGGGTCTCTGTGGGGGGGTGAGGGTCTCTGTGGGGTGGATGAAGGTCTCTGTGGGGGGGTGAGGGTCTCTGGGGCGGGCACCCTGCATGCCGCGGGGCGGGGTGGGTGAGGCAGGGGCTGACGCTGCGGTGCCCGCAGGCTGACACCCTGCGGGAGGTGGTGCAGCAGCAGCCCGGCGCCAGCGCCCAGAGCAGCTTCGGCCTCTTCCCGTCCCCCGCCTTCCTCAAGGTGAGCTCCCGCCCGCGGCCGCACGGGGGGGGGTCCGGCCTGCGGGGGGCGGTGAGGCCCCCCACCCCCCTGCCCCGCCGGCCCCCAGCGCTGCTCTGCCCCGCAGGCCAAGCAGGAGCAGGAGCGGGGCCTCGCCTACTACGGCCGAGTGACGTTCCCGGGGCCGGCGGGGCAGGGCCGGGCCCATCGGCTGCTGCTCACCCCGGAGCTGCTGCGGGAGCTGCGCGGCCGCCTCGGATCCTGAGCCGGGGCCCGGCCCCGCGCAGTCACCCCCGGGGTCCCTGCTCCGTGCAGACACTACGGGACACCCCCCCCGAACCCCGCGCTGCATCGGGGAACGGAGCCCCCGGACCGCCCCCCCTCCGCGCTGCACCGGGGAACGGAGCCCCCGGACCCCCCCCGGCACTCGCGATCTCCAATAAAGCTGCCCTGGATCTGCCGCGGCCCCGCGCCTCCGGGAACGGGGGGCACCGGGGGGGGGGGGGGGGAGCACCGGGGATGGGGGGTGCGGGGAGGGGACCGGAACGGCGCGGGGGGGGCACCGGGGGGGACGACGGGAGCGGGTAACGGGGTTGGAGGGGACCGCGAGCGCCGCCACGTGCGTCCGCAGGGGGCGTGGTCACCGGAGCGCGGGAGCCGCGCGGGCGGCGCCCATTGGCAGCGGGGTGGGGGGAAGGGGCGGGAGGGAGCGGCAGCTCCTGGCTGTGATTGGCGGAGAAGTCAAAGGGAGGCGGGGTAGCCGCGGCCTCTTGTTTGATTGGCTGAGGGAGGAGCCGCAGAGGGTCTGCCCGCGCTGATTGGCGGGAAGGAGGGAAGGGGCGGGCGCTGATGGGGTGAGGCTGAGTTCCGGTGGGGGGGGGCTGCCACTTCCGGACGGCGGCGGCGGGAGCAGAATGGTGCGGGAGGGCCCCGACCGCATCCGTCCGCATCGGAGCGGGGGAGCGGGAATGGGGGAGGGGGAACGGGAGCGGGAACGGGGGAGGGGGAACGGGGGAGGGGGAACGGGAGCGGGAACGGGGGAGCGGGAACGGGGGAGGGGGAGCGGGAGCGGGGGAGGGGGAACGGGAGCGGGAACGGGGGAGGGGGAACGGGAGCGGGAACGGGGGAACGGGAACGGGGGAGGGGAAACGGGAACGGGGGAGCGGGAACGGGGGAGGGGGAGAGGGGAACGGGAGTGGGGCTGGGAACGGGGGAGCGGGAACGGGGGAGGGGGAGAAGGGAACGGGAGCGGGGCCGGGAACGGGGGAGCAAGGAGCGGGAAAGGGGGAGGGGGGAGCGGAAACGGGAGTGGGAACGGGAGTAGGGGAGGGGGAACGGGAACGGGGCCGGGAAAGGGGGAGAAGGGAACGGAGGAGTGGGAGCCGGAGGGGGGCGCGGGGCCGCGGTGACGGGCGGTGCGCGGTGCAGGTGCTGCTGCACGTGCTGTTCGAGCACGCGGCCGGGTACGCGCTGTTCGCCGTGCGGGAGGTGGAGGAGATCGGCGCGCTGCTGCCGCAGGTACCGCGGACCGGGGGGGGGGCGGTCCGGTACCGGAGGGGGGGGGGGGCTCGGTCGGGTTCCGGGAGCGCGGGCACTGAGCCCCGACGGGCGCTGACGGCGGCGCGCAGGTGGAGCAGAGCGCGCAGACCCTGGGCACGTTCCACAATGTGGTGAAGCTCACGGCCTTCGCCCCGTTCAAGTCAGCGCAGAGCGCGCTGGAGAACATGAACGCCGTGTCCGAGGGTGAGCACCGGGGGACCCCCCCCCGCCGCACCGGGACCCCCCCTGTACCGCTGCACCCCCTTGACCCCCCCCCCTGCCCCCCCCAGGGCTCCTCCACGAGGACCTGCGGCTGCTGCTGGAGACGTCGATGCCGGCCAAGAAGAAGAAGGCGCTGCTGGGGGTGGCGGACCCCAAGCTGGGGGCCGCCATCCTGGAGGAGCTCGGTTACCAGTGCCAGACCGGCGGCGTCGTGGCCGAGCTGCTGCGGGGTGAGTGGGGCCCGGGGGGGGGTGCACACACCGGGGCCGGAACGACGGTGACGCCGCGTCCCCGCAGGGATCCGTCTGCACTTCCACGCGCTGGTGAAGGGGCTCACGGCCCAGTCGGCCTCCAAAGCGCAGTTGGGGCTCGGGCACAGTTACTCCCGCGCGAAGGTGAAGTTCAATGTGAACCGCGTGGACAACATGATCATCCAGTCCATCAGCCTGCTGGACCAGCTCGACAAGGACATCAACACCTTCTCCATGCGCGTGCGGTGAGCGCGGCCCCGGCAGCGGCCCCTCCCCATGCTTACCGCAGGTCGCTGCCCCCTCCGGCTGCCTGCACAGAACGGGGAGGGAGAGCAGTGGCCCCAAGGCAATTCGGTTGTGGCTGTGGTGCTGCAACGGGAGCGTGCCTGGGGGGGGAGACACACACACGCGTGGAGCACAGGGGTGGGTGGTGGCACTGACGCCGTCGCCAGCGCTGTTCTGTCCCTGCGTCCTTAACTGTCCCCATCGCTGTCCCCGCAGTGAGTGGTATGGGTACCACTTCCCCGAGCTCATCCGGATCGTCCCCGAGAACTCCATGTACTGCCGCGTGGCCAAGTTCATCGGGAACCGGCGGGAGCTGAGCGAGGAGAGCCTGGAGGGGCTGGAGGAGATCGTCATGGACGGCGCCAAGGCTCAGGCCATCCTGGACGCCTCTCGCTCCTCCATGGGTGAGCGCGGGGGTGGTGGCTCCCTTGGGAGAGCTCCGTTGGCACCGCTGACACCCCCCCCCCCGTGCTCCCGCAGGGATGGACATCTCCCCCCTGGACCTCATCAACATCGAGAGCTTCTCCAGCCGCGTGGTCTCGCTGTCCGAGTACCGCCGGGGGCTGCAGGAGTACCTGCGCTCCAAGATGAGCCAAGTGGCGCCCAGCCTCTCGGCGCTCATCGGGGAGGTGGTGAGCACGACCCCCCCCTCCCCGTGCGCCCGTGCACCCGGGGCCGTGGATGTGATGTCTGAGTGCATCTGTCAATCCCCTGAGCTGCGGTGCTGACACCCTCACTGCTGATCCGGGCCCGGGGCTGCGCCCGCGCCCGCTCCGGGCTCCTGCGGCGCCGCAGCCCCATGGTGCGCTCCTGTCCCCGGCGCAGGTGGGCGCGCGCCTCATCTCGCACGCCGGCAGCCTCACCAACCTGGCCAAGTACCCCGCGTCCACCGTGCAGATCCTGGGCGCCGAGAAGGCGCTCTTCAGGTACCGCTGCGGCGGTCGCGGTGATGGCGCCGCCGGGCACCGGCTGCGACGGGGGCTGCTCCCGGGTGAGCTGCCGGTGCCGGTGTCTGAGCGACCCCCGGGGACTGGGGGGGGGTGGGGGGTGGCGATGGGGGGGCAGCGTCAGTCCACGTCCGTCCCCTCCGCGGCGGCGGCCGCTGAGGGCTGCGCCGGTTGCAGGGCGCTGAAGACGCGCGGGAACACCCCCAAGTACGGCCTCATCTTCCACTCGACGTTCATCGGGCGCGCGGCCGCCAAGAACAAGGGCCGCATCTCGCGGTACCTGGCCAACAAGTGCACCCTGGCCTCGCGCATCGACTGCTTCTCAGGTGGGGCCGCAGTGATGGCAGCATTTTTCGTCAGCAGCATCTCACCCCCGTGAATGGTGACAGCTGTGGGGCTGAGCGGAGCGCGGCGGGCGCTGAGCCCCCCCCATCCGTGTCCCCACAGAGGTGCCCACCAGCGTGTTCGGGGACAAGCTGCGGGAGCAGGTGGAGGAGCGCTTGGCCTTCTACGAGACCGGGGAGCCCCCGCGCAAGAACCTGGAGGTCATGAAGGAGGCGGTGGTGGAGGTGAGGCCCCCCCCCGGCCCCTGCGCGCGCTGCGGCCCCGCTGCCGGCGGTGATGTCAAACCCAGGCCTGACCGCCCGTGGAGGCAAAGGACTGATTTAATGAGGCTGATCCGGCAGCGGGGCTGAGCTCCGGGCGGGGGGTGCTGGGCCGGGGCTGACCCCTCTCTCACTTCCCCCCCCCAGGCGGGTGAGGTGGTGGCCGAGGTGAAGAGGAAGCAGGAGAAGAAGGAGAAGAAGAGGAGGAAGCGCGAGCAGCGGCGCTTGGAGGCGCTGGCGGCAGCGGCGGCGCAGGAGCAGGAGGAGAACTCGGTGCCGGAGCCCGAGGTGCGGGATGGGGTCAGGGATGCAGTGGGAATGGGGATGGGCACCGCTCCGGCTCCTCCTGACCCCTATGGCTCCCGCAGGAGAACACCACAGAGCCCAGGAAGAAGAGGAAGAAGCAGCAGAAGGAGGAGGAGGAGGAACCAGAGCCGGAACAGAACGGACTGCGGGAGGAGGAGGCCGTGCCCAAGAAGAAGAGGAAAGCAACGGCCGAGCCTGAGCCTGAGGAGGAGGAGAAGAGGAAGAGGAAGAAGAAGAAGAAGGTGGCTCGGGACGAGGAGGACTGAGGGCATTGGGCCCTGTGCTTGGACTCTTGGACCGGCGGGAGGTTGGTGCGGGGCTGCAGATACCACGTCCCGGCCCCGCGGGTGCTCCGGCGCCGCACGTGGCATTGACCCCCTCCAGGCCCTATGGCCCCGTTCTGGGGGTGTCCCGGGCTCTGGGGCCCGGCCCCGGCCCCACCGAGGGAGGGAGCTCCTCAGTAAAGCGCCGCCGTGGTGGTTGATGCTCTTTGTGGTGGTGGTGGTGTGGGGCCGGGGGTGGCGGTGCTGACCCCACGGAGCCCCAATGCCCGCGGGCAAGGACGGGGCCCCCCCGGTGCTGCAGAGCCCACGTTTATTGAGGGGAAGCCATAAATAACAGAGGGTGTGGGCACAGGAGGAGGTGGGGGGGGAGCAGCCCCTACGCTTCCAGGGCCCCGATCACGGCTTGGGTGAAATCGTGGGATGTGGCGTAGCCCCCCATGTCCGCAGTGCGCACCTGCAAGGAGAGGGCAGCGTTAGGGGGAGAGCCAAAGGGAGAGGCTCCGGGGGGCCCTGGGCTGTGGGGAGGGAGCTGCCATGGGGCATGCACTGGGGCCTCAGCCCCATGGGTTGTCCCTGGTCCAAGGTGGGGGCGGAGGGAGGCGGTTGTGGATGTCGGGGCCGTTCCTGCTCCCACAGCCCCCGCAGGCTCAAGGGCTCGGGGAGGGGCTGCAGCGGTGCTGAGCCCCCTGTGCTTGCTGCCAGCCCCACTGCTGCCCCCCAACCCCCCCGGCCGTGGGGAGCAGCAGCCACAGCAGAGCTGGGGAAGCTTTGGACCCTTTATTTGCAGACACGAGTACGCAGCGCAGCAGCAAGCGCGTGGCCCGGATGCTCTTGCACACAAACATGTTACACACATGTACACACATGTACACGCACGTGCACACATGTGCGGGGCTCAGCCACCATGGTCCCACTGCCCCATATGGGGCTCCTGCCCTTTGGCTCCATGGGGGAATCTGTAGCCCATGGGGATGCTCCCAGCCCCTCCCATGGGAATGTGCTGGAATGGGGGGGCCCCGCTCTGTGCCCCCTGGTCCCAGATAGTGCTGAAGCCGCTGCAGGCGGGAGGAGGTGCCTACAGCAGCCCTGGTCCTTGGGGGGGTCCCTGTGAAGTGGGGGGGGCTGCCCCCCTCCTGCTGGGGGGCACAGGAGCTGTGCAGGAAAGGGGCAGGGATGTGCTGTGCGCTGGGGGGGGCAGTGGGTCCCGGGGGGGGGGCGGGGGGGGGATGGGGCGCTCCTATGCACCATAGTGGGGGTGCAGGCTGTCAATCACAGACTTGACGAAGTCGGAAGTGGTGGAGTAACCGCCCAGGTCCCGCGTCCGAACCTGGAATCCAACAGGAAGGGGAGAGACGGGAACGGGATGGTGAATGGGGGGGGGAGAGGGGAGGGCAGGAGAGGGGCAGCTCCCCCTGAGCACCCGGCCCTGCCTGTGCCACAGAGCCAAGCGACAGGGACAGGGACACAGAGACAGGGACATGGACAGAGAGACAGAGACACAGACACAGACACAGGGACATGGACAGAGAGACACAAGACACAGGGACACAGACACAGGGACATGGACACAGGGACATGGACATGGACAGAGAGACACGGACACAGGGACACAGACACAGAGACACAGACACAGGGACACAGACACAGGGACATGGACAGAGAGACACAAGACACAGGGACACAGACACAGGGACATGGACACAGGGACAGGGACATGGACACAGAGACACGGACACAGGGACACAGGGACAGGGACACGTGCACGGCTGTCTGAGCTGAAGCAGTTCAGCCTGCACTCACTTTGCCGCCTTTGATCACTTTCTTCACCGCATCCGAGATCAGGTTGGAGTGGAATTCCAGGCTGGGGAGAGCAGGGAGCCGGGCTCAGTCCCACTGCCACCCCCTTCCCCCCCCCCCGAGCCCGCGCCCCCCAGCACGCACTTGAGGTGCCGCAGCATGTTGGTGGCCGACAGCAGCATCGCGGTGGGGTTGGCGATGTTCCTGCCCACGGCCTGGGCGAACGGGTGCCGGGCTCCCTGCGGGTGGAAGCCATGGTGAGGGTCCCTCCCACCCCCGCCGCCCCCCCCCCCCCGGTGCCACAGCCTCACCATCTCGAACACGGCGTACTCGGCGCTGTAGCTCTCTCCGGGCACGACGCCGGCGCCCCCCACCAGCCCCGCTGCCAGGTTGTCCACGATGTTGCCATAGAGGTTGGGCATGACCAGGACGTCGAACTGGTACGGGTTCTGCACCAGCTGTGGAGCGACGGCGTGGGGGGAGCGCCGGCCCCAGGCTCCTGCTCCTCCTGCCCTGAGCTCCTGCCCCTGCTGCTCCCACCCCTGCCCCGCCGGAGCAGAACCCAAACCCGCTCCCAGGCCGCGGCCCGGCGCCGACGGCAGCACGGGGGAGCCCGACTGCAGCAGCTCCAGAGCCCGGAGCCCCCGGCGGGGTGTGTAAGTGCAGCAGCTGCAGAGCTGCCCCCGCCCCTCACCTGCATGCAGCAGTTGTCGATGATGATGGTGTCAAATTTGATCTTGGGGTACAGCTCTGCCACCTCCCTGCAGCACTGCAGGAAGAGCCCATCGCCCAGCTTCCTGCGGGGGACAGCGCAGCGGCTGCAGTACCCCCTCCCACCGCAGCGGGGCAGCAGTCCCCCGGCGCGCGCAGCCCCGGCGGGGATCGGTTTTCCATAGGGAGCTGCCCCCGGGGGTCACTGCGGGCGCTGTCCCAGCCGGGCTGGCGCCGGGATCGCGGCCGCCGCCATTCCCAGGGAAGCACTCACATGATGTTGGCCTTGTGCACGGCCGTCACCTTGGAGCGCCCTTTCTTGGTGGCGTAGTCGAAAGCGAACTTGGCGATGCGCTGGGACTTGGCGCGGGTGATGATCTTCAGGCTCTCGATGACACCTCGCACGCTCTGCGGGGGGGGGGGGCATGGTGAGCACAGAGCCTCCCCCGTGTGCCCCTGTCCTGTGTCCCCCCCAGCCCCGCTGGGTCACAGCATCCGCATCCCCAGCGGCTCCCCTAATCCATCACTGCTCCGGGGGCAGCGCTGGTGGGGAAAGGGAGAACATGGCCCCAGCAGGGAGGGGAGGCACCCACATGGAGTGGTTCGGGGTGGAAGGGGCCTTAAGGCTCCTCCAGCTCCAGCCCCTGCCATTGCGGGGACCGCTTCCATAGAGCAGAGTGCTCCAAGGCCCTGTCCAACCTGGCCTTGGGCACTGCAAGGGATGGGGCAGCCACAGCTGCTCTGGTGCCACCACCCTCACAGGCAGGTCCCTGTGCCCCCCTGCAGGGCAGCGCCCCCATCCTGGGGGTCCTGTACCTCGTGCTCCAGGGAGCTGTACTCGCCCTCCGTCTGCTCCCGGATGATGACCAGGTCCAGGTTGTTGTGGCGCGTTTGGTACCCGGGCAGGCTCTTCACGTGCACAACGTTGGCAAAGAGGTCCAGCTTGCGCCTGGGGGGGCACAGCTTCCCTGGGCAACCCCTTCCAGTGTCCCTCCACCCTCAGCGTGAAGAACTTCCCTGTATCCCATCCAACTCTTCCCTCTTCCAGTTGGAAGCCCACACTCCTCCTCCCATCCCTACAGCCCTTGTCCAAAGCCCCTCTCCTGGTTCCTTTGGGCAGCGGAAGGCTGCATTGATCCATGTGTCCATCTAAGCTATCCACCATCCATCAACCTTCCACCCAGCAGGACCACGCTGAGCTGAGGCAGTGCCCAGGGATTTTCCCTTCCCAGTAACACAAGGGCTCCCCGCTGGCCCAGACTCACTCCCTCAGCCCAGCACCAGGACGGCTCTGGAGCTCACCTGAGCCTCATGTCGTAGGACGCCAGCTCTCCCTTGTACTCCATGGGGGTGTGGATCTTCCCTGCGGGACAAGAGGAGTGAGAGCCCAGAGCACACCAGAGCCAGCGCGCTCCCCTCCCCATGGCCTGACATCGGGAATTCCCACCCTCTGAAAACACCCGCTGGTGTCTGCCAGTAGGACATGTTCCCTGCACAGGCAGGGAGCAGGCAGGGCGCTGGGCGCAGGCAGGGCACAGGCAGGACCCCCTGCCCACCCTCACCTATGAGTGCCACTTTGCTCTCCTTCATGGAGTCGACGACCTCATCCAGCTTCTCCTCGGAGGCCATGTTCTGCACCTCGCTCAGGTGGTGCTCATCAAACACCACCGGGACATTGGCGGCCTATGAGGAGCACAGGGACGGGAGCCGCTGCCCATCACAGTGCCCAGGGCCACAGCAGGGACCTGCGGCCGCCTCCCTCAGGGACACTGCTACTGAGGGCTCAGGGGATGGGATGGGAAGGCCTCAATGGGCCACAGGGTCTGCTCTGGGAGAAGAGGGACGCGGAGCAGATGCTGAACCAGGAGCTCTGGGACACTTCAGTGCCACTGAGCAGTGGTGCTTTGTCACCTCGAACGCCGGGACGCCCGGGCCTCGCTGTAACTGGGGTAACTGCAGCCTCTGGGGCCCCACTGGAGCTGGCAAGGGATGGAGCCTGTCCAGAGGGGGCCATGGGGATGCTGCAGGGCTGCAGCAGCTCTGCTGGGAGCCGGGCTGAGAGCGGGGCTGGGGGAGCCTGGGGAGGAGAAGGCTCCTGAAGGGGAGACCTCGGAGCAGCTCCAGTGCCTGAAGGGGCTGCAGGAACCCTGGAGAGGGACTGGGACAATGGAGGTAGGGCCAGGCCAAGGGGAACGGCTCTGACCTGCCAGGGCAGATGAGCTGAGGGCAGGGCTTTACCTTGAACACCTCCTTGACCGCGTGCATGAGCTCGGGGCCCACACCGTCACCCGGCAGCATCGTGACCTGGAACGTGCCCTCGGCCTTGGCATGTTCTGACTGCAGAGAGAGCAAAGCGGGCTCAGACCCAGCGCAGGGCCCGGCCCATGGCCGCTGATGGGTGAGGGCACCCACAGCGTGAGGAGCAGGTGCCCCGCAGCGCAGCTCCTGTTGACCTTCAGCTCCCGGAGCCGGGCCCACCACGCGGCCCCCCCGTGATCCAACAGCATCGCGGAGACCTTTCCCGGCAGCATTCCCAGGCGTCAGCTGCCACTCCGGCAGCCAACAGCACAGCGCGGTGCTATCGAGTGTCCCCCATCCATCGCCTCCTCCTGGCACTGGGCCCTCCTGAGCACCCCCCCGTGCGAGTGCCCTGTCCTCCCCGTCCCACAGCTCCTGCAGAACACGCCTTGGCTTGGGCCTGGGCACAAACCCGCCTCTGAGACCATTTCTACCCCCAAACCGGTGCAGCAGCCGCCTCCGGTGGGACCCGGCCTCTTACTGATCCCGTCTCCTTTAGCCTGTCATCCCCAGCAAACAGGACACGGGATTTCACGGACCCGGCCGCTGGGTGCAAGGAGCCAGAGACAAGCTCTCACCCCACAGCTTAACCTGGCAGGGGAGGGGGGAACAAGCAGCACTGGGTGACCACGGGAGGCAAAGGGTGATGGGGAAAGCGGGAGCAGAGCCTGCGCTGCTTTAGTGCCTGAGCTGCCCCGGGCAGCGACCCTGCGGGAGGCTCTGCAGAGGGAACCCCGGCACCGGCCTCAAGGTCACACGAACAGCCCCGGGCTGAGCCCTCACTTTGGCCTCTCAGCGCCATCGGAACCGCTCGGAGGCTGTCACCGCGTGTGGCAGACACGACCCAGCACCCGCTGCTCTGCCCCATAGAGAGCAGTGCGGCCCCCGCCACGGCCCTGCTGCTGCCCGCAGCGTGCGCCCGATGTGTGCCGCACCGCTCGCACGCCTTGTCCGGGCCCTAAGAATTCCCGGTTCCTTCCCCGTTCCTTCCCAGTTCATTCCCCGTTCATTTCCCGTTCATTCCCGGCTCATTCCCCGTTCATTCCCCGTTCATTCCCAGTGCCCTCCCTGGCTTGTTCACGTTAACGAGGCAGCCCCAGGACGCCGGGGAGGGACCGGCACGGCAGGGACAGGGTTATCACTGCCGCAGCCACCAACGGGGCTCCCGCAGCCGCTGCAGAACACGGCCCCCCCCCGCCCCCCCCCGCCCCCCCCAGCGCCCCCCGCTCTCACCTTGGCCTGCGGCATCTGCTGCAGCGCGGGGGGGACGTGGAGGCCCCGCCATGCCCCGAGGCTCTGAGCGCGCAGGAGCCCCTGGGGGAACGGGAGGGGGGGGTGAGACACCGGCACCGCAGGGCCCCCATGGCCCCCGACCCTGACCGAGCCCTTGGGCTGGGCGGGCCCCCCCCATCACCTCCAACCCAGACACCCCGGCCCTGCCTGCACTGACCCCACGGCCCCGACTGAGCCCCCCGGACCCGAAACGCGACCCCCGCCCCCGATCCCCCCCCCCGGCCCCGATCCCCCCCCCGCCCTCACCGCTGCCGCCGCCCGTCCCGCTCCCAGCGCCGCCATTTCCCCGCCCCACAATGCACCGCGGCACCGGCACGGCACCGGTATGGCCGGACCGGAGGCGGGGGCGGGAGCTAGGCGAGGCCCTACGGCGCCCCCTGGCGGGCGGGCGGAGCATACCCCTAAAGAGGAGGAGCCGCAGGGTCCTAGAGACCGCCCCCCCATCCCTCCAGGGTCCCTTGGGGATGCCCCACCTTCACTGGGAGCACCCCACATCCAGACAGCCCCAGGGCTTGCTCCAGGACCCTGGCACCCCTCCCCAGACCCCAGTGCCCCCATAAATGCCCTACAGAGCTCCCCAGCCCTGCACCACATCAAGGGGGGTGCCCTAAAGCCCCCTTCCAACCCTGCACCCCCTCTCTGGGGATGCCCATGGGGTACCCCTCATTTCCCAGCAGGAGACAATCCCGTGAACCCTCCTCTTTATTGTCCAAGGGAGGGGGTCACACAGCGAGAAGGGGGGGACCCCCCCCCGGTCCCACTGCTGTATTCCACAGCCAGCCACAAGCAGGAGGCTGCCAGGATGACCTCAGTGCTGGTGCGGGACATGGACCCCTTCCCGCCCTCATCCCGGGGCTCCCTGCAGCAAGGGGGCGGATGGGAGCAGCCGGGAGCGGCCCCAGGGCCATGAGAGGGGCAGGACCCCCCCCTCACCGGGGGTCACTTCTTGAGGAGCTGGGCCCGGGCCCGGTTCAGCTTCTCGGCCACGGCAGCATCGGTGCTGGCCGAGCACTTGGACAGGACAAAGCTCATCTCAGCCTCGTTCTTGTGCTCGATGGCAGCATCAGCCGCCTGGTCCAGGTCCCTGCGGCGAGAGAGGGAGATGGGGGTTGTGGGGAGAGGGGGGGGGACAGCCCCGTAGCCCCCCAGTCCCCATAGCCTGGGGGTCTCATCCACCCCTTGCTCTCCCTGCAGCCACGTCCTCCCCATCCCCACTGCTCCAGTGGGTTCCAACTGTGCCCCACAGCCCCCAGACTGCCCGAGCCACCCCCCGAGCACCCCACGCCCCCCAGCAGACGCACCCCACGAGGACGAAGGCCCTGACGCGCTGCTCGGGGGGCACGCGGGGCGCATACTTCTTGGCCTCGTAGCGGTTATGGTGCTTGACCGCAATCTCCACGAAGGGCTGCGGAGGAGAGGGCCGGGATGGGAGGGTGGTGGTGGCCCCCCCCAGCCCCACGGCGCAGCCCCCCCCGGGGCACGGTTGGCCCTGGCAGCAGCAGAACCTCTCACCAGGTACCCGATGGGCGACTTCTTGCTCTTGGAGAACTTCTCCATCTCCTCCCAGTCGCCGCGGTTGGCCAAGGCGCTGATCTTCAGCCACCAGTACCTGGGGACAGCGGTGAACCCAGCGCCCCCCCGCAGCCCCACCGCATGGCTCCAACCCTGCGGCTGCCCCAGGAGCCCCCCAGGACCCCACCTCTTGTCCGGGATCTTGAACTCGCGGTAGAGCTGCTCTGCACGCTTGTGGTGCCCGTCCAGGATGAGGTTGGAGACGGTGTCGTGCAGAGAGAGGTCGAGGTAGGGCTTGTCCAGGTCCTCCTGCAGGTGCCTCTGGAGCCGCAGCAGCTTCACCTGCTCCTCCGTGGCCTGGGCACAGAGCAGGGCTTGGAGGGCTCCATGGGCAGGGCCCCCCCCGGTAGCGCCCACCCCCCCCCGGCCCTCACCTTGGCTGCGAACTCGTTCTTGGCTTTGTAGAACTCATCCAGAGCGTTCTGCAGGGCCCCCACGCGCCCCTCGATGCGCTGGGGACAGAGCACCGCGGCCCCTGCACCCCCCGCAGCACCCAGCGCGGATGGGGCAGCACCCCCAGAGCCCCCGCGGTG
Organism: Myiopsitta monachus; assembly: GCA_017639245.1. Taxonomy (NCBI): domain Eukaryota; kingdom Metazoa; phylum Chordata; class Aves; order Psittaciformes; family Psittacidae; genus Myiopsitta; species Myiopsitta monachus. Next base: position 117,330,651 of record CM029917.1, on the reverse strand, counting down.
GGGGCGGCATGGCCACAGCCATGCTGTGTTGGACCCCCAGAGATGGGCAGGGGGCTGGGATCTGCCTGAGCATGGGGGGGGGAACCCCACCTCCCAGCACACACAGGGTGGGATGGGCTCTGCCAGCAGAGCCCCAGGGGGACAATGGGCACCAAGCGGGGGAGCTCCTTCCACACCCAGAGCCCACCCTGAGCACGGGGAGGGCAGAACCCCCCCCCCCCCCCCCCCCCCCGTTGTGAGCACCCAGCATTCACATGGCATGAACACACCCCCCCCCTCCGGGCACAGGGACCTCACTCAGCCCCTTCCTCCCCTCTCCTCCTGCTCCCAGCAGGAACCTTCTCGCCGTAGCTGGCGTGGACGTGGAAGCTGCCGAGCTCCTGGTGGTTGTCATCCTGGTTGTAGAGGTCCTTCAGCGTGTCCCGCTCCTGGTGCTTGCAGAACTGTGGGCAACGGGCGGTGAGGGCAGGCGGGGGGGCCCGGGGGGGGGCACACAGGGGGGGGTGCCCCCCCTCACCTGGCGGTACAGGCTCAGCGCCACCGGCTGGTTCTGCAGCGTCATGAAGAAGGTGCCGCGGTTCAGCTCGTTCTTGAGGTGCAGCACCACGGTATAGACTGGGGACAAAGGGGGGGCACGCATGGGTCTGTGCCCCCCCATGCTGGGGGGGGCAGCCCCAGCCGCTCCGGCCACCCCATCCCACAGGGAGCAAAGCCACAAACGGGGCCCCCCAATCCCCCCTGGCCCCTAAATCCCACCCGGTCCCCAAATCGCCCCCCATCAAATCTCCCCCCAGACCCCGACCCCCCCGGGCCTCCAAATCCCAGCCCCCAAATCCAACCCTGGCCCCCAAACCCCCTCTCCAGCCCCAAAACCCAACGGCCCCTCCATCTCCCCTCCCCATCCCCCAAACCCATCACCGGCTCCCAACCCCCCCCCAGGTCCCAAATCTGCCCCCACAAGCATCAAATCACCCCCCAGCCCCCAAACTGCCCCCAGCCCCCACCCAGGTCGGTGTCCCCGCTCTCAATGGCCTTGCTCAGCGCCAGTTTGCTCCTCTTCATCTTGAGCAGCAGCGGGACCTGCTCCCCGGAGCGCGGCTCGTACTCCAGCAGCTGCCGGTACGGGGGGGGGGTGTCAGTGCCTACCCACGGCTGTGCCCCCCCACACACACACCCCCAGCCCAGCACCTTGATGGCCAGCTCCGTGCGGCCGCAGTCGTAGGCGCGGGCGGCGATCTCGGAGTAGGAGATGCCGGGGGTGTCCCCCAGCTTATGGTTGATGGCCTGCGCCACCTCCTCGTCCGACTTGTCCTTCTGCTGCACCTGTGGGGTGCAGGATGGGCCCCAGCACCTCCAGCGGGCAGTCCCCCCCCCTCCCCGGGACCCCCCCTTGCCTTGTAGCAGGCCCAGTGCGCCAGGATGCGGCTCACGCCCTGGATCTCGGAGAGGCGCAGGTACTCGCACATGCGGATGGCCAGCGGGTAGAGCCGCCGCAGCACCAGCCTGGGGGGGAGCGGGGGCCATGGGATCTGCGGCGCTGGGCAGCCTGGGGGGGTCTGGAGTGCTCAGAGCCCCTCACCCAGGGGGATGGGAACCAAGGGGATGGGAGCCATGGGGATGGGATGGGAGCCATGGAGAGCAGGGAGACAAGGGGGATGGGAACCCACAGGGATGGGGACCATAGAGATGGAGAACCACAGGGATGGGGATCCACGGGGATGGGGACCCACAGGGATGGAGACCATGGAGATGGAGAACCATGGGGATGGGGACCCACAGGGATGGAGACCATGGAGATGGGGAACCATGGGGATAGGGAACCACAGGGATGGGGAACCACAGAGAGAAAGACCACGGGGATAGAGACCATGGAGATGGGGAGCCATGGGGATGGGATAGGAGCCATGGAGAGCAGGGAGACAAGGGGGATGGGGACCCACAGGGATGGAGACCATGGAGATGGAGAACCACAGGGATGGGGACCCGGGAGATGGGGAGCCATGGAGACGGAGACTATGGTGTAGAAGGACACCACCTCAGCTCGGGGCTGTCATTCCCAGCTCCAGGCACCCTCACCTGTCCAGCAGCACCTCTACGGTGAGCCTCTTGTATCTGTGGTGATGGTCAAGGGCTGTCTTTGACCTCAAAACTCCGCCAAGCGCAGGCACCTCCCTCCTGCAGCACTCCCGCACGATGCCCCTTCACAGCACCCCCGCCCGGGCGATGCCGCGCTCCTGCCCACGGAGGATACTGGGTGAAGGTGAGGGGGATGCCGATCTGGTAGTCCCGGATGGCGTTGAGCACCCGCAGATCCTGGCACATGCGCACGAAGCTCTCCGGGGGGAACTTGTCCAGGAAGCACTTCCCAAAGGAGGCCGCCTGTGGGAGCAGGGATGTGGGGCTGAGCCATGGCACAGCCACATGGGAGGCAGATGCCTGCGTCCCCCACCAGTGCCTCACGCACCCTCAGCAGCGACTTCTGGGTGTCGGGCTCATGCTCGTGGCCCGCGGCCTCGATGCATTGGCTCACGGCCTCCGGGAGCAACTTCTGGTCCTTGATCTCCCGCAGGTACTCGTCCGCCTTCTGGCTCTCCTTCTGCAGGGAACGGGAGCGCTGGGAGGCCGCAGGGACCCCCGGCGCTCCACTCCCCATCCCTGTGCCGTTGGGACCCCCCAACCCGTTGGCCGTACCTCGTACTCCTTCTGTGCCTCCAGCAGGAGAGCCCCCGGCGCCATGGAGGCGATCCTGAAGATCTCCTGGCTGGCCTCTGCAGAGACAGGGCTGAAACCAGCACGGAAGGACGGGACCCCGCGGGGCTGGGGCTGGAGGGGACCCTCAGGCTCATCCCACCTGGGATCTCCTGCAGGAACTCGTGGGAGCTGCGGGACAAGATCCGGACCCCATCCAGCTCCGGCACCAGGTGGGAGTCCTCATCCAGGACAAACCTGAGCTCCCCGCTAAGGGCTCGGGCGAAGCAAGAGGCTGTGTCCCTCTGCTCCGTGTCAGCCATAGAACCATGGGAGGGGTTTGGGTTGAAGGGACCTCAAAGCTCCCCCAGCCCCAACCGGGCCATTGCAGGGACCGCTTCCATAGAGCAGAGTGCTCCAAGCCCCTGTGTCCAACCTGGCCTTGAGCACTGCCAGGGATGGGGCAGCCACAGCTTCTCTGGGCACCCTGTGCCAGCACCTCAGCACCCTCACAGGGAAGAGCTTCTGCCTCAGAGCTCATCTCAGTCTCCCCTCTGGCAGTTAAAGCCATTCCCCTTGGCCTGGCCCTACACCCCTTGGCCAAAGCCCCTCTCCAGGTTTCCTGCAGCCCCTTTAGGCACTGGAGCTGCTCTCAGGTATCCCAGAGCCAGGGGGAGCGGGATGCCCTCAGCAGGGGATTTGGACGAGGAGAAGAAGGGCTCAGGGCACACAGGAGAGGCTTTCACTGCTGCACGGGGCCAGGCAGGGGAGATCGTGGCATGGGAACAAAGGCAACCTCCTCTGAGCACCCTGGGGTGCACGGACACCAAGGGGACACCAGTGCCCCCTCCAGAGGTGGTGGTTACCAGAGAGCACCCCAGGGACCCCCGCTTTGTTGGCCTTTGGCCACGCCGCCGTCCCTTCTTCCCAAAGGATATTGGATGCTCTCGCTGGAGCCCCCCGCCACCATCAGCTGCCGGTCCCAGGCCACCACCACCGCGCGCTGCCGGCTCCGGGGCCGCATGCACCTGATGGGGACCCACAGCTCAGGCCCCTGCAGCCCCCAGGCCTGGAGGGGGGCACTGGAGGGGCGCACGTGTCCTGGGGTGGGCACAGGGCTCAGGGCACCCTCCGGGTGGGCCGGGGACAGCGCTCACCAAACCATCTGCTTGGGGGGCGAGCGGATGCTGCAGTGGAACTCGCAGAGCTTCTCCTAGGAACAGAGAGTCATGGAGTCAAGCAGGAGGAAAGAGCCAGGAAAAGGGGGAGACAAAGGCAGAAGGGGGGGGATAAAACCCCAAACACACATCCCAGTGCTCTTAACTGACGGATTCCCATCAAGGAGGAAATGAGTGAGGGGATTCCTGCCCAAACCACCACCACTGCCCCAGAGACCCCTCCTCAAATGCACAGCTGCTGTGCCACAGCCTGAGCTGCCCAAGTGACCAGTGAGGAATGGGAACGGGGGGAGCATTTCATGGAGTTATGATGATTATGTCTATAATGAAGGCACATCAGCTGTGAACGGCCTCTTCTGGGGGTGGGCGACGTCCCCCAACACCCAGTGCACAATGAAGTCCTGCTGGTCTCTAACCCATGGTTCCGGTTGCTGAGGTTATGTCCCACTTTGGTGACAGGGGAAGGATGTGCTCACCTCGAGTGAGGCCAGCCCCATCCAGATGTGCGCTCACCTTGAAGGGGGCCAGCCCCATCCAGATGTGCGCTCACCTCGAATGGGGCCAGCCCCATCCAGATGTGCGCTCACCTCGAAGGGGGCCAGCCCCATCCAGATGTGCGCTCACCTTGAAGGGGGCCAGCCCCATCCAGATGTGCGCTCACCTTGAAGGGGGCCAGCCCCATCCAGATGTGCGCTCACCTTGAGTGACGCCAGCCCCATCCAGATGTAGCCGGTGTCGGTGAGGAGCGCCAGGCACCGGTGGTTGAAGGACACGGCCATCTGCAGGTAGGCACCAGCCGAGGGGCTCATCCCAGGGGGGGTCTGCAAGGGAAGGGGGGGGGTTTAACCTGGGGGCACCCCCTGGGATGCGGGGTGCTGTGCTCTGCTCAGTGGGGCTCCCTTCCCACCCTGCTCGACCCCGGCCAGGATGGGGCCAATGTCCCAGGGCTGCTCCCTGCGGGCACCGCCGTGGGTCGCTCACCACCACGGAGCAGGAGGTGTTGTCCAGGAGGTAGAGGTCCTGTCCCACCGCCAGCAGCACGATGGTGACCCTGTCCTGGGACAGCACAGCCCAGCAGGACGGCGGCTTCTGCAGCCCTGCAGGCACCACGGTGTCAGGTGTGGTCACCCCCCCCGGCACGGCTGGGGCTGGGGAGCAGGGCAGGGACGCACCGGGCACCTCGGGCATCCTGCGCAGCTTCAGGTCCTCGATGTTGGTGGCCAGGGAGAAGCGGTGGCTGCCGGTCAGGATGGCCACGCCGGTGCCGAACTCGCTGTGGAACACCTTTGCCTCCAGCACGTGGTTCTGCAGCACCTCCTGGGCCAGGGAGGACACACGGGGCTCAGCACCAGGGTGCTGGGCACACTGACAATGGGATGGTGGTGGCCCCAGGGGACAGGAGGATGGGTGCAGCTCATCCCTCGTGCAGGCACAGCCCCAGGCTCCCCGTGTGGTAACACAAACCCAGCCCGGGGCACCTTCCGCGCCCCCCCGCTGCCCCGCTCACGTTGCCCATGCTGAAGTGGCGCTTGAACTCGCAGAAGAGGTTGTAGATGAGCACGGTGCCATCCTCCTGGATGCACAGCAGGTCCTCGCTGGCCGTCCAGCCCAGCTGCACCAGCTGCCCGCTCTTCCACTGTGGGGGGGGCACAGCGGAGACACGTGAAGCCACCACAGGGCTGGGTGCCCACGGGTCGGACTCCCCTTGGCTCTGCAGGGCCCCGGGGTCGCCAGCAGCTTCCCCTGTCCCTCCGTGTCCTCAGTGCTGAGTCCACCCCAGCTCCGGGCAATGGCAGAGGGAGGATGCTCCAACGCCATGGCTCATACCCCCTCCCCATGCTTTTCTTCCAAGGTTGGGAGCCTCCTTCTCCCTCCAGCTCCCTCCTTGCACCACGTCTCAGAGCTCCTCCACAGCTTTCGGGGCTGCAGGAGCCGCCCGGAGCCACCACCCCGGATTGCTCTGGGTGCATTGGCAGCACCCAGCTTCCCACGGGGAGAGCAGAGGAGCTGCCCAAGCGCACACAGCGGCACAGGGACAGGGGACCCCTGCGACACCCGGCCCATAACCCAGCCCCGGATGCCTTCACTGAGCCCCTGCAGGGCAGGGAGCTGCAGGGTGAGGGCTGCGAGGGCAGCGGGGACTGCTCCATACCCCCATCACCCCCGAGCCCCATGCAGCCCCACACACCGGGATGCTGGGCAGGAGCAGCCCCATGCAGCCCTGCTCACCGGGATGCTGGCCAGGAGCAGCCCTATGCAGCCCTGCTCATCGGGATGCTGGGCAGGAGCAGCCCCATGCAGCCCTGCTCACCGGGATGCTGGCCAGGAGCAGCCCCATGCAGCCCTGCTCACCGGGATGCTGGCCAGGAGCAGCCCCATGCAGCCCTGCTCATTGGGATGCTGGGCAGGAGCAGCCCTATGCAGCCCCGCTCACCGGGATGCTGGCCAGGAGCATCCCGGGCCCCGCTCACTGGGATGCTGGGCAGGAGCAGCCCTATGCAGCCCCGCTCACCGGGATGCTGGCCAGGAGCATCCCGGGCCCCGCTCACTGGGATGCTGGGCAGGAGAAGACCCGTGCAGCCCTGCTCACCGGGATGCTGGCCAGGAGCAGCCCCGAGGCCGAGTAGATCTCCAGCAGCGGGCGGGCGCCCGGGGACTTCTCCCTCCGAGCGTGGTTCTTGAGCAGCGCTGGGGTGGGATGGGAGAGCCCCGTGAGCTGCAGCCCCACTGCTGCCGGGGGCCAGGGCAGAGCCTGCCCCAGGTCCCACTGTGGGTTCTGGGGGACCTGGACCCACCTATGGGCCCCCCGTACGGGGCAGCAGCCACCATGCAGTCCCGCAGCTCCTCCTTCAGGTTCCAACCCATGGTGTAGAGCTCGAACTTCCTGCAGGGGTGGGATGGAGGGAGGCAGGGATGGATGGATGGATGGATGGATGGATGGATGGATGGATGGATGGATGGACGGATGCATGGATGGAGGAATGGATGGAGGGAGGGAGGGAGGGATGGAAGGACGGATGGGTGGATGGATGGATGGAGGGATGGAGGGATGGAAGGATGGAAGGATGGGTGGATGGATGAGTGGAGGGATGGATGAGTGGAGGGATGGATGGATGGATGGATGGATGGATGGATGGATGGATGGATGGATGGATGGATGGAGGGATGGGTGGATGGACGGATGGACGGAGGGATGGATGGATGGATGGATGGATGGATGGATGGATGGATGAATGGATGGATGGATGGATGGATGATGGATGGAGGGACAGAGGGATGGATGGATGGAGGGAGGGAGGGATGGATGGATGGAGGGATGGATGGAGGGAGGGATGGATGGACGGATGGGTGGACGGATGCATGGATGGATGATGGATGGATGGATGGATGGATGGAGGGATGGATGGACGGATGGGTGGATGGATGGATGGATGGATGGATGATGGATGGAGGGATGGATGGACGGATGGAGGGAGGGATGGATGGACGGATGGATGGATGGATGATGGATGGATGATGGATGGACGGATGGATGGACGGATGGAGGGAGGGATAGATGGACGGATGGATGGATGGAAGGATGGAGGGATGGATGGATGGATGGAGGGGTGGATGGATGGATGGATGGATGAGTGGAGGGATGGATGGACGGATGGATGGATGGACGGATGGATGGATGGATGGATGGATGGATGGATGCATGCATGGGTGGATGGATGGATGGATGGATGGATGGATGGAGTGATGGACGGATGGATGGATGGACGGATGGATGGATGGGTGGATGGATGGATAGGTGGAGGGATGGATGGATGGATGGGTGGATGGATGAGTGGAGGGATGGATGGAGGGATGGAGGGAGGGATGGATGGAGGGAGGGATTATGGATGGATGGGTGGATGGAGGCACACTGAGGGATGGCGGAGCAGGGACGGAGCCCACCCCTACCCGGCCCTGGGACCCCCCCAGCCACCCCCAAGCCCATGCTCAGCCCTAAGACCCCCCAGGGCAGCCCCGGGACCTCCCAGGCAGGCTCCATGCCCCCGAGCCCCCCCAGCTGTCCCATGCCAGCTCCAGGACAGTGCCGGCACTCCCAAGGCCCTTGGCCAGCCCCGGCACCCCCCTGCCCGGCCCCCGCCACAGAGAGCGGCTGTCCCCGCCGGCACCGGCCCGGGCCGCCGCCGCTCACCGGTAGAAGGTGTCCTCGCCCAGCGGGTTCCAGTTGGCCGTGTAGCAGTCCATGGCGCCGGGACGGGACGGGAAGGGAAGGGAAGGGATGGGATGGGATGGACTGGACGGGACGGGACGGGACGGGACGCGCGCTGCCGGCGGCGCGGCCCTCACTGCGTCACCCCGTCCCCGCCCCGCCGTGACGCCGCCACGGGCGCTGCCATCTTGAGTGAGGGCAAGGGGAGTGGTAACGGGAACCGGCGCCATCTTTAGTGAGGGCACGGCCGCAGCCTCCCCCGGGGCGTCCCTGGCACTACCCGGGGTCCCCCCGCGCCCCAAAGGTCCCCGGTGCCCCCGTCCCCAGCACGGCGCTATGGGGGTCCTGGGGGGCTGGCAGGGGCACACGGGCAGCGCAGGCAGCCTGCACACGTGTACACACACGTGTACACACACGTGTACACATGTACACACACACGTACACAAACACACACACGTACACAAACACACGTACACACACACGTGTGCACACATGTACACTCGTGTGCACACATGTACACACACGTGTACACACGTCTGCACAAGCGTGCACACGCACACACATGTATACACAGGTGTGCACATGCACGTACACAAGCACACACATGCACACACATGTATACACACGTGGCACACGCACACATACACACACGTCCCACACAGCTGTCCCATGGGGTCTATCTCTTTATTTCTCACCACTGGCAAACAAGGAAAGGCCCCAACAGCCCCGCCAGGGGCTGCCCTGCACCCAGCACCAACCCCGGAGGGTGCCATGGCTGAGCCTGGCACCATGGGGTTGCTGCAGTGGTGCCGTGGGTGCAGCAATGGTGCTGTGTGTGCTGGGGATGCTGCAGTGGCACCTAGTGTGCATGGGATGCTGCAATGGAGCCTACCATCCTGGGCGTGCTGCAGTGGTGCTCAGTGTATTAGGGAGTGCTGTGATGGAGCCTTGCGTGCTGGGGATGCTGCCATGGTGCTTAGGGTGCCTGGGTTAAAGCAGCAGTGCCAGGGTTAATGCAGCAGTGCTAGGGATAATGCAGCGGTGCCAGGGATAATGCAGCGGTGCCAGGGATGCTGCAGCGGTGCCAGGGATAATGCAACAGTGCCAGGAATGCTGCAGCGGTGCCAGGGATAATGCAACAGTGCCAGGGATGCTGCAGCAGTGCCAGGGATAATGCAGCAGTGCAAGGGATGCTGCAGCAGTGCCAGGGATAATGCAGGAGTGCCAGGGATGCTGCAGCGGTGCCAGGGATGCTGCAGCGGTGCCTTGCAGGCCCAGCCCAGCGCCCGAGGTGCCGTGGCATCACCTGTCACCGGGCCGCGGTGCCGAGGTTCCGGTGCCGTTCTCTAGCGCGATGTGGCTTTGCCAGAGCCGGGCAGGTCACAGCGGTAGCGGATGACCTGGAAGCAGATGAGGGCGGCGAGGAGCGAGGGGCTGCTGCTGCCCACCTTGCGGAAGCCCTGGCTCTCGTAGAGCCGCTGCGCCGCCAACTGCACCACGGAGGTGGAGAGGACGACGGCACCGAAGCCGCGGGCGCGGGCGAAGCTCAGCACCTCCCTGCAGAGCGCCCCGGAGATGCCCCAGCCCCGGTGCTCTCTGCTGACCGACATCCGCTTCAGCTCCAGCGCCACTTCCCTCTCGGCCGGGTCCTCCGGCGGCTCCACCGCCACCATCCCCACCACGGCACCACCGGCCTCCGCCACCCAGAAGCAGGAGTGTGGGGAGCGCAGGTAGGAGCCGCACACGTCGGCCAGGTCGGTGCTGAGCGCCTCCCGCGCGTAGGCCAGGAAGAAGGTGCGCACCAGGAGCCAGATGGCCACGAACGCCAGCGCCACGGCACCCAGCCCCAGCAGCCAGAAGCCGCTGGCCATGCGCACCAGCATGAAGAGGATGAGGAGCTGGAGCTGCACCCGGCCCGAGCGCAGGACGTGCTGGTACCCGGCCGGGGAGTGCTCCAGCATCCCGCGGGCAAACAGCGTCCGCACGGCGTCGAAGTCCTTGTCCTGGTACAGCCGGATGCGGAAGGAGGCCATGGGAACCTGCACGCGGCATCGGGGGGGTCAGAGACAGGAGTGGGGGGGACACAGTGCCAGGAGAGCACAGCCAGGGAATGGGCAGGAACTGAGCATCCCTGATAGCTGCTGCAGGTGCTCAGCATCACCCCGCTGGCACTATCACCCCTTTATAGAGCCATGGAGTCCCAGCCTGGTTTGGCTTGAAGGGACCTTAAAGCTCCTCCAGCCCCACCCCCTGCCATTGCAGGGACACCTCCCATGGAGCAGGGTGCTCCGAGCCCAAGTCCAACCTGGCCTTGAGCACTGCCAGGGATGGGGCAGCCACAGCTGCTCCATTTAACCCATTCCTATGTCCCACCACCCTCACAGGGAAGAAATTCTGCCCTGTATCCCATCCACCTCTTCCCCTTCCAGTTGGAAGCCCGAACTCCTCCTCCTTCCATCCCTCCATCCCTCGCCCAAAGCCCCTCTCCAGGTTCCCTATGTCCCCTTTAGGCACTGGGGCTGCTCTCACGTCCCCCCCTTCCCGCAGCAGAGGTGCAGAATCCCCCCCCGAGCTGCTGCTCACGCTCTGGGGGTGCACCCAGCACCGGGGGGGGGGGGTCTATGCTCAAGCGCTCACTGCAGCGGGGTCGCGGGGAGCTCCTCCTCCCCAAGCACCCCCAACACCCTCCTCTCCCTAAGGAGCTCCATCCCAGCCTTGCATCAGCCCCCACTGCGGGGTCCCTGCCCCGCTCCTCCTCCTAACCCCCCTTTGGGATCCCACCAACCCCTCCAACCATCTCCCATCTCATCCCGCTTTTCCTGTCCTCAGGGCTGGAGCAGCCGTGCCTGGGGCTCGGTCCCACCGGGGGTCCCTGGGGAGGGAGTGCTTAAAAGGGTCGAACATCGGGGGTCCCATCTGCCCCTCACGGAGCCTCCGGGCTCCATCCCACCCGCCCCAGGCTGCAGGGATGAGCTGGGGATGGGATGCCCAGGAAGAGGAAGTAGGGAGTGGAGGGGGGTGAAGGGAAGAACAGGAGGATTTGGGGGTGTTCCCCCCCCCAACACCTCGAGCACCCCCAGGACCCCAGCACTGCGCACAGGACCTTTGTGTTTGCCCATCCTTCACCTCACGCTGCCGTGGCAAAGGGAAATGGAGGGGGAACAGGCACGGACCCCCCCGGGGGTGCCCAGGACACGCTATGGGCTTGTTCCCCTGTCTGGGGGGGAAAAAGGGGTTCCCCCCCAAGGAAATGGGGTCCAGAGATGCCAAAACCATCCCGTGGGGCTGCACTGACCCCATTATGGGGGAGTTAATGGGAACCATAGCACTGCCCCCCCCTTCAGCCCCCTATTGTCCCCCATTGTTGTCCCCATCCCTCGCACTTCCCAAACCCGAGCACGCAGCTTTGCATCCCTTTCTTTAAACTGGGGGTCCCCATTTAACCCCATCATAACAAGGGGGGGGGGCTTTACCCCCCCCTTCTCCCTCCCCAGCCCTATTCACCCCCTCCTTCTGCACCCCTTGGGGGGGGCCCGCTGAGCCTGGGGAGGGGCTGCGTGTGTCGGGTCCCGTCCCGCCGCCCCCAGGCTCGGCTCTTACCGGTGACGATGGCTCCGGAGATGAACCGAGCGCAGGCGCCGAAGGGATGTGGCTTTGGGGTCAGGCTGAGCGCTGGGGGGGGGGGCATTAAGGTGGCGTAGTGGGGGCAATGAGGGGGCAATGGGGGGGGGGGGTACCCTTTGATGCGGGGATGGGGGGTCCTGAAGCCAATGCTTCAGTATCACCCCCCCCATTCTGAATGGTCCCATTGTGGGGGGGTCCCAGTGCCCATTTTAGTTGTGGACCCCCCCTTGAAGAGCCCCTTTACGGGGGGCGGGACAAAGGACTTCAGACTTTGCCCTGGTCAGTGAGTCGCCTTTTGTACAGCCGGCAAAGGATGGAGGCGGGAGGGGGTAAGCAGGTGCTGGGGGGCGCAAAGGGCTACAAGGAGGGGGCACAAAGAGGTCCAAGGGGTTCCAAGCAGGGCACAAGGGGCTCCAAGGGCTCCAGAGGTGGGCACAAAGATGTCCAAGGGGGGGGCAATAGGAGCTCCAAGGGGGGAATAAGGGGCTCCCAGGAGTATCCTGGCCATGGTCCCCTTCCCAGTGACACCCATTGGCACAGGGGGTCCAGGGGATACACAGGGGGAGTCATCCCCATGCCCGGTAGTCCCAGGTTGGTGCTACCCCCCCCAGTGCTGCACCATTCTCATGGGGGTCCTTGTGGTGCTGGTGCCATCATCCCAGCGAGGTTCCCACTCTGAGACCCCATCCCAATCTGGGAAGAACGATCCAGCCCGGTGCTGTGGATGGTCCTTTATTGTAATCCCCCCTTACAGCAGCAGCCCCCGACCCACAGGCACCGCACAGAGGCCGGGGGAGGCACATGTAGGGAACCCCCCAAAGGCTTTGGGGCCAAGCAGGACACAGCTCCCCATGGGAAACCACTCCTGGGAGCCTGAATTCCCTTGGGAAAGCAGGGACATGGATGGGGCAGGGATGGCAGCACCCAGACCCCCCCACTGTGTGTCCCTGAGATGTACCACGGCAATGAATGAACTGGGGGGACCCAGCACCCCGCTTCCCACAGCACCGAGGGCCACGTGGTGGTGCCAGGATGCATCCCCTGCCCTCATCACTGTATCCCTGCGTGTGGCACCTCGAATCCTGTGCTCAGCTCTGGGGCCCTCACTACAGGAGGGACATTTTGGTGCAGAGCGGGGCCAGAGGAGGGCACTGGAGCTGGAGCAGGGCCTGGAGCAGTGTGATGGGGAAGGGCTGAGGGACCTGGGGGGTTCAGATGGAGAAGAGAAGGCTCAGGGGGGACCTGATCACTGCCTACAGCTGCCTGAGAGGAGGATGGAGCCAGGAGGGGGCTGAGCTCTGCTCCCAAGGACCAAGGGATGGGACAGGAGGAAACGGCCTCAGCTGCACCAGGGCAGGGTTAGATGGAGCTGAGGAGCAGTTCCTGCCCCAAAGGGTGCTCAGCATTGGAACTGCCCAGGGCAGGGCTGCAGTCACCGTCCCTGCAGCGCTCACACCCCATGGAGACGATGCCTCAGTGCCATGGGTCAGTGGTGGCCTTGGCGGTCCCAGGGTGAAGAGTGGACTCGACGATCTGGAAGCTCTTTTCCACCCTGGCTGATCCCACGGTTCCACCATCCCCTGGTTCCCGGCGCTCACTTGCTGCTGCCCAGCTCGTAGCGGTAGGTGGTGATGGTGCAGTTGGCCAGGTGCCCGTAGATGGTTGGCAGCACGTACTGGCGGTGCCGGCGGAACCCCAGGCGCTCATAGAGCGCCCGCGCCTCGTGCTGCACCATCAGCGTGTTGAGCACCACGGCCCTGCAGCCGCGCTGCCGGGCGAAAGCCAGCGCCGCGCCGCCCAGCGCCGCGCCGATGCCCTGCCCGCGGTACCCGCGCCGCACCGACATCCTCTTCAGCACCAGCTCCCCATCGCCGCCATCGCCTCCCTCGGCCGCTGCCGGCCGCACGCCCACCGTGCCCACCACCTGTTCGTCCACTTCGGCCACCCAAAAGCTGGCGCCGGCGCCGCGGCCGTAGGCAGCGCTGATGTCGCGCAGGTCGGCGTCGAGGCAGCGTTGGATGTAGGTGCCCCACGCGCAGCCCAGGAGGTGCCGCGCCAGCGCCAGCAGCAGCGTGAGCGCCAGCACCGGCAGCAGCAGCGAGCGGGCGCTCGCCAGCAGCAGGCAGAAGGTGCAGCCCAGCAGCAGCAGCGCCCAGGGCCGCCGCAGCACGTGCAGGCACAGCGCCGGCGCGTGCTCGCTCATCCCGGCCGCAAACACCTCCCGCACAGCATCATAGTCGCTGTCCCGGTACGGGCGGATGCGGAAGGGGACCATGGTTGGTGCTGCGGGGGGGATGTGTGTGTGGGTCAGAGCCGGTGTGTGCCCCCCCCCCCCCGTCGCTGTACAGGGCAGGGTGAGGGGGAAGCTGGTGGTTGAGGGTAGGGACTTGGGTGCCTCAGCCCCATGGGCACTCCCCCATTGTACCGCATAAGGTTCTGCCCCGTGTGGGGCCCTTCCCCACCCCACCAGCAGCAGCCCCGCAGCCCTCTCCATAAATCCACCCCGCTTGCACCATGGGGACCCCCTTAGAAACCTATGGGGACCCTCCTAGCACCCGCCGGACCACCCAGTGCCCCCACAGCCCCCAGCACTCCTGGACCCCTCCAATGCTCCCATGGTCCCAGCACCCCTGGACAGCCCCTTCCCAATGCCCTCATGTCCCCACCGATGCCCCATGGTCCCAGACACTCCCCAGTGCCCCCGTGGTCCCAGCACCCCATGACCTCACCTCAGTGACCGCAGCACCCCCATCGCCCCAGACCCCTGCCCATTGCTCCCACGGTCCCAGGCACCCCTGAAGCCCGCCCCTCGTGTCCCTATAGTCCCAACCCGCCCCAACGCTTCCATGGCCACAGCATCCCCCAGGTCTTAGACCCCTCCCCAGTGCCCCCATGGTGCCAGCACCCCCTGCCCATCCCCTCCCAGTGCCCCATGGCCCCAGCACCACCCACCGCCCCCATGCTCCTAGACCCCCAGCCCAGTGACCCAATGGTCCCAGCACTCCTGGACCTCCCCAATGCCCCCATTATCCCAGACACCCCCCACCCGTGACCCCACGATCCCAGCCACCCCCCCCCCAGCGTCCCCATGGCCCCAGTACCCCCCCGTACCCCCATAGTCTCAGCACCCCATGGGCCCCCCCCCTCAGTGCCCCCAGCATCCCCGTGGTCCTCGACCCCCCGGTGCCCTCATGGCCCCCCCTATGATCCTAAACCCCCCCCATTGCCCCCATGGTCGCATCCCCCCCCCGACCCCTCCCCGGTGCCCCCCCCCCCCCGCGCCCCCCGCCCGCACCGGTACCGCCTTCAGCTCCCGCCTGACGCCGACAGGACTCGTAGCCCATTGGCCACCGCTCCTGCCAAGACACGCCCCTCCCACTGACATCAGCCAATAGGCGTTCAGCGTGGGGCAACGTCAGTGGGCGGGGCACCCACCCATGTGGGCGGGGCTGAGCAAGGGGAGGGGCCAAGGAGGTGGAGGCCCCATTGACCTTCAGCGTAGGGGGCGTTGCCATATGGGGCGTGGTCTCCCGGGGAGGGGCGGGGCTTACGGACCTCCCGGTTCTCGTTCCTGCTCTGTTTACCGCTCCCATTCCGGCTCCCGTTCCCGCTCCCATTCCTGGTCCCTTTCTCGCTCCTATTCCCGCTGCCATTCCGACTCGCATTCCCGCTGCCATTCCGGTTCCCGTTCCCGCTCCCATTCCCGGTCCCTTTCTCGCTCCCATTCCCGCTGCCGTTCCGGCTCCCGTTCCCGCTCCCATTCCCGGTCCCTTTCTCTCTCCCATTCCCGCTGCCATTCCGGCTCCCGTTCCCGCTCCCATTCCGGCTCCCGTTCCCGCTCCCATTCCCGGTCCCTTTCTCGCTCCCATTCCCGCTGCCATTCCGGCTCCCGTTCCCGCTCCCGTTCCCGCTCCCGTTCCCGAACTAATCCGCAGCAGCCAGCTCCGGGGCAGCGCAGCCAACTTTACTGGGCAGCGCCCCGCACAGCGGCGGCGCCGGGAGCACCCGCTCCGGCCCCGGCCCCCCCCCCGGTTCCCCCGCGCCGAGCCCGCGGCCCCGGGGCTGCCGCCGCCCGGTCACGGTGCGCGGCGGTGGGCGCGCAGGCGGCGCAGGCGCTGTCGCTGCAGGCGCAGCTGCGGGTCCGGGGGCAGGCGGCTCCCCCCCGGGCGCGGAGCCCCCGGGCGCTGGGCCCGGTACAGGCGGAAGCTGCAGGGGGTGGGCACGTTCTCGAAGGGCACCCGACACGGCTGCGTGGCCGCCTCGTAGCCCTCGGCCCGCGCCGTCACCTCGTATTCGCCCGGGTTCAGCAGCCGCCAGTAGTCCCCATCGAGAGCTGCGGCGGTGGGGACTTGGCTGCAGCCCCAGCAGGGCCTCATCCTGATCCCCGTTCCCCTTCCCGTCCCCTGCCCCATCTTCATTCCCAGCCTCATCCCATTTCCATCTCCATCCCATTCACATCTTATTCCTGTTCCCATCCCACCTCTATTCCATTCCCTTCTCCATTTCCAGACCCAGTCCTATTCCTATCCCCACCCCCATTTCCAGCCTAACCCTATTTCCATCCCTAATCCTATTCCCATCCCCAATCCCATTCCCATACCCATCCTCATTCCCAACCTCATCCCAGTCCCATTCCCTTCCCAATCCCAACCCCATTCCTAGACCCATTCCCATCCCCAGCATAATCCTATTCCCATTTCAATGTTATTCCCATCCCCATTCCCACCTTGGTCCTATTTCCATCCCAATCCCATCCCCAAATCCCGTCCCATTCCTTTCCCCATCCCCAATCCCACTCCCATCCCCATCCCCATCCCACCATACCCGTCCGGATGTCGTGGTTGATGCCATCCACAGAGATGATGGCGTTGGCAATTCCCTCCTCTGTGTCTCCATCCCGGACTACCCCCTTAATCCCACGGTGAACCTGGGGACCACGGGCCAGAGCCGGTGGCTCACATGTGTGCACACGCATGAACACACGTGTACACACACACGCACACACGCACCCCGGTGCAGGTCACACACACACCTCACACGCTGTGGGGTGTGGGGGGGACAATGGAGCCTTGGGGTGTTGGGGGACCCCAAGCCGTGTCCTGCTCAGCCCCTGCAGACCCCCCAGTGTCCCCCTCATATCCCGGAGCCCCGGGGGTGCCCCCCCCCCGACCTGCTCCATGTAGAGCAGGAGGGACTCCCGGTTGTTCTCCCACTCCGCCGGCAGCTCGGAGGCGTGCGGGAACTTATCGCAGGAGAGCTCCACCGTGATCTCAAAGCAGTTGGTGTGCAGGTAGCTGAAGTCGTTCATGCCTGGGCAGGACACGAGGAGGAGGGGGCGTCACGGGGTCCCCATTCGCTTGTGTGTCCATCCCCCCCCCGCCGCACTCACTGCCAGGCACCGTGTGCCAATTGGCGCCGTTGATGATGTTGCCGAAGCGGGTGAAGTCGTCGTAGTGGCAGAGGCGCCGCTCCTCGCTGGCCATGGCCAGGTTGGACGTGGCGTACACGGTGGCCAGCCAGCGGAAGACGCCGTCGTCGGCCGTGGGGGTCAGCTCCTGCGCCTTCCAGTAGGTGCGGGTCATGTCGAAGGGGTAGGTGACCACCAGCTCCCCGCCGTGCAGGTTGGCGCTCAGCACGAACGGGTACCGCTGCATCCAGTCAATCACTGCCCGCGTCTCCGGAGCCACCTACGGGCACCACGGACGGTCCTGGCGGTGAATTCCCAGTCCCAGCACATCCACAGCACCTCCCGCCTTTAGCAGCCTCGGCATCCCATCCCGGATCCCGTACACATCCACCTGCACCAGCCTGGGTGTTCCTACCCTCATCCTGTACTAGCCTGGGTGTCCCCATCCCATCCTCATCCTGTACCAGCCTGGGTGTCCTCATCCCATCCCATCCTCATCCTGTACCAGCCTGGGTGTCCTCATCCCATCCCATCCTCATCCTGTACCAGCCTGGGTGTCCTCATCCCATCCCATCCTCATCCTGTACCAGCCTGGGTGTCCTCATCCCATCCCATCCTCATCCTGTACCAGCCTGGGTGTCCTCATCCCATCCCATCCTCATCCTGTACCAGTCTGGGTATCCTCATCCCATCCCATCCTCATCCTGTACCAGCCTGGGTGTCCTCATCCCATCCCATCCTCATCCTGTACCAGCCTGGGTGTCCTCATCCCATCCCATCCTCATCCTGTACCAGCCTGGATGTCCTCATCCCATCCCATCCTCATCCTGTACCAGCCTGGGTGTCCTCATCCCATCCCATCCTCATCCTGTACCAGCCTGGGTGTCCTCATCCCATCCCATCCTCATCCTGTACCAGCCTGGGTGTCCTCATCCCATCCCATCCTCATCCTGTACCAGCCTGGGTGTTCTCATCCCACCTCCATCTGCCTGCACCAGCCTGGGTGTCTCCAGCCACCTCATCCGCACCCTGCACCAGCCTGGATGTCCTCATCCCATCCATCCCCATGGCCAGGACCCCCACGGCTGCATGGACAAACCCCATGGGTTGCATGCTGGGGATGGTGGGCATCCCCCGGTGCACCGGCACAGGGGGACGGGTGCGCGTGGGGCTCACCGTGGCGTTGGCGAAGGTGTAGTACTCGGGGATGGGGATGTAGTGGTTGGGGAAGTCGTGGGGCACCAAATCATTGTCCTCAGCATCCCACAGCGCCGTGTTGAGGTCGGCGAAGTTGTGGTTGAGGTCGATGCCCTCGTAGGTCCAGCGGCCCATGGCCCAGCCCGACAGCTCCGAGCCCTGCCGCAGGATGGGGTCACCAGGACAGCACCGGGACGGTGCTTGGCCACCGGCACCGGCAGTGGGGCCCTACCAACTTGTAGGCGGTCTCGTAGCCGTCGGGGTTCATGGAGGGCAGGAGGTGGATGCGGGTCTCGGTCACCAGCTGCACCACGCGGGGGTTGCCAGCCCGGTACTCCCGGCACAGGTATTCCATGAGGTTGAGCAGCAGCTCCCGGCCCAGCACCTCGTTGCCGTGCATCCCGGCCACGTAGCGGAACTCCGGTTCTCCTGCGGGAGCGATACCGGCGTGGTGGTGAGGGGACCGCGGCTGCCATGGTCCTCTGTGCCCCATGATAGCCCGGGCACCCCTAGGGACTGTCCCCATCTGCCTGAGCCAGCCCGGATGTCCCATCCCATCGCCATCTTCCCACATCAGCCTGGGTGTCCGCGGACACCCCGTCCCCATCCTAGACTACGGTGGGCACCCCATCTGATCTCATCTGATCCCATCCGATCCTATCCCCATCCACCCATACCAGCCTGGGCATCCCATCTCACCTCATCCCATCACCATCCGTCTGCACAGCCGCATGGGTGTCCCCAGCTACAGCATCCTCATCCTGCTTCATCCTGGATATTCCATTGCATCCCCATCCCATCGCATCCCATCTGCATCCATCTGCAGCACCTTGAGAATTCCCGTTCCCCCCATCTCCATACGTCTGCACAACCTGGATGTCCCTGAACACCCCATCACCAGCCTGGGTACCCCATCCCATCCCACCCCGCAGGGCACGTACCCACTTCGTGTTGCCCGGGGTTGTCCGAGATCTCCATCACGTACATCTTGAGGCCCAGGTAGCTCTTCCCGATGCTGTAGACGCGGGTGATGTCGGGACACTCGTCGCTCACCCGCTTCATCAGCTGGGTCAGGCACAGGGCGCTGGGTCAGGGGGTGGGGGCACCCCGGGGTGCAGACCCCCCTGTCCCACACCAGGGCGTCCCATGGGTGCAGGGAGGCAGCACCTTTCTCATCTCCTTGTAGTTGTGGTGGCGGAAGTCCAGCTTGCTGGTGGGCAGGGGCTGCCCGTGCTGGGCGTAGATGTTGTTGGGGTCTGTGGGGAGCGGGGGAAAGGGTCACATCTGGACCCAGGCCCTGGGGATGGGCAGGGGCTGGGGCGGGCACGCACCGGGCAGCGGGCAGCCCAGCACCTCTGCCCGCAGGCAGATGGTGCCGTTGGGGAACCAGGACTGCGGGTTGATGCGCAGGTACCGCGCCACCACCGGCTGCGGCAGCAGGTTCAGCACCGGCGTCTCGGGGTCCTTGTTCCCGGGGAAGACCTGGAGGGGACCGCAGATGGGATGGGATGGGATGGGATGGGGTGGGATGGGCAGGCTGTGGGGTGTAGGGGTGTGGTGCTGTGGGGATGAGGCTGTGGGAAGGGGGGGATGTGGGGATGAGGGGGATGTGGGATGTGGGGATGAGGGGGATGTGGGATATGGGGATGTGGGATATAGAGTTGTGGGGATGGGGGGGGCTGTGCAATGGGGGGGCTGTGAGGATAGGGACGTGGGGATGGGGGCTGTGGGCATGCGGGGGCTGCGCAGTGAGGGGTCAGAGGAGGCGCTGCCGGCACCCGAAGGGTTACAGGCTCCGTGGTCGCATCCGGCCTCCTCTGGCCCCGCTCCAGCCGCTAACGAGGAGCAGACACCCCCAGCACCGGCACTCAGCACCCGCAGGGGAGGAGAGCCGGGATGAGCACTGCAACCCCCAAACCCGCCCCTGATACGGCCCTGGCACAGGGTCCCCAAACCTGACACTGGCAAAGGGACCCCTAAACCCATTCCAATACAGGGACCCCCAAACCTGACACTGGCAAAAGGACCTCTAAACCCATTCCAATACAGGGACCCCCAAACATGACACTGACAAAGGGACCCCTAAACCCGTTCCAATCCAGGGACCCCCAAACCTGACACTGGCAAAAGGACCCCTAAACCCATTCCAATACAGGGACCCCCAAACCTGCCCCAGCACAGCCCTGGCACAGGGACCCCGAATCCAGCAGAGGAGGGACCCCAAACCCGCTCCAGTTCATAGGCCCCAAACCCATCCCTAACCCAGCGCTGGCACAGGGACCCCGAGCACCGGTGCCTGTGCTGTCCATGGCAGCAGTGTGACCCTCCCCACACCTGTGTGTTCCCCCCCACACTCCATCCTCGCACCCCCGTGTGCAGCACCCCTGGGCACGGGGCACTGTGTTCACCTCCCGGCATAGCCGGATGTGCCACGCACACGCGTGTGCGCCCTTGGCGTGTTCACACATGTGCCCGGGGGGGCTGGCAGCGGGGACAAGCAGCCTTTGTGCAGGGGGGAAGTGCTGAAGGATGCTCTGAGATGGGGGAGCCAAAGGCAACAGAGCCCAGTGCCAAGCAGCACTGTTAACCCCTGGCACGGATGAACCCCCCCAGCATGGTTAAACCCCTCCGTGCCCTCACTCTGCATGGGGCACTGGGGGTCCCCATTCCCTTGCCCATAGCTGCCCCGGGGGCACCTACCGCCTCCTCGGTGCCGTTGCGGCACGGGTGCCACGTGTACGTGTCATTGCTGACCTGCACCTTGTAGGACGTCACCCAATCGTACCTGCACGGGGAGAGGGTCAGTGGGTGCCCCCCCCGGGCCCCCCCCCACCCCCCCCGCTGCCCATGGGGGCCCTTACGTCCAGATGGAGTTGAGGCCCTGGGTGATGACGCCGGTGAAGTTGGTGGGGCCTCGAGCGTCCACCTCCAACCACTGCCCCGCGTCCTCCTGCCCCGCGCACCAGCCCCCATCGTAGAAGTCCCCATCGTAGAGCCCTGACTGCGGGGGAGGGGGAGCGGGAATGGGGGGGATGCGGGGACCCGCCCCCGCCCCGGCTCCCACCACGCGGTGGGATGGGGGCCCTGTGCTGTGTGCCGTGCGCACGTGCCACGCGTGTCACACGCCACGCGAGTGTCACAGGTGCCGTGCACACGTCACACGGCATGCACACGCCATGCACATGTCATGCACGGTGCACGTATATCGTGCACACGCCACACATGCCATGCCACACCATGCGTACACTGCGTGTGCCATGCACACAGCTCATAAAAGCCGAGCATGTGTGACATGCTATGTAAGCATCACACACATGCCATGCATGCCATGCACGCACCAGGCACTGTGTACACCACACATGCCATGCACATAACACACACATGCCATGCACTCAGCACACACGCTGTGCACATGGGACCATGCACACAACACACACATACCATGCACATGGGACCATGCACACAACACACATGCCATGCACATGGGGCCATGCCCACAACATGCAAACGCCATGCCCATGGCACACACATGCCATGCCCACGCCATGCCCGTAGCACACACACGCCATGCCCATGCCATGCCCATGGCACACACACACCATGCACACACCATGCCCACGCCATGCCCATGGCACACACATGCCATGCACACACCATGAACACACCGTGCCCATGGCACACACATGCCATGCACACACCAAGAACAAGCCATGCCCACGCCATGCCCCAGCCACGCCGTACCTGGATGTTGAGGCGGCCGCGGTGAGCTCCCAGCCCATAGCGCTTGTGGCTGGAGGCACGGAGCTGTGAGTCCTGCACCCGCAGGGACTCCAGCCCCAGGGGGGGGCACGCTGCGGGCACAGGGGGGTGCACTCACACAGGGACCCCGCACAGAGCCCCCCCCGCGCCAACCCCCCGCCCCGTCATGGAGCGGGACACAGGGGGAGCCCGACCGCTGCCCCCATCACCCCACTGCGGGGGGGACGTGTCTGCACACGCGTGTGTGTGTGCGTGGCATGCAGGGTGTTTCTGTGTGCACGTGGGACAGCGCGGGGGACGTGTGTGTCATGGCATGTGCCTGGCACAGGCTGCGGGTGCTGCCCACACCCAGCACCGAGCGCTGAGCACCCAGCTCACACATGGGAGCGTGTGGCACTGAGGCGTGCACACGCGTGTGTGCCCGTGCAGCTGTGTCCCTGTGCTGAGGGTACATACAAGGCTCCTGTGGAGCAGCTGTGTCCTTGGCTGGAGCCTTCGGCCTCTTCTTCAGCACCTTCTTCCTCACCACCTTCTTCCTCACCACTTTAACCCGAACCAGCTTCCTCCGGGGTGCTGCAGCTGGAGACGGGCACAGGGACCCCTGAGTGGTGGGACCCCGGGGTGGGGTGATGGGGACACCCCTGGGGTGGTGAGGACCCCCCTAGTGGGGTGTCCCCAGGGAATTGGGGTCCACAGAAGCACCTGGAGCAGGAGCCCACCAACCCTCAGGGACCCCTGCACCCCTCACTCAGGCTGGTGCACAGATACACACACACATGCACACTTGCATGTGCACACACACGTGTGCACGCACTTTGAGCTACCCCTCGTGACACACACACCCCGTGCACACGAAGCTGTGCAGCCCTCCACACCCAGAGCTGTGCACACATCACTGTGTGTGCATCCCTGCATCCCTGTGCACACATCACTGTGTGTGCATCCCTGTGCACACATCCCTGAGTGTGCATCCCTAAGCATACATCCCTGTGTGTGCATCCCTGCATCCCTGTGTGCACACACTCTTGTTCACACTTATCCCCGTGCATTACACACACACAGAGTTGTGCATCCTCTGGCACCCAGAGCTGTGCACATGCGCGCACCGAGCTGAGCACACACACCCCTGTGCACACACCCACACACATGGCTGTGCACCAAACCCCGCACCCAGAGCTGTGCACATGTGTGTGCTCAGATGTGCGCTCACTTGTGCACATCCCCCCATGCACACAGTTGTTTGCACACACAGGGCTGCACACTCACACTTGTGCACAAATCCCTGCATACACACACGTGCAGATCTGTGCCCCCCCCCGGCCGTGCTCACACTCACACTTGTGCACACACACACGTGCAGCACTGTGCCCCTCCCCCCGGCCGTGCTCACACTCACACTTGTGCACACACACACGTGCAGCACTGTGCCCCTCCCCCCGGCCGTGCTCACACTCACACTCGTGCACATACATCCCTACACACACACACACGTGCAGCACTGTGCCCCCCCCCGGCCGTGCTCACACTCACACTCGTGCACATACATCCCTACACACACACACACGTGCAGCACTGTGCCCCCCCCCGGCCGTGCTCACACTCACACTCGTGCACATACATCCCTACACACACACACGCGTGCAGCACTGTGCCCCCCCCCGGCCGTGCTCACACTCACACTCGTGCACGCCCGCCCCTGCCCCCTTCGGCCGCTCACACGAGTGTGCTCAGAGCCCCCCCCGTTCCTACCGGTGGTTCTGGCCCCCCGCTCGGGCAGGCGCCCCGGGGCAGCTGGGATGGAGGGGGCGGTGTTGGGGAGCGCCTCCGTGGCCGCCGCGGTGCTGTTGGGGGGTCCCGGGGCGGTGCCTCCCGGGGCGCCCATCGCCGTGGCGCCGGGCCAGGGGGGCGCGGCGCGGGCGGGGGGCACCGCGGGCAGCAGCGGCAGCAGCAGCGGCAGCAGCAGCGGCAGGGGCAGCCCCGCCATGGCCGCGGGGAGCGGAGAGGAGCGGGACGGAGCGGAGCGGGCCCTGCGCTGCCCGACCCGGCGCTGCTCGTCCCGGCCCTCCCCTCGCCCTCCCCTCCACTCCCCCCCTCACCCCCTCCCCCCGGACGGGGGGGACACGAGGACACGGGGACAGCGGGACCCCGGCGCGTGGGACCCCCGGAGGTGTGGGGTACAACCGCGCTCCCCCCTCCGTGTGCCCGGCAGCTCCGAGAGCCCCCTCCAGCGGGGACACGGGGTGCAGCCCCCTCCCACCACGTCCCTGCTGTCCCCAGCCCCGTACAGGGCCCCCATTGTCTCAGCATCGCTCAGTGTCCCCCGATTCCCAGCACAATGTGCCCCTTGTCCTCACACCACGTCCACCGTCCGCAGCACTCTGTCCCCACTCTCCTTGCACCCCACAGTGTCCCCACCACCCTTGCACCATGTCCCCACTGTGCCCAGTACCATTCAGCATCCCCACTGCTCCGGCACCCCGCAGTGTCCCCGCTGTCCTTGCAGTGTGTCTCATCCCAGCGCAGACAGTGCTTGACCCAGCTCCCGGTTCCAAACGTGAGGAGCATCCTCTTGGCACTGCGGTACCAGCCCCCGGCACCACTGCGCTGGGCAGAGGGACACTGGGCACCGGTGGGATGAGGCCCATGTGATGGATCCATGCCCTGGTCCCATGGGACACCCGCAGTCCCTTCCTCCACGATCCGGTGTGGCCAGGATGGGCTAAGGGGGTGCCTCTGTCCCCAGCGTTGGCAGTGCCGTGGCCTGTGTCCCCCACAGCCCGATCCCACTCCCCCCTGACCTATCCCAGCCCTTCCCAGTCTAATGCTGCCTTTTCCCATGGCGAGGAATGCAGGGGCTTCTTCATCCCACCATCCCATCATCCATCCACCATCCCATCATCCCTCCATCCACCATCCCATTATCCTTCCATCCACCACCCCATCATCCCTCCATCCACCATCCTGCCCCCCCTCCATGCAGCCTCCCCGCATCCGGTGCTGCCGCCGGCCGAGCCCGGGGACCCGGGAGGTCCCGGGAACTGCCTGCGCCTGCTCCGCAGCCAAATCCCGGCCCTGATCCAGCAGGATCCAACCCTGGCCCCGGGCCCTGCACGGCAGCGGGATGCCCGGTGCCTGGAGCCCTGCCCGGGAGGGAGGGATCCCAGGGAATGGGAGCGGGCTGAGGTTTGGGGTGTGCTGAGGTTTGGGGTGCGCTGAGGTTTGGGGTGTGCTGAGGTTTGGGGTTCTCTGAGGTTTGGGGTGTGCTGAGGTTTGGGGTGCTCTGAGGTTTGGGGTGTGCTGAGGTTTGGGGTTCTCTGAGGTTTGGGGTGCTCTGAGGTTTGGGGTGCGCTGAGGTTTGGGGTGTGCTGAGGTTTGAGGTGTGCTGAGGTTTGGGGTGCTCTGAGCTTTGGGGTGTGCTGAGGTTTGGGGTGCTCTGAGGTTTGGGGTGCGCTGAGGTTTGGGGTGCTCTGAGGTTTGGGGTGTGCTGAGGTTTGGGGTGCGCTGAGGTTTGGGGTGCTCTGAGGTTTGGGGTGTGCTGAGGTTTGGGGTGCGCTGAGGTTTGGGGTGCTCTGAGGTTTGGGGTGTGCTGAGGTTTGGGGTGTGCTGAGGTTTGGGGTGCGCTGAGGTTTGGGGTTCTCTGAGGTTTGGGGTGCTCTGAGGTTTGGGGTGTGCTGAGGTTTGGGGTGCTCTGAGGTTTGGGGTGCGCTGAGGTTTGGGGTGCTCTGAGGTTTGGGGTGTGCTGAGGTTTGGGGTGCTCTGAGGTTTGGGGTGCGCTGAGGTTTGGGGTGCGCTGAGGTTTGGGGTGCTCTGAGGTTTGGGGTGTGCTGAGGTTTGGGGTGCTCTGAGGTTTGGGGTGCGCTGAGGTTTGGGGTGCGCTGAGGTTTGGGGTGCGCTGAGGTTTGGGGTGCCGGCATCAGCCCTGGCCTTGCTTCCCAGTTCTCCCGGAGATCCCAAACCACTCCGGCTCGGCTCTGTCGGCGGAACCAGCGCCGCAAGGGCAGAGGTGTGGGCAGGGGCGGCAGCCCTGGGGGGGCCCAGGGTAGGGGTCTGGGTGCCATGGGGCTGCCCCCCACGCAGCAGGAGGGTCTGGGTCCTGCCTCTGCCCCCTGCCAGCGCGCTCCTCCGCGAGCCGGTGCCGCCGGCGCTGCCTCAGCCTCCCATGAGCTCATTTCCTATCCCGAAAGGACTTTCCCGCATTGACTTTTGTCTTTCATTGGGGTTTCCCCTCCAGCCGCGGGATGAGGGTGGGAGGAGCGGGCTCGGGGCAGCGGCACCCTTTGGTGGCAGCTCTGCCGTCCCCTGGGTGCATCCCTGTCCCCGTCCTGTTTCCCATCCCCATCCCCTCCCAGGACAGACCAGCGCCAAGCGGGACAGTGTTCGCCTGATTCATGGGACGGGGTCCTGCAGCCCTTCAGCCCCCAGGGATGCTCCTGCTGAGCACCCCGGGTCCCCCGGCCCTGTGTCAAGCAGGGATGCTCATGAGGATGGGGTCCTCTGGCGCTGCAGTGCCGAGGGCTGCTGCTGTGGGACGGAGTCGTCCGGTGACTGTATCACGCAGGGATGCTCCCATGTTATGGGGACTCCATCCCAGCAGCGCCTGGGGATTGGGCCGGGGCTGGCGCCGGGACGCTGGCGCAGGGCGATGCTTTGTTCCATCCCCAGGAATGGTGGGAAAGGCTTCGCTTTGTGCTGAGGCATCACCCGCATCCCGCTGAGGGCTCTGGCGAGGGCCCAGGAGCAACGTCCCCCCCAGCGCCGGTCTGACTCAGCTCCTCGTGACGGCCCTCCCCGGGCCTGCGAGCACCGAGGAGCTCCCGCACCCCCCGGCCGCGGGGCCCCGCTCCGCTCCCCGCGGCCAAGGCTCGGTTCAGCCCCGCTCAGCACTTCGGGGATGTCCTGAGCTTCCCCACAGCGCTGCTTGAAGCGCAGCCACCGCAGGGGCCGCCCGCTCCTGCCTTAAAGGAGCCGCAGCCCGTGCCGGCAGCCATGCAGATGGAGCCCCCCGCACCCCGCAGCAGGAGCCGGGCCAGACCCGGCTGCTCGGTGGCACCATCAGTGCCGGTGCTCCCGGGAAGCCCATTGCGCTCCATCGATGCGGAGGAGCCCCTAGAGCCGGCGCCACACAAGCGCGGTTCTCCCTCGGGATGGCGTGGCTGAGTCCTGCGTTCCCTCTGTGGCTCCTGCAGCGCTGCCGGGAATGCCCTATCCCTGGCAGTGCTCAAGGCCAGGTTGGACCCAGGGGCTTGGAGCACCCCGTTCTATGGAAGGGATCCCTGCAATGGCAGCGGTTGGAGCTGGAGGAGCTTTAAGGTCCCTTCAGTCCAACCCAGTCTGGGATTCCATGGTTCTATCACCCTGGGGATCCTGGTGCCTGTACCCAGTGCCAGTGCCTGGCTCGCTGCCCCAGCCCAGGATCACAGGCTGCAGCCGAGGCCAGGGCTGCCGGCCAAGGCCAACACCTTGGAAGCCACTGGGATGGCCACAGGACTCGTGCCCAAACCGCCCGGCACTGCCACATCCACCCAGCGGTGCCCGGGACAGCGGCCAAGCACGGAGAGGAGGAGGCTCTGGGGAGACCTTAGAGCAGCTCCAGTGCCTAAAGGGGCTCCAGGAAACCTGGAGAGGGGCTTTGGGCAAGAGATGTAGGGCCAGGCCAAGGGAATGGCTTTAACCGGGCAGAGGGGAGGCTGAGATGAGCTCTGAGGCAGGGAGTTGGAACTGGAGGAGCTTTAAAGTTCCTTGCACAGGGTTGTGGTGGGGCTGGTGCAAGGGGCTGGGCAGTGAGTTCATAGGAGCGTCCCCTCCTCCCTCCCCGCTGCAGCGCAGGGTGATGGATGCTTTCCATCTGGTCCCCATCAAGGCAGGCAGTGCCACATGCCTCTGCCCCAGCCGGGAGCACAGAAATTACAGCAATTAAGAGCTGCAGCTCGTCTGGCTCTTGATGAGCCCCAAGGAGCGGCTGAGAGCTCCCGACGTTCCCCAAAGCTGGAAATGTCAGCGAGGCACTTCAGCGCGGCGCTGCGGAGCTGCAGGTGCTGCCACAGCCCCCCAGGGCCATGGGGTGGTGATGGCAACCGCAGTGGGGTGATCCAGGAGGGAGGAAATGGGAGGCTCCAGGGGACGGGGTGATCCCTGGGATTGGGGTGCTCCAGGGTGGGAGCTGTGAGGCATGGATGCTCCTTGGCCACACTGGGCATGTTCCTCGGCCACCGCTGCCCCCAGGTGCGGACCCCGGGGATCCCCTGGTCCAGCTGAGCCCCTGGGATTCAGGGACCCGATGCTGGGTGTGGGGGGAGCAGGACAGGGGGTGTAGGTTGGGGTAAAGGGCACGGGCACAGGCAGAGGTGCACAGGCAGGGATTTGTGTTGGGATGCAAGGACAGGGATGCAGGCAGAGGTGCGTGCTGGGGTTCGAGGGCAGGGATGCACGCTGGGGTGCATACGCTGGGATGCGTGCCGAGGTACGCGGCAGAGCTGCAGGCAGGGATTCAGGCAGGGTGCAGGCGGGACGCCGGGTGCCTTCACCATCCGCAGCCCGCGACAGCCCTCTTGTGGTCCGGTGCGACCGAGCCCGCCCGGGCGGGGATGGAGACCGGGACCGGGAGCGGGACCGGGACCGGGAGCGGGACGTGTCCGGGGCTTCAGCTCCAGCTCCTCCCGCAGCAGCGGTCCCGCGGCTCGTGCAAAGGGGATGCGTGTGCAGGGCGCGGGTGTGATGGGGGCACCGGTGCGGGCCGCTGCGCTTGCGTGAGCACGGAGCGGGGTTGTGAGCACAAGAGTGCAAGCAGGGCCCCACTGCAGCGCGCCGGTGTGCAGGGCACCATTATAAATGTCCAGGGCTCCATTACAGTGTGCATGGCACCATTATAAATGTCCAGGGCACCATTACAGTGTGCATGGCACCATTATAAATGTCCAGGGCACCATTACAGTGTGCATGGCACCATTATAAATGTCCAGGGCACCATTACAGTGTGCATGGCACCATTATAAATGTCCAGGGCACCATTACAGTGTGCATGGCACCATTATAAATGTCCAGGGCTCCATTACAGTGTGCATGGCACCATTATAAATGTCCAGGGCACCATTACAGTGTGCAGAGCACCATTACAGTGTGCAGGGCTCCATTAGAGTGTGCAGGGCTCCATTAGAGTGTGCAGGGCACCATTAGAGTGTGCAGGGCTCCATTACAGTGTGCAGAGCACCATTACAGCATGCAGGGCTCCATTACAGTGTGCAGGGCTCCATTAGAGTGTGCAGAGCACCATTACAGTGTGCAGGGCTCCATTAGAGTGTGCAGGGCTCCATTAGAGTGTGCAGGGCACCATTACAGTGTGCAGGGCTCCATTACAGTGTGCAGGGCTCCATTACAGCGTGCAGAGCACCATTACAGTGTGCAGGGCTCCATTAGAGTGTGCAGGGCACCATTATAAATGTCCAGGGCACCATTACAGTGTGCATGGCACCATTATAAATGTCCAGGGCACCATTAGAGTGTGCAGAGCACCATTACAGTGTGCAGAGCACCATTACAGTGTGCAGGGCTCCATTGCAGTGTGCAGAGCACCATTACAGTGTGCAGGGCTCCATTGCAGTGTGCAGAGCACCATTACAGTGTGCAGGGCTCCATTGCAGTGTGCAGAGCACCATTACAGTGTGAGAGCACCATTACAGTGTGCAGGGCACTGTTGCACCACTGCAAGCATGGCCCTGCTCCCTGTGACGTGCTGCAGCCACAACCGGGGCATGTTGGATCCCTGCTGCCCCCCGGCTCCTGCCCCACTCAGCCCAGCCCCTCGCTGGCAGTGGCAGTGAGTCCCGGGGGGAGCAGGAGGGACCCCGGTCCCCACAGCAGAGGCTATGGGGCACACGTCCCCCCCTGCGCTGCAGCTCCTGAGCTGTGAGCTGTGAAGTGCCAAGTCCAGCAGCTGCTGCACCACGGCGCAGGACGGACACCACGGGGATGGACACAGACACACAGGTACAGACCTGCTGCCGGGCAGGAATGCTGCGGGTCACAGCCATGCCAGGGGGTGCCATGGCTGGGGCAGACCCACACATGGGGGCACAGACCCCTGGAACACGCAGCACCCTATGGCCGCTGGCTTCAGTGGCACAATCCCAACCTGGTTTGGGTTGGAAGGGACCTTAAAGCTCCTCCAGTCCCAACCCCTGCCATTGCAAGGACACCTTCCATAGAGCAGGGTGCTCCAAGCCCCTGTGTCCAACCTGGCCTTGAGCACTGCCAGGGATGGGGCAGCCACAGCTTCAACCTTTTCCTGTGTCCCACCACCCTCATAGTGAAGAACTTCCTTATATCCCATCCACCTCTTCCCTCTCCCAGTTGGAAGCCGTTACTTCTCCCATCCCTCCATCCCTTGTCCCAGTCCCTCTCCAGGTTCCCTGCAGCCCCTTTAGGCACTGGAGCTGCTCTCAGGTCTCCCTTAAGGAGCCTTCTCTTGTCCAGGCTGCCCCAGCCCAGCTCTCTCAGCCTGGCTCCAGAGCAGAGCTGCTCCGGCCCTGCAGCATCTCCATGGCCTCCTCTGGCCTCGCTCCAACAGCTCCACGTCCCTCTGTGCTGCTGCCCCAGAGCTGGATCAGGGCTGCGGGGGGGTCTCCCCAGAGCGCAGCAGAGGAACAGGATCCCCTCCCGGAGCTGCTGCTCACGCTCTGGGGGTGCACCCGGCACACGGGGGGGCTCTGAGCTCGCTGGAGCCGGGTCATGGGGAGCTCCTCCTTCCCCCAGGCTGCCATGGGGATTGCCACAGGAGCGGTGCCCTGGGGGCCGCAGCAGCAGCGGGAATGCCGCTGGATCGCTGGCACGGGGGCGGGCGCCCGCCGCAGCCTCGTTAACCTTTCTTGATGAAGGCAATTATTCCCTGCGCATTATCCCCTACTCCAAACACCGCTGCTGCTCCGGGGGGAGCGAGGCTGGGATGCAGAGCCCGCAGGCGGAGCTGCCGCGGCTGGGGGGACACCGGCGGGCCGGGAGGGTCCCCGGGGTTTCCATGAGGATCACCTTGTCCCTGACCCACAGGCAGACACCTCAGGGTGTGGGATGCGGGGGGGGGGGGAGGGGAGGGAAGGTCCTTGGGGTCCTCACATGGCATCCCCCATCCTGGGATTCCTGTCTTCTTGTGGGATCTCCCATCCCTGGGATGTCCATACTCATAGGAGATTCCTCATTCTCAGGATGGCTGTACTCACATGGGACCCCCATCCCCAGCGTTCCCATTCCCAGCGTCCCCATCCCCATGCGCTGCATCCCTCCTACTCACAGACCCCTGGAGCCGGTGCCCTTCTGCAAGGCCTTTTATTCCCATGTCTGACCCCCCTCCTCCGAGGGACCCCATCACCCCCATCCTGTGCTGGGACCCCAAGGGTGGGCAGGGGGCTCCCTCCAGCCCTGGGACCCCCACGGTCACCCCGGGCAAGGGCTGGGGCCAAGGGATGAGGACCCAACACCGAGCGAAGGGTGATGGGGCAGCCGGGGGGGGACCACGAGGGGACACGGGGCACCCCCACGGGTGGGATGTTGGGGTGTGTTGGGTTTTATTCCCTATTTATTTACAGAATTCCCAGCTGGGAGGACAGGGAATCCCAGCAGGAGCATCAGGACCAGGGCCGGGGCCTCCTGCCTGCGCTGCCAGACCCCTGCCTGTGCTGGAAATCACCCTAGTGTTAATATCATCAATGATAATAGTGATGAGAATGGGAAACGAGGCCGGGCTGGAGCCGGGGCAGCCCGCGGGCGCTGGTCCAGGCAGGGATCCGACCTCCGCACCCGGGAGCTGCGGGTGGGTGGTTCCAGATGTGGAGCTGCTGCACATCTGGGGAGGGAGCGCTGCCGATCCAGGAAGTGGGGGGGGAGCGGGTCCCACCGGAGCATCCATCCTGCCCTGGAGCATCCATCCATCCCGCCCCCGCGCAGCCATACTGCCTGGAACAGCCCTCCCAACTCAGAGCATCCATCCCATCTTTCCCACACATCCCTCCTGCCGTGGAGTATGCATTCTGCCCTGGACCCATCCTGCCCCAGAGTATCCCTTCTGACCTGAAGCATCCATCCCACCTAGAGCACCCATCCATCCCACTCCAGAGTACCCCTTCTGCCCTAGAGCATGCATCCATCCCATCTCGGAGCATCCTTCCCTGGAGCACCCTACCCAGGGCTGCGGCTGCCCCCCACTCCCATGGGTCTCCCGCTGTCTTTCTGAGGCTGAATCCAACCCACTTGGGTCATTCCCGGGGCTCCCCCCCCCGGCTCCTCTCTGGCCGAGCCGTGCCGTGCAGTGCCGAACCACACCGGTGCCGGTGCCAACCCTGTCCGGGGTCACCGGCTCCGCAGGGCCGTGCTGGGGTGGCCGCAGGGCAGCGGGATGGGGGTTCCCGCAGCCCCGTGCACCCCGATCCCCATGGAAAACCCCGGGAGCGGGTCGGAGGGGCCGCTCTCGGTCCTGTCCGTGCCGCGGCTCCGGTGCCACCCGGCTCCCATGGGCACGGCAGCGAGGGGCGGGCAGGGATAGGGGGGGCCCTGCCCTCTGTGGCCACGCGTCCCGGCGGGATGAGGGGCTCGGGGCGGCCGCTGCATCCCGGGACCTGCTGCTGTGCTTTAGGAATACGCCAGTCCCTGGAGCGGCCGCGCGGGAGTGTGGAACTTGTCCGAGTCCTCGAAAGCCGCGTCTGGGAAGCGGGAGGGAGGGAGAAGGAATGAGCCGGGATACAGGAGGAGATGGGGACGGGGCGGGGGACAAGGATGAGGGCAGCGCGGTGCAGCCATCTCTGCGGGCGCAGGGTGCGGGCGGCCGGGACCCCCCTCCATGGGGCAAAGGGGACCCAGGGGGATGCGGGCAGGGTGCGGGGGTACCCGCACTCACCCTGCAGGCTGCTGGTGCTGGCGCAGGCGGGCGGGGGGGAGCTCTGCGGCCGCACCACCGGCGCGAAGGCGCTTTTCTGCTTCACGGCCGAGATCATGTTCACCGGCGAGAAGGAGAAGACCCCGGTGGGGGTGGAGGCGCTGGTGCCCGACGGGAGGGTGATGGAGGAGGCGCCGAGGGGGGGGCTGGCGGGCATGACTGCGGGGACAGACCCGCTCAGCACCGCGCCGGGAGGTGGCACAGCCCCGTCACACCGCGGGGAGCCGGCTCCGCATCCCCACGGCCCCTTGGCTTTGGGGACATCCCGGGGCCGGGGCACAGTGATGGGGGCACCTCGGGGGTGGCCCTTGGAGCTGGGGATACCCCAGGGCTGCTGTGTAGCTTTGGGGGCACCCCGTGGCTGGTGCGTGGTCTTGGAGATGTGCTGGGGCTGGTATGTGGTTTTGGGGACACCTGAGGCTGGTGCATGGCTCTGGGGACACCGCAGGGCTGGCATACAGTGTTGGGGACACCACGGGTTGGCACATGGCATCGGGAACACCCCACGGCATTGGGGACACCCTGGGCTGGCGCATGGCATTGGAAACACCCCAGGGCTGGTACATGGCATCGGGAACACCCCACGGCATTGGGGACACCCAGGGCTGGCGCATGGCATTGGGAACACCCCAGGGCTGGCACATGGCATCGGGAACACCCCACGGCCCTGGGGACACCCGGGGCTGGCGCATGGCATTGGGAACACCCGGGGCTGGTGCATGGTGTTGGGGGCACCCGTGGCACACGGCTTTAGGGACACCCCAGGGCTTTGGGTTCACGCAGGGATGTCACATCCCCCCGGGCTCCGTGACTCACTGGCGTAGGGCGAGTTAGCGGTGGAGCCGTTGAGGAAGCTGGGGGACCCGGGCACCCCGAGCCCCGCCATGGTGCCGCCGCCGTAGCCGGCGACGCCGGTGCCGCCGCCGTAGCCGCTGTGCTGCGGCGTGGAGCTGGGCACGTACCCCCGCGGCGAGGCGCTGCCGGGGCTGCGGGAGAAGCCTGCGGGCGACAGCGGCCGCGGTGGCACCGGGGGAGCGGTGCAGGGCCCCCCCCCCCCAGCACCACCGCTGCCCCACTGCGCACCTTGCTCCGTGCCCTGCGGGGAGTCGCCGATGCCGACGGGCAGCTGCGTGCCGAAGGAGCTCACCCCCATGACGCCGGCGGCCGGGCCGTGGGTACCGGCGAGCGGCGGGACCGGCCCCGCGCCGCGGGGGACGCTGTACAGAGCCTCGGCCACGTCCGCAGCGCGCTTCAGGATGATGTCCTGCGGGCGGGGACACGGGTGCGGGGGGGGGGGGCTGAGAACAGCCCAGCTCGGGTCACCTCCCAGGGCACCCGAGCATCCCCAGGGCGCAGGATGGGGTATGATGGGGCACATGGGGCCGAGACCCCCCAGTTAGGGTCACATTGCAGGGCACCTGAGCATCCCCAGGGTACAGGGTGGCCTCTGATGGGGCAGGGGAGGACCAAGACAGCCCCCAGTTTAGGCCACCTCCCAGGGAACCCGGGCATCCTGGAGTGTGATGGGGCACATGGAGACTGAGACCCCACAGCTCAAGTCACTTTCCAGGGCATCCAAACACCGTGGGGGACAGGATGGGGTTTGATGAAGCACATGGGGACCGAGACCCCACAGTTTCTGTCACCTCATAGGGTACCTGAGTATCCCTGGGGTGTGACGGGGCATGTAGGGATCAAGAACCCCCCATCCCATATCTCCTCCCAGGGCATCCAAGCATCCCCAGGGCATAGGATGGGGTATGATGGGGCACATGGGGGCTGAGATCCCCTGGCTCATGCCGCTGGCCGGGAAGGTCATTAGAACAAAGGCAGCTTTGGAAGCTGCTGACCCCTTCCCCTGCAGTCGGAGGGCTCAGGGGCCCCCCAGCGCTGACTCAGCGCCTGAGGCATCCTGACGTGAAGCAGATGTGGGGCTCCTGCATCCCTGCTCCAGCACTGCAGGAGGGAGGGATGAGCCGGGAGGGGGGTGGTCCCAGTACCTGGTTGCTGTGTGGCATTCCATAGAGAGCCTCCACCAGGTCAGCGGCCCGCTTCAGCAGCACCTCCTGGATAGGGAATGGAATGGGATTTAGGGGGATCCACATCCCACTCTCTGCCCCTTGGTCCTTTGGCATGGTGACACCCATGGGTGTCACTGGGCATGAGATAGGGAGGTCCTACCTTGGGCAGGCGCTCGGGGTCCCCAGGGTGCCGGGGAATGACCTTCTGCAGCCGCTGGAACCCATAGTCAATGGTGGGCTCATTCAGTGCTATGGGGGGAAAGGAGGTCAGGGCCTGGCCCCACAGCCCCGGCTCCATGGGGAAACTGAGGCACGGAGGGGCACAGGGTTGAGCCATAGGGAACCCCATATCCCACACGGATACCCGGATTGAGCCCCTTCCTTACCCCCACCCTGGCTGGCAGCCCTCAGCCCCATTGACGGAGGTCCCAAGGGGATGGGAGGGTGAAGGAGTGGGATGACAACAGCATGGCATGGAGCTGGTGACAGAGGATGTGGCACGTGGGATAGCACATGGAACATGAGTTGTGACACACGGGATGTGACACACGGCACATGGGATGTGGTCAGCATGGTGGGATCGACCCTCTGCTGCCCCATGCATGCTGCCCTGCACACACCACATGCGTGCATCATGCCCGGATCATGCCATTCACATGTGCACAGCTCTGCTCACACTGCACAAGTGTGCATGGCCCTGCTAACACCACACACGTGTGCAGGGCCCCACTCACAGCACACAAATGTGCAGGGCCCCGCTAACACCACGTGTGTGCATGGCCCTGCTCACAGCACACACATACACAGGGCCCTGTCCTTGCTGCCCAAGGCTCACAGTGGGTTACAATAACTGCCCCCCCCCGATCCTACCCCCACCCCTGCCCAAGGCTCTCCATGCCCCCCCCTCCTGTCCCTGCCCCACAACCCAGACCCTCACCCCAAACCCACCCCCTTCCCCGAGGCCACCCATAGGGTCCCCAGCAGGGCAGAGCTGTCCCTGGTGGGCACAGAGATCCCTCGGTCACCACCCTGGGGGTCTGCACCCCCATCCCATGGGTCTGTGCCCCCCTCCCCACCTCTGCCCCCCCCCGTGGCCCCCCCTCACCGGTGTAGACAAAGCGGCCGGGGGCCCCTTTGCAGAACTGTTTGGATTTGTAGGAGAGCGTCACCTCCACCACGCCGGGGATGTGCCGCGGGGGGGTCTGCACCCGGATGGCGTGAGGGGTGATGAGCTGCGGGAGCAGAGCCTCAGCGCACAGCGGGGGGGCCCACAGCCCTGCAGCCCTGCGCCCACTGCATCCCCTGCACCCTCTGCAGCCCCTGCACCCTCTGCACCCGCTGCACCGTCTGCACCCTCTGCATCCCCTGCACCCACTGCAGCCCTGCACTCACTGCATCCCCTGCACCCTCTATACCCAATGCAGCCCCTGCACCCTCTGCACCCCTGCAGCCCTGCACCCACTGCATCCTCTGCACCCCTGCACCCACTGCACCCACTGTATCCCCTGCACTCTCTGCACTCCCTGCACCCCCTGCATCCCCAGCACCCCTTGCATCCCCTGCATCCTCTGCACCCACTGCATCCCATGCACCCTCTGCACCCCCTGCACTCCCTGCATCCCCTTCACTCCCTGCATCCCCTGCATCCTCTGCACCCACTGCATCCCGTGCACCCTCTGCACCCATTGCATCCCCTGCATCCCCTGCACCCACTGCATCCCTGCACCCACTGCACCCCTTGCAGCCCCTGCACCCCTCACCTCGCTCCACACCAGCATGGTGCCAAACACGACCTGCAGCCCATCGAAGAAGTTGTCCCCGATGACGATGACGGTGGCACCGCCCGTGGTCCACCCCTCGCTGGGGCTGATGGCTTTGATGCAGGGGGTGGCTGCTTTGGGAGAGAGGGGGCAGAGAGTAAGGGGGGGCACCGTGGTGTGGGGATGGGGGAGGGCAGGCAGAGACAGGGAGCACAGGGACAGGGAACTGGGACAGATGGGGGGCCATGGACATATGGACATGGGTGGGAATGGATGGATGGACGGATGGGTGGATGGATGGATGGATGGATGGATGGATGGATGGATGGATGGATGATGGATGGCTGGGTGGGTGGATGGAGGGATGGATGGATGGATGGATGAATGGATGGATGGATGAATGGATGGATGGATGATGGATGGAAGGATGGATGGATGTATGGACAGACGGATGGACAGATGGATGGATGGATGGATGGATGGACGGATGGACGGACAGATGGATGGATGGATGGATGGATGGATGGATGGATGGATGATGGATGGAAGGATGGATGGATGTACGGACAGACGGATGGACGGATGGATGGGTGGGTGGATGGATGGATGGATGGATGGACGGATGGGTGGATGATGGATGGATGGATGGATGGATGATGGATGGATGGATGGATGGATGGATGGATGGATGGATGATGGATGGAGGGATGGATGGATGGGTGAAGAGCGCATTGGTGCAGGAAAGGAGGGAAAACCATGCACAGGATGGATGGGCAGAGAGAAAAGAGATCAGAGGGGTGCTCAGAGAAGCTGTGGCTGCCCCATCCCTGGCAGTGCTCAAGGCCAGGTTGGACACAGGGCTTGGAGCACTCTGCTCTATCGAAGGTGTCCCTGCCCGGGGCAGGGGTTGGAGCTGGAGGAGCTTTGAGGTCCCTTCAACACCAACCAGTCCATGATGATGCTATGAGATGGGACAGAGGGACACACAGACGTGGCGGGTGCAGGCCAGAGCAGTGGATGGACCCTGAAGGGCAGGACACATGGGACAGGGACAAAGTGACACCGATGGGTACAATGGGATGGACGGAGAGACGAGGCACGGGTACGGGGCTGGGTGCACCCTGCTGCCTGGGGGTGAAGTGGGACCCATCTGACACCATGGGGCACCCCCGTCCCTGCTCCCCCCCCCCGGGCTCACCTTCGGAGGGGTCGAGGCGCCGCGCGCGCCGGCCGTGCTTGGAGTTGTTGTGCACGAACATGTTATCGGACACGGCCAGGACGTGCCCGTCCACGTTCACCGTCGTCGACACCACCACCTGCGGCACCGGGCACCGGCTCAGGGTCCCCGTCCCCCCCCACGGCCCTGCCCGGCGCCACGGGTGCTGCAGAGGACGGGCGGGAGGGCTCTGCCCCATGGCGACCCCGCAGGGCCCCCGCTGCCGTGGCTGCGGCATCCCATGGTTGGGTCCCCATCCCCTGCTCATCTCCAGGGTCCCCCTGCACCCTCAGCACCCCGGGGCCATCACTGGTGTCCGCTGGACCACCCGTGTCTTGACGGTGACATGTGTGTGCGCATATGTGCTCCATGGCTGCATGGGAGGGTATACGTGTGCGTGTGCCAAGGGCTGTGTGTGCACATGTATGTGTGTGCAGGAGCACTTGTGTGCATCTGTGTGCGTGTGCCAAGGGCTGTGTGTGCACATGTATGTGTGTGCAGGAGCACTTGTGTGCATCACGTGCGTGTGCCAAGGGCTGTGTGTGCACACGTACATGTGTGTGGGCGCCCTGGCGCGCACACGGACACATACATGCACATGTGCGCACCCCCCGGCCACGCAGGACCCCCCCAGCAGCAGCCCATGGACGCGGGGCACCCCAGACCCCCCCATCCCGCCCCTGGCCCCCCCGCGCCCCGTTGCCCCCCCCCCTCCCCCGGCCTTGGCTGCGCTCCCGGCGCCGCCGCCGCGATGCAAATTGGCGGGGTCGTTAATCACGGAAATGTCACAATTACCATAGCGCTGATGAAGCGCCTGCGCGGGGGGGGGGGGGGCGCGCCGGACTCCCCCCTCCGCGCCCCGCAGCAGCAGCTGCTGAGCCCGGCAGCGAGGGCCGGGGCGCGGGGGGGAGCCGGGGCGGGGAGCAAAGGGGGTGCGGGGGGCACCGGGGTGGGGTGGGGCAGAGAGCAAAGCGGATGGGGCTCGGTGGGAAGGGGCTGAGGGGGACTGGGGGTTACAGAGGGGTCCCAGGGGAACCGGGTCTGAAGGAGGAGTTTGCAACGGGGATGGAGGGGAACGGGGGTTTGTAATGGGGGGGCCGGGAGCAGAGGGGTTTGCGAAGAGGGGTTTTAAAGGGGATGAGGGGAATTGGGGTTTGCAAAGGGAGACATTGGGGTCTGCAAAGGGAATGAGGGGAATCAGGGTTCGCAAAGGGAATGGGGGGGATTTGGCTTTGTAAAGGGATCCAGGGGGATCGGGGCTCGTAAAGAGATAAACTGGGAGTTGCCAAGAGGAGATTGCAAAGGGGTCCCAGGGGAATTGGGGACTGCAAAGGGGATGAGAGAAGTTGGGGTTTGCAAAGGGGTTTGAAGGGAATCGGGGTCTGCAGAGGGAATGAGGGAACTGGGACTTGTAAACGGGGTCCAAGAGGAATCCGGGCTTGCAAAGGGGCTCTGGAGGGATTGGGGTTTGCAAAGGGATCCCAGGGAATCAGGGGCTGTATAGAGAGAAAGAGGGGGTTGCAAAGGGAATGTGGGGAACGGGGCTGGAAAGACGCTGCAGAGGGATTCAGGTTTGCAAAGAGGGATTTGCAAAGGGGTGGGAGGGAATCAGGGCTTGCAACGGGGCCAAGGGGAATTGGCCCCTTTGGGGAGGTGCAGGCGCTCTCCGAGCCCCCCCTCCTGCAGCCCTGGCGTGGGGCGGGATCTGGGGGCTCCTCACCTGGAAGCGCCGCATGTCCCGGGGGTTCCCCGCGTTCTTCAGGCAGTTCTGGTTGCACTTGAGGAAAAACTTGAGGAAAAACCTGGGAGGGAGGGAAAGAACCAAAGGGTTGGGGCTGGAAACCGGGGGGTGGGGTGGGGGGGGTGTCCCAGAGAGCCCGCAACGTGTTCCCAGTGTGCCATCCTGTCCCCATCCCAGCATCCTACCCTGCTGTATCCTAGTGTCCCATCCAGCACCATCCCAGCATCCCATCCTTCCACATTCCAGCATCCCATCCTGTTCCTGCCCCATTCCAGTGTCCCATCCGGCTGTACACTGGTGTCTCATCCTGGCCCCATCTCAGCATCCCCTCCCGCCACATCCCAGCTTCCCACCCTATCCCAATAATCCCACTGTCCCCCTCCCAGTGACCCATCCTGCCCCATTCCAGTGTCACATCCTGTCCACATCCCAGCATGAAATCCTGTCCCCATCCTAATATGACATCCTGCTGCATCCCAGTGTGCCAACTTGTGCCCACCCCACTGTGCCATCCTACCCCATCCCACCATTGCATGCTGCATCCCAGCATGAGTCCCTATCCCAGCAACTCATCCTGTTGCATCCATGCACATCCTGTATCAAATCCTGTCCACATCCCAGCATCTCATCCTGTCTTTATCCCACTGTGCCATCCTGCCGCATCCTGGCATCCCATCCAGTTCCCGTCGCAGCATCCCATCCTGTCCCCATGCTAGTGTGAGGTCTTGTCACATCCCAGTGTGCCAGCCTGCCCGCATCCCACTGTCCATTCTGACACATCCCATCCTCTCCCAGCATCCCATTCTATCCCCATTGCAGGGTCCCATCCTGTCCCCATCCCAGGGTATCCCAAACCCTCCAGCACCATCCCTCAGGCTGCACCCCTGCAGACATTGAGGTCCCCATCCCATGTCCCACTCGGGTCTATTGGGGTCTCCATCCTGTATCCCCTGGGGGCTTCTGCCCTCGGTCAGCCCTGGGCCATGGGAAGGGGCCCCCACCCCAGTGCTTCCCCTGGGACCTGGTTTTCCCAGGCAGGAGCAGGAAGAGGGGGGACCCCCCCGTGCCCCCCCATCACCCACCCCCTGGCAGGTGGTAATCAGGGGAAAGGAAGGAGCTGGAAAACAGCAGGAAAACACCCCCCCACCAGGAGATTGACAGGGCCCCGTGCCCCCCCAGCCCCCCCAGCCCCGGGCCTGGCTCTGAGCTCCTGGAGGGGCGGGGGGGGGGGCTGATCCTGAACCCCAGGTTGGCCTCGTCGTCCCCCCCCCCTCCAGCCAGAGCCTTGCATATGGGCCCGGGAGTTAAAAATACAGGCAGGGCGCATGCATTAGCATCCCTAATGCGCAGCATTCCCATTTAACATGCAAATTCCCGGCGTTGCTCCCGAACACCTTCTGTTCCGAGCGCATACATTTGAATTCGCAATTAGAATAATCTTGTATAATTAATGAAAAGCGTCAATTTTAGCTCCTAAGTAATTTGATTAACATGTTGATAGGGCACTTATCTGCCTCTCTAAACCAGTGGGGCCGGGCGTCGAGCTGGGGGAGTGGGAACGGGGGGGGGGGGAAGAACCCGGAGTGGGGGGGGGAGCGGGGGGACTCTGTGTTGCACACCCCCCCCCCCCGCCCTGAGGACACGGGGACACTGGGGAACCCCTCCTGCCTGACCCCAGCATGGATGGGGATGGCACCAGCCCTTGGGGGACACTTGCAATGGGGGGGTCACCAAGGGATGGGGTCAGCCCCGGGCTCCAGCAGAGGGGGTCCCAGTAGCCCAAAGGCAGCACCTGGGATGCCTGCGGGATGAGGTGGGTGAAGGGATGGGGGGACATGGATGGGGCTGAGGGGGCAGGGGGACAATGGGCACTGGCACCCTGAGGTCGTGGCTGGACCATGGCAGCTGCATCCCATGGGCAAGCTGGAGAGCCAGGGCCATGATCCCCACATCTGGTCAGGCCACAGCTGGGTCTCCCCCATCCTGCTGCCCCCCAGCACAGCTGGACGGGGGTCAGGGACCTCCCGGGGGTCTGTGTCACCCCCCTTGTGCCCAAGGACGCACCAGCGCCACGGGGACTTGGAGCAGGGGGGGTGCTCACAGGACGCACTGGGGCAGTGAGAAGGGAGCCCCCCACCGGACAGCCCCATCCTGCCCACTGTGCCCCATGCAGGGCTCTATCACTTCATCACTTTAGGGAGCGGGGGGGGTCCCAAAAGACCTCGGAACCCCTCGAGAGAATGGGGTCACCAGAGAGGTGCCAGGACATTCATGGGACAGGGATGGGGCAGGGGACAGGGGGACAGAGGTCTTAGGCTGTGGGATGGAGGAACAGGTCAAGGGCTGGTGAGAGGGGTGGAGAGGGAAGGAGAGGATAAAGGAGGGAGGAAGGAATGGAGAGGCAAAGGGAGAGAGGGATGAATAAGAATGGAAGATGAATGGAAGGAGAGATGGACGGACAGAAGGATGGAGAGGCGGATGGATGGATGGATGGATGGATGGATGGATGGATGGATGGATGGATGGATGGATAATGGATGGATGGATGGATGGAAGGAAGCATGGATGATGGATGGAGGGATGGAGGGATGGATGGAGGGATGGATGGGTGGACGGATGGATGGATGGATGGATGGACGTATGGATGGATGGATGGATGATGGATGATGGATGGATGGATGGATGGATGGATGAATGGATGGATGATGGATGGATGAATGGATGGAAGGATGGATGGATGATGGATGGATGGATGGATGGATGGATGGATGGATGGATGATGGATGGATGGAGGGATGGATGGATGATGGATGGATGGATGGATGGATGGCTGGATGGATGGATGGATGGATGGATGGATGGATGATGGATGGATGGATGGAGGGATGGATGGGTGGATGGGTAGGTGGATGGATGATGGATGTGGGTGGATGGATGGATGGATGGATGGATGGATGGATGGATGGATGGATGATGGAGGGACGGACGGACGGACGGACGGACGGACGGATGGACGGACGGATGGGTGGGTGGGTGGGTGGGTGGATGGATGGATGGATGATGAATGGATGGATGGATGGATGGATGGATAGAAGGAAGCATGGATGATGGATGGAGGGATGGAGGGATGGATGGACAGATGGATGGATGATGGATGATGGATGGATGGATGGATGGATGGATGGATGGATGGATGGATGATGGATGGATGGATGAATGGATGGAAGGATGGATGGATGATGGATGGATGGATGATGGATGGATGGAGGGATGGATGGATGATGGATGGATGGATGGATGGATGGATGGATGGATGATGGATGGAGGGAGGGATGGATGGATGATGGATGGATGGATGGATGGATGGATGGATGGATGGATGGATGGATGATGGATGATGTATGGATGATGGATGGATGGATGGATGGATGATGGATGATGGATGGATGGATGGATGGATGGATGGATGGATGGATGATGGATGGATGGATGAATGGATGGAAGGATGGATGGATGATGGATGGATGGATGATGGATGGATGGAGGGATGGATGGATGATGGATGGATGGATGGATGGATGATGGATGGAGGGAGGGATGGATGGATGATGGATGGATGGATGGATGGATGGATGGATGATGGATGGATGGATGGATGGATTATGGATGGACGGATGGATGATGGATGAGCAGAAGGAGGTGAGGTGTGTGCAGTCTGTCCATGGCAGGCAGAGGGTCGGGGCTGGGGTCAGACACCATCCAGCACTGCCTGTGCTGGGCTCTCTGCTCCCATCTGCCCTGGCCAGGAGGACGAGAGGTCCCTCACCACAGGACCCGTGCCCGGACGTGCCATGGGGACACGGAGCACCGGGGTGTCCCCAACAGCCCTGGTGTGTCCCTGAGCACCACCGGTTGTCCCCGGCACTGCAGCGGCACAGCCCGGGGGCACCGGGCACCGCAGTGACACACAGTGGGGACAGCGGCCACTGCAGCAGCGACACTGCGGCCACCGGGACCCTCCTGACCCCCATGCTGCTCTCCAGGCTCATCAGCACTAACGAGGCCACTCTGTCACCCCACCCCCCCCAGGGACCCCCCAGCCCTCAGCCCCATTGGGGCT
This sequence comes from Myiopsitta monachus, assembly GCA_017639245.1. Classification (NCBI taxonomy): domain Eukaryota; kingdom Metazoa; phylum Chordata; class Aves; order Psittaciformes; family Psittacidae; genus Myiopsitta; species Myiopsitta monachus. Next base: position 117,286,815 of record CM029917.1, on the reverse strand, counting down.
CATGGGGACCCCCCGGTACCTGTCGATGATGACTGGGTCTGAGGGGGTCTCATTGCGGTTCCCGCAGCTCTTCTTGTCACAGCAGCGGCTGGGGAGGGGGGACAGAGTGAGGGGACATGGTGGGGACCGGGGCCGGCCCCGCACCCCCACACCCCACGGCAACACCGCCAGAGCCCCGTTTCCCACCCTTGGACCCTCCAACATCACCCAGCGGGGGGGGTCCTGTGCCGTGGCAGGACAGGGTGGGGGGCAGAGGGGACAGGGGGATGCTGGGCTGGGGGGTGCCAGGACAGAGGGGGCACCCCGGGGGTACCCTCATATCCTCCCCACCATAGCCTCGGGGTGCACCCCAACCCTGGGAGGTGCTCGGGGAGCCGGAGGGGGGGGGGCTCTGAAGAGGGGTGTCCCGGCCCCCACCCTTAACGCGGCTCCTGAGCTCCATTAGCGCCTACCCCGAGCAGTGATTGCCACAGACAGGAGCGAGGCCGGGAAACAGGAGCGGGGCAGGGGGACAGCGCTGGCACCGGGGACAGGCAGCGGGGACAGGCAGCGGGGACAGGCAGCGGGGCAGGGAAACAGGAGCGGCGCTAATGGGGCACGGGGACAGCGCTGGCACCGGGGACAGGCAGCGGGGACAGGCAGCGGGGACAGGCAGCGGGGCAGGGAGGGGGACAGGCAATGGGAGAGGCAGCGGAGAGAGGCAGGGGGACAGACAGTGGGGACAGGCAGCAGGGGCAGGCAGCGGGGGCAGGCAGCGGGGCAGGGGGGGGGGACAGGCAGCGGGGGCAGGCAGCAGGGACAGGCAGCGGGGACAGGCAGCGGGGGCAGGCAGCAAGGACAGGCAGCGGGGGCAGGCAGCAGGACAAGCAGTGGGGCAGGCAGTGTACGCTGCCAGCCTGCACTGCACCCTGGTGCTGCCTGACCCCATGGGACCCCCCCCCGGTACCCGCTGTACCTGCACATGATCTCGTGCGTGAGGAGGACCCGGCACATCTCTGGGTTCTTGTCCTGCCCCTCGTAGATGATGGCCTGGGGAGGGCAAAGGGCACGCAGGGGGGTGCCACCATCTCCGGCCCCTGGTCCATGTCCCCTGCCACCGCATCCCCAGCCCAGGGACCCTCCCCAGGGACTCCAGTGGGGCTGCGGGACCCTATGGCCACAGGGTGCAGCTGTGCACCCCCCAACATGTGTGTGCCCACGCACACGTGTACCTGTGTGTGCCCAGCTCTGTGTGCCCATGAGCATGTACATGAATTCATGCACGCCTGCCTTCAAACCAGGTCACGAGCGTGCGCCTGCCTTGCACACACGTGTACAGATGTGCCTGCCTTGCCCACACGTGTACAGATGTGCCTGCCTTGCCCATGTGTGTACAGATGTGCCTGCCTTGCCCACACGTGTACAGATGTGCCTGCCTTGCACATACGTGTATGGATGTGCTTGCCTTGCCCACACATGTACAGATGTGCCTGCCTTGCACATATGTGTATGGATGTGCTTGCCTTGCCCACACATGTACAGATGTGCCTGCCTTGCACATATGTGTATGGATGTGCCTGCCTTGCCCACACGTGTACAGATGTGCCTGCCTTGCACATACGTGTATGGATGTGCCTGCCTTGCCCACATGTGTACAGATGTGCCTGCCTTGCCCATGTGTATACAGATGTGCCTGCCTTGCCCATACATGTACAGATGTGCGTGCCTTGCCCACACGTGTACAGATGTGCCTGCCTTGCACATACGTGTATGGATGTGCCTGCCTTGCCCACATGTGTACAGATGTGCCTGCCTTGCCCATGTGTATACAGATGTGCCTGCCTTGCCCACATGTGTACAGATGTGCCTGCTTTGCCCACATGTGTATACAGATGTGCCTGCCTTGCCCATACATGTACAGATGTGCGTGCCTTGCCCATGTGTGTACAGATGTGCCTGCCTTGCACATACGTGTATGGATGTGCCTGCCTAGCCCACATGCGTACAGATGTGCGTGCCTTGCCCATGTGTGTACAGATGTGCCTGCCTTGCCCACATGTGTACAGATGTGCCTGCTTTGCCCACATGTGTATACAGATGTGCCTGCCTTGCCCACATGTGTACAGATGTGCGTGCCTTGCCCATGTGTGTACAGATGACCCCTTTGGCACACCCCATGTGCACACGCGTGTGCCAGGCACCAGCCCCGTGCTGTTACCTGCTTGGACATGGAGTCGATGAGGCGCACGTAGAGGTCCTGCTCGGTGCGGAGCCCTGCGGTGACAGAGGGGTCACAGCCCTGCCTGTGCCCTTCCATGTCCCCATGTCCTCATGTGCCCATGTCCCTCTGTCCCTGTTCCCAATCCCATGTCCCCGTGTTGCTGTCCCATGTCCCCATGTCCCGTGCCCCTGCCCTCCTGTCCCATGTGCCCATGTCCCCGTGTCCGCGTCCCTGTCCCCCAGTCCCATGCCCCATGTCCCTGTCCCCCTGTCCCCTGTCCCCATGTCCCATGTCCCCATGTCCCTCTCCCCATGTCCCGTGTCCCATGTCTCTGCCCCCCTGTTCCCATGTCCCATGTCCCCCTGTCTGTTGTCCCATGTCCCCATGTCCCTCTCCCCATCCCCTGTCCCCACCACCCACCGTTGCTGTAGAGCAGCTGGAGCCGATAGTGGATCCCATTGTTGGTTTTCTCCCCGTTCTGCTCCTGGGAGGACGATGGTTGGATTGGGGGGGGGGGGCACATTCCCCTCCGTGCGCAGCCCTTTGGCAGCTCATGCGTGCAATGAGCGCGGGCGAGGCTTCAGCCCCTCCGGAGCGGGGGCGGTTCGGGGGGGGCCGCTCACCCGCTCCTTCTCCACGAAGTCGATGAAGGAGGTGCGCTCGATCTCCACGGGCTGCCCCTGGCGGTCGTACATGGCCAGCACGAAGTGGAAGAAGTTCGACTTCCGCAGGTTCGAGGGCGGCTGCTTCTCGAAGTGCGCCCGGGCCAGGCCCACCCCGCTGCGGAGGAGCAGGGGGTGACCCCAGCACCCCCCCCGGGCACACCGCCCACCCCCCCACCCGGCGCCGCCCCGTGGCTCAACGGGAGCTGCCGACCCCGGGGCTGCTGCGGACGTGGGGAGCACCCGCGCCCCTAATGCCCCATGGCCACCTCAGCCCCGTGCCCAGCGTGGCCCCGCTGATGGCAGCCCCGGCCCCTGGGAGGGGGCGGTCCTCAGCGCCGTCCCCTCGTGTCCCCAATGCCATCCCCTCGTGTCCCCAATGCCATCCCCTCGTGTCCCCAGTGCCATCCCCCCGTGTCCCCAGTGCCATCCCCCCATGTCCCCAATGCCATCCCCCCGTGTCCCCAGTGCCATCCCCCCGTGTCCCCAATGCCATCCCCTCGTGTCCCCAGTGCCATCCCCCCGTGTCCCCAGTGCCATCCCCCCATGTCCCCAATGCCATCCCCCCGTGTCCCCAGTGTCATCCCCTCGTGTCCCCAATGCCATCCCCTCGTGTCCCCAATGCCATCCCCTCGTGTCCCTAATGCCATCCCCTCGTGTCCCCAGTGCCATCCCCCCGTGTCCCCAATGCCATCCCCTCGTGTCCCCAGTGCCATCCCCCCGTGTCCCCAGTGCCATCCCCTCCTGTCCGCAATGCCATCCCCTCGTGTCCCCGGTGCCATCCCCTCGTGTCCCCAGTGCCATCCCCTCGTGTCCCCAATGCCATCCCCCGTGTCCCCAATGCCATCCCCCGTGTCCCCAATGCCATCCCCTCGTGTCCCCAATGCCATCCCCTCGTGTCCCCAATGCCATCCCCCGTGTCCCCAGTGCCATCCCCTCGTGTCCCCAATGCCATCCCCCCGTGTCCCCAATGCCATCCCCTCGTGTCCCCAATGCCATCCCCTCGTGTCCCCAGTGCCATCCCCTCGTGTCCCCAATGCCAACCCCTCGTGTCCCCAATGCCATCCCCTCGTGTCCCCAATGCCATCCCCTCGTGTCCCCAATGCCAACCCCTCGTGTCCCCAATGCCATCCCCTCGTGTCCCCAGCGCCGTCCCCCCGTGTCCCCAGTGCCATCCCCTCGTGTCCCCAATGGCACCCCCCCGTGTCCCCAATGCCATCCCCCCGTGTCCCCAATGCCGTCCCCTCGTGTCCCCAATGCCATCCCCTCGTGTCCCCAATGCCGTCCCCCGTGTCCCCAATGCCATCCCCCCGTGTCCCCAGTGCCATCCCCTCGTGTCCCCAATGCCATCCCCCCGTGTCCCCAGTGCCATCCCCTCGTGTCCCCAGTGCCATCCCCTCGTGTCCCCAATGCCATCCCCCCGTGTCCCCAGTGCCATCCCCTCGTGTCCCCAGTGCCATCCCCTCGTGTCCCCAATGCCATCCCCCGTGTCCCCAATGCCATCCCCTCGTGTCCCCAATGCCATCCCCCGTGTCCCCAGTGCCATCCCCTCCCATCCCTGGCACTGTCCTGAGCGCAGGTAGAGCCAGGGGCTGCTGATGCTGCTCAAGAACTGCTGTGTGTCCCCTGGGGCGCTGCCGATGCTGCTGGTGTCACCCCCCCATTCTGACCCCCCCCCCCCAAGCTGTGCTGGGGCCCCTCCAGCCACCCCATGTACACATGCATGCATAGGGGCTCATGTGTAGGTGCAGGGCTGTGCCCCCCCATGTCCCCATGCCTGGGGTCAGCAGCAAGCCCTTGGGGCTGCCATCAAACCCAAGCCCTGCGCCCCACCACGGCCACCGCTGCACGGACACGGGGGTGACAGAGCAGAGCCAGCACAGGGGATGGAGCCAAATAAACCCACGGCTGTGGGAAGTTCCCCTTTCCTGATGAACATGGGAATGGGGGTTCCCATCCCTTTGCAGTCAGTGGGGTCAGCGCCTCATGCCATAGGTCCAGCCCTATGTGCATGGGCACATCAGGAGAGGGGGGACGTTGAGGGGGGCAGCTTTGGCTCCCCCCAAACCAACCTCGGGGGGCTCAAGCTGCTGGGGATGCTTCCCGTGGGTACCCAGTGCAGGGCAGGACCCCTCAGCACCCCCGTATCCCACCCCTGGCCATGGAGGGATGTGACCATCACCTAATGGGTGGCTTGGGAATGGGGGTCCTTTGCTCCAACACGGCTGAGCCCCCCCCCCGTATCGTTCCTCCCAGTGCCGCTCCCATGGGGCATCACTGGATGCGCAGAGGACCTCAGGCACCTTCCCCCCCTCTAATGATGCCCCTCGTGCTTCAATTACCCCCCAGCATCACTGTGGGCCCCAACCACGGCCAATGTGAAGCTGGGACCCCTCAGGGGACGCTCTCGTGTGATGGAGGGAAGGAGCTCATTAAACCCATCACTGGGGAGCCAGAACACCCCCACCAACAGACACGGGGCCGGATCCCATGGGTGTCCCTGGTCCCCTCCCAGGGAGGGGACCCTCGTGCCATAGGGCTGCAAGGGATGGAGACCCCGTTCCTGCTCCCATTCCCGCTGCCATCCCTGCTCCCTGCCGTGCTGCGGGGGGAGGCGATGCCTGATGGCAGCATCCCCGCTCCCGGTGCTCCGTGCTGAGCCCGTTGCCATTAATTATTAACAGCAATCAGAGCACTTCCCAGCACACGGCTCTGCCAGGAAAGCAGCAGCTTCCCTTGGCCAGGCCATCAGCCACTGCACCCCAAAACAGGGGGGGAAGAGAGACCCCCCCATAGGGCCACCCTATGGGCCCTCTGATGTGAACCTGGACACCCAGCAGCACATCGGTGCAGCTGCAGTGGCCATGGGACCATATAGGAAGGGGGTGTCAGCGGGTGATGCCAGGGGGGGTGTATGATCCCTGCACCCCAATGGGGGTCCAAGGGGGTGCAGGTGGAGGGAGGTTGGCTCTGGAGGTGAGGAACACCATACATGTATGTCTACATGTGCGTCATGGCTGGCACATGTGGCACACGCCAAGCTCATGGGTACCATGGTGGGATGGGGGGGACAGGAGGGGACTGGGGGGCACCAGAGGCCAGTGAGGACTGTGAGCCCCATCCTTGCACATTGGGCATGGGACACCACCGGCGGTCCCAGCCCCGTGTCCCCCCCTTGTCCCCCTCATTGCTGGTTCTGGGGGGCAGATTTGACCCTCTGTTCTCATGTTTGGGGCACAGAGGTCTCTGGGGTTGTGGGACCCTCGGTCCTGCGGCTGCGGGGGGGCTCCAGGCTGGGATGTGGGTGCCCCCCCCGGGTTGATGGCAAGCTTTAAGAACCCCAGAGCTACTGGGGGGAACCCAGGGAGCCCCCAGGGCTTCAAACCCCCCTTAATAACCCCTGAACCCCACACAGGGGGGACGGTGGGAGGTGGGGTGATGGGGACAGGGATGAGGTGTCCCCCAGCTGCACCCCAAACCCTTTGGGCACAGGGTGGGGAGAAAACAGGGGGATGGGGTGCACAGAGCACCCCGAGAGGGCAGGGATGGGGTGCACAGAGCCCTGAGCACCCTGAGAGGACAGGGATGGGGGGCACAAATGTCTCACAGCTCCTGCCCTGCTGCCAGCACCCACTGGCTCTCCTAGCACAGGACATCAGGCCCAGGGTGGCTCAGGGTGCCCCAGGCACCCATGGGTGCTGATGTCCGCGGAGTCCCAGGGCACACAGGTATCCCTGAGGCCCAGGGAGCCAGGGCGTGGGGGGTGCCCCAAGCACCCCATGGGGATGGGATGTCCAAGGGATCCAGGGATCCGGGTGCTGTGGGATGCCAGGGGTACCCATCATTCCCAGCTGCCTGCAGCACCCGCAATGTCTGCGGATGCCAGTGGTATCCAGGATGCTCGAAGTGCCCAGGATGTCCGTGGAGCCCCTGGTACCCGGGATACTCATGGTACCCGGGATGCTTGCAGTGCCTGGGATGCCTGCGGTGCCCGGTGCCTCTGGTGCCTGGGATGCTGACAGCACTTGGGATAGCTGCAGTGCTTGGGACGCCCATGGAGCCCGGGATGCCCATGGTGACTGGGATCCCCATGGAGCTCAGGGTGCCTGCAGTGCCTGGGATACTCACAGAGCCCAGGACCACTGCGGAGCGCAGAATAACCCCAGCACCTGAGATGCCAACTGCAGCCAGAATGACCATGGAGCCTGGGATGCCCATGGAGCTTGGGATGCTCACAGCATCCAGCATGCTTGCAGAGCCTGTGATGCCAGCGGAGCCCAGCATACCCCCAGCACCCAAGATGCCAACTGCATCTGGGATACCCGCAGAGCTTGGAATGCCTGTGGAGTATGGCATGTCCACAGTGCTTGGGATGCCCACAGAGCTCACCGTACCCACAGCACCTGAAGTGCCCACTGCACCTGGGATACCCATGGAACCTGGGATGCCCACAGAGCCTGGGATGACCATGGAGCCCGGGGTGCCCTCAGTCCCAGGGATGCTCACGGAGCCCAGCGGACCCCCAGCACTCCAGATGCCCACCGCATCTAGGATACCACAGAGCCCAGGGATGCCTGCGGAGCCCGGGATGCCCGTGGAGCCCGGGATGCCTGCGGAGCCCGGGATGCCCGTGGAACCCAGGGTGCTCGCAAAGCCTGGGACGCCCGCAGCGCCTGGGATGCTCTCAAAGCCCGGGATGCCCATGGAACCTGGGACGCCCGCAGAGCCCCGGGTGCCCGCGGAGCCGCTTACCTCTGTGCCGCCGTGCTGGCGTCCAGGATGCCGGTGCCCTGCAGCCAGCGGACCGAGGGCAGCCCGGCCGTGAGGGGCTCTTCCTTCATGGGCAGCCCCCCCCGGGGCAGCGCCTCCTGCACGGAGAACATGGCAGGGGCTCAGCGCCCGACCCCCAAGTTTGCTGCCCCGGGCCCGAGAGCGGAGCTCAGAGCCGGGCAGGTGCCGGGGGCCGCCGGGGAAGCGGCATCGGCGGCGGGGGGGGGGCGGCCCGGGAGGGAGCGGGAGGAGCCGGGGGGGGGGGGCAGGCGGGAGGCGGAGGCAGGGCCGGAGAAGTTGGAGACGAAGGAGACCAGGAGCCAAGTGCGGGGACCGGGAGGGGAAGGGGAGGGGGGCGGCGGGAGGGAGGGATGGGGAAGGCAGGGGAGGAGTGGAGGGAGGGATGGAGGAAGGCTGCGAGGGCTGGAGGGAGGGATGGAGGGAGCAGAGGAGGAGTGGAAGGAGGGATAGAGGGAGGGATGGAGGGAGGTAGAGGAGGACTGGAGGGAGGGATGGAGGAAGGCTTAAAGGGCTGGAGGGAGGGATGGAGGGAGGCTGCGAGGGCTGGAGGGAGGGATGCAGGGAGGCTCGGGGGAGCGGAGGGAGGGATGGAGCGGGGAGGAGGCCGTCGAGGGCCTCGGGCGGGGGCAGGCGCGGCCCGGGATGGGGCGGGAGCGGTTCGTTACCGGGCGGGCGGCGGCGGCGGCGGGCGCGGCGCGGGACGGCGGCGGCAGCGGCAGCGGCAGCGGCAGCAGCAGCAGGAGGGGCCCGGGGGGCGGCAGCGGCCCGGGGGCAGCGGGGGGCCCGGGGGAGCCGCCTCCCCGCCGCCGGCCCGAGCCCCGGCCCCGCCGCGCCGCCGCGGCCACCAGCACCATCAGCACCAGCACCCGCTGCCGCGGCCCCGCCGCCGCCGCCGCCGCCGCCGCCGCCGCCCCGCCGGCCCGGGCCATGCCGCCGCCGCCTCCCCGGGGAGGCAGGGCCGGAGCCGCCGGGGGAGGCGGGGGCCGCGGCCGGGCAGGCTGACATCATTCCGGGGAGGAGCGGTCGCTCCCCGCCCCGGCGGAGGGGCTCCGCGGCCAACGCCGCGCCGGGCACCGGGCGGCCCCCGGGGGCGGCTGCGGTGCCTCCCCCCGGGACACCCCGGGGGGGTGCGGCGGAGAGACCCCAAAGTGACCCCCACTGCATCCGCCCGGGGTGCCCCAGGGTGACCTCACCGCATCCCCGGGACACCACGAGGAGACCCCGGGGGTGTCCCGGAGGGTCCCCATTGTGTTCCCTGGGGGGACCCCAAAGTGACCCCATTGAATCCCCTGAGACGCCCCAGAGGTGCCCTGGGGTACCCCGGGGAGACCCTGGAGGGACCCCCTTGCATACCCCAGGGACTCTTCAGAGTGACCCCAGGGGTACCCCGAAGTGACACTGCTGCAGCCCTCAACACCCTGGAGAGACCCCGGGGGTACCCCTGTGACCCCACTGCACCCACCAAGATCCTCTCGAGGGTTGGTGGGGCCTTATGGCCCCTGCAGAAACCAGGTGTGCATCCATCCATGCTCCCGTCTACCCCAGTGTCCATCTACTGGTGCCTATCCATCCATGCCCACATCCATCCCAGCATCCACCCATGCGCGTCTCCATCTGTCCCAGTGTCCAGCTGTCCATGCCCCTGGCCATCCCAGCATCCATCCCTGCATCCATCCATCCATGCCTCTGTCCATCCCGGCGTCTGACAGTCCGCACATCCATTCCTCCCAGCGTCCACTCATCCATGCCCATGTCCATTCCAGCATCCATCCATCCATGCCCACACCCATCCCTCCCAGCATCCACTCATCCATGCCCATGTCCATTCCAGCATCCATCCATGCATGTCTCCATCTGCCCCAGCACCCATGATTCCACGCCCCTGTGCATCCCAGCGTCCATCCCTGCACCTCTCCATCTGTGCCCTTGTCCGTCCCAGTGTCTGTCCATGCTCCCCCCCCCTCCCTGGTGCCCCGGGGACCGAAGGGACCCCATTTCCCGCTGCGGCAGCGCGGGGGCCCCACTCCCGGCCTCCCCCTCCCATTTCCAGGCAGGGCCGTGCGGAGCCTCCGCCGGGACCGTCCCCGTGGGGAGCCGCGTTCCCCGGCACGGCCGCGGTAATGGGCGCTAATGGAGGCAGCGGGAGGGGAGGGGGGGCTGGGGCTGCCCCATAGCAAACCCCTATGGGGCCAGCAATGGGGGGGGAGCTGCTGCACCCACTGCTGAGGGCACCCACAGGGACCCCCGGAGCCCCCCCATGCGCGTTCTGTGGGCAGAGGGGACGGGCTGGGGGGCAGCCGGGGGCTGAGGGCGATGGGGGGCGCTGGGGATGTACTTGGGGGGCTCCCCCCTCTCCCCATTAACCCCTCTGGGATCCGAGGCCGGCTCCTCCCTCGTTCCCACTAATGGGCTGCGGGACCCCTGGGAGCCGCTGCCGGCAGCCGGAGTGCAGCCGGCGGGGGGGGGGGGATCCATTTATCAGCTCCCCAGGGACCCCCCGCGCTGCCCCCCCAACCCTGCAGCCGGCACCGGGGGGGCGGTTCCCCCCCTCCTGCAGGGCTGCGGATGGGGACCCTGGGCAGGGCCGGGCCCAGCCCCATCTGCGTGGGCTGGAGGTGAACCCCAGCCCCGGCACAGGGATGGGGTTGGCAGCTGCAGTGGGATAGGCAGCTCCAGCTGAGCCCACGTTAGCCCCTGCCGGACCCACACCATCCCCTGCCGGACCCACACCATCCCCTGCCGGATCCACACCATCCCCTGCCGGATCCACACCATCCCCTGCCGGACCCACACCATCCCCTGCCGGACCCACACCATCCCCTGCCGGATCCACACCATCCCCTGCCGGACCCACACCATCCCCTGCCGGACCCACACCATCCCCTGCCGGATCCACACCATCCCCTGCCGGACCCACACCATCCCCTGCCGGACCCACACCATCCCCTGCCGGACCCACACCATCCCCTGCCGGACCCAAGCTGAGCCAAGGCCTTCCCATGCCAAACTCCTGCCAGACTCAAGCCATCCCCTGCCAGACCCATGTCAAGCCTCTGCCATGCCAGACCCACACCATTCCACACCAGACCCACACCAAGCCCAGGCCACTCCCGGAGCCCCCCCTAGACCCACCCCTGCCGAGTCACCCAGCACCACCTCGTGGGGTAACCCCAGACGGCAGCCAGGGACCCACAGGGCACCCACGGGGCACCCACACCCGCAGTAGCACCCTGTCCCCCCCCCAACACGCTGCCACGTCCCATCGTGGGTGACGGCAGTAGCCGCGTCCCCTCGGTTTATTGCAAAAGAGTCCTCGTGGCCGCGGGCAGTTGGGGATCCCGGGGCCATGGGGGGGGTGTCCCCCACGGGGGGGGCCCCGGTGATGGGCTGCGGTGCTACGGGGGGGGGCGGCAGCCGCCGGGGTCCTCGCTGTCCCCCCCGGCACTGAGCTCGGGGGGGCGCGGATGTTGCTCACTGGAGGGGGGGTCCCCATGGGGCCGTGGGGCAGAGGCGGCAGCGAGCGGAAGGTCCCCGGGCTCCCGGTGCTGGGATGCGGCTGCGGCGTCCTCGGGGCCCTCATCCCCATCGGCTCCGTGGGGCCCGGGCCGGGCCGGGGCGCTGCCCTCCGGGAGCTGCCGGTGGCACATGGGGCACGTGTCCTGCACGTGCAGCCACTTGCGCAGGCAGGCGGCGTGGAAGAAGTGGCCGCAGGGGGTGACCACGGCCACGTGCATGTCCTGCGGGCACAGCGCCACGTCAGCGCGGGGCATGGCACCTGCGGCACCCATGGCACCCGCGGCACCCACAGCACCTGCGGCACCCTCAGCACCCACAACACCAGCGGCACCCGCAGCACCCGCGGCACTCATGGCACCCACAGCACTCATGGCACCCACAGCACTCATGGCACCCACAGCACTCATGGCACCCGCAGCACCCACAGCACCTGCGGCACCCATGGCACCCACAGCACTCATGGCACCTGCAGCACCCATGGCACCTGCAGCACCCATGGCACCCTCAGCACCCAGAGCATCCACAGCATCAGCAGCACCCTCAGCACCCAGAGCACCCTCAGTACTCACAGCACCCCCAGCACCCACATCACCCCCAGCACCCACATCACCCCCAGCAATCAGAGCACCCCCACCACCTGCAGCGCCCACAGCACCCATAGCACTCCCATCACCCTCCGCCCCCCCCCGCGCTCACCTGGAAGCAGATGGCGCAGACGTCGCGGTGCTGCCGCAGCTGGTGCCGCGTGGCGCGGGGCAGGGCGCGGATCCTGGCGGCGGCGCCGCGGCGCAGGACGAGGCTGCGCCAGCCCCAGCGCGCCCGCAGCCACACGTTCAGGTAGCAGTGCGCCAGCAGCACCGAGGCGCCCACCCAGCTCCACTGCCCCGCCAGCGACTCCCAGGCCCCGTAGGCCACCACGCTGAGCGCCACCAGGAACTCCAGCCCCCGGCTCAGCGCCGTCACGCAGTAGACCACCTCGTCCATATGCTCCAGCGGCGCGCCCTGCGCCAGCTCCACCATGAAGAGCGCGTAGATGAAGAGCGTGCCCATCACCTGCGCCGCGGCACCGCGTGGCTTGAAGGGAGCTCCTCCAGCCCCGGCCCCGGCCGCGGCGGGGACACCCTGGAGCAGCCCCGGTGCCCAACCAGGCCTTGAGCACTGCCAGGGATGGGGCAGCCCCAGCGGCTCCATTCAACCCATCCCAGCGTGTGTCGTGTCCCCCCCCCCCCGATAGTGAGGAACTTCGGCCGCAGATCCAACCTCATTCCAGCTGAACCCATCACCCATTGCTACCGCCCCCCGGGGAAGGTCCCTCTCCAGCACCCGATGGCGATGGACCAGAGTGGGGGGGGCTCATTCCCTGCGCCCGCACCTGCAGCGAGGTGAGCATGCAGCTGGAGACCAGGATGAGCAGCCAGAAATCCAGCTGGAAGAAGTGGGCGATCTTGTAGGCCATGAAGCACGGGAACACCAGCAGGAAGAGGCACATGCTGATGCCACGCAAGTGCTTCCAGGGGCTCCTGCGGGATGCACGGAGCACAGGAGGGATGTGCCCACCCCAGGGGACAGCGCCTCCGGGCACCCCTCCATCCCCAGCTCGGTACCTATTGCGGGAGGCCCCCAGCGCCAGCAGGACGGGGTCCGCGATCTCGATCATGGATTGGAGCGTGGAGGTGACCACGATGAAGAGGATGATGCTGAGCAGGAAGGTCCTCTGCAGCACCTGCAGGTCCAGCAGCCCCGTCTGCAGCGCCAGCAGCAGCAGCGTCACCCCCTCCGTTACCCCCCTGCCGGAGCGGGGCGTGAGGCGGCACCGGGACCTGCCCTGGGGTGCCCCCACCAGATCCACCCCCTGTGCTGGCCCCACCGTGGCCTCAACGTCCCCATCCCTTGGGGGGGGGCTCACAATGTGTATCCCCATACACTGCCTGTGGGCCCCCAGATTCCTGGTGACCCCCTCGTCCTCCCCTTTCTGTGCTGGGCTCCAGCATGAAACCTGGGGTGTAAGGAGGGACACGCGCTTGTGTCCCCTGGCTGCGTCCCTGGTGCACAGCCCTGTCCCCATCCCAGCTCCCCGCTGCATCTCCATCCCAGTTCCCCGGTGCGTCCCCATCCCAGCTCCCCGCTGCATCCCCATCCCAGCTCCCCGCTGCATCCCCATCCCAGCTCCCCGCTCCATCCCCATCCCAGCTCCCCGCTGCACCCCCATCCCAGCTCCCCGCTGCATCCCCATCCCAGCTCCCCGCTGCATCCCCATCCCAGCTCCCCGCTGCACCCCCATCCCAGCTCCCCGCTGCACCCCCATCCCAGCTCCCCGCTGCATCTCCATCCCAGCTCCCCGCTGCATCCCCATCCCACCTCCCCCGTGCATCCCCATCCCAGCAACCCCGTGCACGTTCCTGTCCCCATCCCAGCTCACCGGTGCATGCCGTTGCCGTTGTGGAAGGCGCTGAAGCCCAGCAGGTAGAACTTGCAGAGGCTGAGGACGCCCAGGGCCAGGTAGGACACGGTGAAGGTGAGGCCGAGCAGGGAGTAGGGAGTGCTGCAGCACTCGGCCGCGCTGCGATGGAGCCGCTGTCATGGGCACGGCGGGAGCATCCCAACCCCCGGCCCCTCCTCATCCTCATCCCGGCATCCCAGGCCCGGCCGCGCCGCCCGCTCCTACCTGCTGAGGAGGAGGAAGAGGAAGCTCTGCGTGGTCAGCGGGGTGCTGGCTGAGGTGAGGAAGGAGCAGAGCTGGAGGAAGAACAGCACCAGCCAGAAGACGAGGAAGAGGAGCGGGACGGCCAACTGGCTCCAGAGGGACACCCCCAGGGCCAGCAGCCGGTACACCTCCAGCGCCTGCGGGGATGGGGCGCTCAGTGGGGCTGCCCCACACGTGTGGGGCAGGAGGGGGCCCCCGCGGCCCCGCTCACCTCCATCAGCTCCCTGCAGGCGGCGGCGGCCAAGCGGAAGGGGACGAGGAGGTGGGAGCCCAGCGCGCACAGCACCACGGTGAGGGTGAGCAGCGTGGCCACGGCGTGGAGCGGGGGCAGCGCGGGGGGGGGCAGCCCACAGAGCCGCCCCAGCGCCGGCAGCACCGGCGCCAGCAGCAGCCACGGCCGCCGGCACCGCAGCAGCAGCGAGCACAGGGCACAGAGGCAGAGCTGGGCTGTGGGGATGGGATGGGGGGGGGTCAGGGCCACAGGGGACACCCCCGGGTCCCGATAGGGGACACCTCATGGGGTGCCTGGAAGGGACCCTGAAGCTCCTCCAGCCCCAACCACTGCCGTTGGAGGGGCACCTTCCATAGAGCGCGGGGCTCCGAGCCCATGTCCAACCTGGCCTTGAGCACTGCCGGGAATGGGGCAGCCACAGCTGCAGCGTTCAACCCATTCCTGTGTCCCATCACCCTCAGAGTGAAGAAGTTCTTTGTATCCCATCCACCTCTTCCCCTTCCAGTTGGAAGCCCGAACCCCCCCTCCCATCCCTCCATCCCTCACCCAAAGCTCCTCTCCAGGTTCCCTATGTCCCCTTTAGGCTCTGGGGCTGCTCTCAGGTCCTCCCCTTCCCACAGCAGAGGGGCAGAATCCCCCCCCTGAGCTGCTGCTCCCGCTCTGGGCTGCACCCGGGGCTCCGGACCATCCCCTCACCCAGCACCCAGGGTCCTCCCCCCCCCCCCCCCCCGCAGCCCATGGCCGTGCTTCACCCCCAGCTCACCCCCCAGGGTGCTGATGGAGGCCCTGAGCGCCGCGGGGTCGCTGAACACAGCGCCCTGGAACCCGGACTCCAGCTCATGGTGCACATAGTCCCTGCAGGGAGAGGCTCAGACCCGGTGCCCCCCCCGGCCCCGGTGTCCCCCATCCCCGGTGCCACCCCCATCCCCATTGCCTCTTGGCCCCGGTGTCCCCCATCCCCGGTGTTCCCCATTCGAGTCGCCCCCATCCCCTGTACCCCCCATCCCTGTGTCCCCCATCCTGGTCCCCCCCATTCCGGTGCCCCCCATCCCGGTGCCACCATCCAGGTCCCCCCTATCCCGGGGCCCCCCATCCCCAGTCCCCCCCATCCCGTTGCCCCCATCCTGGTCCCCCCCATCCCCTGTGACCCCATCCCAGTCCCCCCCATCCCGTTGCCCCCATCCTGGTCCCCCCCATCCAGGTCCCCCCCATCCCCTGTGCCCCCCATCCAGGTCCCCCCCATCCCCTGTGCCCCCCATCCCCAGTCCCCCCCATCCCGTTGCCCCCATCCTGGTCCCCCCCATCCCAGTCCCCCCCATCCCCTGTGCCCCCCATCCCCAGTCCCCCCCATCCCGGTGCCTCCCCTCCCGGTCCCCCCCCGCTGTCACCTGGCCAGCGAGTGTCCGGCGCTGAGCAGGAGCCCGCCGAGGAGGTGCAGGTAGAGCTTCACGAGCGGGCGCAGCGGCAGCAGCAGCAGCACCAGGGACACGACGTGGCCTGCGCGGAGGGGCCCGGGGTGGTGCTGAGCCCCGCTCAGCATCCCCGTGCACGGGGACAGGCGCCGGGAGCCCCATCGGCATCGGGGGGTGGGCGCAGGGACGCAGCGCCGGGGACACGGCGGTGCCCCGGGGCAGCCATAGCATGGGGGTGATGCGGGGACAGCGCTTTGGGGGTCCCCAGCCCGGCCGGGGCCCGGGGGTGCCCTCATGTCCCCAGCGTGGCCACCCTAAGGGTGACTGCGTGCTCCCAAGCCGGGCATCCCTGAGGGTGCCTCCTTGGGTCCCCAACTCATCTATCCCTTGGGATGCACCCTCACGTCCATAGCTCAGCCATGCCACGAGGTGTCCCTCACCTGCCCATTGCCTGTGTCCCCCCATGCCCATCCCTCGGGATGCTCCCACCTCTCCATGCCCCGGGCTGTCCCCGTGTGTCCCCAGCCTGGACAGCACCAGGGGTCCCCCCCCCATGTTCCCCCTTGGGATGTGCCCCCAATCCCCGTCTGCCCCCCCCCTCCCCGTGTCCCCGCTCCCCCCTCACCCATGCAGTGCGCGCCGCGGAGCGCGGGGGCGCGCAGGAGCGGGGGGTCCCCGCGGCGCGGCCGCAGCAGCTCCCCGAGGGCCGCCGCGTCCCAGCGGTAGAGCAGATCCAGCAGCGCCAGCCCCGGCACCCGCAGTGCCACGTTGGCCACGGCCTCCAACCGAGACATGGCCCGGCCCGGGCGGGGGGGGTCCCCGCGTCCCGCAGCCCGCAACGGGGGGACCCCCCGGGGCTACCCCCGTTGCTCCTCCGGGACGGCAGGGGGCGCCCGCGCCGCGCCCGGATGGGGGTCTGTCTGCTCTGCCACCGCCCGCCGGCGCGGGCCCAGCTCGCTCTCCCGTTCCCTCTCCCGTTCCCAGTCCCGGTCCCGTTCCCGGTCCCGCCACCGCCGTTCCCGTCCCAACGTTATTTTCGCTTTCTCCCGCCCCGCCCCTACGCCCGGGGCGTAACAAAGAGGCTTTGCGCCGGGGGAGCCGCGCTGACGCCGCGCCCGCCATCTTGGAGCAGGGCACAGCGCTCGTTCTTCCCTTGTGCCTTCCGCCATCTTGGATGAGGGCAACCGCCATCTTGCGGAGGAGGCGGGGTCCAGTTCTGTGACGTCATCCGAGAGGTCCCGCCCCCTCATCCGCCATCTTGGGTGCGGGCAGGCGCTGAGGGTGGGCTGCGGCCGCCATTTTGAGAGGGGAATGGCGGGGGGGTGATTGGGATCCATTGGGATGAGATGAGATCCACTGGGATGCTCTGGGCTGAGGGGCGCTGCTCGGGGTCCGCTGCGCTCATCTGGGCTCAAACGGGTTCCCGGGGGGGTGTCTCTGTGTCCCCTTCCCGGTCCCTCAGCGGTGCGGGACTGCCGCCGCCATGGGGACACCTCGGGGGTGGCAGGGCAGGACCCAGCCGCACACTGGGGGTGAGGGACGGGGCTGGGGGGGACCGGGCCCTCCTCCAGCCGGGGGGGTGTTCAGACCCGAGCCCCCAACCCCTCCATCCTCCCGTGTGCCCTGCGGGAGCACGCCCGAGGGGGCACTTGGGAGTCGTCTCATCCCACTCCATCCCTTTATCCCTATGGAGCAGGATGGCGCGGGGCGGACGATCCCATTCCCTCTGGGATCTGCCTCAGCCCTGTCCCGGCTCTCCCCGGGCTGGGTGCTGGGGGGGTCCTCGTCCCTATGGGACAGAGCTGGGAAGAGACCTCGGAAGGGGCTGTGGAAACCTGGGCTCTGGAGCAGGGATGCGGGGATGGGAGGAGGAGCTGCGGCTTCGGCTGGAAGGGTTGGGACTGGGCAAGCTTTGAGGTCCCTTCCCACGGGATCCAGGCTGCGGGATGTGGACGTGGAACCGGGCTCAGGATGCTTCCAGGCAGGGACCATCCCTGCCCATTCCCTGATGTCGGAACACCGGGATACCCTGCTGGCATCATGCTCCCATCCGGCGCCATTGCGGAGCGACATGAGGCTGTGGCCGTCTCCAGTGGGGCTGCCCATGGCTCACTCAATGCCCATAGGAGTGATCTGTAGGAATGGATCCAGGAATTGGAGGTGCGGGAAGGCACAGCTCAAGGAGGAGGTGTGGAGCTCTATGGAGGCCTCATGGAGAGCAAGGTGCAGCGGGGATGTGGCAGGGAACAGGGGGAAGAGCGGCGTCCTCCAGGCGGGATGGGGCAATCCCTGTGCCAGGAACACCCCGGAGCAGCAGCGGTGGTGATTCAGCCCTTGCACAACCGCAGGGCAGCCGCTTCCTTCCTCCTCCCGCCTGACTCATCCTCCTCAGGCGCCATCCCTGCCCTTAGGGATGGGTGCTGGGGCCCTGAGTCACCCCTTGTGCAACGGCCACATGGATCCGTAAATCCTGGAGCACCACATTCCCGTGTTCCCGGAGCAGGGCCTGGGGTGTCCCCATGGCCGCAGGCACGGATCCCGAGGTTGGGGTCTCCATCCCGCACGGTGCCACCAGGATGTGCCCATCGCGGTGGCCTCCCCCATGCTGGATGGCGGCTCCCATTCCTGATCCAGCCAGGATCCAAGGGGATAACGCCCGTCCTGGGCATCTGTTTAAACGCAGATGGTAACTCAGGACCACACAGCCATTCCCTCACTCCTCCCCCTTTCTCCCCCTCCTCCCCCCACCCCCCCACTCCCAGAGGGATGGGGAGGAGAATGGAAGGAATGTAAACCCCACAGGGTGAGATAAGAGCAGTCCAGGAACTGAGGTATAGCACAAACCACTGCTGCTGCCACCAAGGATAATGACAAGGGAATAACAAGGGAAGAGAATACAACCGCTCACCACCCACTGACCGATACCCAGCAGTGATCCAGCCCTGCCGGGTGACTGCCCCCAGTTTCTATAGTGGGCATGATGTGCCGTGGGATGGAGCACCTCTTTGGTCAGTTTGGGTCAGGGGTCCTGGCTCTGCTTCCTCCCGGCTTCCCCTCCTCCCTGGCAGAGCTCAGAAAGCCCTTGGTCAGAGCAAACGTCACTGAGCAGCACCTGAACCCATCGGTGTTATCAGCGCTGTTCCCGAGCTGGAAGTGAGAACCACAGCCCTGCACCAGCTGCTAAGGAGGAAGATGAGTGCTGCTGCTGAACCGAGGGCAGCATCCATCGTCCGAGCCGGGCCCTGCTGCTGCTCACGGCCAGTGTGATGGTGGTGATGGTGATAACGGTGATAACGCAAGCTGGTGCTCCCCACCCTCCACCAGCGCTCACCGGGAGCAGGACCCGGATCCCTCCTGGGATCTGGGGCTTCCCCACCCTTTCCGAGGGCACAAAGCCCCGCCCGCATTTGGGAACCCCCCTGCGATGCAGCCCCGGGCCGGGCAGCTCCCGCTGCCGATGTCCCCGTGCGGGGCCGCGCGGGGCGGGGGACCCGAGTGACGCAGGACCCGGTACCCACAGACCGCAGGTTCCCGGCCCCGGCTTCCCCTTCCCGGCGCTGCGGCAGGAGCCGGGCATGGCCGCGGCCGAGCCCGACCTCTACGAGCAGCTGCAGATCCGGTACCCGCCCAGCCCCGCCCGAGGTGAGCCCCGCGCCCCGCACCGGGCCCCGGCTCGGGGCACCCCCGGGCCCCGGCTCCGGGCTCCCGCTGCCTCTCTCCCGCAGGTCCCCGCTCCGCTCCGGCCGCGTCCCGCTGCGCGCTCAGCCCCGCCGTGGCCGCGGGCACCGGCCTGGTGCTGGTGCTGGGGGCAGCGCTGGCGGCCGTCGTCGTCCTGCGTGAGTGCTGCTGGGGTGGGCAGCGGGCAGGGGCTGGCAGGGGACAGGAGTGGGCAGGGGCTGGCAGGGGACAGGAGCAGGCAGCAGGCAGGGGACAGGAGCGGGCAGCAGGCAGGGGATGGCAGCAGGCAGGGGACAGAAGCAAGCAGGGGCTGGCAGGGAACAGGAGCGGGCAGCAGGTAGGGGATGGCAGCAGGCAGGGGACAGGCACAGGCAGGGGCTGGCAGGATCTGACCCTGTGCCTCATCTCTCCCAGACATGCAGGGCCAGGCAGAGCTGAAGGCAGCACGGGCAGAGCTCGCAGCAGCCAGGACCCATCTACTGCCTGACCCCGAGGGTGAGAGGGGTCACGCCGCTGCCCCTGTACCTCAGACCCTGCCCGTACCCCCCATCACCCTGCCTGCATCCCCTGCCTGTATCGCTGCCCATCTCCTCTCCTGACCCCCACAGGTACCCGGAGCCCCTCTGAGAGCCTGGCAGCGGCACAGAAGCAGAAGGAGCAGCTCGGTAACGAACGGGGGTGCCCGGGGGTGTATACCCGGGGGGGGATACCGGGGGGGGCGCCCCCGGTGTGCCGGTGTGTGACCAGCGGTGCCGCAGGCCGGTGGCTGCAGGCTCTGGCTCTGGGCTGGCGGCACCACCGCGGCCACATCTACTTCTTCTCGGGGGACCGCAAACCCTGGCTCGACGCCGAGGCCGCCTGCCGCGCTGTGCACGCGCACCTCGCCTCCGTCACCAGCCCCGATGAGCAGGTGCTGCCCGCGCCCCTGCCCGTGCCCTCTGCCTGTATCCCCATCCCTCCCCTCTCCTGCGTGTAAACCCTGCCCCCGCCCCTGCCTGTATCCCCATCCCTCCCCTCTCCTGCCTGTAAGCCCTGCCCATGCCCCTGCCTGTATCCCCATCCCTCCCCTCTCCTGCCTGTAAACCCTGCCCCCGCCCCTGCCTGTATCCCCATCCCTCCCCTCTCCTGCCTGTAAGCCCTGCCCATGCCCCTGCCTGTATCCCCATCCCTCCCCTCTCCTGCCTGTAAGCCCTGCCCCCGCCCCTGCCTGTATCCCCATCCCTCCCCTCTCCTGCGTGTAAACCCTGCCCCCGCCCCTGCCTGTATCCCCATCCCTCCCCTCTCCTGCCTGTAAGCCCTGCCCATGCCCCTGCCTGTATCCCCATCCCTCCCCTCCTCTCTCCTGTTAAACCCTGCCCGTGACCCTGCCTGTATCCCCATCCCTCCTCTCTCCTGCTAAACCCTGCCCATACCCCCTGCCTGTATCCCCATGCCCCCTGTGCCCTCTCCTGCTGGAGGTACCCCTGCCCGTGGCCCCTCTCTGTGCCTATGCCCCACCCCCATCCACACCATCTCCTGCCCTGTGCCCACTCCTGCCCGTACCCACTGCCCATACTCTTTGCTCATGACCCCTGCCCGTGCCCCCTCCTGCCCATACTGCCTGCCTGTCCCATGGCCCCCAGGACTACCTGGCACGGGAGGCAAGAGGAGGATCCTATTGGATTGGGCTGACGGCCACGGGCCCGGGGGGCTCCTGGCACTGGGTGGATGGGACTGCCTACAGCCATGCCCAGAGGTGAGCGGGGCCTGGGGGGGGGGCACAGGGGGGGACCCCAGCACCCCCCCCACCGACCCCACTGTGACCCAGCAGCTTCTGGGCACCGGGGCAGCCGGACAGCACCGACCACGGGCAGTGGGGCCGGGAGAGCTGCGCCCAGATCCATCCCGTGGGGAATGGGCTCTGGAACGACCACAACTGCAACTTCACCTTCCCCTGGGTCTGCAAGAGGGACCTGAGCATGCCCTGAGCACCGCTGCGCTGCCGGATCCGCCACCAGCACCATGCTGGGGAGCTGGATGGGACCCCTGCTCCCCCCAGAGCCAGGCAGCGCCTGCAGCCCGGCACTGGGCTGGGATTAAACTGCTCCCACTGCACCTCCTGCGGCTGCCTCACACCTTCCCCATGGATTGAGGGGGGGGTCTCATCACCCCCAGAGCCTTGGGATGGAGGTGCTGGGAAGGTTCAGCCCGGAGAGAGCTCCTGAAGCAGCTCCGGTGCCTGAAGGGGCTACAGGAACCCTGGAGAGGGGCTTCTGTAACAGTGTGTAGGGATGGAGGAGGAGTTCCAGCGGGAAGAGGTGGATGGGATTCAGGGAAGTTCTTCACGCTGGGGGCGAGGGGACACTGGAAGGGATTGAAGGGAGGAGCTGGGGCTGCCCCATCCCTGGCAGTGCTCAAGGCCAGGTTGGACACAGGGGCTCGGAGCCCCCCGCTCTATGGAAGGGGCAGGGTTGGGGCTCCCTCCATGGTTCCATCACTCTAAGCCCCCCCCCAGCCCCTCTGCTCATCCCTCCCATGCCCTTTGCTGCCGGTGCCACGGGGGTCCCATGGATCCATCCTCATACCCTGCCACCACAGCGGGATGGGATCCCAGGACCCCCCCTGCACCCACAGCTCCCCCAGCCCCTCCCCAGCACTGGTGATGGTGGGAGAGCCGGGCACCCATAACCTGCCACCACTCACCGTGCAGGGGGACATCCTGCCCCGGTGCCTGTTCACAGTGCCCTCAGTGCACTGGGACCAGTTACACCCCCCCCACAGTGCCCCATTCCCGCCAGGATCCCTCTTATCCCGAGGTGACAAATGCCATCTCCAGCCCCACACCAGGGACCCCTCCATAGCAAGCAACGGGGAGAACCCTAACCCAGGGTCCCACATGGAGGGGATGGAGGCACCCAGCACCCATGGGGCTGATGGTGAGAAGCTTCCAGCACTTTCCATGGGGAAAACCACCCCTGTTTTAGCATCCATTCATAGCGGATGATCCAGGAACCACAGAGCATCCTGGTTTGAGAACCACGGTC
The DNA here is from genome assembly GCA_017639245.1 of Myiopsitta monachus. Lineage (NCBI taxonomy): Eukaryota > Metazoa > Chordata > Aves > Psittaciformes > Psittacidae > Myiopsitta > Myiopsitta monachus. The sequence continues at coordinate 117,264,597 of CM029917.1, read as the reverse complement.
CTGGAGTGTCCAGCATGGATGCAGGAATGTGGGGATGGACATCAGCACCCTCCAGCCCTCCCCTGATGGCATCTAAAGGGATAAATGGATCAAACCCTCCCCTTGGCTGCCTCGTCGCTCTTTATTCCCCAGCTATGGATGGTTCCCATCCATCCCGTTGGGATTCGGTGGCCTCTTCGCGCCCATCTCAGCGGGATCTTTTGATGCCCATCTCCCGATCCATGCCTTGAACGAAGCCTTCATTGAGGAACAGCATCTCCCCGTGGGGCAGGAGCCGCTCGAGGAGCCCATCGGCTGTATCCGGATGGAGCAGGGCATTGGCACCGGGATCCAGGAGCCGGAGGGATGAGAGGAAGCGCGGAGCGAGGCGGCGGAGCGTGAGCTCAGCCAAGGCCAGGTTCTCTTGAGGGTCACAAACCAAAGCCAAGGCCAATGCCATCACTTGGATCCATGTCACTGTTACCCGCTCGGGAAAGGGGTCCCCCGAGGGCAGCTGGAAAACTCCATAAGGAGCGTTCTGGAAGGATACGGGATCAGCGGGAACATGGGGAGAAGGTGGGAGGAGGTGGCATTGGGTGGTCACTTGCCTAGGAGAGAAAGGGGGGGGACACGTATGTTAGGAGCACCCCAATATAGGCAGGGATGGGGGCACCACAGCTGTTGGGGGGACAGGGATGGGTTTGGGATCCCATGGAGGGCAGATCCCATGGGATGGGTGGGGGATCCCATAGGTGGGGAGCATCCCATAAAGAGGGGGATCCCATGGACCGGGCTGTACCACCGGTTCCGGTAGGGGGGGTGTCCCATGGCTAGGGCTGTACCACCGGTTCCGGTGTGGGGGGGTGTCCCATGGCTAGGGCTGTACCACCGGTACCGGTGGGGGGGGGTGTGTCCCATGGCTAGGGCTGTACCACCGGTTCCGGTAGGGGGGGTGTCCATGGATAGGGCTGTACCACCGGTTCCGGTAGGGGGGGTGTCCCATAGATAGGGCTGTACCACCGGTACCGGTGGGGGGGGGTGTGTCCCATGGATAGGGCTGTACCACCGGTTCCGGTAGGGGGGGGTCCATGGATAGGGCTGTACCATCGGTTCCGGTGGGGGGGGGTCCATGGATAGGGCTGTACCACCGGTTCCGGTTGGGGGGGGGTCCATGGCTAGGGCTGTACCACCGGTTCCGGTTGGGGGGGGGTCCATGGATAGGGCTGTACCACCGGTTCCGGTGGGGGGGGTCCGTCCCGTACCTGGCCACGGCCGCGATCTGCTCCCGGCGGCGGAGCCTTTCCCGGGCGGGGTCCGCGGGGGGGTCCCCGGCAGGAGGAAAGGGGGTCCCGAAGGAGCGCGCGCAGAGCACGCGGCAGGGGGCGGGGCCAGAGGGGCCCTCCCCGCCCAGCGACAGCAGCACGAGCGCCCTCACCATGGCAACGCGACCCCGGCCCGCCGCGGGGGGGGAGGGACGGGACGACGGAACGGACCCCACGGCGCCCTCTCCGATTGGCTGCGGGGTCGGGGAAACGGAAGGAGAAGGCGGTGATTGGTGGGTGACGGAGGTGCCGTCGGGTTGCGATTGGACGACGCGACGCGGAAGCGCGCGGTGATTGGCTGACAATGGGCTGGTGGGAGGGGCGGAAGGCGGGAGTACGGCATCAGGCGGCACGTGGTCCACTTCCCAAAACAGTTATTAATTGGGACCATTAATAATTAATAACAGCAAATAATCAACGGGGGGGGCCACAACCCGGGGGGGGGGCAGCAACTGCCCCCCCATGGTGCTTCCCTTGCAAGTGCTCAGCCCAACGTGGGGGGGGTAAAACCCTCCCTCCCCCCCCAAGTAACTCGGAGAACTAATTACTTTAAATAAGATGGGGGGGTAATTACCCCACACCCCCCATGACCCCCCCATAACCCCCTTTATGCTGCTGCGGGGGGGGTGTGTGTCACAAGCGGCACCCCAGGGTGCCCCCCCCCCCCAGCACCCACAGGGTTAAGTGCTTTCCTGCTTATAGAACCCCATTGGGGTGGGGAGTACCCCCAAAGTGTGAGGGATGTGCCTGGTGTGGGGCCAATGGGAAGGGGTTTGGGGGGGGTCACCCCAAAGGAAACCTGAACATGGCAGTGAACTGGAACCCGGATGAACGCCCCCCACCCCCCCAAACCCATTTTGGGGTCAAACGAGGTAAAACCACAACTGTGCCCCCCCTCCAACGTCCCACTGCGGGGTGGGGGGGGGCGCCCCGCAGCAGCCCCATGGGGGTCCGCGGTCCTCAGCGGTCCTTGAGGCGGGCGCAGAGCTCCCTCCGTCCGCGCTCCCCGGCCCAGGTGCGGCTCTTGAGGCGGAAGCGGCGCAGATCCTCGCGGAAGTCCTCGTGGTGCATGGGGCGGTAGCCCTGCGGCTCGCAGTGGCCCTGCACCGGGACGGGCTCAGCGCCGCCCCGGCGGGGGCTCCCCCACCCCCGCCCCCGGCCCCGCCCGCGCCTCACCTGGTACTGGGGGAAGAACTCGCGGTACCCACCCTTGAGCACGTAGAGCTCGGGGTAGTGCAGCCGCGGGTACTCATTGCAGGCGCGGTCCTTCTCCCGCACGAAGCGGCACCTGCGGAGAGCCCCGCACGGGATCCCCAATGAGTCATCACCATCAGACACAATTCCCAATGAACCATTCCCATCAGACACAATTCCCATCAGTTCCCAATGAGCCATCCCCATCAGACACAATTCCCAATGAGCAGTTCCCATCAGACACAATTCCCAATGAGCAGTTCCCATCAGACACAATTCCCATCAGTTCCCAATGAGCCATCCCCATCAGACACAATTCCCAATGAGCCATCCCCATCAGACACAATTCCCAATGAGCAGTTCCCATCAGACAATTCCCAATGAACCATTCCCATCAGACACAATTCCCAGTGAGCAGTTCCCATCAGACACAATTCCCATCAGTTCCCAATGAACAGTTCCCAGTAAGCACTTCCCATCAGTTCCCAATGAGCCATCCCCATCAGACACAATTCCCAATGAGCAGTTCCCATCAGACAATTCCCAATGAACCATTCCCATCAGACACAATTCCCAGTGAGCAGTTCCCATCAGACACAATTCCCATCAGTTCCCAATGAACAGTTCCCAGTAAGCACTTCCCATCAGTTCCCAATGAGCCATCCCCATCAGACACAATTCCCAATGAGCAGTTCCCATCAGACAATTCCCAATGAACCATTCCCATCAGACACAATTCCCATCAGTTCCCAATGAGCCATCCCCATCAGACACAATTCCCAATGAGCAGTTCCCATCAGACACAATTCCCATCAGTTCCCAATGAACCATTCCCATCAGACAATTCCCAATGAGCAGTTCCCATCAGTTCCCAATGAACCATTCCCATCAGACACAATTCCCAGTGAGCAGCTCCCATCAGACACAATTCCCAATGAGCACTTCCCATCAGACACAATTCCCAATGAGCACTTCCCATCAGTTCCCAATGAGCACTTCCCATCAGACACAATTCCCAATGAGCACTTCCCATCAGTTCCCAATGAGCCATCCCCATCAGACACAATTCCCAATGAGCAGTTCCCATCAGACACAATTCCCATCAGTTCCCAATGAACCATTCCCATCAGACAATTCCCAATGAGCAGTTCCCATCAGTTCCCAATGAACCATTCCCATCAGACACAATTCCCAGTGAGCAGCTCCCATCAGACACAATTCCCAATGAGCAGTTCCCATCAGTTCCCAATGAACCATTCCCATCAGACAATTCCCAGTGAGCAGCTCCCATCAGACACAATTCCCAATGAGCAGTTCCCATCAGACAATTCCCAGTGAGCAGCTCCCGCTGCCCCAGTTCCCCCTGACACCTCCCCAGAGGAGTGCAGCGGATGCAGCTCAGCTGTCTCCTGGGTTACTCTAAGTGGGAATGGAAGAATTCCCGCCCGGGAGCGCACGTCCGTGACAGCTCCATGGGCAGGGAAAGCCGAAGCAGCGCTCTCAGTGCGGGCTAAGGAGGGAGAAGCTGCTCCCGAGGAAGCTCAGCACGATCCGACCCCAGCTCCCGGCTGAGCCCCAGGATAAAGGGACTCAGCACCTGACCCTGGGCTCTGCTTTGTTGTAGGACCCGAGAATCGAGTTGGAATCATGGAACCAAACACGGAACCAACCAAACACGGAACCAACCAAACACGGAACCAACCAAACACGGAACCAACCAAACACGGAACCAACCAAACACGGAACCAACCAAACACGGAATCATGGACCATAGGATCAATCACAGAATCATTCACAGCATCAAAGAATCATCCATGAAATCCATGGAATTATAGAATCATCCATGGAATAGAAGAATCTTCACGGAATCAATCATGGAATCCTACCGCCAGATCGGTTGGCAAAGACCCTTCAGCCCACCCGGCCCATCCATTCCCGCCTCCTCTTCCCATCGCTTCCCTTATCCACACAGGATGCTCTGGGCAGCACCCACTGACCCTTCAGTACCAGATTTGGGCCCCAAGCTCAGCGCTTCCCTCCTAACATCCCAAACATGGAATTGCTTTGCCAGGATCTTGGCCATTGGAAGCATCCTCTCGGCACCAGCCCTTCACACAGGAGCAGGAGCCTGGGGGCTCTATCCCTCCTATGGAGGCCACCACAGGCGATGCCCACAGCCCATTCCCTAGCCCGGGAATGTCAAAGTGACTCCTTAGGAGGAGATTTAACCCCAAATAGCTCAGTGCCAGATGGGCCTGGGCCAGCAGAGGGATCACTGTGATTCAGAGGGATAACCGGGAATAAGGAGGAATAACGGGAATGGGAAGCTTCTCCTCTGTTTGTACAGGGAACACTGAGGTCAATTCACACCCAAGTGCTGCAGCCCAGGTCCTGAACCTGCTGCTCCCTCCCTGCTCCTGTTCAACCCCAGCCATAACCAATGGAGAATAACATCGAATTCCCGTCTGTAGGAGAGGGGAAGGGATGGGAAGGGGGATGGGAAACGATGGGAAGGGACAGGAAGGGACAGCACGGGATGGAAAGGGATGCAATGGGATGGAAGAGGATTGCAAAGGGATGGAAGGGGATTGCAATGGGATGGAAGGGGATTGCAATGGGTTGCAAAGGGATGGAAGGGGATTGCAAAGGGATGGAAGGGGATTGCAAAGGGATGGAAGGGGATTGCAAAGGGATGGAAGGAGACACAAAGGGTTGCAACGGGATGGAAGGGGACTCCAAAGGGATGGAAGAGGATTGCAAAGGGATGGAAGGGAGCTCCCAGGGAGCTGTGTTCAGCTGTGCCCGGGGGGGTCCCGCAGCCCCCTGTGCCCCCCCCTCCACTCACATCCTGGGCCCCCTCTCGGAGGAGAACTCGCAGTGGAAGATGAGGATGATCCTCTTGGAGGCGTCGCAGGGCACCATGGGCTTCCGGAGCAGGAACTCCTCCACGTCCCGCTCCAGGGGCAGGTTCACAGCGCCCTGCGGGGGCGGGAGCCGCCGTCACCCCCCCCGGGCCTGCTCTTGGGGGGGGGGTTGGGGCACAGTGTGCTCCCCACAGTCCCCAGCACCCCCATCCACTATGGCACCACAGCCCTCAGCATTCCGGGGGGGGGGCTCAACTCCTCCGGTGCCCCCCCCCATCCCGGGGGGGCCCTCACCTTGATGTGTCCCCCCTCATACTCGTAGGGGTAGCGGCAGTCCACGATCACGCAGCTCTCGATGAGGCCACTGAACTGCCCCGACAGCACCGCCACCATCTGTGGGGGGAGCGGTCATGGGGGGGGCACGGGGGGGGACATGGGGGGGAGCAGCCCCATGGGGGCGCAGGGCTCAGGGGCTGCTGCCCACCCACCATGGCAGCAGAGATGTACTTCAGGTCCTGGTGCTTCCCCTCCACCGTCTGCAGGAGATGAGCCTGGGGGAGAGATGGGGTCTGGCATGGGGGGACCCCAGACCCGCAGCACCCCATAGCCCTGCAGCACCCCCAAACCCGCAGCACCCCCATAGCCCTGCAGCACCCCCAAACCCACAGCACCCCCAAACCCGCAGCACCCCCATAGCCCTGCAGCACCCCCATAGCCCTGCAGCATCCCCATAGCCCTGCAGCACCCCCAAACCCGCAGCACCCCCATAGCCCTGCAGCACCCCCAAACCCGCAGCACCCCCATAGCCCTGCAGCACCCCCAAACCCGCAGCACCCCCATAGCCCTGCAGCATCCCCATTATCCCTCAGCACCTCCATTATCCCTCAGCACCCCGTAGCCCCACAGCACCCCACAGCCCTCAGCACCCCCGTTATCCCTCAGCACCCCCATGGCCCCACCTTGGAGAAGTCCCCGATGAGCTCCCGGTGGTCGCTGCCCAGCAGGGCCCCGATGTCCCGGTGGCACAGGGACCGGGAGCGCAGGAGCCGCGCTGCCTGCGGGGACACAACCGGACCCCATCCCGGAGCTGAGTGCGGGGGGGGGGCCGGGACGGACCCGGCAGGGCCCCGGCTCCCATCACCCACCGGCTCCAGCACCGGCTCCGCGCTCGGGGTCCCGGCCACGCTGCGGCGCCGCTTGGTCCGGACCGGGCTGTCCTGATCCCGATCCTGGTCCTGATCCCGGTCCCGGTCCATGCGCTTCAGGATGGGTCTGATGACGGTGCTGGGCAGGGAGGGCGAGCGGAAGAGCTGCCGGCACTTGCTGCGGCGGGGGGGACACTGCGGGAGGATGGAGACCATGGGGGGCTGGGAACAGCCCAGGGAGCTCCAGGGGATATTGGGAACAGCCCATGGATCTCTGTGGGATACTGAATACAGCTCCACGGGACACTGAGGAGAGCCCATGGAGCTCCATGGGATACTGGGAGCACCCCAGGGAGCTCCATGGGATACTGCAGGCAATGATGGAGCTCCATAGGACACTGAGGAGAGCTCACAGAGCTCCACAGGACACTGGGAACAGCTCCATGGACCTCTATGGGATACTGAGGAGGGCCCATGGACCTCTATGGGATACTGAGGAGGGCCCATGGAGCTCCACGGGACGTTGGGAACAGCCCATGGAGCTCACGGGACGCTGGGGACACCCCACGGAGCTGCCCTGGGTCTGGCATCACCCCCCCAGCACCAGGAGGGTGCAGGGCCCAGGCTCTTGCCCCAGTCCCCCCCCCCCGTACCGGCTCTGGCTCCGGCTCCTCGCTCCGCACCAGCGGTGCCCTCAGCAGCGTCTCCATCCCCGGCGGCCCCGCGGCCCCGCTCTGCAGCGAGGGGAGAGCACGGATGGGATGAACCCGGATGCTGCCACCCCCCCCCCCCTGCAATCCCCCCCTCCGCATCCGCGCTGCTTCCCAACCTCCATCTCCTCCTCATCCAGGATCTCCATGAAGCCATCATCATCCTCGTCGCCCATGGAGCAGGTGAGGGAGGAGCGCCGCAGCACGATGGGGCTCTCCCCTTGGGGGACGTTCTCCTTCTCGGGGGGGGCAAACTGGGGAGGGCACCACCAGGAGTAGGGGCAGCCCCACATCAGCCCTGTATGGTTATGGAGTGCCCCCAAACAGCCCCCCCCCCCCATCCAGGGGTCTCCCAGCACATCTGGAGCACTGGATCCCAGCTCAGCATCACCCCCATTCCCATTGCCCCCCCCATCCCTCTCACCATGAGGTCAGGCGCGGAGCCGGCTCTCTGTGTGAAGGGGTCCCTGCCCATGGCCCCATCGCTGAGGGGGGCCCGGCTGCGCCCCCCCGGCCTCTGCGGCTTCTTGAAGACGAACCCCTCCTTGGGGGGGGGCGGGATGGTGTTAACACCCCCCTGGCCCTGCCTCCCCTCCCCCCCCCCCCCAGCCCGCCCCAGTGCCCCTCACCGTGGCCTCAGGCTCCCTCCCGCTCCCGTTGAATTCCCGGCTGTGGGAGATGTTCCTCAGGACCGGGCTGGCCCCCAGCAGGCGCGGCTGTGGGGTGGGAATGGGGGGGTCAGAGGGGCTGCAGAGCCCCTGCTCCATCCCCATCCTCATAGGATCCAGCTCAGCCCCAGGACTCACCGGCAGCGAGCGGATCCTCCGGATCGGGAGCTTATTGCTTCAAGAAGCCGGGAAAAGAACGGATTGAGTGGGAGAAGATGCTCTGGATGGGGGGGGGGGCAACCAGGCAGGGCCCCCCCTTGACCCACAGTGGGGTGAGACCCCCCCAGAGCTGTCACAGCTCCCATACAGGGTCCAAGGAGTGCGGATGGAGCCTGATGGGGATGGTGGGAAGGGAATGGGGGCACAGCCGGGACACGGGGGCGGGGGGGCACAGCCGGGACATGGAGGGAGGCACAGCCGGGACACGGGGGCGGGGGGGCACAGCTGGGACATGGAGGGAGGCACAGCCGGGACACAGGGGTGGGGGGGCACAGCCGGGACATGGAGGGAGGCACAGCCGGGACACGGAGGGAGGCACAGCCGGGACACGGGGGGGGGCACAGCCGGGACACGGGGGGGGGCACAGCCGGGACATGGAGGGAGGCACAGCCGGGACACGGGGGGGGGGGGGCACAGCCGGGACACGGGGGGGGGGGGGCACAGCCGGGACACGGGGGGGGGGGGGGGCACAGCCCCATCCACTCACTCCCTGAGCACCCTCCCCGACTCCAGCACCGCCTTCTCGAAGCTGTGGGGAGAGGGAAGCCGCGGTTGGGGGGGGGACCCATAACGCAGCAGCGCAGACCCGGGGGGGGGCAGCCCCAGCCCTCACCGTGCCCCCCCCCCCCCAGTGTGTGGGCTCAGCCCTACAAGGGGTTAAGCCCCATCTGGCCCGGGCCGGGGTCGCGGCCCCGCTCCGGGGTGGTCGCAGCCCCCCCCCCCCCCCCCCCCCCCCCCCCCCCGCACACACAAAGGGCCGCGCTCTCCACCTGTATGCAAATGGTCCCGCAATGGGGCATGGGCCGGGGCCAGATGGGACCCCCCCCATCACCATCTGCCCCCCTCCCGGCTCCATTCATCGCACATCTGCCATGCCCGCCTCTGCCAACGGCGACGGGGGGGGGGGGCAGAGCCCCTCACCCTGCGTAGGGGGCGCCGGGACCCCCATTGTGGTACCCCCTGGGCTGGCGGGGATGCTGCGAGCCGGAGGGGGTCAGTACCCTCCCAAGGCTGTCCCCCCCCATAGATCCCTCCATCCATGTATATGGATAACCCCCATCCATCCATATATTTACATATATATATGCCCCCTCCGTATAAGTAATGTCCCCATATCTCCCTCCTCCATATCTATATACATCCCCCATTCACCTCTCTATATCCCATCCATATATACACATATCTCCATCCACACATCTCTCCCCTACACACATATATATACTTCCCTATATATCTCTCCCCCCATCACCTATACACATATATTCCCCCCCCCGCCATGCGAGCCGCCAACCCCGGAAGAGCACTCGGCCTCCCCTGGCAAGCAGCACCCACGGGCTTCCTGCCTGCACCCGCTGCCAGCCCCTGCCTGCAGTGAGTGCCCCGCAGCACACTATGGGGTCTGCCCTCCCACCCCCACAGCAGATGGGGGGGGCTCAGCCCCACTGAGGCTGCCGGGGGGGGGTGACAAACGGGGCCGGTGCACTCACACGTCCTCCAGCACCGCAGGGTCCTGCTCCGGGGGGGAGTCCGGCCCCAGGCCTGCGGGAACAAGGGCAGGGGGGCACCGGGAGGGGTCAGACCCCATTGGACAGAGGGGGACCCCCCCCAGCGCCCCTCACTCACCCGCATCCGACGAATCGGAGGAGACGGAGTCTCGGGGGCTCCCCCCGCCCCGCTTTTGGGGGGTCGCCCCCCCCCCCCGCCTCTTCGGGGTGTCCCAGTGGCTGCAGACACAGCGGAAAGGGGGGGGTGTCAGCCCGCGGGGACCCCCCTGTACCCCCCTCGAACCAACAGAGGTTACGGGGGGGGGTCCCCAAACCAAACCCCCCCATGGCAGTTCCGGCCCCCCCCCCGAGCCCCCTCACCTGCCCAGCCCCGCCAGGTTGTCCATGTCCAGCGCCAGCGTGGTCACCGGGGAGCAAACCGGGACCGGGACCGGGGCCGTGCCCGCGCGGCCCGGCAGCGCCCGCCCGCCCGGCTCCGCCATGCGGGACCGGCCCGGAACCAAGGAATTAACCCTGCCCCGGCGGGAGCTGCGGCGGCGCCCGTCCCGCGCTCGGGGCCGGCACCCGGGGATGGGAAGGGGGGAAGGATGCCGGTACCGGGGATGGGGGCTCGGAGGGGGTTCCGGTACCGGGGATGGGGGCTCGGGGGGAGGGGTGTTCCGGGAGGGGGGGGGGCTCGGGGCCAAGCGCGCGCGCCGCCGCTCCTATTTATATTCGAAAAATAACAGGGAGCGGCGGGGCGGGAGCCGGGGGCGGCCCCGGGACACGGGGCAGGGCCACGGGGGGGTGGGGCCACGGGGGGGGGGGGGGGCAGGGGGACACAGGGGGGTGCATGGCTTTGGGGGGGGGGCACATGGAAGTGGTCGTGGCCGAGGGGGACACGGGGGGTGTTGGGGAGGGGGTTGAAGGTGGGAGGGAGAGGGACATGGGTGAGGGCACACGGAGGGGTGCGCGGTTTGGGGATGCCCTTGGGGGGATGCATGGTTGGGGGTGCGTGGTTGGAGGGCGCTCAGCTGGGAGGGGGGAGCACAGACGGGTGCCTGTGCACAAGGGGGTGACCTGGGGGGGGGGAGTGCTCAGACACAGCCCCCCCATCCCATCCCCATCCCATCCGCGGCCATGGCCACCTCCTGTCCTGGGGCAGGGACCGGGTCCCTTATGGCTGCCCCTTGCCCCGCTGCCCCCCCCCCCGTGCCAAAGCCCCGCGTCACCGTGTGCCGCCGGTGCTACCGAGCCCCGGACCCGCGGCCCTGACCCCGGCCTGGCCCCCAGCCCTGGTCCATCCCGGAGGGGGGGGGGGGGAGGTCTCCATCGCGGGGGGGGGGGGGGCTTCCCGGTGGGAAGCGGCAGGAATGTGGCATGGCTGCGGCCTGGGTGGCCGCCGTCCATTGTCCCGGCCCCATTCCTGCCTTACAGAGGGGAAAGAAAGGAGGAGGGAGGGGGGATGGGATGGACACCCCCCCCCCAGACAGGGCAAGGGCAGGCGGGGAGGATCAGCTCCATCAGCTCATAGACCCCCCCCATGGCTCTGTGCCAGGCAATGGTGTCCCTTGGCCATGGGGGTACCCCATGGAGGGGTCAGGCAGCCCTTGGGGGGGTCACTGCCCCCCCCCCCCCCCGGGTGGCTGCGGATGTGCTCCATGGCTGCCAACGGCTTTAATTGCTTCCAGGTGCACACAGGATGGGTCCGGAGACCCCGAGCCCACCCCATGGGGGGATGTGGGATCAGGGGTGACCCCCAGAGCCCCCCCCTGCCCGGGGTGTGGGGCACGCTGTGGGGGGGCTGCAGAGGGCTGGCTCGCTTTAATGGCCACACAGCGGGAGCTGCCATGAGGATGGCTCTGATGGATGAGGAGGAAGATGAGGGTGAGAAGGGGGGGGCTGTTGGCAGTGGAAGGGCCGGATTGGGGGGGACCCCCAGCATCGCACCCCATTGGGGCCTCCCTGAGCCCCTCACCCAGCCTGGGCTGCCCCACTGTGGGACATCCCCCCTCCCGCTCGGGCGCGATCCCACATCATCCTGTTCTCCCTCTGCTTCCACTCCCAGCCTGGCTGCTCCGGGTAGGGATTTGCTCCAGAAATCCCCAAATCTTCCAAGAGATCTTTCCCCTGGAAAAAACGTGGTTTCTGCCTCAAAATCCTTCCAGCAAACCCACCCATGAGTCTTTATGGCTGTGGATGGGGGGGCTCAGTGCTGGGCCAGGGTGACCATGGAAGGACCACGTTCCCGGTGCTGGCACCAGGAATGGGGTCATGCAGGGATGCTGGAAGCAGGGGCTCTGGATCAGCGCTGGCTCCATATTGCTGATCCTAAGAGATGTGTGGGGCAGGATTGTCATCCCTGGGTGGAAACGGATCATCTTTAGGTGCTTTCCAACCTAATCCATGCCATCATTCTATGGTTGATGGTCTGGATCCTTCCTGATAGTGCCCTGTGGTTGGGAATGGAGCATCCTGGAGGCCCCAGCGTCCCCATGCTCCCGTATGCTCAGCGCACGCAGGGGGGGCCAATGTCACCCCCAGCATTGCCAAGCCACCAGCTCTGGGGGTCAGCCCACCCCCAAACCGTGGGGCACGTGGAGATTTGGGAGCCTCGGCACCAAAACCGAGGGATCTGAAGCACTTCCGAATGCCCCAAAGTGGGTGAATGGGGAAGCACGGGGGGGGGGGGGGAGGAGGAGGAAGCTGCGGCTGCCCCATCCCTGCAGCGTTCAAGGCCAGGTTGGACTCAGGGGCTCGGAGCACCCCGCGCTATGGAAGGGGTCCGTGCCCATGGCGGGGGTCGGGGCTGGAGGGGTTCGAGCTCCCTTCAACGCGAACCTCTCTGGCTCCGGTGTGGGGCTCCGGTGTGGGGCTCCGGTGTGGGACGTGCGGGCGGAGCCCCCCCCACCCCGAAGCATCCTGGCTGCGGGAGGAAGCGGCGCAGGGCGGCTCCGGCCCCCCCCTTTCCTGTTCGGCTGCTGCGGCCCCGGGGCGGGTGCTGGGCCCGGTGCTGGGCCCGGTGCTGGGCCCGGTCCCCCCGCGGGGAGGAGGTTCCGGTCCCTCGCACCCCGCTGGGTTCTTTGGCAGACCCCGGACCCGTTTCGGGATGGTTTTATGTGCGGCGAGGAGCGGTCCCCGGGGATGGAGCCGCCACGGGGCTTATCGGGGTCCCCAGCACCCACCCAGCCCAGTATCGCTGCTCGCAGTGCCCTAATCTGCCCCTTCCTGCCCGCGTGTGGTGCTGGAGCGGTCCCATGGGTGCTGCCCACCCACGGCCGTGATGGGTTCTGCTGGCGGGGGGGGGGGTGCTGAGCAACGTCCACGGCCCAGGCTCGAGGGGCTGCCCCGGGCCATGGGCACCCCGAGGTGGGGCTTGGGCCTGGCTCTGCCGTTGGGATGGACACCGGGGCTGGGGATGGACCCTGCCGGGGGGGGGGCGCCGTGGCTGGGACGGCCCCTTCCCCATGTCCCGTCAGCGGGACACGGCGGGCACGGCACACAGAGCCCTTCCCTTGCTTGTGAAGCCCTTGTTCTGACCCCCCCGTCGCTCAGCACCCCCAGGATAACCCCCCCTTGCTTTAACCCCCACATTGTTCAGGACCCCCCCCCCCATTGCTCTAAGCCTTCCAGTCCCCCACTGCTCAGGACCCCCAGGACCCCCAATTGCTCAGGACCCCCCATTTCCTCAGGACCCACAGGACCTCACAATTGCTCAGGACCCCCCGAATTGCTCAGGACCCCCAGAACCCCCCCAGTTGCTCAGGACCCTCCAATTGCTCAGGACCCCCAGGACTCCCCAGTTCCTCAGCATCCCCCATTGCTCAGAGATCCCCATGATGCCCCCAGTTCCTCAGGACCCCCAGGACTCCCCCATTGCTCAGCATCCCCCATTGCTCACAGACCCCAAGGACCCCCCCATTGCTCAGGACCCCCAGGACCCCCCCCATTGCTCAGCATCCCCCATTGCTCAGAGACCCCCTCACCACTCAGCGCCCCCCCCCTTCCCCCCCCCCCCCGCAGGCCGCCGTTGCCAGGCGACGCCCCTCTCTCCCGGCGTGCCCCGCGCGGCGGTTGCCACGGCAGCGGGACGCGGCGGCGATGGCGGCGGGCGGCGGCGGGGCCGCGGTGCGGGCGCTGTACGCGTGGTTGGATTCGGTGCCGCTGTCCCGGCCCCGCAGGAACGTGGCCCGAGACTTCAGCGACGGCGGTGCGGGGGTGCGGGGGGGTGCGGGGGGGGGTGGTGCGTGCGGGGCCGGGGGTGTGTGCGGGGCCCCGCGGTGCTGAGCGCTGCCCCGCGCCGCCCCGCAGTGCTGGCCGCGGAGGTGGTCAAGTTCTTCCTGCCCGCCATGGTGCAGCTGCACAGTTACGTCCCCGCCAGCTCCACCGCGCAGAAACTCTGCAACTGGGGGCTGCTCAACCGGTACCGCACCGACCCGGCCCCGCGGGGACCCTGACCCGCTGCACCCCCCCTGCCCCGCACCGACCCGGCCCCGCGGGGACCCTGACCCTCACTGACCCTGACCCGCTGCACCCCCCCTGCCCCTCACCGACCCGGCCCCGCAGGGACCCTGCCCCGCTGCACCCCCCGTGCCCCGCACCGACCCTGCCCCGCACCGACCCTGCCCCGCTGCACCCCCCGTGCCCCGCACCGACCCGGCCCCGCGGGGACCCTGACCCACTGCACCCCCCGTGCCCCGCACCTCTCCTGCCTCGCACCGACCCTGCCCCGCACTGACCCTGTCCCGCACCGACCCTGCCCCACTGCACCTCTCCTGCCCCGCACCTCTCCTGCCTCGCACCGACCCAGCCCCACTGCACACACTGCCCCGCAGGGACCCTGCCACACTGCACCCCCTGCCCCACAGCACCTCCTCTACCCCCACCGTGTTCCTTCCCCGCAGCAACCCCCAGCCTCACAGCACCTCCCTGGCAAACAGCATCCCCCCCGCCCCACAGCACCCCCTCTGCCCCATAGCACCCCCGTGCCCCATAGCAAGCCACTGCCCCACCGAGTGTCCCTGCTCCGGTTGGGACCCTCTTGGCAGTGCTATGGGGCAGCGGGCGCTCATTCCGCCCCCGCAGGAAGGTGCTGAGCAAGCTGAACTGCTGCCTGCCGCAGGATGTGATCCGGCAGCTGGTGCAGGGCCGGCCGGGCGCGGCCGAGCAGTTCCTGCTGCTGCTGCGGAGCCGGATCCAGGAGCGGCTGCGGCAGAGGAAGGTGGGGCCCGGCCCGGCCTGAACGGAGCTCAAAGCTGCTCCTGCCCCAGCCCCTGCCCGGCCACGGACCCCCCCATGGCGCAGGGGGCTCCCACCCCTGTGTCCAACCCGGCCCTGAGCCCTGCAGGGATGGGGCAGCCGCAGCGCCTCCATCCAACCGCTCCCAACGCCCCCCCCCCCCCCCCTCACAAGGAACTTCCCTGTATCCCATCTCCGTCTCTCCTCTGCCCGGTTAAAGCCATTCCCCTTGGCCGGGCCCTATTTGCTCCTATGGAAAGTCCAAGTCCCCCATGCTCAACGCTCAGACCCTGAAGCAGAAGCGCTGCTGTCCCTGAGCAGCGCCTTTCCCTGCAGGCAGAATAGGGCTGAGCATCCTTCTTGGTTGGTGTCAGTTAGGAATTCCGTGCCTGCATCCCCGCTGGGTACCCTTGGACTTTGTTTTGTGCCTATGGCATAGAATCATAGAATCCCAGAGTGGTTTGGGCTGGAAAGGACCTGAAGATCACCCGGGTCCAACCCTGCTCCATGCAGGGACACCTCACACCGGACTCGTCCCTATAATGTGCATCTCTGCCCTTCCTGATGAGGAGTCCCCTGCTCGTACCAGTCTGCGGCTGCAGAGCCCAAAGCAGGATCCGCAGATCCAGCACCAGGAGGGGATTCATCCTGAGATCCCTCCCAGCAGTCACGCGCCTCATGGAAAGGCCGACATTAGATGTGGTCACAGTAATGGGGCCGACATCCCTCATCCCGAGCCCCTCTCCAGGGTTCCCGGAGCCCCTTCAGGCCCTGGAGCTGCTCCGAGCTCATGGCTGCCATGGAATTTGCCCTGGGAAGGGCAGGGCATGGGGCAGGAACTGAGGCAGGCGCATCCCGGCCCTGCCCTGGGGCTCTGAGCTCCTGCTCTGCGCAGCCCCTCCTGCTCCGGATGCCCCGAGGTGCCCTGGGCCCCATTCCCTGCCTCCAGCCCCCTCCCTGCACATCGTGCCCCCCCCCATGGGGTGACCCCCAGCTCGTGTCCAGGCCTGACGGGCGTTTTCCTGCCCTCTCCATGCAGGATCCGGGTGTCCCGGCAGCGCTGGGAGAGCTCAGCTACATGGAGACAGGTACAGGCAGTGCGGGGCAGGGAGGGTCCCCGTATCCCGACCCTGCCCCGTGCCATTCCCGATCCCTTCGGGACACACACCCCAACAGCGACCCTGCCAGCCCGGAGGGGCAGGAGGTGCTGCTGGATAGGGGGTGTCCCCATGGAGGGGTTCGGATCCGGCTCTGACTCCTGTGTTATCCAGGGGACTCCAAGGCGGGAGGAGGCTGCACTCGGGAGTCTCCCAAGGCTGCAGGGTAAGGGCAGGGATGCTGCATAGGGATGCTGGAGAGGTGCTGGGGGGCTTGTGCAGGGATGGGGCTCTGTGGGAGGGAAGGAGCAGCATCACCATGAGTGATGCTCCGGGGGGGGGGGGGGGGCAGTGATTATCCCGGTGTTCCCATTCCCAATCCAGGGCTCAGAAGCCTCTCCCGGGGCACAGCACCTTGTGCCTGCAGCAGGCAGAGCAGGAGAAGGCGCTGCTCCTGGCGCAGGAGACCATCCAGGTGAGCTCCCCTTTGCCCCCCCTCCCATCCTGTGTCACCCCCCGGAGCTGCATCCGGTGCTGGAGGCACCCTCGGGTGTGGGGCATCAATCCGTGATTCCCGAATGATCCCAATCCTCATCCTCTCTGCTCAGCGATGAGGGTGACACAGAATGGGCGCAGACCCTTTGCACGCTGTGGCCCTTCAGGGCTGTGGCTCTGTCTTGCCTAAAAGCGAAGGTTTTCTACTGGAAAACACAACTTAAGATGTAAAATTCCAGGTGCTGGGAATCCTGGGCTGTGGTTTAAGGTATTGGCTGGGTGTGGGTGCAGGGAGCTGGAATAGGGACTCCAAATGAGGCCCCACAAGGTCCTTGCCTGCCTCAGTTTCCCCCTTTAAGAGGTGATGGGTGCCTCTGGGTGAGCCGAGCTCCCAGCTCCGCATCCCGGAGCGGGTCCGGGGCACTCGGCTGAACCTCCCATCCCCAATCCCTGCTGGAATGTCGCTCAGATCCTGCAGCTGAAGGTGTGGAGGTTGGAGGAGCTGCTGCGCCTCAAGAACGTGCGGATCGATGACCTGAGCCGGCTGCTGCAGGAGGCACAGCAGCGCTGAGCCCGCTGCTCCTGGTGCTTCCCGGTGCCTCCCGGTGCTCCCAGGGACACCAATTCCAGCAGGGACTCCCAGGACAAGAGCCAGAGGTGGCACACGCAGAAGTGGGAATGTGGTGCCCACCTCCGGGCATGGCTCTGATTCATCCCATCCTTTCCGTGCCACTGATGTTGGGAATTAAATATCCATGTTTTTGTTTGGAGATGACCTGTGAGGCTGTGAGGGGATCCCGGGGGGTTATTTCCCAGTGGATCTGGTGTTGGAGTGGGATCAGCGGTGTTTGGATGTCACTTGGCCAGAGGCAGGGATTTAATCCCATTCCCAAAGCTGTTTGGTTCTGTAATCCTTGAGGAAATCCATGCCTTGGAAAGGGTCTGGGTCGGGCAGCCCAAGATAGGCTGGGATGGGAATGTTGCCAGGAGTGAGAATGTCACCATTCCTCCCTAGGGACAAGTCACCTCCCTGGGGACATCCCTTGGCATTCCCTGCTGTGCCCAGGACACCTTCTAGGCTGAAACCCCGTTGGTTTTTCCCATTTTTCCCACATGAGGATGTGGTGTGTCCATCCGGGGCTGAGCCGTGTGCAGGGTCATGCGTTGTCATGCGTTGTCACGTGTTGTCACGCATTGTCCCCTGCCACTTTAAGTGCTCTGGCAGCTGTCGGCTGCTCCCATTCCCGGTGGGCGGACGTGCGCCTCCGAAGGGAACGTTGTCCCAATGGGGACGTGTTCCAGCTGCTTTTCCCACCCTCTATTCCCCTGGCAGCTCCCAGATCCAGCCATCCCTCACGCTGCCTCGGGACACGCGGCCCTTTCCCGTGCTCTGGTTCATGGGGAGGCGTGATGGGAGCTGCAGGAGATGGGATAGGATTGGGATGAGGACAGGATGGGATAGGTTTGAATGGGATGGGGGGGGACAGGATCGAATGGGATAGGATGGGGTATAGGATGGGATATGGGATGGAATAAGCTGGGATGGGATGAGATGGGATGGGGATGGAATGAGCTGGGATGCAACAGGATGGGATGGGGTAAGATATTGGGTGGGATGAAATGGGGTGGGATGGGGTGAGGTTGTTTGAGTTGAGATGACACGGGATGGGATGAGATGGGGTGGGATGAAATGGGATGGGATGGGATGAGCTGGGATGGGATGAGATGGGATGGGATGAGGCGGGATGGGATGAGATGACATGAGATGGGATATGGGATATAGGATATGGGATGGGATGGGCTGAGCCATCCCTGCCCAGCTGCCCTGCCTGGGCCCCAGCCCAGTTCCCAGCATCCTCCAACATCCCCCCTGGAGCCAGGATGAGCCGAGGGGTGACAGGGGCAGCAGGGACATGGCCCCTTCCCCACGTCCACCTTCCGTTAACCGGCCGAGGTCTTCGGCCCCAGCACCGGCGCCACCGGGGCTGCCCCGCGGCTGCCCCACACCCCCGAGGGTTCCGTGCTACCTGCGCCCTCCGCGCCGCCTTTTGCCTGTTTTAAATTGAATTAACCCCAAACCGGCGGCTTCACCCGGGAGGTTCCCACCGGGTCCCACACACCTTCGGAGGCTTCTCCCTGTCGCGACATACCGCCTGCCCTGTCGCGACATGCCGTCGTGCTGTCGCTACCGGGGCCTGGACGGTACCGGTGCTCCCGCGTTGCCACGGCAACCGCATCACTCGATAGAGGGGTACCCCCTTCTCGCCCCCTGCCCTTGCGCTCGCTGCCCATGGCTGCCCAGCCCTTGGCCACGCCCCCTAGCGACAGCCCCGCCCCTTCGAGGCGACCCGACGGGCGTGGCTTGGTGGGCGTGGCCTCCAGGGGTGTGGACCAATGGCAAAGCGCGGAGGGCGCGTCGCGGCCAATGGGAGGGGAGAGGGCGGGCCCCGGGTAGCGGGAAGCGGGGAGCCGGGAGCGCGGCGGCGGCGGTGACCGGGACGCACCGGGCGGGGTGAGCCATGGGGAGGGGGTTCCCGGCCCCGGAGGGGTCCCCGGGGCGGTGACACCGGGAAGGGGGCGCCCGAGGGGGTCCCGGCCCCGCGGTCCTGGCGGGCGCTCGCCCGGGCCGATCGTTAACCCATGGCCGCTGTGGGAGCACCGGAACCGGGGGGCCAGCCCCGGGTCCCCCCTCCTTCAGCACCGGGGCTGGGGGGGGCGGGTGGGAGACAGCCGCGCCGGGGCCGTGCGGGTGATGGCGAGGCAGATTGGGGCCACCGGGAGGGCGGGGGGGGGGGTGTGTCCGCCGGTTGGGTACCGGGGGGGGGGGGGCCGGGGATACCGCGTACCCCGGGGCTGCGTCGTTGACCCCCTCAAGGGCAATGTGAGCCCGCGGGCCCCGCATCCTGGATGCGTTCGGGTGTTCCCGATGGATCCCGGGCGTTCCCGGCCCGCGCTGGAGCTCCCGGGGTGGTTTGAGCCTCAGCTTTGGGGTGCCTGGACCTGAATCCCCGGTTCTGGGGGGGGGTGTGTGAGCCCCGGTGTCCCCCCATCCCGGCCCTGGTGTCCGCCGGTCTCGATGTACCCACCCGAGGGGTGCCGGTGGGGACCCCCCGTTATCGGGGGGGGGGACGACAGCCATCTGCCAGGCCAGAGAGAGCAGCGATTCCTATGGGAAAAGCCCAAGGAAAGAGATGCGGGGGGTTCCGTATCGGGGTCTGCGCTGTTCCACTCAGTTCAGGGCTCATGTGGCGGTTCCTGGAGCCTCCATATGGAGCGGGAATGGGAAAACTGAGGCACGGGGTGGTTTTGGGTGTGAATCCCCCTTTTCCAAGCAGGAAACCCGAGAGCTGATGGCGCAAGAGCCCGGGGCTGGCTCGGTCACACCACGGGCTCCTCCTGCTGCCCGCACCCATCGGGGCTCTGCCTGCTCCTGCCCATCCCTGCCTATTCCCTCCCCAGCTCCGGAGCAGCGGGATCCCAAAGGATGGCCTCTTCCTGCCCGTGCCTTTGAAGTGCGGCGCAAGGACGATCGCTGCACACATGGCCACGGCCCGCAAGGGTGAGTCCCGCACCCCCGTCCCCATGTCCCCTCCCTGCCATGGGATCCCTCTGCCCACTCCCTATTGGAGGCTACTGAATCCCGGGGGATGCTGTCACCCTTTTCCCACTGCAAGCCACAAGTGAGCACCCCCCGAGAGGTTTATGGTGTGGGGGGGGGTGCATTGGGTGCCACCAGCACCCTTCAGCCGCGGTCCCCGCTGGGACCCGGCCCAGCAGCGCTGCTGTGGGATGGGATGGGATGGGAGCCGCGTGCTCCCGGTGTCTCCCAGCCCAAAGGGCTTTGAAAGCACCGGCTATGGATGCCGGCGGGGGGGGGGACACCACCCCAAAGTGCTCTGGTGCGAGGTGCTCCGTGTGGCAGCGCGAGACAAAGAGTGAAGAGGCTCTTTGTGCTGCGTGATTCCACCTCCTTTGTGTGCTCCAGCCTCCCTGGCTCCTGCATCCCGCGGAATTCCCAGCGGGATGAGGGCCGGGCCAGCGGTCCATTGGTGGCAACGGCAAAGGCCGGCAGGTTGCCTTGCTCTGGGAATCTTGCTCCCAGGGGCATTGGGAAGAGGGGTTGGGGATCCCTGAGTGCTTCCTTTCTCCAGTTCTGCTTCCCTGGGAACACTGAGACCTGAGACTCTCATTCCCCGGTGGAATCCACTTCCAAGACTTGTGATTCCTATTGGCACGTGTGATACAGCCCCCCCCCCGTGGGTCAGACCCCCCCACGGCAGCGGGGCCAGCGGGTCCCGGTGCCCCCCGCCGTGGCTGTGCTGGCACCCGAGGTGACCTGGGCAGCTCCCGTGGTTTCCAGGCCATCCCTGTGGTCCCCTCGTGATCCAGGGCACGAGGCCCCTCAAGGTCACCAGGGTGCGGGCACTGATCTGGTTCCGGGGACAGCTGCTGCGGATCCCACTGCCGCCTTCCCTCTGCTTCCGCTCTCCAGAGGGTGTCCGGGCCGGATTCCCTCCGATACCTCATCCCGGGTGCCCCTTCAAACACTGTGTGACAAAGCCACACGGTTGGGATTCTCCCTGCCTGTTTCCTGGCAGGAATTGGGGTTTGGCTGCTCCGAGCCTGACGCTGGCGTCGGGATTCCCGATGGCAGCCCCGGGCTGGGAGCTCGCCCATCGCTGCAGCTCCTGGTCTATGGGATCCATGGGCTCCCCCTGCCCTATGGCACCGGGAGGGCTCAGCTTGGTTGGGGGTCCCCTCTGTGTCCCCTTCCCCACCGCCAGTGTCCGGGTCTCCTGTTCTATCCCTGCGTGCAGGGAAGGGATTGCTGCTCCCGGCTGAAGGAAGCCGGGTCATTAAATCCCAGCGATTCCCGGCACAAAGAGCCTGTTCTTTAGGGAGACAACAACCTGCTCCTGGCTGCTGCCAGATGGATGCCGGCGGCCGGTGGGGGGGGGGGGGGGGGCCTTGGGATGTGCTGGGAGCAGGAGGCAGGAGAGCCTGGAATTCCCTTGGGAGCTCACAGATCCCATTGCAGAGGAGTTTGTGGGGGCCTCAGTGTCCCCAGCCTGGTGCCTGGCCTTGCAGGGACAATGCAGATTGGGGTTTTCCCATGGGATTTGCTTCCCTGGAGAGCCCTGTGACATGCGGGATCCCTTCCCTGGGGATGCTGCCCTTGTCCCATCCGTGTCCCCTTCCTGTGTATCCCGTCATCCCACTCCTCTGTGCTGAGGAAGTGATGGGAATGAGCAGACGGTGCTGCTGAGCATGGGGGTTGCATGGACCCCAGAGCCTCTGGGCATGGCTGGTGGCAGATCCATGGCATGGATGTGGAGCTGGGGCTGGGGCTGGGGACATGGGTCTGTGCTGGTGGCAGGTGCATGGCATGGATGTGGAGCTGTGGCTGTGGCTGGGACATGGGGCTGTGGATAGAGCTGGGGATGGAGGTGGGATGTGGGGATGGAGCTGTGGCTGGGGACATGGGGCTGTGCTGGTGGCAGGTGCATGGCATGGATGTGGAGCTGGGGCTGGGACATGGGGCTGTGGATAGAGCTGGGGATGGAGGTGGGGATGTGGGGATGGAGCTGTGGCTGGGGACATGGGGCTGTGCTGGTGGCAGATCCATGGCATGGATGTGGAGCTGGGGCTGGGGACATGGGTCTGTGCTGGTGGCAGGTGCATGGCATGGATGTGGGGCTGGGGCTGGGACATGGGGCTGTGCTGGTGCAGGTGCATGGCATGGATGTGGAGCTGGGGCTGGGGACATGGGGCTGTGCTGGTGGCAGATCCATGGCATGGATGTGGAGCTGGGGCTGGGGACATGGGCTGTGCTGGTGGCAGGTGCATGGCATGGATGTGGAGCTGGGGCTGGGGACATGGGGCTGTGGATAGAGCTGGGGATGGAGGTGTGGATGAAGGTGGGGATGGAAGTGGGGCCGATGCTGGGGGTCCGTGCGTGCAGGGGTGACCCCGGCCTCCCTCTCCCACGCAGGCAGCAAGGGGAAGGGGGGCTCCGTGCGCTTCGCCCCGGCGCAGCCCCCGAGGGCGCCCATGGCCACGTCCACTTCGAGGAGCAGCTCCACGACTCGGCCGTGATGGTGACGCCGGAGGGGGACGGCAGCTTCCTGGTGAAGGTGGGAGCCGGGGCAGGGGGGGGTCCCGGCGTCACCCGCGGTGTCCCAGTGCGGCTGTTGCTGCCCATTGCCCAATGGGGCTCCTGCCCTGCTCCAGGGGGTTCCCACCAGTGCCCATCACAGCACTGCCCCATCTCCATTGGCTTTCCAGTTCGGGAATGTTTCTGGCCCCATTGGGATAATGGCAATGGCCCCGTTATCACCCTGGTTTACCCAGGGAGGGCCGGGAGCATCCCAGTAACCCAGGTCCTGTCCTGCAGGCGGCTGTTTGCTCCCAGTGCTCCTGATTCACCCATTAACTCCCAGTTCCCACCTCTCCCAGCAGTGGGGCAGGTTTGGGGGGTCCCCATTCCTGATGGGGCAAACTGGGGGACCGCTGGTGCTGCTGCACTCTGGGGGGACGTGGCACCACCTCCTGTGCTCTGTTCTGGGGGTGGGGGGATAGGGCTGAGCTGTGGGTGCTCACTGCTCCCATTGCCACGTGCGGGTGAGCGTGGGCCGAGCTCTGATGGGGGCTCCAAAATGGGTGGTGACGATGGGGACAACCAAGTCATCGCTTAATGACACCGATGGATCCATCCTGGCACGAGCTGCCAGGCCCGCATCCCACAGCCCCATCCCACAGACCCACATCCCACAGCCCCATCCCACAGACCCACATCCCACAGCCCCATCCCACAGCCCCTGCATCCCACAGCCCCATCCCACAACCCCTCATCCCACAGCCCCATCCCACAGCCCCGCATCCCACAGCCCCATCCCACAGACCCACATCCCACAGCCCATCCCACAGACCCACATCCCACAGCCCCATCCCGCATCCCTGCATCCCACAGCCCCATCCCACAACCCCTCATCCCACAGCTCTGCATCCCACAGCCCCATCCCACAGCCCCACGTCCCACAGCCCCATCCCACAGCCCCACGTCCCACAGCCCCATCCCACAGCCCCACGTCCCACAGCCCCACATCCCACAGCCCCATCCCACAGCCCTGTGTCCCACAGCCCCGTCCCACATCCCCACATCCCACATCCCTGCATCCCACAGCTCCGCATCAGCCCCATCAGCCCCGTTCCCGCATCCCCACATCCCACATCCCTGCATCTCACAGCCCTGCATCCCACAGCCCCATCCCACAGCCCCTCATCCCACATCCCCACATCCCACCCACCTCCTCACCCGCTCCCTGCTGGAGCAGAGGGATTGGGGCTGCAGCACCACGGGGCTTTGGTGGCAATGGGTGTGATGGGAGCGGCCTCATCCATCCCTGGCAGTGCTCAAAGCCAGGCTGGAGCAACCTGGTCCAGTGGAAGGTGTCCCTGCCCCTGGCAGTGGTTGGGCCTGGATCTAAGCTCCCTTCAACCCAAACCATTCCATGACTCCATCCCTCCATCCCACCCTTCCTTTGCCCCCCCCATCCCACCCCGGAGCACCCGGCGGCTCTGCGCTGGATGTGGAGCTCCCCCCGCTCTGAGTCAGTGCCTGGACTCGAGTGGGTGATGGGATCTCTCCCTCAATCCGGCACGGAATCGCTTAGCAATTGCCAGGCTGTGGGTGGGATGTTGTTGTTTTCCCCCTGTGCCGTGCACCGGCACCCGGCACTGCACGTGCCGTGCCGGGAATGGGGGGGCGAGCTGCAGCCCTTCCCTATGGATAGGTTTGGGGTGCACCCCGCACCCTGTTCCCTATGGAGGATTTGGTGCGGTGGGTGCCGTACGGATGCAGGGTGGGATCATCCTCATCCGGCTCTGCCACAGGGAGGGTTTGCCGGTGCATCCCTTCCTTCCCAGAACGGCTTTGTATGGAGCTGGACCCTGCGAGCGGCTCAGAGGGCTCTGGTTTGCATCACAGCAGTGGAGAAATGACATTTCCAGGGATGCTCTTGGGAGCATCCCGGGGCAGCGGCTGAGCTCCTGGATCACGTGGTGTTATCCCCGCCAGGCAGGGAACGGCCCCCCCTTCCCATGGCTGCCGATGGGTCCCGGGGGTGGGATGTGGAAGGGAATGGGGTGAGACAGGACCGTGGCACTGGGGGACCTCTTCCCATGTCCGACCATGGCCTGAGCCCACCGCGCGCCCCCGTTCCAGGTGGGATTCCTGAGGATCCTGCACAAGTACGAGATCACGTTCCTGCTGCCACTGCGGGGCCTGGGGAGGGCCCCCTGTGCTCTGCCCCTGCCCACCCTCAACCTTCGCGTCACCGGCGGCATCACCCCCCTGCCTGAAGGTAAAGTGTGGGCCCCCCCATGGTGCCCCCCCTCCGTCCTCCTCCTGCCCTGTGGGAAAACTGGATCGGGGCTTGGGATAAGGGATGCGGGGCCGGGACAAGGGAATGGCTTTAACCGGGCGGGGGGGGGGGCTGGGATGAGCTCTTGGACAGAAGCTGTTCCCTGTGAGGGTGCTGAGCGCTGGCACAGGGTGCCCATAGCAGCTGTGGCTGCCCCATCCCTGGCAGTGCTCAAGGCCAGGTTGGACACACGGGCTCAGAGCCCCCCGCTCTATGGAAGGGGTCCCTGCAATGGCAGCGGTTGGGGCTGAAGGGGCTTTGAGGTCCCTTCAACCCACCCATTCCATGGCTCTAACTCCATGGTGAGCGCTCCCCAAGCACTTCCCAATCCCCAGCCTCATCCTGCCCCAGCTCCTTTTCCCAGTGCCCGTCCCCGCAGCATTCCCCCCCCCCCCCCCCCCCGTGGCGGAGGGATCCGCATTGTTTCCATTGTGCATCCCAGGAGATTCCCTCCCCATCCCACGTGCTTAAAGAGCAGCTTTGTGGCATTTGAGCTCAGGATCCTGCAGAGCAGAGCATGGACACGGGGGTGCTTTCAGCTCTTGCTCTGTCTGCGTGCCTGCACCAAGGGCTGCTGCAGGAGCCAGGGCTCACCCCCGGCTGCCCTCTGCCTCCTCCTTCCCTCCCCATCCTTCCTCATTCCCATCCCAGCTCCCTCAGTCCTGCTCAGTGCATCCCATCCCCGCGGCTCTTGCTCCGGCCCCTGCAGCCCCACCTCTCACTGTTACTCATCACCTGAAAGCCCTTTTATCCCAGATCTGCATCAGTCACCTGCGGATTGTTGTGGGTTTGCATCCCTTTGGGATGTGGGAGGTGAGGAGCCGCTGGGGGTTGGTGGGGATGGGGACAAGGACAAGGCCCGGGTTTGCTCCGGGAGGCACCGGGCTCATGCCTCAGCCTGGCTCTGGGTTGGGGTCCCTTTGTCAGCAGCACACCCATAGGAGCAGGGATGTGCCCGGTGATCCCGGCTGGGGCAGTTTGGACCCCCAGGTGTCAGCCTGGGCTCGGTGGCAGCCGTGCTGGGGGCATGGATCCGTTCTGGGAACGCCTCAGCTGGCCCCGTGCCAGCAGCTCCCGTTGACACATCCCATGGGAGCTGTTTCCCGCATTCCTGTCCCATGGGGCTGTGTCTCACCTCCCAGTCTGGATCTGCGGCTCTTCCCGTGCTCCCGCTGGCTCCAGCCCAGCAAAGCACTCACAGCTCCGTTTGTTTGGAGCTTCCCACCTCGGCCGGGCATGGAGCCATGGAAGCTGTGGGGAAAGGAGCCCTTTGGGAGCCAGGATCCAGTGGGATCTGGTGCCGTGCGGTGTCTGCCCTCAGGGTGCTGGTGATGGGGACAAGGGGATCTTGGAGGTGCTGTTGGCTTGGGAGATGCTCAGTGGTACCCTCAGCCTGGCGCTGGGAAAAGCATCATCCCTGACACCTCCCCTGCATCCCTGTGCTGCTTCAGCGCGTGTCAGCATCCTTGTGCCTGCCTCGTGGCTGGGGAAACTGAGGCACAGGGATGGGGATGGAGCCCGCAGGGAAAGGGGTGCAGGAAGGTGCAGGCAGGGGAGGGAAGATGCAGGAAGGGGCAGGCAGAGCAGGAAACGCGGGAAAGGTGCAGGCAGCTCCCTGAGCCCCTTGGCTCTGCCGCAGGTTACAGTGTGAAGTGCGAGTACACGGCGCACAAGGAGGGGGTGCTAAAGGAGGAGATGGTCCTGGTCAGTGAGGCCGGCGAAGGAGCCACCATCAGGGTCGTGGTCCAAGCCCGTGTCATGGGTAAGGGGCTGCTGGGGCCGGGTGGGGGGTGGCGATTCCTCCCTGGAGCAGCTGGGAGCTGGGGATGCTCCCTGCATCCCATGAACCTGCTCCATGCTCCCTGCTTCCCAACCCAGCTCCCACCAGTTCAGCCCCCACAGCCATTTCCCACCTGAGAAACTGCCTAAACTGGATGGTTGCACCCCAAAATCCCCGTCCGGGGGATTTTCACCCCAGAATCCCCATCCCAAGGGCTGAGGCTGTGGAAGCTCCCTGGTGAAGGGGCACATGGAGCAGGGCTTCAGCGGGTGGCTTGGGGGCATCCCTTGTCCCCCCCCGTCCTCACCCCATCCCCACTGGGGTCCCTCCCTCCATCCCCAGCTGCTCATTAGGCAGCAGAGGCATTAAGGATTATCCTTCCCTCCCCTTTGCTGCCTGATGCTTGGTTGATCGGAGCCACGTTTCACAGCTCTGCCCCCCTGCATTGTGTGACACAGCGGCTGCTTCCACCAGCAACTTCAGTGGGGCTGCTTTTGGGGTCCCCACGCTGTGTAGGGCAGAGGGTTCAGTCATTGTGTCCCCAGCACCTTGCCACCCCGGGGCCGAGCATCATCCCCATGCAGCCACAGTGTGCAGCATCCCCATCTCCTTGGGTACCAGCATCCCTTGTGTGGTGAGGGTGGGAGGGGGGACCACCACCTGTGGGCCTCAGAACACCCCAGAAGGATGAAGCATGCCCCATAGGCTAGCATGGGGGTGCTGTGGTCGTCCCCCAGCTGTGTCCCTGTGCCCTCCCTCCCGCAGACCGGCACCACGGCACCCCGATGCTGCTGGATGGGGTGCGCTGCATTGGCGCGGAGCTGGAGTACGACTCGGAGCAGAGCGACTGGCACGGCTTCGACTAGACCTGACCCCCCCGTGAGGATGGAGCCCACATGGAAACAGGGACAAATCCCACCCCAACTCCCCCCGTGTCAGTGGGGTCCCCAGGAGCCGGGGGTCCCCCAGTGCTGCAGCCTTGGGGAAGGGACCCACTCGCTGCTCTCTTGCTGCTTTCCCCCCCGCTTTCCTCCCCGGAGCACCCCAGGAAAGGGACGTTTGGGGGTGTTGGAGCCCCTCAGGGCAAGGTTTTGCCTCTTGGGGTGCAGAGCAGAACTGGACCAGGGCAGGATCCGGCAGTGGAGGGGGTCAGAGCCTGTTCATGTCCTTATGTTGCAGCCATCGCCTTGGTCTTTGTCCCGTTATCCTTTTCCCCCTCCAGTTTCCCTTTTCCCCCTCCAGTTTTCCTTCCCCCCCCCCTTCCTTGTTTTTCCACCCAGGAAGCGCCATGGTACACAGACCAGGAGCAGTGGCTCAGTTCTGACAGCAACAGGAGGCTTCATGTGCCTATATATATAGATATAAATATATAGATATATATATACATGTATGTGTGGGGGTTAAGTACAAACCTATAGAGGTAAAGAATAAACTGGAGCTGGGGGGGGGGGGGGGGGGGCTGAAGCCCGGTTCACCCCCATTGAACCCCCTGGGAGCACTGGGGCGGGTAATGCAACCCCCATTAAACCCTATGGAGAACACTGGGGGGACCCCAAGGTGCCCCCCTAAAGGTACAAGGGGCTGCATGAGCCTATCCCTGGGTGGGGATGGGGATGATTCCAGGTGGCTCTGGATGGGGTGAAGGGCTTCGTGCTGCCAAGTCCAGTTCAAAGGGGGGGTCTGGGCCCCCTGTGGTGGCCTCGTCCCCCTTGTCCCTGTCCCCATCCTCACTGGGCTGCGCTTGGGGATGACAGAGTCGATCTATATGGGATAGAGGTGGGTACAGAATGTGGTGCTGGGGTCTCAGGGGTGCTTTGGTGGTGCCACAACCCACACCTGGGGGCAACCTGAGCCTGCAGTCCATTTCCTACAGTCCAATCCCAACCCATTCCTATGGGAGATGCCAACGCCGGCTCCGAGAGGAGCATCTTTGGGGTGTCCCAGGTGTCTACAAGAGGGGTCTGGTGGTAGCTCAGTGTCTGCTTGGTTCCTTGCACCCATGGGCGTCCCAAAGAACCAGTGGTGTCCCAGAGCACTAATGGGGTGTCTCAAAGCACCCATAAGTGTCTTAAAGTACCTGGGGGGGGTCCCAAAACACAAAAATGGGCGCCTCAAAACACTAATGAACACCCCCAAAGTACCCATGGGTGGCCCAAAGCCCTAATAAGTGTCCCAAAACACCAGTAGGTGTCGCAAAGCATCTGTGGGTGTCCCGAAATACGAATGGGTGTCCTAAAACCATGGGTGTCCCAGAGCACCCATAGGTGTCCCAAACTACCGATGGAGTGTTCCAAGGGACCAATGAGTGTCCCAGAGCACCCATGGGTGTTCCAAACCACCGATGGGGTGTTCCAAATGGCCAATGAGTGTCCTAGAGCACCCATGGGTGTTGCAAAGGACCAATAGGGTGTCCCGGAGCACCCATGGGTGTCCCAAACCACCAAAGGGGTGTCTCCCAAAACACCAATGGGGTGTCCCCAGGGGTGCACCTATGGGTGTCCCAAACCACCAATGGGATGTTCCAAAGGACCAATGAGTATCCCAGAGCACCCGTGGGTGTCCCAAACCACCAAAGGGGTGGTCCCAAAGGACCAAAGGGGTGTCCCAAAGGGCCAAGGGGGTGTCCCAAAGGACCAATGAGTGTCCCAGAGCACCCATGGGTGTCCCAAAGGGGTGTCCCAAAGGGCCAAGTTGGCCGGCGGGGCTCAGTTGGACAGGAAGTCGATGGTGGCTCGCACCGTCTTGGCGGTGCTGATGTCCATGGCGGTCACCTTGATCTCGGTGTCCCCGAACTGCATGGAGGCGCGGATCTCCCTGCGCGCGCGCCCGCGGGCCCCCCCAGCGCCTCCAGCTCCAGGCTGACGGTGCCGCACTTGCGCACGCCCGGGGTCGGTGATGTAGAGCGCGTCGTCGGAGGCGCTGCAGTAGATGTTGATGATGGTCCTGCGCTGGCCCGGCCGCGCCGGGCAGTAGCTGCGCTGCACCACCTCTCCCAGTGCCACCGACTGATCCACGGCCACGAAGCGCTCGAAGACGTCGGTGCACCAGGTCCGGCCGCCCTTCACCAGCAGCTTCTCCCGGGGGTGCTTCCCCTCCACGAACTTGTTGAGCACCCCCACGCCGTAGGAAAGGGGCGAGCGGCGCACGCGCACGATGGTGGGGTCGAGCCCGAAGAGCACGGCGCCCTTGAGGATGGTCAACCCCACGTCCTGCGGCACCAGCACCCGGCACGTCGCGCCGAAGGCTGCCTGCACCGCGCGCTGCAGCATGGCGGACTCCGCGAAGCCCCCCACCAGGAAAGAGGAACTTGATGCCTTGGACCTCCGGCTTCTTGAGGAGATCGTCTGGGGAGGGAAGGGGACGGAGGGGAGGAGTTGGGGCTGTGGGGGCTGCGGTGGAGTCATGGGGTCACAAATGGGTTGGGAAAGGCCTTGAAGGTCATCGAGGCCAACCACTGAGATCAAGTCCAACCACTGAGATCAAGTCCAACCATTGAGATCAAGTCCAACCACTGAGATCATGTCCAACCATTGAGATCAAGTCCAACCACTGAGATCATGTCCAACCATTGAGATCAAGTCCAACCACTGAGATCAAGTCCAACCATTGAGATCAAGTCCAACCATAGAGATCAAGTCCAACCATTAAATCAAGTCCAACCACTGAGATCAAGTCCAACCATTGAGATCAAGTCCAACCATTGAGATCAAGTCCAACCATTGAGATCAAGTCCAACCACTGAGATCAAGTCCAACCACTGAGATCAAGTCCAACCACTGAGATCAAGTCCAACCATTGAGATCAAGTCCAACCATTAAATCAAGTCTGACCATTATTACCATCAAGTCCAACCTTTGCCCCTACCCCAGTGATGGTGTGAGGGTATCTGGGTCCCAGGGCACAAGGGGACCCCCTTTGCAATGCCTGCTCCCACCCCTCAGGACACCCAGTGTGAGGTGAGGTGGCCCTGCCCATGGCTACTGGTTCAGTAGCAGGTACAAGAAGATGCTCAACAAGACGAGCCCCATCCCTGGCAGTGTTCAAGGCCGGGTTGGACACAGGGGCTTGGAGCACCCTGCTCCAGTGGAGGTGTCCCTGCAATGGCAGGGGTTGGAGCTGAAGGAGCTTTGAGGTCCCTTCAGCCCAAACCGTGCTGTGATGCTGTGGCTGTTCCTTTCCAACCCAAAGCATTCCCTGATTCCATGAGGACCTACCGATGTGTTTGATGATCTGGCTGATGGTGGGCTGGAAGAGCTCGCTCATGGCCTCCGGGGACATCCGCAGCATCCCTTGGGATGACCACTTCACAAAGTTAACACTGGTGAAGGAGAGAAGATCCGGGGTTGCCCCTCACCGAAGGTTCCCCCATCCCAGGACCAGAGCACCCCATGGGTCCCCAAGCCTGGGGCCTCACTT
Organism: Myiopsitta monachus; assembly: GCA_017639245.1. Taxonomy (NCBI): domain Eukaryota; kingdom Metazoa; phylum Chordata; class Aves; order Psittaciformes; family Psittacidae; genus Myiopsitta; species Myiopsitta monachus. The sequence goes on along the minus strand of CM029917.1, from coordinate 117,233,563 downwards.
GCTCCTCTTCAGCGCCGTCTCCACGTTCTGCCCGCGGTGCTTGCGGTAGAAGTCGATGAAGGAGAAGGGCAGAGAGATGTTGAGGGCGCTGGCGCGGGCCGGGGCAGCCGCTCTCTTCCGCGCCTCGAAGGCGATGGTGAGGTCCACCCAGGCCGCTGGGCGCTTGGCCTTGAACGTGGAGATGAAATCCGCCCCGAAGATGTGGCACAGGAGCTGCTCGAAGGCCAGGTCTACCCCCACGGCCCCATAGGGACCCCCTGCAGAGCCAGAGGGGTGCAGCAGGCAGTGTCCCCATGGCAAACGCATCCCCATGTCCTCCATCCCCATGTCCCCCATCCCCATGTCCTCCATCCCCACATCCTCCATTCCCATGTCCTCCATCCCAATGTCCCCCATTCCCCATGTCCCCCATCCCCATGTCCTCCATCCCAACATCCCCCATTCCCATGTCCCCCATCCCCATGTCCCCTATCCCCATGTCCTCCATCCCCCTGTTCCCCACCCCTATGGCATCACATCAAAGCCCCTGTTTGGGGTGTTTGGGGTGAAGCCCCACTGGGGCTCCCCTGCAGGGTCAGGGTCAAGCTGAGGGTGCATGGGGGGAGGCTCCACCCCACAGCCCAGTGTCACCCAGTGCTGTCCCAGCTGCACAGGGGGCTGTGAGCTGCAGTCTGTGGGGCACTGATGGGTCCATGGCCCCAGGTTGGGTGCGCTGGGCCTCAGCTTCTGATTGTGTCCCACCCTGCAGCACCCCTGTCCCACCAGCACCCATGTCCCATCCTATCCCCCTCCTACCCAGCACTCCTGTCCCTGTTGGCCCCATCCCAGCACCCCTGTCCCACCTGACCCCCAGCCCAGCACCCCCGTCCCTCTGTCACCCCACAATGCAGCATCCCTGTCCCACCTGATCCCTGTCCCGTCTGAACCCAAGCTCAGCACCCCTGTCCCACCTTGTACCCCGTATCCCAACACCCATGTCCCACTGTCACCCCCATCCCAGCATACCTGTCCCACCTTTTACCCCCATAACCCAACACCCATCCCATTTCCCCCCCCATCCAGCATCCCTGTCCCCCTTGTCCCCTCATCCAGAATCCCTATCCCACCTTTTACCCGCATAACCCAACACCTCTGTCCCACTGTCACCCCCATCCCAGCATTCCTGTCCCCCATCCCTGCCCTTCTCCTTGCTGTCACCAGGTGGCGCCACGACCCTACCGGTGCCACCGAGGGGACCCCCAGCCCCTTAGGATGGGGTCCCTTTGGGGTGTCCCCCTTACCTGATGCTTTGTAGAGCTCCTTCAGCGTCCCCTGTGGCTTCTCGATCTGGTGCACGGTGAGGTCTATGGTGCCACCACCGCAGTCAGCCACGATGTATCTGTCACCTATGGGCAGAGAGGGGGGCTGAGTAGGGGTCCTGGGTGCCCCCCACCCCATAGACCATCACCCTGCATCAGGTCTGCTCCTTTGGGACACCCACCCCATGGGCTTGGAGCAAAGGGCTGTGCCCGTTTTTCCAAGCCCATGGGGTGGGTGTCCCAAGGGATATGTCCCACTGCTCCAACCACATGGAATGGGTGTCCCAATGGATCCAATGTGGATATGGGGGGGAATAGGGATGTTTCATCTTTCATGGCATCAACCAGATGATGGCGTGGTGACAGCAGAGCTCAACAGCACCACCCCCATGCAGGACCCTTCTCCTGGGGTCCCTTGGTGGCACATCCAACCCCTATTCCCAGTCCAGGGTGATCCCAATTGGCTCCCCTCCATGATCCATCTCCTCTCCTACCTGCCTGCATTTCCGACCAAAGCTCCCCCATTCCCGATTCCACCAGGAATGTGCGGCTGTGGCGGGATCTCCGGAGCTGCTCCCGGGCTGTGGGATACAGTGGAAGGGGCAGCATCAGGGTTGGGGGTCAGGAGCATTCCTGGGATCCCTCCCATGTGCATTGGGAATGCCTTGGTGGGATGCACTGGGAGCACTGGTTGTCCGCTCCCTCCCAACCCGCTGTAGCACAGCCATAGAGAGTAGCTCTTCCCATTATCCCACAGGATCCTATGGGATTCCACATCACCGCGTCCAGTCCGCAATGCCCTTCCCTCTTCCCTCTTCCCAGGTGGAGTTTCCTCTGCTCCCCCCATCACCAAAGCCCCCGGAAGGGCAGGAGCTCTTTGGGAAGGTGCGGTTATCCCAGCCTGGTTTTGGCATGCCGGGATGCAAATGCAGCACCAATTCCATCATCCTCAGCCCCGGGATGCAGCTCCATCAATCCGGATGCGGCCCCAGCCAAGACAAAGGCAGGAGCCATTGGCTGATCCCAGCTCCAGACCACACACGGGGGAGCATTCCCAGAGGTGGCTCCTTGCGGGGATCCTCTCCCCATCCCGATGTTACAGCATCGACCATGGGGTTGGTGTGGGATCGGGAAGCCGGAGGGTTCTGCCCCTATGGAGCTGCTGGGGTGGTCAGGGCCAAGAGGAGCTGCTGGGAGGAATGCAGGGTAATTCCAGCTGAGGCAGCAGAAACGGGAATGCTGGGAAAGGGAAGGGGAGAGGCGGCCTGGGGAGGAGGTCAAGGGCCGGTTGGGCTGATGAGAGGGGCTAAGTCCATGGCGGAAGCATGGCTCAGATGGGTTTGGGAGGGGAGGATAGGGGGGAAAAGTGGGAAGCAGAGTCCATGGGTTCTCATTTGCTCCCTTGGCACAAGGCCCCGCTCATCCCTGCCTCCTGTTTCCCCATCAGTGGGCGATGCTGCGGATCCCTGTGGCGATGGATCAGCTCTTCCCTGTCCTTGCACTGAGGCTTTTGCCTGGATCAGCCTCATTTGGTGAAGTGCCAGAGAAAGGAAAATCACAGGGATGGGGATGGGAGAGTGGAAAAGGGCCCGGAGTGGAGGAGATAGAACAGACCCATCGCTGCTTCCTCAGTTGCGGTCCTGCTCCGTCCCTAATGTCAAGCGCGAGGCACTCTCCGGGGCCGTGATTCAAACCAGGTCCCTGCCCTGGGAGCTCACCGGGATGCTCATCCCTGCGGGAATGCCCCCCCGGAAGAGCAGGACCTGGCCCTTGGGCTGTGGGACTGCCTGGATCAATGCATTCCCAGTCTGGAATGCAGAGCCTGCTTTGGGGTTATTCATGGTGCTCATACAGGGACCCCGGGGTCCTCAGCCCCCTTCCCTCTGCGGTTGCTGCCGGACCTCGGGATGTGATGCAGGGCTGGATCCCTTCTCCCGCTCCCTCTCCCGCTGTCCCAACTGCCGGGGCCGCTCACCCTGCCGGAAGCTGGAATCAATGGGATGCTCCGGAGCCAGCCCGTTGGCCGCGGCTTTGCAGCTCAGGTCGATCAATTGATGGAGCCGGAGCTTCCTGCAGTAGATGGAGGCGGCCTCGGGCTCCAGCGCGATGAGGAGCTGCTCCGGGCTCTCCGGAGACACCAGCCCGGCCTGGGGGGATAACGGGACATTGGGATGGAGACAGACACATCCCATCCCTGCCCATCCCATCCCTGTGCATCCCACCCCTGCCCATCCCATCCCTGCACAACCCATCCATGCCCTGCCCATCCCTGCGCATCCCATCCCATCCCATCCCATCCCATCCCATCCCATCCCATCCTTGCGCATCCCATCCCTGCCCATCCCATCCTTGCACATCCCGTCCCTGCGCATCCCGTCCCTGCCCATCCCATCCCTGCCCATCCCATCCCTGCCCATCCCATCCCATCCTTGTGCATCCCATCCCTGTGCATTTGTGCATCCCATCCCTGTGCATCCCATCCCTGCCCATCCCATCTCTGCCCATCCCTGCCCATCCCACCCCAAACCCCCACCGCGCTCCCATCGCATCCCACGGCAGCCGCATCCCTCACCCTGTAGGCAGCCTCCCGCATGAACTGCTTGGCCGGCTGCTTCCAGATGGCCGGCACGGTGATGACCCAGCGGATGGCATCGCGCTCCGGCAGCGACGGGCACTGCTCCTTCAGCTCCTGGCGGGCAGGAAGCAGGAGCTGGGCCCCAGCGGGATGGAGGTGGGGAAGCAGCGCCCTGTGGGAGCGGTGCTGCAGGAGGGGGGTCAGGGGGTGGCTGCGGGGGGGCCCGGCCCCTACCTGCACCGCGTGCTGCTTGAAGAAGCGCAGCGCGTGGGCAAACACCTCCAGCGCCGGCATCTTCTTCCCATTGAGGGCTTCCAGCTCCGTGTTCATGGTGAGGTCCTGCAGGAAGGGCAGTGACAGCAAAGGGGGTGCCCATGGGAGCTGTGGCTGCCCCATCCCTGGCACTGCTCAAGGTCGGGTTGGACACAGGGGCTCGGAGCACCCTGCTCTATGGAAGGGGTCCCTGCAATGGCAGGGTTGGGGCTGGAGCTGCTTTAAGCTCCCTTCCACCCAACCCATTCCCTGATCCCGGATCCCTGATCCATGGCTTACGCTGGTGCTGTGAATCTTCATCTTGAACTTCTCGAAGTAGAGCCACTCGCGGGCCTCCTCGGGGTCCAGGTCATGGTAATAGTCCCTGGCCGTGTACCCGAAGCTATGGAAGGCGCCGTCGGGCGTCAGCAGGAGGCTGGTCGGGGTCTTCTGGTTGGCCACCCCCGGGTCCCCTCCTTCCCATTTCCTGCAAACAGGAGCCTGTGAAGCTCAAGGCCACAGAACGGGCCCTGCCCCGCTGTGCTCATCCAACGGCACCACCCCAAGGGACACAGAATGGACCAAGGCCCCTGCCAAGGCCGTGCATGGAGGTTGTGGTGCTCCCTGTGTGACCCCACAGGGCCCCTATGCGCCCACCCAGCTCGTTAGAGCAGAGCCCTGATGAGGAGATCCTCATGGATGAAGCGGAGGCCATCTCCTGGGCTCCTTCCTCCCCACAACCATTCCTGCTGCCCAGTCCGGTTCCATCCCTGCCTCCCAGCAAGGTGACCTCCATCCTCTGGGCAGAGCGGGCGCTGGGTGCTCCTCACCTCATCATGTGGATGGCCTCAGGGTCGCTGGAGAAGCTGAAGGCGTATCCGCTGGATGTGGTCCCGAAGTCGATGGCCACCACCACGGCGAAGGATGCGGTTTGCTGGGAGCGAGCCTCGCTCCTCTGGAACACGAGGGAAGCCCTTAGGGATGGGCTCCATCCCGAGGGCAGGCACCCAAACAGGGCTGGATGCTGCCAGAAACCCGGGAAGGGGTTAATCCCTCCCTGGACCAGGGCAAGGGATGCACTGATGCTGTGGTTTGCTCTGATGCCAAGGGCACGGGGCAATTCCTCCTCTTGCACGGCTCTGGACCACGGAGCTCTGCTCTGCTGGCACCAGGCTCCATGGGGATGCTGTGATTGTTCCTCCATGGGACAGGGGATTTGGATGGGGCTTGGAGCAATCTGCTCTAGGGGAAGGTGTTCCTGCCCATAGCATGGGGCTGGAGCTGGAGGAGCTTTAAGCTCCCTTCAACCCAAACCATTCCATGATTCCATGGCTGCATTTTCAGCCGAGGTTCCCCAAAACCTTCCCTGCTCCTGATCTCTGTCCAAGGAGCCTCATCCCACCCCATGGATCGCCCAACCAAACCCCTCCCTGACCCAAACGCCTCTGGGAGCTTCTCGCTGCTGCTTCCTACATCTGATGCTTTCCTGGCCCCACTGTTGCTCCCCATCCCTTGTCTCCAGGCTGGCGATGGCGGATGGAGGTGCCAAAGGGACTGTGAAGTCACGGTGATCCCTGTATCCATGCCGGAGCCTCCCAAGCGTGCAGGACAGACATGGGAAGCTAAAAGCCCTCATTAACTTTTAACACATCCCGCTTTGCCGAGTGCAGGCAGCAGCCAGGCGTGAAGAGAGCCGGGGGGAACACGGGTGAGGAGCTTGTCTCCGACATGCCCGTGTTCAGGAGCCGCAAGGACAGGAACAGGCTCCGGCACATTCCCTGCCTCCAACCTTCCTCTGCGATGTCCATGGGAGCGAGCTGAGGCCGGAGCCTTGCAGTGAGTTAAACTGATGCTGGCGCTCCTCCAGCTCCATTCCTGCCACCTCCCTCCCACCAATCCCATGCCTAAAGGATGCCCTGGGGTCAGACTGACCCATCCTTGGGCTGCTCTTGGGGATGGAAACAGGGATGGGAGGTAATGGGGGGTGACCACTGACCAGGGGAAGACCAAGGGGGGGGGCAATGCCATGGGAACAGACCCAGGGACCACCCCGTTCCTTACCGGTGACTGGGAGGGTGTCAATGGGGCGATGCTGCAGCTATCGTGGGGTGTCCCTGGGGAGCCGGGGGGGGATGGTGTGGGGCAGCGCTCGCCATTGGCACCTGCAGACACAGAGGGACAGGGATGGGGATGGAGCAGGACCTGGGTCCTCCTTGAGACCCTTCCCTTCAGGGATGGCAGCGCACAGCATCCCCTTACTGGTGTGGAGACATCCGAATGGGTCATGGCCACTGATCCCAGTGGGATTCATACAGGGCAGGTCTGGGCACAGTGGGGGCTTCAGCCACGTGTAAGGAAGGAGCTAATCAGCACTGGTTAAATGGCAAGTGAGGAACCCCTTGGAGGTGTCATAAGGAGGTGCTGGAGACAGTTACGCTTGGTGTCAGCACTGGTGAGCTCATGGGCATCCCTCTCGCTGGGTATGGGGGGACAGGGGGTGGAGAAGGGCTCCAGGAATGAGGGATCCTCTCCTCTGCGTCCTGGGGCCATCAGCTCTGCTCAATGGGAAGACTGCCCCATTCCTGGCAGTGCTCAAGGCCAGGTTGGATGGGGCTCGGAGCACTCTGATCTATGGAAGGGATCCCTGCCCATGGCAGGGCTTGGAGCTGGAGGAGCTTTAAGGTCCCTTCAACCCGAACCATTCCATGGGTCAGGGTGTCCTGGTTGTGGTTTCAGGGGGGCTTCCATGCCCCGGTGTGGGCAGGATGAGACACGGGCTCAATGTCTCCTCCATCACCACGGAGGACACGGCCCATGGAGCAGGAGTCATCCTGAAGCCGGTGGCTGAAGTCAAGGACCCGCCAGCCCAGCGTCCCCGTTGCCTCTGGAGGCCCCTTGATGTCTCTGTGGATGGGGACACTTCCCCTGCGGAAGAGCAGACCAAGGTGGGATGGATCCTGCCCTGTGCCTTGGAACGGGACCAGGGAAGGGTCCTTGACCAGCAACGGAGCAGCCGGGTCTGATTCCTTGGAGCTGACAATGGAAGCCAGGCCTGGAAGCCCGTGATGCGCCTGCAGCAGTGAGGGACATGGGGGCTCTCCGGGGCTGCCTGCTTTGAACCAAGGCAGCCTCATCCCATCAATAAGGGGCTAATTCAGCTTGGCAAGGGCTGCAATGGATGCCAGCGGCAAACAGCTAGTATCCAATGGGAATGGGGGGAAAACTTGGGAGAAGAGGCGCTGGTGGGGCAGCTGAGGCAGGGCAAATGCCCCTCTCCTCCTCCTTTTCCTCCCCCTCTGACACCAACCACCTCTGTGCCTCCTCGATGACCCCACCAGCTCCAGGATGGCGTCCTGGATTCCTGGTTATTCCCAGCTATTCCCGGTGTGCCGGCCCCATGGAGCCGCCTCCGCTCCTCTTGCCACATGGTTCCAATTAGCAGAGGGGGATTAATCACCATGGACGGGCTCCAGCTGCCCTGGGGGGGGGGGGCCTGGTGGAGCGGGGCCGCCTTTCCGAGAGGTTGTGGACACACTGGGAATGGGATGTGGGGTCCAGGCAGTGACATGAGTCCATCCAACCGCTCCATGACTCTGATGGCGCCCATGATTTGGATTTGTGTCCCAACCAGGCCGCTCCGTGATGGGATCTGGATGATAGAAGCCGGGATAAGCAGGACCCAGCTGGACTCTGGGGAGGTTTTGGGGCTGGAGGAGGCTCCTCCATCTTTCCTCATAGAAGCATAAAGTTCCAGCTCTCCTTTGCCAGTGGGTGCCTGTGTCCAGGTGAATCCACCCCAGCTCCCAGTGCGCTCAGTTTGCACAGGGATACCCAAGGGAGCATCCTGGCGCATCCCTATTTAGCTCCCTAAATCCCTCTGGCAGCATGGGAGCTGGAGATGCTCTGGGACCCCCAGCAGCAGCAGCAGTGGGGCTGGACTCGACCATCCCTATCCTGGTGCTGGGGTCCCAGCTCACCCCACTGCTTCCCCTCCTCGTCCAGCCAGGACTGCATCACTTGGCACATCCCGGTGCCAGGATCCTGCTTTGTCCTGTGTCCCCCCCCCCGGCTGCTCCCCACCAGGATGTGCCTCCGGTCCCTTCATGTTCCATAAGAGCCTTTTGCTGTATCCGTGTCCGTGCCATGAATATTTGATCCCTGACAAACAGGAATGTCCCTTGGGATGTCTCTATGTGCCAGCAGCGGGGGGAGGCCGGAGTCCCCTGGTTGGGAGGGGGGGAAAGCATCACCCATGTCAGGCAGGGAGATGAGCTGGGCTTGGAGCGTGGGGCTCCAGAGACCCATTGGGAATGGAGTGTCATTCCATGGGTCTGGAGCCAGCACCAAGGTGTGGGTTCCGGACTCCCAGTGGTTTGGGGGACCGCCATGGAGCTTGTTCTTGCCATCACCTCCATGCTCAGGCTGGCGTTGGCAGGGCCAGGGCTCCTCAGTGCAGATGGTTCTGGGTACCCCAGTGTTGGGGGCTCCCCATGGGAGGGTGACTGTGGTGGGAGGAGAAGGGAGAGCGCCCCGGGTGTCACATAAACTATGGGAGGTGATGGGGACAGGGATGCGCCCCAGCTCCCTGGGACCAGCCTTACCCAAACGCAGGCTCTGCATCCCGGGCTCCAGGAGCATCGCCATGGTGGGCTCCTCCTCCCGGTGGCTGCAAGAGAAAGGGAGGGATGATGGGATGAGGGATTCCATCAGGGACTGGGGACAGGACACGGGGAATGGCTTTAACCCAACAGAGGGGAGGTTGAGGTGCTCAGAGGGGTGAGGAGACCCCATGGACACTTGGGTTGAAGAGACCTCAAAGCTTCTCCAGCCCCAACCCCTGCCATTGCAGGGACCCCTTCCATAGAGCGGGGTGCTCCGAGCCCCTGTGTCCAACCTGGCCATGAGCACTGCCAGGGATGGGGCAGCCACAGCTGCTCTGGGCACCCTGTGCCAGAGCCTCAGCACCCTCACAGGGAAGAGCTTCTGCCCAAGAGCTCATCTCAGTCTCCCCTCTGGCAGCTTAAAGCCATTCCCCTTGGCCTGGCCCTACATCCCTTGGCCAAAGCCCCTCTCCAGGGTTCCTGGAGCCCCTTCAGGCACTGGAGCTGCTCCAAGGTCTCCCTTTCAGGAGCCTTCTCCTCCCCAGGCTGCCCCAGCCCAAGGCCACACCAGGGGCAGGAGACCCTTTACAGTTCCCCTCTCAACGGAGTGGTCACTGCCCGGCTCTGGCTGCTCCCATCCTGCAGAGCCACGGGCTCAGGACCAGGCTGAGCTCATCGGGAGCGGCCCCCGTCCTGGCCAAGCCAATCCCAGCTCCCGCTGCCGGCCCTGGGGCTGCGTCCTTCCCTCGGCACCTCCCCAGGAGAGAGCCCTGTGCTACGGATGGGCTTTTCCTTCCCAAGTGATGCTGTGATTCCATGGCCCAAACCGGGCTTCCCAAGAGGTTGTGAGTGCCCTGCAAGGGCTTCCCTCCTCCAACACTGGGAATTTGGGTCTCCTCCAACAGGAACCCTGCGCGGTGCTGAGCTTGCATTCCTGCTGTCCGTTTGGCCTGCACACCCCTTGTGCTGCTCCGGGGTTGGGATAACTCCAGTTCTCTCACCCCAGCCCAATGGGGCTATGCAGGGACGCCCTTTGTATCCCCATCCCTGGGGTCTGAGCTCCCAGCGGAGGCTTCCTGCATCCCGCTGGTGCATGGAGCTGTCAGGGAGTGGAGGGAGAAGCAAGACCTTGGGCTGTGATGACCCAATGGCTTCATTCCTGCCCCTCCAAGGCAATGGGAAGGTCCGGACAGACATTCCAGAGCCCATGCAGACTATCAGGATCCAGGTCCCATTGTGGGGTGGGCTTTTGGCTGCCTTCATCCTGAAGATGCCCAGCCCCTGCCTAGGGTCCCATGAGGAATAGGAGCAGCCTCAGCCCACCCCGGTGGTGGTGGCAGCAGGGACCGAGGTGTCCTCCAGCCCCCCAAAGGGGTTTCATCCTCCCCTCTGGAGACCCGGCCCTGCAGCCAATGCCAGGGCAGTCCTGAGGTTTTGGGGCACCCCATGAGCCTGGCATCCCACAATCCCAGCTGGAGGCCGCAAGTGGATCCCTCAAGTTCCCATCGGCTGCATCAGTGGTGCCCTGGTGTCTTGCAGCCCCATCCCCGGGTAGTGACCATGCTGCCTGCACATGGAGCTGCCTGTACATGGGGCTGCCTGACCCACAGCCTCCAGCTCTGGAGAAGGATCCCGGTGGATCCCGGTGGATCCCGGTGCTCACTCCAGTAGTGTTTTTGAGGCCTTTCCACCATTTCTGCCTCTGCAGGGGCTCATGGAACCAGGGAAAGGGAACAAGTTTGGGATGGGCACAGGGCTGCGGAGCCAGGCAAGGGACAGGCGCTGGGGGATCGGTGTTGATGTCAAGTATGGGATCGTCTGTGGGATTCCTCCCCCTCCCGCTGCCATAGCGCGGCTCCGGCTGGGATGTGGGAGCTGGTGGGGTGTCCCTGGTGTGTCTTACCCGGGCACCGGCAGCCACAGCGCTTGCCCGGTGCTGGCACCATCCCTGGGGCTCATCGTGGTATCCCTGTCGGGACCCCAGGATGGGGACACGGGGCCCTCCAGAGCTCAGGAGGGTCTCAACGCACCAACCCCCTCCCACCAGCGCCCGTGTCCCACTGGGGACCATCCCCTGGCACCCCCCATCGCCCCCCCGTCCGCTCCCCGCGCTGGGGGGTGCCAGGGACGAACCCGTCCCCTCCGGCCCCGCACCTCGGTCGCTGCCTGCGCTGATCCCCTCTCACCTCTGCGTGGGACAGATCGGGGCCCCTCCGCGCTCCGGCGATGCCCGCGGGTGCCGAGCGGCTCCGCTCCCGCTCCGCTGCCGCTCCCGCCCGCAGGCGCCCCCCGCTCCGCCTCCCTCCGCTTCCCCCGCGCCTTCCTCCCGCGCCCGGCCCAGCCTCCGATTGCAATTCCAGCTGCTGCAGATGTGCGAGCGGGAGGAGCGGCGAAACCCCAACTCCGCCGCGCTGCCTCCGCGCCCGGATGCGCCCCGAAGGGGCAGACGGACCCCGAGCATCCCTGCGGGGATGGGTGGGGGGAGCGGCGGCTCCCTCCTCCGCCGCGGGGCTTCCACCCCATCCGCGTGTGTTTGAGCCCCCAAGCGCGTTTCACTCCCGGTTTTGGCCGCTCTCCGTCCTGGAGGGTGCCCCCCGCGTAGCCCATGGCTGCCGAGCCCCTCCGCCTCCGCTGGCTCGGCCCGGGCACCCGGCCACCTCCTGGCCTCACAGCCCCGTCTCTCCCAGTGCTGGCTCTGGATGTGCCAGGGAAGCAGCGCTGCGGTGTCCCGGGGGCAGGAGGCAGGCGGGGGCTCAGCCTGCGGCTCCCAAAGGGCCCCAGACCCAGAGGAAACCTTCCAGGGAGGGCTCAAAACCACAAAGAGATCAATGAGATCATTTGGATCACTGAGGTTGTTGGGATTATTTGGGTCATTGAGATCATTGGGGTCATTGAGATCACTGGGATCATTGGGATCACTGGGATCATTGGGATACTAGGATCGTTTGTATCACTGAAATGACTGGGATCATGAGGATTGCTGGGATCATCAAGATCATCAAAATCATTGGGATAATCATTGAGATCAGGGGGATGATCATTGAGGCCATTGGGATCACACCTATGGATCACACACGTCAGTCCTGCTCACTGCATCCCTCCCGTCCTCATACACACACACTTATCTGCCCACTTGCTGCCTGCTCCTTCCTCCTCTTGCCATGTCCGGAGTCCCTGATCCCAGTTTGGGACTGGGAAGAGCCTGGATGTGTGCTGGGCTCACTGCAGGCAGCTCCTGCAGGCAGGTCAGGCAGGAGGGATGGGGTTGGGGTGATCGCTGTGGGCTCCTCAGCAGCTCTGTGTGCACACATGCATACATGATCACGTATGGCCATGGCATGCATACACACGCGCATGTGCATGCTGCATCCTGGGCCAGCTGGACAGAACAAGTCCGGGCAGGCAGGGCTGCAAGTGCCCAGGTTGTACTGGGCTGTACTGGAACTGTACTGGGGTTCTATTGGGGTTGCAGTGGGGCTTTACTTCTACTGTACTGGGCTGAACTGGGGTTGTACTGAGCTTATAATGGTGCTGGACTAGGAATTTACCAGAGCTGTACTGGGGCTAGACTGGGGCTTTACTGGAGCTGTATAGGGGCCATACTGTGGCAGTACCATGGCTTTACCCTGTGTCTGTACTGAGACTTTGCTGGGTCTGTACCGATGTCTGTACTGGGGCAGCACTGGATCTGTACCAGGGCTGTACCGGGAATGTACTGGGGTTGTACTGGGGTGGTACCAGGGTTATACTGGGTCTGTACTGGGGCTTTAGTGGGGCTGCACCAGAGCTGTACTGGGGCAGTACTGGGGTTGTATTGGGGCCATACTGAGGCTGTACTGGGGCAGCACTGCTGGGATCGAGATGTGGGGCAGGCACTGGGAGGTCTCAGCCCCAGAGCCGGGGAAGCTTCTGGAGGGAGAGCAGGAGCAGGAGGAGGAGGAGGGGAGGGAGGGGGGGGCTCCGCCTGTGTTTGCTTCCCTGGCTCCCGGACAAGGGATGAGGTAGCGCTTTCCGGGAATTGAGGCAAGGCCCATGGAAATGCCTCCGTGCGACAGGAAACGCGGGAGCGGAGCAGCAACCGGAGCCGGTGCCCTGCCCGGGGGGACCAAACCGACCCGGGGCTGCTGTGTGCCCGACGGTGGTGCCCGGCCCTGTGCCTGGAGCCAGCAGCGGTGTTCCCGTGGCTGGGAATGGGGCAGCGTCTCCAGGGCAGAGCAATCCCTACTGCTCACCTCACCCAGTTTGCCCCTCAAGGGCAGCATCCCCTGGGGCGAGCAGGGAGCGGGTCCTTCCTGCGCCGGGACTGGCAGCCTCCACCTTCATCACCATCATCACCATCACCTCCCATTCCCAGGCACCCCGGGTAGGGCTGGAAAAGCGGGATGGGACCGGGACAAACAGGGCTGAAGGAAGGTGCCACAACTTAACCAAGGTCTTTGTGACCTCGCTGCCGATGGATCCCATGGGATGGGGTGCTGGCACACCGGGAGGGGGAGGGAGCACACGCAGGCTGGGAAGGGCCGGTCGCTTCCTCCACGCAGTGCCAGTGCCTGTGGCCAACAGGGACGGCTGCAGCCAAATTCCCAGTTTCCCATCCATTGTTGGCCATCCCACCATTCCCCACTGATCTCAGTGGACTCACAGCTCCTTTGGGATGCTTTCGGTTCCTCTGTGGTCCTGCCCCCATCTCACTGTGCTCTTGTTCCCTGCTGAGGAGGGATTTGGGTTGGTGGCTCCTGCTCCAGTTTCCCATGGAAACCACAGGGGATGGGAAGCACTGGAGCTCAGGGAGCGTCTGTGATGGTTTTGGAAGTGGTTCGGGTCAGGCTGTCAGCAAACCGCAGCCTGTGCATCAGTTTCCCCATAGAAACTGCTGTGCTGGGGGAGGCAGATGGAGTTCTTATCTGCTGTATCCCACCAAGCTGCCTGTGGCTCCCCCAGACACCCCATCCTGCCCTCCATGCCTTGGGGATGAGCTGCTGCAGCTCCAGCATCTCCCTGGGTGATGCCAGCCAGTGAAGCATCGCCGTGGGGCTGATCCCAGAGTGGGAACATCCCATCCACTCTCCCTATGGACACCAGGACACCCCAGACTCCGGGTGTTTGGTCTCAAGGAGATGATGTGAAGCTGTGACGCCCCCAACATGACCCACATGGTTCAGCCATGATGCCCATGGCAGGGGGGTGAAACTGGGTGAGCTTTAAGGTCCCTTCCCACCCAAACCATTCCATGCTTCCATGATCCATCCATCTCTCCTGCATGGCTGATGTGGGGAGCCCCACAGGCACTTTGCACACACACACACAGTGACCACAGCCATGCACAGCCCTGCGCAGCCACCACCCTTTCCTGCCAAGTGCACCCTGCACACTCGTGCACACTCGTACACGCATGCGCACACATATGTGCACTCGCACACGTATGTGCACATGTGCCCTGGCTTCCCCTGCGGTGCTCACCAGAGCTTTCCTCTCCTGAGCCCGGCGCTGTCCCCTGGCCTGTGCCTGTGCCAGCTTCCTTCCGGGCCTCTCCCTTCCCCTGCCCGCAGAAACACCCCATGGGGGTCCTGCCAACCTGAATGGACACCCAGGTCCTCATCCCAGCCCTGCGGGCAGAGAAACAGTGGAATGGGTTGGGTTGAAGGGACCTCGAAGCTCCCGAGCCCCAACCGCTGCCATTGCAGCGACCCCTTCCATAGAGCGGGGGGCTCCAAGCCCTGCCTCCAACCTGGCCTTGAGCACTGCCAGCGATGGGGCAGCCACAGCTTCAACCTGTTCCCATGTCCCAGCACCCTCAGGGTGAAGAACTTCCTTATATCTCATCCAACTCTCCCCTCTTCCAGTTGGAAGCCCAAACTCCTCCTCCCTTCCCTCCCTCCCTTGTCCCAATCCCTCTCCAGCTCTCCTGTGGCCCCTTTAGGCACTGGAACTGCTCTGAGCTCCCCCTTATCCCGTCCCTGCAGGCGGGAGGAGGACGCGGGAGCCGCAGAGGCGCCGGGAGCGCGGGCTCCGTCCCGGCCCCGCTCGGCCGTCTGGAACGCATTATCCAGGCGGGAGAACGCCCCGGCAGCGCTCTCCGCGAGAGGGGAGCTCCGAGCGCCGCTCCCCCTCCCCGCTCCCCCGCTCAGCGGACGCTTCCTGCGCTGGGTCAGCGGGAGGGCTCCGGGGAGGGAAAACAAACCCGGAGAGAGGGCCCGGAGCGGGGGCACCGGGACGGGCTCCGCGCGGGGAGCGGCCCTCCTCCGTCCCCATCCGCTCACAGGCCCTATCCCGGCGGCCCTAACTCAGTGCTCAGCCCAGCGCTGGCCTCTCCCCGGAGCACCCAAGGGAGCTGCAGTGGGTGTGCTGCTGCATGTCCCCCTCAGCGCTTGGGACGGGGCACATCTGAGTGTCCCACGGGCGCTCCGCACGCTTGGATCCGTTTAAACAGCGCTGCTGGGTGAGGCCGGAGGGATTTGGGCTTCTTGGAATTCCTCCGGGATCCCACACCCAGGTCCCGGTCGGCTGCTGGGATGGGGGATGCATCCTCAGCCGCTGGGGCATCCCCATCGGCCGTACCCCGAAGGGAAAAGGAGGATTTGAGGTGAAAATGGGTTTTCCTTTGCTCTCACGTCCTGAGCCCCCCCCGCCTTGTCCTGCTCACACGGATCCATCAGTGCAGTGGGAATGGGGGGGCTCCCGTGGGCCTCCCGCTCCGCTCCCGAGGTTGATGTGTCAGATCCCGGTAACCACGAGCCGGGAAACAGGGATGAGCCAAATTGCAAAGCGCTGTAGCAGCGTTGTCTGCAGGCGGGAGCAGGGAGCGGCGCCGGGGGCTCTGCGCCCCCCCCCGGCCCCCAGGGGAGCTCTCGGTAACGGGCGAGAGCCGTGCCGGGGACATCGCTTTGACAGCGGCCCCAGTGCCGGGCTCCATGGCCCTGCTCCGTGCCTGGGCCGGGGGCGGTGGGAACAGAGGGAGGGGGGTACCCATGCAGAGGCCAAGAGCGGTGTCGTGGTTCAGGCTTCCAGCAGTGGGGCTGGAGGGGGTTTGGGAGGGGAAGGTGCCTGGATGGGGGGGTCCCCGTCTTGCAGCCGGTGACAGCCCTGGGGTGTCAGAATTATGAATCCATGGAATGGTTTGGGTTGAAGGGACCTCATCGAGCTCCAGCCCCAGTGAGGCCTCTGCTAAGCCCACACCTCAGAGCACGAAGCTCCCAAGTCCCTTCGCTGCGCAGCCTGGGGTATTTAGAGGACTCCTTTAAATACCTGGGGCTGATGGGACCCGGTGTGCCCTTAGGAACATGGATCAGGATGCCCTCGGAGCAGCCCGTGGGCCTGCTCTGCCCATGCAACACGTGCTAATTAGCAAGGGTGCTGAGGCGCTGGCACAGGGTGCCCACTGAAGCTGTGGCTGCCCCATCCCTGGCAGTGCTCAAGGCCAGGTTGGACACAGGGCTCAGAGCACTCTGCTCTATGGAAGGGGTCCCTGCAATGGCAGCGGTTGGGGCTGGAGGAGCTTTAAGGTCCCTTCCAACTGAAACCATTCCATGATTCTATGGAGCATCACCTCAAGTCAGGACTGGGCTGTCCCAGCGTCAGGTCTGGGGTCTTCATTCCCTTGGGAAGAGGAGAGCCCATTGGTGCTGCCTTCAGACAGAGCAAACCCTTGGGTTTACGCAGAGCTGCCCTTAGGCTCTGGTCATGCCGGGACCCGCTCTGTTGTGCTGCAGCAGTGATTGGGATGGCAATGATTGGTCCCCAGCGCATCCCTCTCCAGCCCTTGGGGCTGCAGCAGCTCCTGTCCCCCCTCAGCAGCTCCACGAGCGCTGCAGTGTCATATCCCATTCCATCGGACATTACTGCTCGTGGTGTCACAGGAATAATTTAAGGCCTCTTCCCAGCGGAACCCTTTCTCTCGCTCCTGAGCTAATGAAGCGTCTGGGATCAGTGACTCGAAACATTCCAACATCCCATCGCCGCATCGCCTCCATTTGGAAGTCAGGTTTGTGCAGCTCAGAGTGGGATTGCACTCGGACGCTCCCTGTGTGCGTGTTCAGGTGTCCCGGAGCTGTGAGTCTGACCCGGAATGGATTCCGGCGAAGCCACAGCTTGGCTGAAGCTCTGCTCCCAGGCACAGGGCCCAGCAGCGGGTCCCGGGCCGCTGGGCCCCACCTGGGTGCCCCCTGTGGATGCACCTGGGGCGGGTGATGCTCTGCCATGGGCACAGTGGAGGTTTGATCCTGCGGCTCCACCGCGGTGCTCAGCCCTACAGCATCCCCTTGGCCTGCGGGGCTCTCCTGGGCTGAGCCCCTCTCCCCTGGCTCCTGCCCCCACCTCTGCCTGAGCCCCACGGCTCATTGACCTCGGAACTGCTCCGCACCAGGAGTGTCTGTGTCATCCCATCCCGTCCCATCCCATCCCGTCCCATCCCATCCCATCCCTTCCCGTCCCATCACATCCCGTCCCGTTCCATCCCATCCCATCCCATCCCACCCCATTCTGTCCTGTCCCGTCCCATCCCATCCCACCCCATTCTGTCCCGTCCCATCCCATCCCACCTCATCCCATCTGATCCCAACCCATCCCCACCCCATCCGATCCCATCCCATCTCATCCCATCCTCACCCCATCCCACCCCATCCCCAACTTATCCTATCCCATCCCATCCCATCCCATCTCATCCTAGCCTATCCTATCCTATCCTATCCTATCCTATCCTATCCTATCCCATCCCATCCCATCCCATCTCATCCTAGCCTATCTTATCCTATCCTATCCTATCCTATCCTATCCTATCCCATCCCATCCCATCCCATCTCATCCTAGCCTATCTTATCCTATCCTATCCTATCCTATCCTATCCCATCCCATCCCATCCCATCTCATCCTAGCCTATCTTATCCTATCCTATCCTATCCTATCCTATCCTATCCTATCCCATCCCATCCCATCCCATCTCATCCTAGCCTATCTTATCCTATCCTATCCTATCCTATCCTATCCTATCCTATCCCATCCCATCCCATCCCATCTCATCCTAGCCTATCTTATCCTATCCTATCCTATCCTATCCTATCCTATCCTATCCTATCCTATCCTATCCTATCCCATCCCACCCCACATCTCACCCCACCCCACCCCAAGGCCCCCCAAACCACCCTCTGCACGAGGCCTCATCTCCCCCCATGTCCCCTCCCCTCTCCCCTCCCTGCTGAGCTCAACAGGAGCCACCCCAGCCATGGGGCACCACTGGGACCCCCTTTGCCACCTCCCCCCCAGCTGCATCCCCCTGACCCCCCCCAGCCATGCAGGGCCCAGCACTGGGGCAGGAGGAGCCTGGGGCAGCCAGGCCCCCCCTCCCCGCTCTCACCGGGGGCCTCTCATTGGCCCCGCTGCCAAAGCCAACATTGACCCAGAGCCGGAGCGATCGCATCCAAGGGCCAGGGTCAGGCCCAGGGTCCCACCAGTGATGGGGATGGAGGGGGGCACAGTCACCCCCAGTGTCCCACCAGCGCTGGGTGCAATGGGGTCCCCCACCTCCATCCAGCTCCAAGCAGAGACAATGGGATTCCGGAGCTTCTCCATGGAACAGCCCCTCTCCCTCCAACCCTCAGCACCTCCCCTGTTGGAGTACTGATTCCCAGTGCCCGCCCCCCCCCAAAGCAAACCAACGTGTATTGACTCCGGTGCCAACGCTGAGCACGGGCTTGGCTTTTCCAGCCCATATCCCAAGGGAGCGGCTCTTTATTCCTTCCTTCCAGCCTCTCACCCCGAGGGCTGAGGGGAGGCTTGGTGGGGGGGATACAGGGAGACTGAGCCCCCTCCTCACACCCCACCTCCTCCAGCTTCCAGAAGCATCCATCCTCGGGCAGGTTTTGCTGGGGGGGGGCGGGGGGGAGCAGGATCCGCCCCCATTCCCTCTATAGGGCTGGATCCGGGGCACTGGGGAGGCCCCTGGCACATCCCTGCTTTATGGTCCCCTCTCCCCAGGGATGTTTTCCTCTCCCTCCCACAGCCACACCTCAGATTCCTGGGATGCCCCCGGGCAGCCCCTTATCACTGTGGTATGCGGCCAGCCCACATTCCTCCAGGCAGGGAGCTGCCTCCCACATCTCCCCTTGGGATCTGGCTCCAGCAGCACTGGGGAGCACAGACCGACACCAGCCATACTGCACACACCAGCAGACACCAGCACAGACAACGGGTAACCCCATGGAGCAAGGCTGGGAGAGCTTTGCCCCTTGGAGAATGCTCATCCCCAGGAGGATGCTGGTCCCCAAGCTTATGCTTGTCCCAAAGAGGATGCTGGTCCCCAGGAGGATGCTGGTCCCAAGGAGGATGTTCATCCCCAGGAGGATGCTGGTCCCCAGGGAGGATGCTGGTCCCCAGGAGGATGCTCATCCCCAGGAGGATTCTGGTCCCCAGGAGGATGCTCATCCCAGGAGGATGCTAGTTCCAAGGAGGTTGCTCATCCCCAGGAGGATGCTGGTCCCCAGGAGGATGCTGGTCCCCAGGGAGGATGCTGGTCCCCAGGAGGATGCTCATCCCCAGGAGGATGCTCATCCCCAGGAGGATGCTGGTCCCCAGGGAGGATGCTGGTCCCCAGGAGGATGCTCATCCCCAGGAGGATTCTGGTCCCCAGGAGGATGCTCATCCCAGGAGGATGCTAGTTCCAAGGAGGTTGCTCATCCCCAGGAGGATGCTGGTCCCCAGGAGGATGCTGGTCCCCAGGGAGGATGCTGGTCCCCAGGAGGATGCTGATCCCCAGGGAGGATGCTGGTCCCCAGGAGGATGCTGGTCCCCAGGGAGGATGCTGGTCCCCAGGAGGATGCTGGTCCCCAGGGAGGATGCTCATCCCAGGAGGATGCTGGTCCCCAGGAGGATGCTGGTCCCCAGGAGGTTGCTCATCCCCAGGAGGATGCTGGTCCCCAGGAGGATGCTGGTCCCCAGGAGGATGCTCATCCCAGGAGGATGCTGGTCCCAGTCCTGCAGCACAGCCACCCCTCCCTCCCTCCCCAGGACCAGGCCACGGGGCTGTTGGCGCGCTGCATCTTCTCTCATTTCCTGACTTCTTCCCTTGTTTCGGCTTCCCCATCAGGTTCCCCTTTGCAGATGGGCACCACCCTGGGGAGCATCTCAGGATGGGGAACAGGAACCGGATGGGCTCTGCCCTCATGAGCTGAGGGCAGAGGGATGGGCATCAGGCAGCCCCTGCGTGCCCAGCGCCCTGCGAGCAGCTGACCCAGCGCATCAGAGAGCTCTGCCCTGCCTGGGTCAGCGATGTGGGGCCTTTGGCTTGGCTGCATCCATGAGGCACATGTGTGTGCAGGGTGCTCCAAGCCCCTGTGTCCAACCTGGCCATGAGCACTGCCAGGGATGGGGCAGCCACAGCTTCTCTGGGCCCAGTGCCTCAGCACCCTCACAGGGAAGAGCTTCTGCCCAAGAGCTCATCTCAGTCTCCTCTATTGATGGGATTCCATGGGTATCTGTGGGTTTTCCCCGCAGCATTCCCAAACCAGCACTCCCAGAGGGGCTCCCGGTTTCACACACTGGTTCATGGGCACCATCTGCTCCAGCTTTCCGGAGGAGGCTCCAGAGGGACCATGGGGAACCTGGATGAGGAACCACCAGGAGCAATTCATCCTATCAGCGGCTGCTTTGGGGCAGGATCCGGATCCAGGCTCTGGGGCAGGCGCCAGCATCTAAAGTAAAGGGGAAATAGGATGAAAGAATGTAGTAATTGGGGTGCGCAGCAATATGGCAGCTCTGGGTGACTCCAGAGAGGGACCCAACAGGTAAATCCATGGGCAATTATGTCTTTATCATTTAGGCACCCACCCCTACTGCGCCCCTTAGTCCAAGGGTGATCTTTGCTCTGGGGTCTTCCAAGACCTCATTGGGTTCCTCCTCCATCTCCACACCGGAGGAGCTCTTCTCCCATTGAGTCGCAGCTTCTGCTGATGGTTGCAGCCTCCTCGTCCCCCCGCTTCGTGCTCCTGTGGCTCCTGCTCATCAGCAGAACTCGGGACACTGCAAACCCTGGGACAAACACGGAGCACCAACCTGTCATCAGCATCGCTCCCACTGAGGGCAACACACCGCGCTGGGCAGCTGCTAGGGAATTCCCGAAGGATGACTCCATCCCGGCCCGTGAATTCCATAGCACTCAGCGAGTTCCCTACTCGTGGCAAGCACATAAAGGCGCTTGCCCTGAAACCACCCCATAGGAACCGAGAGGGACTCATCCTATGGAAAACTCACGTCTTTAAGCTAAATATCAGCCCTGAACAGCCCCCCCCTTGCTTTATGGAGCCCTTTCTGGCCATGCATGGAGTGCAGTGAGATCGCTCCAACTGCGTGACTTGTCCACAATGTCACATCCATTGGGACCATCAGTGGGTACAACAAGGCCAGGTTGGACACAGGGCTTGGAGCAAGCTGCTCTATGGAAGGGGTCCCTGCAATGGCAGGAGTTGGAGCTGGAGGAGCTTTAAGGTCCCTTCAAGCCAAAGCAGGCTGTGATTCCAGGATTCCATGAATTAGCAGGGATAAAGCCTCTGGGTGATTGGTTGCCCCAGGTGGGGCTGCAGCATCATCCCCATCCCCACAGGCACCTGCACTGGGGGCTCAGGGGGTCCCAGCAGGACCCAAGCTCCTCTTGGGGTGCAGTGTGGGTGCCCCGGGGCTGGGTATCACCCTGGCACAGCACAAGGGTGCTCTGCCAAGTCACCACCACCCCACATCAACGGATGCTGCCAACCCCTCTGTGGTCCCCAAAACAGCCCCGATCAGCACAAGGCAAGAACCAGCTGAGGCTGCAGCCACTTCCCAAAAGCAGCGGCAGGGACAAAGCACTGAACAGGGAAGTGATGTGGGTTTGGGCCCCTCGCCCCCCCACATAAACCGCCCCGGGGTGGTGAAGGTCACCATTCCCAATGCTGCAGCTCGGGAGCCTGCACCAGAGCCGCCGGCACTGCCAGGTAATGCCTGGGATGGGGACACCTGGGACAGAGACTGACCATGTGGTTCATGCTGTGGGGCCGGGATGGCCGTGAGGGTGGACACTGGTTTGTCATGGGTGAATGGTGGTGGAGGTGATGCAGTGGTGATGGGAGCACTTTCGAGGTGCTGAGCCTCATCTGTTGTCTGCTGGGGATGGGGAAGGCCCCCAGAGACCTCCAGGTATCGGGTCCAGGATTGGGGCTGCCTTTGGAGCGTGGGATGCAGTCAACCTGCACCCCTTGGAGCATGTCCCTGGTTGGAAGAGTGGCAAAGCCTCGATGGCGGCAGCGAGAGGGTGGTTTGGGACTGAGACACTTCCACCACATGTGGAGGATGCAGTGACAGCCTTTGGGACCGGACAGGAGCAGCGCCAGGGCAGTGGAGGAGCAGGGCTGGAGTGCATCTTTGCACTGGGAGATGGTGGAGGCCGGGGGGACCAGCACCAGATCTTTCTCTTCTTCACGCTCATCCCCACTTTGGCCCCATTCCTATGCCAATGGGTGATTCCTTACTAAAGCCTGAAGAAGTGGTGACCTGCGCAAAGCTGTCCAGAGGTGGCCATGGGGATGCTGCAGGGTTGGAGCAGCTCTGCTCTGGAGCCAGGCTGAGGGAGCGGGGCTGGGGCAGCCTGGAGAAGAGAAGGCTCCTGAAGGGGAGACCTCAGAGCAGCTCCAGTGCCTAAAGGGGCTGCAGGAAACCTGGAGAGGGGCTCTGGCCAAATGCCTGGAGGGACAGGACAGGGGAATGGCTTTAACCTGCCCGAGGGGAGACTGAGATGAGCTCTTGGGCTCATTCCCTGTGAGGGTGCCGAGGCACTGGCACAGGGTGCCCAGAGAAGCTGTGGCTGCCCCATCCCTGGCAGTGCTCAAGGCCAGGTTCGGACACAGGGGCTTGGAGCCCCCTGCTCTATGGAAGTGGTCCCTGCAACGGCAGGGGCTGGGGCTGGAGGAGCTTTAAGGACCCTTGAACCCAAACCATTCCATGGTTCCATGATTCCAAGTCAGAGCTCTCCCTTGCTGCACCCACGGGAACCCTTGCGTGGACTCCTGCTCAGCATGAATGTGATGCAGAGGAGACGCCAAAGGATCCTTCCCTGTGTAACCTCCTCTTTCCTCTCTATTTCGGCACATGACACCTTGCCCGGTCCATAGCAGGTGTCAGTGCACAGCACATCCTGCTCTCTCTGTCCACAGTGCCTGCCCCGGGGCCACCGCTGCCCTGAGCGCGTGTCCCCCCCCATCCCCATTGCAAAGGAGGTGTTGAGAAACCCCAGTGAACGGCCCTCATGGTGTTGATTGATCAGCGGCAGGGCCCCAACCATGGCGCCCATCCTGCACCAAAGGTCCCCTTGAGGCCAGAAACCGAAACTGGGAGGAACGGGGCAGAAACAGAACCCGGCGCTGGCGGGAACGGGACCTGGTGCTGAGCCAGCGTTTCCTTCCTCCTGCACCCGAGCCCAGGGCTATTTCTGGCCTTTCCCCCCCGCTGGCAGCCCCAGGGTCTCCCAGGGGCCATTCCGTCTGCTCTCGGGGCTCCAGTTTGGTCAATCAGATCTTCGGAGTCTCCTCAAACCACGCGAGCAGCACAGACACAAAGCAGGTGTTGGGAACAAGAGGCATTGGTGAGGCCCTGAAGGAGGAAGAGGAGTAAAGAGCCCCCTGGTGCCATAGCGGAAGGTTGCCAAGGTCTAAGGTGGAATCAATCCATTGGATGTCCCATCCCTGGCAGTGCTCAAGGCCAGGTTGGACACAGGGCTCGGAGCCCCCTGCTCTATGGAAGGGGTCCCTACAATGTCAGGGGTTGGAGCTGGAGGAGCTCTACGATCCCTTCCAACTCAACCCATTCTGTGATTCCATGGTTTACCAATGACACGTTGACATTCCCAAGGCCTTCGGACATCTCTTCTTGTTGGCAGGCTCCCCCCTGCCCAATGCTGACATTGGAGACCAGCACCTCGCTCCCACCATCACTGCATGCTCCTGCCCTGCCTCTGTCCCCCAGCACCCCCACCAGTGCCCGGGGTGCTGCCATGCTCCTGTGCTCATGGCTCGTCCTCTTGGCCAGCTTCATCCCACCAGGTACAGTGCTGGTGCCACCAAGACACCCGTTGCCTCCTGCCTCGCTACTGTCCAGTGCACTGCAGTGGCCCATTGCCTTGGATTGCACCAGGGATGGGGTGGGCTCCATGGGGACAGCCAAGGCATGAGAGAAAGGACAAGGACAGAGAGAATGGGGTGAGGATATAGAAATGAGCTTTTGAAGGACCAGGATTGCAAATTTACCCTTTTTAGTGGTTATTTTGGCCTTTGCTTTTCCAACCCACCCATGCCTTGGGCTGCCCCAAAGCACCACCCACAGATCCACCTTTTCCCCATCATCTTCCCCTCAGATTTCCTTCTCATCCCACCCACCCCCATTCTCCTCTCCCACCTCTCCCCACCCCAAACCCCTCTCTGCCTGTTCCAGCCTCTTGGAAGGTCAATGTGGTCCCTGGGATGTCCCAGGAGGGAGCAGGGTGCAATGGACCATGCGGCACAACCCCGCATCCCTCTGCCCCTCTCTCACACAGCCCTCGGCTCTTGGGGTGTCACCTACCCCAGATCCCTGCGGGGCATCAGCGGCTCCTGCGTGGTGATTCCCTGCTCCCTGAGCTTCCCAGAGGCGGTGGCGGTCGATGATGGCTTGGTGGCCATTTGGTACAAGGACTACAACAACCAGAAGACGCTCGTGTTCCATTCGGCAGCCCAGGAGGTGGACGCCCACTTTAGGGGCCGTGCCCAGCTCCTGGGGGACCCCTCGGCTCGGAACTGCACCCTGCAGCTGCAGGAGGTGACGGTGGGAGACAGCGGGCCCTATCGGTTCCGCTTTGAGATCATCAATGGAGACCGGTGGTCGGCGGCGCAGGATGTGGTGCTGAATGTGTCGGGTGGGTGGAAGAGCAAACCCCATCTTCCCCCCTCTCCCTTCCTGTCCCGCCCCATGGGGACACCCCCCTGCGCTCTCCATCCCCAGAGGACCTCGAGAACCCCATCATTGCCACAAGCGAGGAGCAAACCGAGGGCCAAACGTCCATCTTGGAGTGCTCCACACCCTACGTGTGCCCACTGGGAGACGTCGCCCTGCGTTGGGAGGGCCACGACCCACAGGTCTCAGGTGGTGTCCGGCCGGGTGCAGATGGACACGAGTGGGGTCGGGCACTACCTGACCCTCACCACGTCCTTCTCCTGGAGGGACCACTCCAAGAAGCTGCTCTGTGAGGTCTCCTATGGCTCCAGGAAGGCCACCAGGGAGGTTGTCCTGCGGGTGAGACGTACGTGGGGATGCTAAGTGGGGCGGTGGGATGGGGACAGCCCTGCCACGGCCGCACCACCCCGGTCCCCCTCTTGCCACCCATTGTGCCTCTTCATCCCTTCCCGGGGCTCCTTCAAAGAGCCAGGCCAAGGCTTCCTCCAGCTTATCCCGTACCCCCATGGCTCTCCATGCTCACTGTCCATAGAATCCCAGAATGGTTTCAGTTGGAAAGGACCTTAAGATCATCCAGTTCCAACTCCCTGCTCCGTGGTGGTACATCCTCTTTGTGGACAGTGTGGCAGCTTTGCTCCCCATCCCAGCTCTCCTTTCCCAGCCCATCGCATACAGGCAGCAGGACAGGCTATGGATCCCGTAGTGCATCCACGGTGCCCACCGTGTCTGTCTGTCCCCATGCAGACACCCCTAAGGACACCCAAGTGTCGATGAACCCCTCCGGGCAGAACATCCACGTTGGTGACACCGTGTCCTTCACCTGCGAGGCGGGCAGCAGCCACCCCCCGGTCTCTGTGTACCGCTGGTACAAGGATGGGGTGCCAATGGGCACCGAGCAGATCCTGACCCTACGAGGGGTCCGCCGGGAGGACTATGGGCAGTACCACTGTGAGGCTGAGAACGCCGTGGGGGCTGCTGTGGCACCTGCTGTGATGCTCTACGTCTTCTGTAAGTGCCAAAGAGCTTCTCCAAGGATGGGGCATTGATGGAGCAGGGCCATGGGAGGGCCTGGCAGCGAGGTGCCTGGTACTGGCTGGTGGTCCAGGAGCCGAGTCCATGGTGGAGGACTGTGGTGCCTCCACCATACCACATCCTTCCATGGTGCAGGGTTTCGGTGAGCCCCAGAGGCAGGACAGGGAGGGATTTCCAACTGCTGAGAGGGAACTGGGTTGTCAGAGCTCGTGGGGCTTCAGAGCCAGGGCCTTCCATCAGTAGAGACCAGTCCCAGACCACTGCATTGCCCAGGAGCCATCCCATAGCAGGGTCCATCTTCCCCAGTCTGGAGATGCTGGGGCTGGCCTGCTCCCCATAGCGCTCCTCCAGGCAGACTGGGAGAGGTGAAGGACATTGCAATGAACTTTGTCCCTGCAGCAAACTGGCTTTAATGCAGAGGGGAGATTGAGATGAGCTCCTGGGCAGAAGCTCTTCCCTGGGAGGGTGCTGAGGCGCTGGCACAGGGTGCCCAGAGAAGCTGTGGCTGCCCCATCCCTGGCAGTGCTCAAGGCCAGGTTGGACGCAGGGCTCGGAGCCCCCTGCTCTATGGAAGGGGTCCCTGCAATGGCAGCGATTGGGGCTGGAGGAGCTTTGAGCTCCCTTCCACCCACACTCTGTGATTCCACGTTAAATCCGGAACCTGAACCGAAGCTGCCAGGCGCCGGCGGCGGCAGGGAACAACCCGGGGCTCGGAGGAGCTCCCGCCTGTGCCCAGGGTCTGCCCCATGCCTTGGGGGTGGTGGACGCTGCTCTCCTGCCCCTGGGACCCTCCTGATGGCGCTCCCACCTCCATCAGCCGCAGCCGTCTCGGTGAGCCCCGCGGCCGAGGTGCGGGAGGGCACTGCCACCGCTCTGTCCTGCGACGTCCCCGGCCAGGAGCTCCAGGACCTCAAGTACGCGTGGTACAAGAACAGCGCCTGGCTCCGGGAGGGCTCCGCTCGCACCCTGCTCTTCCACCGCGTCACCGCCGGGGACACCGGGTACTACACCTGCACGGTGACCAACCACCGGGGCAGCGACACCTCCCTGCCCGTCAGCTTGAGCGTGACGTGTGAGTGCCCACGGTCCCCCTTTTTGTCCGGTTGGGGTGGGTATGGGTCCTCCTGGGTGGGAGCTGCTGTAAAGGCGACAGCTCCTGGTTATGAGCTGGGTTTGAAGGTACCGTGAAGTGGTTTTTGCTGCGTCATGGGCCTGTCTGCTCATGGCAGCATCTCCTGCTCCTCCATACACACCATAAGCTGCAGGGAGGTCACTAAGTGAGAGCCAGCTACGATAATAACAGCTCGGGAGCTTCTGCAAGTCAGGGGGGAAATCAAAGAGCGCTGGGTTTAACTTTGACATTTCAGTGAGCAAATGCAACCACTTTACGTAAGGGAGAAAGCAGCTCAGAGGAGAACCCGCAGTGGAGGTGACCTAAAGGGACCTCGTGGGGTGGAACTGGGTGAGCTTTAACGTCCCTTCCAACTCAAACCCCTCTGTCACTGTGTGCCCCCCTCTCCCCCCACAGACCCCCCCCGGAGCCCCACCATCGCGCTCTTCCAGGAGGCCCATGGAGGCCGGTTGGCCATCATCCTCTGCGCTGTGGACAGCTACCCGCCAGCCACCATGGCCATGTACCATGATGGCACCTTGGTGGCAGCCAGCGGGTCACAGATGGCCCCACAGCGGCGGTTCAGTGTCACCAGCTCCCGCAACACCCTGAGGCTGGAGATCCGTGGAGCGGGGCCCCGGGACAGCGGGGAATACCGCTGCACCGCCAGCAATGGCCATGGCAATGCCAGCACCACCAAGGCCTTCATCGCCCGTGGTGAGTCCCATTGCTCCCGGTGTGAGTTCACCTCCAAGCTCCTGGCCATGGGTCATGGCTCTGGGGCTGTTGGGGCTGTTTCTGCAGCCCTGAGAGCTGGAGGGACCCATGTGGCACAGGAACATCGGTGTCTTGGGGACCATGTGGTGGCAGTGCCCTCCATGCAGCCCTTCTCCACCTTGGGGGGTCAAAGCTGGTTGCAGAGCTGAAGGTGCTCCTGGGCTCTGTGTTTCAGTATCTATAGCAGAGTTTGCCCAAGCTGCGTCTTCTCTGTCCCCACAAGCACCCAGCAGTGCACATCTGGGCTCCTCCTGCTCCATCCCTCAACACTCTGCACCCTGGGGCTCCCCCAGCATTGATGGTTTGGGGGTGACAGAGGCAGAAGCCGTGGGAAAGAGGAGGGAATAGACCCCAGAACCATGTCCAAGAGGGACATCCCTTGGGATGCCAAAAGAAAACAAAACGGACTTCAGGGCCTAACTCCAGAGAGTTTGGGCACTGCAGTGGCTGATTGGGGTCCACACAGGGGACTGAGCTGTCCTGGGAGCATCTCACTTGGCCGAACAGGGGTGAAGGCTCAGGAAAGGCTGGTGGCAGAGCCCTGGGGTGAACAGCTCCAGGTGGAGACAGCCCAGGTGATGTCCAGCATCCCCAGAGAACATCGCCTACCAAAGCTGCAGCCATTGACACCAAAGGCTCCTCAAGGGATGGGGCTGCCCAGCTCCTGCCTTAGAGGGAGGCTGAGTGTGGGCCTTTGGCTGGATGGAGCCAGGGTAGGGTGAAGGATGCAGAAGAGGATTCCCTTCCTACCCAGGAAGAGAATCTATCCCAGGAAAGCGGTGATTCCCAGGAACCACCAACCCTGGAAGTGTTCACGCACCGTGTAGACAAGGCCCTCGGTGCCGTGGGTCAGTGGTGGCCTTGGCAGCGCAGGGAACGCTTGGACTTGATCCTAAAGGTCTTTTCCAGCCCGGTTGGTGCCATGACTCTCTGACCCCGCCATCCCTCTCCCATCCCTCCCTCAGCCACAGAGGTCCTGATCCAGCCCTCGGCGGAGGTGCGGGAAGGGGCAGCGGTGACCCTGACGTGCGCGGGGCCGTGGGGTGCGGCGGAGGACGCGCTCTACGCCTGGTTCCGCAACGGCAAACGGCTGCGGGAGAGCCCGGACCCGGCGCTGCGGTTCCGCTCCGTCCGCCCCGAGGACGCCGGCGCCTTCCAGTGCCGGCTCCGGAGCCGCAACGGCAGCGACGAGTCCGCGGCCGCCCCACTCCGTGTGCTCTGTGCGTGCTGCTGGGAGAGGGTGCGGGTCCTGAGCGCTGCTGCGGGTCCTGGGGAGATGCTGCGGGTCCTGGGGTGCTACTGCGGGTCCTGGGGAGATGCTGCGGGTCCTGGGGAGCTGCTGCGGGTCCTGGGGAGATGCTGCGGGCCCTGGGGAGCTGCTGCGGGTCCTGGGGAGATGCTGCGGGTCCTGGGGAGCTGCTGCGGGTCCTGGGGTGCTACTGCGGGTCCTGGGGAGATGCTGCGGGTCCTGGGGAGATGCTGCGGGTCCTGAGCGCTGCTGCAGGTCCTGGGGAGCTGCTGCGGGTCCTGGGGTGCTGCTGCGGGTCCTGAGTGCTGCTGAGGGTCCTGGGGAGCTGCTGCGGGTCCTGGGGAGATGCTGCGGGTCCTGGGGAGATGCTGTGGGTCCCGGGGAGATGCTGCGGGTCCTGGGGTGCTGCTGCGGGTCCTGAGTGCTGCTGAGGGTCCTGGGGAGCTGCTGCCAACAACAGGAGTCCTGGGGCTGGGAGGGGGGGGTCCTGGGGCTCTGCTGCTCCCACCACGGTGTCTCCACCATCACCACTGAGCACGGCCAAGGAGCTCTTGGAGATAAACATGTGGAGAACTCCGCTTTGGGGCTAAATCTGGATTTTGGGGAGGAGGAATGTGGAGAATTCCCAAATTCCCAAGAAATGGGGGTTCTAGAGCATCCTGTGGAGTTTCGGAATGCCCTGGGACCCTGGCGTCTGGAGGGTCATGGGGTGTCCAAGAGCTGCTTGGAAAGCAGCAATCCCTTGGGATCTTGGGGTTCTCCCAACCTCAGGGGCCCACCCTGTTCTCACCAGAGGTGTTTTAACCCTGCAGTCCCACCGAGGCAACCAGTGATGAGCTCCTTCCTGGAGACCCAGGGCGGGCGCATGGGCATCATCCAGTGCACCGCTGAGAGTGAGCCAGAGGCCAACCTGACCCTATGGAGAGGAGATGAAGTGGTAGCCTGCACGTGGGGCTGCCCCGTAGACCCCAGCCCCAGGGTCCCGGGCCACCTCATCCTACAACAGCCTGAAGGTGGAGATCCAGGATGTGGTGTTGGAGGATGAGGGGACCTACGTGTGCTGGGCTGGGAACACGGAGGGCAACGCCAGCGCAACCATGGACTTCCGAGCTGAGAGTGAGTGTGGTGAAGGGCAGGATGGATCCAAGCTCTGTGTGCAGTGTCTTGGAAAACCCTGGGAAAGGGGAGGGTGGGAAGGGAATGCTGGGGAGGAAACAAAGCTCGTGATGATAGTGGCAGAGGGAGAGATGGAGCAGAAATGGGGACATGTCCCTGAAAACCAGGTGTCAAGGAGCATGTCTTGAATGAGATGCTGTGCACAAGTCATAGTGGGAGGGTCGAGTGAAATTAAAGGGGGGGCTGCTAAAAGATGGAGCTCCTACAGCCCCTCCAGCTTCTTCTGAGGGGTTTGAGGTCTCCCCCATGGCCATAGCAAAGGCTCCAGCTGAGCTGAGTTCCCATAGATCATCACCCCTGGGCTGGTGAGGTCTGGGTGCTGGAACCCACCACGGACCCCTGCAAGGTGCCGGTCCAGCTCACAGCCATCCCCATCATGAGGTTACAGCATTAAGGGTGCACTTGGCATCTCCTGGAACAGCCGCAGAGTCCCTTTGGTGGCTGAACAGCCTCGGGAAGGGTTGCTCACCCTCATGCTGCCTCCATCCCCTGCCCGCAGGCGCCAGCATTGTTGTGGCTCCATCCACGTCTGTGCTGGAGGGTGATGCTGCCAACCTGACGTGCCAGCTCAGCACCGGCTCCACCGCTCTGCCCACCTTCACCTGGTACCGCAACGGGCAGCAGCTCGCCGAGGGCTCGGCTCCATCCCTGGTGCTGCAGCACGTGGCCAGCACGGACTTCCCTCCTTCCCTTTCTCCTCCCCCCCCCCTTCCCCTCCTCTTCTCCCTTCCCCCTTCCTTCTTTCCTTTCCTTCCCTTCCCCTCCTCTCCTCCCCCCCCTTTCTTCCCCTTTCCCCCCTTCTCTCCCCTTCCTCCTTTCCCCCCCCCCTTCTCCCTCCCTTTCCTCTCTTTCTCTCTCCTTCCCCGGGTTCTTCCTTCCCCCTCCCCTTCCCCTTTAAAGGCCTTGCCCCCTTCCCCTCTGCCCCCCCCTGCAGCCCTCCTCTCTCAGCCGCTGCCCCGCAGTACCCTGCCCCCAGGTTTTTTTGGGCAGCAGCCCCCGCTCAGCGCCCCCTCTCCCCGCCCAGACCCTCCTCGGGCCCGTGCTGCTGACGGCGCTCCTGTGGAGGTAGCAGAGCGGCCGCGTGGCCTGTGTTCCGGTGCTCGGTGCGGAGACTCAGCCCCGCAGGCGCCGCCTGGGGCGCTGCTGCTGGCATGGGGGAGGAGGTGCTGGCGTCCAGCGGCGGCGGCGGCGCCGGCCCCCGGCTCCGCGTCTCTCGGCCGCCCCAACGAAGCTGGAGGTGGAGATGCGGGAGGTGACGGCGGCGGGACTTGGGCAGTTACCGCCTGCAAAGTGCCAGCAGATGGATGGATGGATGGATGGATGGATGGATGGATGGATGGGGATGGATGGATGGGATGGATGGATGGATGATGGATGGGATGGGGATGGATGGGATGGATGGATGGATGGATGGATGGATGGATGGATGGATGGATGGGATGGATGGGATGGATGGGATGGGATGGATGGATGGGATGGATGGATGGATGGGGGATGGGGGATGGATGGATGGGGATGGATGGATGGATGGATGGATGGATGGGGATGGATGGATGGATGGATGGATGGATGGATGGATGGATGGATGGGATGGATGGATGGGGATGGATGGATGGGATGGATGGATGGGGATGGATGATGGGGATGGATGGATGGATGGATGGATGGATGGATGGGGATGGATGGGGATGGGATGGGGGATGGATGGATGGATGGATGGGATGGATGGGATGGATGGGGGATGGATGGATGGATGGGGATGGATGGATGGATGGGATGGGGGATGGGGGAGGGGATGGGATGGATGGCCCGGGGCTTCGGGTGCTACTCTGGAGGCACCGATTCATCCCCATACCAGGCACCAAAACACCTCAGCCCCATCCCTGAAGCACCATAAGTGATGGATTTGTGAGGCACTGAGTTTGATGGGGATTTGGGAGCAGCACCTTTTCTTAAACCTGGTCTTAGAATCATGGAATCACAGGTTGGAAGGGACCTCAAGGATCATCTGGTCCAACCTTTCTAGGCAAAGCATGGACTTAGACTGCATGACCTGGCCCAGCACCCTGGCCAAATGTAGATAGATACCTTAAAAGCACAGAACATCATGCAAAGGGCCAGCCCCAGGGCTGCCCAGGCCTCCCTGGTCAGAAGAAGAGAAAATCCATGTGGATGAGGTCCTCAGTGCCATGGGTTAGTGGTGGCCTCAGCAGTGCTGGGGTGATGCTTGGAATTGATGGCCTTAAAGGTCTTTTCCAACCTGGTTGATTCTATGATTCTAAGAGCCCCAGAACACGCTGATGCTATGATGGTGCACATCATGGAAGTGGCATCTCCCCATGCTCCAGCTGCCCGAGTCCTCATCTCTCCATCCTCGGAGGTGCTGGAAGGGGACAAAACAGATCCCCCTGACGTGTCAGACGGCCGCAGAGCCGCAGGATGGCACCATCTACTCCTGGTACAAGAACAGCGAGTGGCTCCAGGAGACCCCTGACAACGTCCTTGCCTTGCCCCACGTCACCAGCACTGCTGCTGGCTCCTACCACTGCAGAGCCCGCAGGCCCTGCGGGGACCAGCGTCCTCCCCGGCCATTGCCCTGCGCGTGTCCTGTGAGTGCCCACCTCCTGGGGTTGAGGTTGGGAGAGGTGTCTGTGGTGGGATGGGATGAGTTGAATGGGATGGGGTGGGATGGGACGGGGTGGGGTGGGACTCACAACCCTCACCTACTATGGTGTCTCTTCTTCCTCATCTTCCTACCCTTCCCCTTCCCCTTTGTCTTGTCCAAACCCCTTTCCTTTCCCTTTTGCCAGGGATGAGATGGGACAGGGTGGGAGGGTGGCAGGAATGGGATGGGTTGAGGATGAGATGGTGCTAGAGGTCATATGGGACAGGGTGGGATGGGATGGGGTGGGATTGGTGGCAGGGATGGGATGGCATGGGGCGGGATGGGACGGGGTGGGATGGCACTGGGGATGGGATGCTCCCAGGGGCAGGAGGTGACACGGTTGGGTCCGTGCCAGGATTGGGATGGGACAGGATGAGATTGGATGGAGTAGGATGGTGCAGGGGGTGGGATGATGCTGGAGAGGCAATGGCTCCCGTTCTCTGAGTGGGGGCTGCTTTACCACCTGCAATGCCCCCGCAGATCCGCCGCGGGTGCCGGTGCTGACGCTGCTCCTGCAGCCCCCCCCGCGGCGCTGATGGGCAGTGCTGCAGTGCTGAGTGGACAGCAGCCCAAGGGCAGAGCTGGCTCTCTTCAAGGACAAGTGCTGGTGGCCTCCACGGCGCTGCCCCAGCCCAGCGTGGGGCGGGTTCACGGCTCAGCATCACCTCGGCCTCCAACACGCTGCGGGTTCAGCATCCAAGCCCTGTGCTGCTGGAGGACGAGGGGCAGTAAAAATGCTCTGCCAGCAATGCCTATGGCAACGCCAGTGTCACGGCCAACCTCACTGCCGGCAGTGAGTGCTGAGGGTGGCACCGGGGGGGATGGAGCTATGGGAGCAGTGGGTCAGAGAGATGAGTGCAGGGGGTTGTGGTGAAGAGGGGAAGGCAAAACACTGCTGGAGGATGCTCATGGAGGAGGGAGGGTGTTGCGGTTTAGACCCCAGACGATAGCTCAGTGCCACACAAAGTGAAGCTGGATTGGCAGACCGCACAGAAATGGAGAGGAAGTGGAGGGAGGTGTGTGTTTGTGGGGATGGTGGTCTATGGCTATGTCAGAGCTGAGTGCATCCGCTCACACATGGTGAAGGAGGGACAAGCTCCTCTTGGAGCGGATGGGAAGGGTTGGCTTTGCCATAGGATCATAGAAATGGATCATCCAGTTCCAACCCCTGCTGCTGGGACCCCTTCCACAGAGCAGGGTGCTCCAAGCCCCTGTGTCCAACCTGGCCTTGAGCAAGGCCAGCAGTGGGCAGCCACAGCTTCTCTGGGCCCCCTGCCACCATGCCCCAAGGAAAGCCCTGCACAGGACCAGCTCTCCCACAGCGCCCCACCAGGGTCCATTGCTCTATCCCATGCAGATCATCACCTCAAATGCCCTCCTGTTGCAGCCGCCAGGGTCGGGATCTCCCATGCCCAGATGTCCGGGAAGGCGATGCTGTCAACCTGACCTGTGTGGTGGAGAGCAGCGGTGTGGAAGTTGATGCTCAGTAACCTATGTACAGGAACAAAGGTCTGGGTCAGCAGCGGCTCCTCCCCACTTCTCTCCTTCCCCAACATCACTGTCAGCGATGCTGCCTCATACCACTGCAGCATGCAGACCCCAGCGCGGACCCACAGCTCTGCACCCACCACCCTCAGCGTCCTCTGTGAGTCCCCAGGGGGCTTCACGCCATGGAGGGGGTCCCAGCACCCAAAGAGGGCGAGCGAGAGCCCTTGGGGTGTCCATTGCCTGGTCCTCATGGCTGGGAACCCTCGGGACATGGTGTGGAGGGGTGGGAGGTAGAAAGGCTTGGGACTTAGCTGTGCTGGACCCCTGGCAAGCAGACCTGGACATGCAGCTCCACAGCGTAGAATCATGGAAATGTGGGATGCTTGTGTTAGAAGGGACCTTAAATGGCTCCTCCAGTTCCATTTCTTCTGCCTAAGATAAAAGGTTGCGAGTGTCAGGTTTGCTTACGGGGCTGTGGATGCTGTGCTGCAGGCAGTGGAGCATCCCCTCCCCAGCTCACAGCCCAGCATCTGGGGATGCTCCGATAGCTGAGATGCTGCTTATCCACATCTCCTCCTCTTTCCGTCCACGGAGACCCCCCCAGGAACCTGACAGATGAAGGTCTTTGTGGAGAGCAATGAGGGGACCGCAGTCATCCTCCTCTGCACCGTGGACAGCAACCCCCTGTCTGCCTATCACCCTGCTCAAGGAGGGGCTGGTGGTGGTCCTCCAGCCCGGCCCACGGGGGGGGGACCTCCCCAATTTAGAGCAGCAGTGTCTCCCCCAGTTCCAACACGCTGAGGCTGGAGCTCCGGGAAGCATCCGAGGAGGATGAGGGAGAGTGCGAGTGCCGGGCACGCAGCCCCCTTGGCAGCACCCATGGGTCCCTGCCCCATCCGTGTGCAGGGTGAGTCGGGCTTTGCCATGGGTGGGAAGGGGGACAAGAGGATGGAGACCCCCAAGTGGATCATTGTGGGCATGGAAGAATGCAACCCTTATAAAAAGGTGGTGTGGGATTTGGGGTATGGCCCAAATAAGAGGGTGGTGTGGGCATCGAGAGGTAGTGACCAAGCAAGGGGAGTTGGTGAGGGCATCAAAATGATACAGCCCAAATAAACGTTGCCACTGGGCAAGCAGAGCATCCAGGGGTCAGGATAACGCGGGGCTGGCGGAAGGACAGGGAGATGCTGCTGCCTGGGGGGTTGGCCACACACCTTGTCCTCACACCCCTGTGAATGGCGGCATGGTGGCTTTGGAGTGGCAGGCTGAGGAGGGCGGGGGGGTGGAGGCTGGATGATCTTCAAGCCCTTCCCAGCCCAGCCATGATCCCACGGGGTCCTTCCCCGCAGCCATCGGGGTGCGGATACATCCCTCGGCCGAGGTGCTGGAGGGGACGGACGTGACCCTGACCTGCCGGGACGCGGGCGATGGCCCGGGGACCACAATCGTGCGTGGTACAAGGACGGGCGTTCCCGGGGGGCCCCGAGTGCGCGGCTTGCTGCCCGCCGCTTTCCACTTCTCCTGACGCGGGCTCCTACGGCTGCGAGGCGGGGACGGGGCTGCGGGGCCGCCGCGCCCCCCCCGCCGCCCTCAGGGTGCTCTGTGAGTCCTGGGGGCTCTGGGGCTGGGGGGGCCACTGGACGGAAAGCCGTTCTCTCTGAAGCAGTCCCTGACCGTGGTTGGTCGCCACCTGGGTGACACTTCATCTCACGCTAGGGGTGAGCATGGAATGCCATCGTAGATCTGGATTGTTGTGGCACGGGGGGGGGGGCTGGGGCCCTGGGTGAGCTCAGCTGAGCATGGTGATCTCTCCCCCTGTCCTCCCATGGAAACAGCAGAGAAGAGCCCCCCCCCCGATTCCCGTCTGTCGTTTGGGGAAGGGTGGAAACACCGTCCTTGTGCCTGAAGGGTAGAGATGCTCCCCAAGACCCATGGGACTGAAGTCCTTGTAGGGACTTTTTCAGGCTTGGTTTCAGCTGATCGTCCTGGGCAGTGTTGACAGCGTCCCCCTTTCCCTTAGCCTTGGGAAAACGGATGATGGCTCACGCTCCTGTGGCTCCACATGGGGCCCCTGACCAGTGTCACTGTGTGAAGCGACCCCCCAAGCTCCCTGGATTGAGATAGATGGAGTTTCTGTCCCCAGGGGACTCAGGGTCTACTCTCCTGCTCACCTGGAAGCATTATCGCGCAAGAATGCATCCTAATCCCTGCGCATGGATGTGGGCTTCAAGAGTGGTTGCTGAGCCCCAGACCGGGGTCCCATGTGGGGTCTCCTGGGCCACCATGGGCGGAAAACCATGAACAGGCTCTGGGGAGGCCTTTGACATGGGATGTCCCCAAGGCCTGGGCACTGTCCCTGCTCTTCCTCATCTGCTCTTTTCATTGTTTGTGCTCTCAAGAGGTGCCCGAGGGCTCCACCATCACTCATGACCTGCTCGGCAGAAGCACTGCTGGGAGGGTGGTTGCTTGGAAATGCCAAATTTGCACGTGGTACTAGGAACAAGCAGGATGCTGAAGGGGCCCTCCTGTCCCTCAGTCAGCACCCACGTCACCAGCGCGCCAAATGGGGCAACGGGCTTACAAGTGCCGGGTGAGCTGTTTTCGGGCAGGTCACCACTGCCCTGCTTCAGCTTCAGCGTGCTCTGTGAGTGTCCCCATGGGATGGGCCCTGTGGTGCAGCTGGCGTGTTCTGGGGGATCCCATCCGGCAGCACACCATGCTGGAAGTGCAGGGCTTCCTGGGCCTCTTATAGAGATAGTGGAATGGGTTGGGTTGGAAGGGACCTTAAAGCTCCTCCAGCTCCAACCCTTGCCGCAGGCAGGGACCCCTTCCACTGGAGCAGGGTGCTCCAAGCCCCTGCGTCCAACCCTGCCTTGAACACTGCAGGGATGGGGCAGCCACAGCTCCTCTGGGCACCCTGTGGCCGAGAAGCCACCCGCCCGCCTCCATGGCCCTGTACCGCCGGGGGCAGCTCCTGGGCTCCAGCGGGGCCGGGACCGCCGCGCCGGGGCTCCGCGCCCTCCCCTCGCACAACGCCCTCCGCCTCCTGCTCAGCGACGTGGGGCGGGAGGCGTCGGGGGAGTACGTGTGTGTGGCCCGCAACGCGCTGGGTAATGCCACGGCCACAGCGCGCTTCGATGGGCAGAGTGAGTGCGGGGGGGAGTGGGGGCTGGGAATGGGGAGGGGACCCACAAGGGACTGTGAATGGGGATGGGACCCGCAGGGTGCTGTGAATGGGGATGGGACCCATAGGGTGCTCTGCTATGGGGATGAGACCCGGGGTGATGTGAATGGGGATGGGACCCACAAGGGACTGTGAATGGGGATGGGACCGCAGGGTGCTGTGAATGGGGATGGGACCCGCAAGGGACTGTGAATGGGGATGGGACCCGCAGGGTGCTGTGAATGGGGATGGGACCCATAGGGTGCTCTGCTATGGGGATGAGACCCCGGGGTGATGTGAATGGGGATGGGACCCACAAGGGACTGTGAATGGGGATGGGACCGCAGGGTGCTGTGAATGGGGATGGGACCCACAAGGGACTGTGAATGGGGATGGGACCTGCAGGGTGCTGTGAATGGGGATGGGACCTGCAGGGTGCTGTGAATGGGGAGGGGACCCACAAGGGACTGTTGAATGGGGATGGGACCTTCAGGGTGCTGTAAATGGGGATGGGACCCATAGGGTGCTGTGTGTAGGGATTGGCTCCATAGAGTGCTCTGCTATGGGGATGGGACCCCGGGGTGGTGTGAGTGGGGGTGGGACCCCCGGGGTGTTTGCTGGAGGGCTCCATGGGGAATTGTATCTGGAACATCACATTAGATCCATGGGGACGATGGGCAGAAGCAGAATTGGCTTGAGTCAGCCACGAGTCTTTAGCGGAAGGGTTTTCCTGAGGGAATTGGGTATTTCCTTCCCAGGAGCTTTCCTCCTGCAGCAGCCCTGGGCGGGAGGAGGCTGAAAGGGCTGAAGAAAGGCAGGGAATGGGATGGGGAGATGCAGGAGGACCATAGATAAGCGAGGGGGAGTTGGCTTGGGTTCAACAGACAGGAAGCGTGGTGCTGGTGCTTGCTGGGGTGCTGGGTGCTGGATGCCGGGGTGCTGGGTGGGCTCCCCCCGACCCTGCCATGGGGACATGGGCAGGGGGAAGCAATAGCTGTGAGTGTCCCGTGGGGTCCCTATGGAGTGCCAACGTGGTGCTGTGACCCCCCCATGGTGTGCCCTTACCCCCCAGCTGCCTGTCCCCAGCCTGGGGACCTGGAAGTGATGCTGAGGGGTGCTCGGGTGCCACAGCCACTCCCCATGGACCCCTCCACCCCTCTTTGGGCTCCCCAAAGCCTTTGGGGGTCCCAGAGACACTGTGGCTGCAGCCCTGAGGGGGTCACCCCCCGAGGTGGCAGCCCCATAGCTGGAGGGCTCTGCCCTGGCTCCCCTCTGCCCACAGCCCTCAGCTACCTGCTGGCCTTCACCGTCCTCTCTGGGCTGCTCCTGGCTCTGATCTGCGTGGCTGCCCTGACATTCCTGGCTGTGAGGATGTGGCCCAGGTAATGTCCCAGCATGGAGTGGGGTGGGGGAGGGTGGGATGGGAAGGGATGGGATGGGAGGGGGTGTGATGGGGAGGGAAGGGATGGGATGGGATGGGGGGGGTGCGGAATGGGGGACAGGGACCCCGGGCTGAGCTGGCCCATGGGACGTGCAGGGATGGAATTCCTCCCTTCCAGGATAAGGAAGTTCTGGGGCTGGTCCGGTGCCAAGGACACCTTCGAGATGAGAAGCCAACAGGAGGAGACGCAGGTTAGGGACCTGCTCTGAGGACATCCAACCCTGAGCACCCCCAGGGTGTCCATGGGGACATGTCCATGGAACCAGGGAAAGGGCAGGAGGAGCAGAACCCCATAAGGACCAGAGTTATCCCTTACGACCCATCTCAGAGCTGCTTCACAGCCCACACAGGGCTGATCCTTCTGGGGATGCTCCTCGGGCTCCACCACGGGCAGAGTTTTCCCAACCCATCCCAAACCTTTCCCAGGTGGATGGAGCTTCATAAAGTGGTGGCTTTTTAGCCCAGGAGCAAGTGTAGCCGCTGGTGCTGGAAACGCACAGCCCCGGGCCGGCTCTGGGAGCAACCCAGCGCCATCTCCATCCCCTCTCCCATCATCCCGACCCTTCATCCCTGTCCACCATGGACGCTGTTCTCGCCCCAGGCACAGTTTGTGCTGTGACGGTGCTGAGCTGCTCTCCAGCAGCAGGAATCCAAGGCAAAAACCCGGTGGTGCTTCAAGCCTGGGGGATCCTCTCCTTCCCCAGCACCCTCCTCTGTGTGTTCCCCCCCGGGTGTTGCTGCCCCCATGTGTTATTCCTCTGCCTGGAAATAAAAGCCGGAGCACAGCGCAGCTGGAGTGGGATGGGACGAGATAGGAATGGGGTCACTGTGCTGCATTGGGAAGCGGGGAGAGCCCAGAGGAACCGGACTGGTTCACCCCTGTGGGTGATCCCCTTCCTGCTGTCCGCCCCGTGCTGTGCCACTGTGGAGCGATGGTTTGGGCTCAGGACACCGGGGATGCGATGGCTTTGAGCTCTGGAGCCAGGCTGAGAGCTGGGCTGGGGCAGCCTGGGGGGGAGAAGGCTCCTGAAGGGGAGACCTCGGAGCAGCTCCACTGCCTAAAGGGGCTGCAGGGAACCTGGAGAGGGGCTTTGGACAAGGGGTGGAGGGACAGGACAGGGGAATGGCTTTAACCTGACAGAGGGGAGGCTGAGATGAGCTCTGAGGCAGAAGCTCTTCCCTGGGAGGGTGCTGAGCGCTGGCACAGGGTGCCCAGAGAAGCTGTGGCTGCCCCATCCCTGGCAGTGCTCAAGACCAGGTTGGGCACAGGGGCTCGGAGCACCCTGCTCTATGGAAGGGGTCCCTGCAATGGCAGCAGTTGGGGCTGGGGGAGCTTTAAGGTCCCTTCAACCCCAAACATTCCATGGCTCCCCGGTTCACTCCGTGCTCGGGGACCCATGGTCACAGCGCTCCGTTTTCCGGCTGAGCCCATTGTCCCCAGGCCGAAGCGTCCCCTCGGCGCTCAGGGCAAGGCAAAGGATGAGGATCAGCCCTGTGCCGTCAGCCGGAGCCGGGGTCTCTGCCCCCCCCAGGGCAGCGGCTGCCGCCTCCCCCCGCTCCCGCCGCCGTTAGAGGTCACTGTGCGGCCGCCGCGCACCGGACGAGGGCTCCGCGAGCGGTCGGTGCTCGGAGCACGGAGCTGGAGCGGGGGGGTTTGGGGGGGGGGCACCCCGAGCTCACGTGGGTGCTTAATCCCCGTTATCCGCCTGGTGTGTGCCGCAGCATCGCGCTGCTGCTGCCAGCGCCCACCCAGGCTGGTGATGGGACTCGGGGTGATGCCACAGCCCCACCTCCAGGCAGCCAAAGCCACCCCAGAGTCATGGAAGTGAGGGGGGGGCAATGGCAGCAGTGGGGCAGCAGAACCGCGTGGGGTGTCGGTGGGACTGGTCCAGGGTGGAGATTCCATCCTGGCTGTGGAGGATGATGCTGAGGACTCTGTGGGTGACTGGGGATGTGATGGGTGACCGGGGATGTGGTGGTTGACTGGGGACGCAGCATGCAGGCAGGTCCCCTGGCTCCAGAGCAGCCGTTTGGAAGCATTTGGCACGAGCTTTCCCAAAGCAATTCCTGCCAGC
Source organism: Myiopsitta monachus (assembly GCA_017639245.1). NCBI lineage: Eukaryota > Metazoa > Chordata > Aves > Psittaciformes > Psittacidae > Myiopsitta > Myiopsitta monachus. Next base: position 117,192,715 of record CM029917.1, on the reverse strand, counting down.
AGGTACCTCCAGGTGTGGAGCACCAGTTCCCACCAGCCAGGGGTTCCTGCAGCACTGGGAGATGGAGACACCAGTTTGGGGGTGTCACCCATAGAGTGACTCCTGAGTGCACTCCCCTGAGCACCCTGCAAGGGCCTGCGCTCTGTAGCTGGGATAGGGTGGGATGGGATAGCATGGAATGGGATGGTGTGGATGGGATGGGATAGGGTGGGATGGATGGGATGGGGTGGGATGGGACAGGATGCGATGGGATGGGATGGGGTGGGATGGGACAGGATGCGATGGGATGGGATGGATGGGATGGGGTGGGATGGATAGGATGGGGTGGGATGGGATGGATGGGGTGGGATGGGATAAGGTATGGGTGACAGGAAGGCTGACAAGCAGGCATCCCCATCCCATTGTAGCAGCCACTACCTCCTTGCTGAGCTCCCTCAGGAGCATCCGGCAGGAGCAAGGTTAAACCAGAGAGGGGAGTTCACGGAGCTGGGCTGACCCAGGCAGCTCCATTCCTCCGGCTGGAAATCACCTTTCCATGATCCCTCCATGGCAGAGCCTCATCCCACCCACATCCTCCTCCTCCTCACCCCTGGCCCTCATGTGCATCCATTCCCTCCCTCCCGCATCCCCTCACCCTGGAGCTGATGGATCCTGCCTGACCCCCCCATGGCGCCCCAGCTGCTCCAGCTGGTGCCTCCTCTCGCTGTGCTGGGGGGGACAGGACAGATGTTGGCAGCTGGAGCGCACACATCGGGCCCCGTGAGCTGCTGATGGCTTCCCATGACAGATGCTGGCTCTTCCCAGCAGCGCAACTGGTGCAGGCAGGGGCTGGGGCAGAGAGAAGGTGAGGGGATGGTACCAGTGGCTACGGAACCCGCATCCGACCTGGAGCGAGGGCTCTGGGCAGGATGGGGCAGAGAAGGAACACGGAGGGGAGCTGAGGGATTGCTCTGGTCATGCAAGGAAACAGCACAGGAGGGACGTGGAGCTGTTGGAGCGAGGCCAGAGGAGGCCATGGAGATGCTGTGAGGGCCGGAGCAGCTCTGCTCTGGAGCCAGGCTGAGAGAGCTGGGCTGGGGCAGCCTGGAGAAGAGAAGGCTCCTGAAGGGGAGACCTGAGAGCAGCTCCACTGCCTAAAGGGGCTGCAGGGAACCTGGAGAGGGGCTTTGGATAAGGGCCAGGCCAAGGGGAATGGCTTTAACTGCCAGAGGGGAGGCTGAGATGAGCTCTGAGGCAGAAGCTCTTCCCTGGGAGGGTGCTGAGGCGCTGTCAGGGGGTGCCCAGAGAAGCTGTGGCTGCCCCATCCCTGGCAGTGCTCAAGGCCAGGTTGGACCCAGGGGCTTGGAGCACCCTGCTCTATGGAAGGGGTCCCTGCAATGGCAGGGGCTGGGGCTGGAGCAGCTTTAAGGTCCCTTCAACCCAACCCAGGCTGGGATCCTATGAAACCCCCTCCCTGACCCGCACGGATGGGGTTGGAGATGTGGGGAGCAGCAGCAGGGACAGGCCCGGGACACACTCACACCTTAATCCAGCCCCAGGGCTGCAGAAACGCTGCCCCAGCGATTACGTCCGGGCCCTCTGAGCTCCTTCTCCCTCCTGCAGCAACGCACATTAAGCCAAATCCTCCCGTCACATGGTTCAAAGGCAGAGGAAGGGAATAAGGGCAGGTCAGGAGGTGAAGTGGAGGCCAGGGCTTTGCCACGGGGCAGGAGGAACGTTCAGGAGCGCGCTGGGCATTTCCCCTTGGATCAATCAACGTGCGCTTTGCTTTGCTGCGCGGTAATCCCGGGAATGGCGGGATCGCGCCAGGCAGGGCTCAGTGCCCTCGGCCTGCACGGGCAGAGCTGTCACAACAACGACGCTGATGCCTCTTGGCGGTGGTTGTTGCTGCTCTGGAGGCTCAGAGGTCAGGAGATGAGCTCGGGGTGAGCCGTGGTGTGATGTCCCTGTGCAGATGTGGCCATCACCCCAGCCTCAGGCCTCGGGATCTGTGATGGGATCAGCTCTGAATGCCAGCGCGGTGATGGTGGGGGATGAGGGGTGCTGGCAGGGTGGGAGATGTGGGGCAGCACCGTGCCTCTGTGCTTCCTGGGAATTGCCCCTAATCCCAAACTGCTGCCACCCAAACACCCCATTCCAACCGGGCATCATCCCCAGCCAGGACTACCCCCCTCCGTCCCGTCACTGGGGCTTTCCAGAGGTTCAGTGCTCTCTGTACTGTCTCCTAAATCCACCCCTCTTCTTCCTCACCATCACCATCAATACAGGTTGGCGGCAGCTGTGATGGGACATCCCAACCTCTGCAGCCCCCTTCACCCACACCAAACCCCCATGTGCTGTGGAAACCAGGGCGAAGAGCTGGTCTCTGCCCTCCCATGGCCATGAGGGTCCTGCCAAGTCCCCCCAGCAATGAGGTCTTGGGGGGGTTCTGCCCCATGGAGGCTGCTGGTGCATCCCTAGCCCTATTGCAGAGCCCCAGAGCCGCCTGCGCACCATCAGGATCCCCCCGCAGAGGTTTATTGGGGTACTTTGGGCTCCCCCTCGTCTGCTGGGAGCATCAGCTCAGCTGGAGCCACCACAAGAGCCCCCACCCCATGCAGGAGGTGTGACAAGGCCCCCAGTGATGTTAATTTGGTGCTCATTAACTGGAATTGCCTGTGTGAGAAGTGATGGGTGCCCAAGGCATGAAATGGGGTTGGGAGCTGATTCCACACCCTGGGAAGCAGTTGGACGGGGGGGGGGGGAGGAGGAGGAACATAATGGGGGGAATACAGTGACTGGGGGGACCTGCTCATCACCCTCCTCCTCCTCCTCACCCTCCCTCTTGGATGCCATCCCAATGCCCTCTGGCTCATCCCAGCTTGGGGCTCTGCATCCCTCACTGGTCTGGGCTCTGCTGTGGATGCTTCCATGAAGACACTGGTTTGGGGACACCCGTGTCCCTCCAGCCTTGGCTGCGGGATGGCACCGGCCATGCTAACGTCCCAAGTACTGAAATCAAGGGGGGCTGCGGCTGCAACAATCCCCCCCCTCGGTCCTGTGCACCCCTCAGAAGGTAAACTGAGGCACCGATAACCCGGTGTGATGAAGCGGCGGTGCTGGGGGACTCCCCCATCCCCTAAACCATGGTCTGGGGTCCACCCTGTGCCGTGCGGTCCTGGGGACCGCAGGGACCTGGAATGGGGGAGATATGTGTGACATTACCGGGAGCCGGGATAGCTGAGATGCATGGGATGGGGGATCCCAGCAACCGCGATGCTGGAGGACGGGATCCCGGGAGCGGGGTCCCAGGGGTGCGGAGGGATGTGGGGGCTCCGGCCCCGCCGCTCCCCGCATCGGGGGGACTCCACCGCCGCCAACTCGTTTGGGGTGCGGAGACCCCCGGAAAGAGGCAGTGCCGGGGGGGAGCTGGACCGGGATTCCCGGTGCCGACGGCTTCATCCGGTGCCGGGGTGTGGGAGCAGCCGTGCCGAGGGGCGCTGCGGTACCGACCCGCGCTGACTTCGTTTGGTTTCCTTTGGTTTCCTTTGGTTCCTTTCCATTTCGTTTGGTCCGAGCGGGGCTTGGCCGGCGGCAGCGCACCCAGGGGCGGGGGGAGCCCGGTGGGGCCTGCGGGCCGCTGCAGCCCCGGGGGGTGTCCCCACCTTGGGGCGTCCCCAACCCGCCCGCTCCCGGGGATACCCGGGGCTCCCCGGCTCCGCTAACGAAATCAGCGCTATCGGAGCCACGACGGAGGTGACACGACGGGGTGGGCACCCCCAGGAGGGCCCGGAACGAGGGGGTGCCCTGAGACCCCCCATCATCGGTGGGGACTCCGGTGGAGGCGTCGGAGCCGCCCGGTGCCCGCCTGTCCTGCGCTGGTCCATCGCCGGTGTGCCCGTGCACCGTTATGGGGTGTCCGCGCAGGGCTGTATCGGGAAAGCGGACACGCTGTGGGTGCAGCTCCTCCGGGTGCTTTAAAACAAACAACCAATTAATTAATTAACCAATTAACCAAGCAAGCAAACAAAGACCCCCCCCGCAGCAACCACCCCGTGGGAAGGGAGCGGTGCGCGGTTACGCGGAGCTCAGGCGGGGCTGCGCCGTGTCCGTGAGTCCGAGCACACTTCCATCGGAGCCGTGCACACTCACACCGTGTCTGTGAACGTCTACACCGAGTCCGTGCACACTTACACTGTGTCCGTGCACACTTACACCGGGTCCGTGCACAGCTACACAGTGTTTGTGCACTTACACTGTCCGTGCCCAGCTACACCGTGTCTGTGCGCACACACACCGTGTCCGTGCACACTTACACTGTGTCCATGCACACTTACACCTAGTCCGTGCACAGCTACACAGTGTTTGTGCACACTTACACTGTCCATGCACTTACACTGAATCCGTGCACACTCACACCGTGTCCGTACACAGCTACACAATGTCCGTGCACATTTACGCCGTGTCCGTGCACACTTACACTGTCAGTGCACACTCACAGAGTGTCCGTACACAGCTACACAATATCCGTGCACATTTACACCGTGTCCGTGCACACTTACACTGTCAGTGCACACTCACAGCGTGTCCGTGCACACTCACACCATGTCCGTGCACACTTACACTGCCTGTGCACAGCTACACCGTGTCCGTGCACACTCACACCGTGTCCGTGCACATTTACACTGTCAGTGCACACTCACACCGTGTCCATGCACAGCTACACCGTGTCCGTGCACACTTACACTGCGTCCGTGGACGTTCGCCCCGCGTCCACGCATCTTTTCCCCGTATCCCTGCACACTCCCCACGTGTTTTCACATTGCTCCTCCCTGCCCATGAACAGCCCCGCCGTGCCCCTGCACAGTCCCTCCCGCGTCCATCAACGTTACCCCGTGTCCCTGCACTATTCCCCCGTGTTTTCAAGCGGTTCCCAGTGCCCGTTCCTTCTCCCCCGTGTCCTTACACAGCCTCCCCGTGTCCATGCACACATCCCGTACCCGGCCCACCTTGTCCGTTCCCGTTCCCTCGTGTCCCTTCATAGCCCCCCGTACCCGTTCCCGTTCCCCCATGTTCATGCACAACCCCCGTACCCGCTCCCCAGTGCCCGTTCCCTTTTCTCCCGGTCCCCGCTGCCGTTCCCTAACCGGGCCCGGGCCATGCAGCCGCGGCCCCGGGGGCTCTCAATATCCCTTGGGGACCCTCGGTAACACCGGGAATCCTCGGTAATCACCGGGGGTCGCCGGGCCGGGCCCGGGCTCTTCGCGGTGCGGACGAAGAAGGTTCCCTGAGCTCGGCGGCCCCGCTCCCGGTGAACGTTTCCACCCCCTCCGCCCGGGCCCGGGGCCCGCAGGCCGCCGGTGTGGGCCGTGAGCCCGGTGAAAGGCGGGCGCACCGAGCCGAGCCGCACTGGGCCGAGCTGAGCCGCGCCGGCCCTGCCCTCCGTTACCTTCGGTTCCAGCGAGCCGGGGGGCCGGGCCCGCGGGCTGCGGGGCCTTGCTCCAGGGCGGAAAACGGGAAGATGAGGGAATACCGGGAGTTTTGTTTTCGCCCCTTCGTGGCCCCGGAGCGGGGGGAGTCGGCAGCGGCTGCTGTCGGTGTCGGGAGGCGGTGAGGGACTGGAACCGTGGCTGAAGCAGGGGCTTGAACCGGGGATGAAACCGGGGCTGCTCCATCCGGGATGGGCTTCCCGGGCTCGGTCCTGCTCCGTACGGTCCGCGAGGGAGAGAGAAAATAGGAGCAATAATGATAATAGTGATGATAACAGTAATAGCGACAATAATAATAACAATAATAATAATTATAACAATAATGATGATAATAATTAAGAAGAATAAGGAAAAGGAGGAGAAGAAGAGGAAGAAAAGGAAAAGAAAGAGGAAGAAGAAAAGAAGGAGGAGGAGGATGATAACAACGCAAATCCAAGATCAACAACGCGAATACTGATAGAGGAGCAGCGTAATCTGTTATTATTCCTAATAACGATCACCACTGCGGGATTTGGGATGCCGTATTTCCCTTCCGCTGCCCCCCGCGATCTCATATCCACGCAGAACAAATCCCTTCCCCTTTACCATTAACGCCCGTCACGGGAGAACCGGGCCGGGGCGGCGGGGCTGGGACTCACCGGGGCTGCGAGGCCGGTGCTCGGGCTCGGCGCAGGGAGGAGATCTCGTTACGAGGCGGCTCCCCCCGGTTGCCTCGCTGGACACCGGTCCGGAGCCGTCCCCAAGCGTTAAAGCGGTGCCTGGGCCCTGCGGAGGGACTTTGGGAGAGGGGGTGCTGTGGGTGGCGGTGCCTGATCCCGGTTTTCGTTAGGAATCGTTTGCCCAAAGTCACAGGAGCGGGAGCGGAGCCCGGGCCTGGCTGCAGCTCCGGGAGCGGCGAAACGGGAGAGAGGAGCCGGGAGCGGGGAACGGGGAACCGGAGAGGGGAAACAGGGAACCAGGAGCGGGGAACCGGGAGCAGGGAACCGGTTGCAGCCGCCAGTCCCTACCCGGAACCGGCGGCTCCATCCCGCTCACCCTGGGCCCTTTCTCCCGCTCTTCCCTGCTCTGCCTTTTCCGTTTCTTTTATTTTCCTTTCCTCCCTTTTCATCTGATTCTCCCCATCCTTATTTCCTTTCATCCCTTTATTCCTCCGCTTTATTTTTCCTGTTTCCCCTTTATTTCCTTCCCCCCTTTTATTTTCCTTTTCCCCTTTTATTTTTCCGTTTTGTTCTCCTTTCCCCCCCCGTTTAATTTTCTTCTTTTACCTTCTCCCCCACCCCTTTATTTTCTTTCTCTCTTTTATCTCATTCCCCTCCTGTGATTTTATTCCTTCCTTTCCTCTGTTTTCACCCTCTCTGCGCTGTTCCCGTTATTCCAGGCCAGGCGCAGGCCGCCGCAGGCACGGACGCTCGGGCCCACCCCGGCCCAAGGGCAAATTTGGAGGCCTTGAACCCTTCGGGGTAGCCCGAAGCCCGACCCTGGCTCCGCGGAGCCTTCCGTGGTAGAACCGGCCCGGCCCGAGCTCCCTCCGGTGCCTCCCGCTCCGGCCCCGGTGTCGGGGGTGTCGGACCCCCGTGCGCTGTGGGGTTGAGCTCTGGGGGTGCTGCAGCTGCATCAACAGCCCATTGATAGATTTCAATTCACCGTCAATCACAACCGCTTCCATCTGAGGGGTCGGGGGAAGGCCAAGAGGTGTTCCTCCCCCCCTCCAGCGCCGCCGTTTTTCCACCGTTTTCCCGTTTGGAAACGGGGAGCCCCGGCCTGGAACGGTGCCCGGGGCCGCGTCCGTTCCAGCTGGGCACGGGGAGCCGCTACCCCAGCTCCCGGTCCCGGCGCTGGTACCGGAGGCGGCTCGGGGACGGGGTTACAGCTGCCGAGAGCGGGAAGGGGGTTTGGGGCTCCTCCGTTGCCCGATCGCGGGGAGGAGATGGGGTAACTGCGGTAGCAACGGGGACCCTCGGCCTATCGGGCTGCGGGGGAACACCGTGGGAAGAGGGACTGGACCCCCCCCCGGCACTCCGAGGGGCGCGGGCAGAGCCGGGACTCGGTTATCGCCTCATTCGTTTCCACCGGGGCTGAACCTTGCGGGGCTCCCCGCGGTGTCCGCCCCGACGAGGGGGTACCCCCGGTCCCGGGGCTCTTTGTTTACCAACCGGTGCCAGGGACCGGGAGCGCAGGAAATTGCGTCTGGGAGGGCCGGGAATTTGAAGTCGCCCCTCGGCTGCCCCCGAACCTCTCCCTCCGAGGCGGGGCCGGGCCGCCCGCTCCCTGGGCCGGGGATGCGCAGCGGAGCGCAGGGAGGGGGGGGGAAACGCGCCGGCGGAATAAGGACCCATCGCTTCTCCTGACCCACCCCCGGCCGCTTCCTCCGCAGCTCTCTCCTCCCCCTAAAATATCCCCCCCCCCGCTTCTCCCCACCTCCCGGTATTGGTTTCCCCGCACACGAATCCCAGCGCAGCGCGGCGGGACCGGGCACAGGCGGCTTCTCCCCGCCGGCACCGGCACCGGCGCCCCATGGAAGGGCAGCGGCGGAGACCGCAGCGCCTCAAGTTCGCTCGGAGCGAGGTGCGGCGGGAGGCGGAGCTGGGGAGGGGGCTTCGAGGGGGGGTTCTAACCCGTTGTCAAAGTTTTAAACTCCTTCTTACCCCCCTTGCCCCCTCTCGGGACGCTCCGACGGGGCCCTGGACCCCCCCTTCCTCGGTGGTGGAGCGGGAAAAGGGGGTGCGCTTTAAATGCCGCCCTCCCCCCCACCCTCGGTGGGAGAGAGCCGGTTCCGCTGCCGAAAGGCGGGAGGGGACGGTCCCGGGGGTCTTCAGCTATGGGGGTGAGCCCCGCGGGGGGGGGGCCGGGAGGGGCGGGGAGGGGAGCCCCCCCCAGACCCCTTCCCCCCTCCCCGCCCCCCCCGCCCAGCCTCGCTTCCTCTCTCCCTTTCCCTCTGTCTCCTTCTCTCCCTCCCGATGTTCGATCCCGCCGCGGCGCCCGCAGGGATGAGCGATGGAGGGGCCGAGCCCGGCGGGAGCCCCGTCCTACGGGCCGAGCCCTCCGCTACCGGGCGGGCCCGGGAGAAGGCACCGACCCGGGCGGAGCTGGAGAGCGCCCTGCGCGGCGGCGGCGGAAGCTTCAAGGACATCCCGGGAACGTCGTCGGTCAGCCCCGGTTCCTCCAAGGAGTGCGCCCCGGACAGCGAGAGCCCGGCGGGAACCGGCGAGGCGGATTATTGCCGCCGCATCCTGGTGCGAGGTACGGGCAGTGGCCCCGGGCCCCGCTTCCCTCACCGGGGCACCCCCCTCCTGCGCTCCCCGCCGCCTCCCGGGTCCCCGCTCCCCAGCGCGGCTGACAGCGGGATGGGGAACCCCGCAACCTCCATCCCCGGCCCCGCTTCCAGCCCATCCCCGGCCGCTCCCTGGCTCTGAGCCCCGGCCTCCCGGCCCCGCCGCCACCGCGGCTCCCCCCGGCTCCGCTCCGTGCGGCGGGCCCGGTCCTCAGCCCTGCTCCGCCGCGCGGCGCCGGGGCCGAGCGGGGTTCGGGGCACGGGACCGGGGACCCCCGGGGGAACGCGCGGGCAGCGGGAGAGGGGTGCGAGCGCTCGGCTCCGCTTTTAAACCGTTGTCGCAGGAGAAAAGCGTCATGGAGCGGCGGCGAGAGAGGGGTTTTATGTATATATATATATTTATGTTATTTTCCCCTTTATAACACCACTCGCTCGCCCGGGGATGAGGGACCCAAAGGGCCCGGTACGCCGGGACCCGGTACCGGTGCATCCCGCCCGGGACCACCCTCCACCGGCCCGGGGCTCGCCGGGCTTGTGGTGAGCCCCCGAAGTTTGGGGTCCGCGGCTGGTGCCGAGCGCTCCCCGGTTCGGGGCTGCAGCGCGGCTCCGTCCGGCGATGCTCGGTGGCCCGGTTCCCCCGCTTCCGCCGCCGTTTCCCCTCCGGGGCCCGGAGAACCTCCGCGGCAGCTCGGAGACCGGCGCCGAGGCCGCCCGGCCTTTGCTTCGGCGCCGAGCCCCGCGCTCTGGCAGGGACCGGAGCCGCGGCTCCGGCTCGGCCGTGTCCGTTCTCCGTGCCCGGGGCCGGCGGGGCCTGAGCCGGGTCCGTTTTCGGCCTGGCACGGCTCGGCTCGGGCATCCCGGCGTTGCAAACAGCACCGCCGCTCACCGAAGCCTCTCTCCCCGCTGTCGCGATAGGCTCCTGTCGCCGACAGCGCGGTTGTTGCAGCCCGAGCCCTCCCTGGGCACCTCGGCGGGGGCGCGGGTGGCTCTGGGGAGCGCACCCCGGGGTGTCCCCAGGGTATCCCCGGGGTCCCGGTGGTCGCCGAGGCCCTGCCGGTTGTCGCATCCCCGCCGGGGTCAGCCTGGGGTCAGGCCTCTCCTCCTCCAGACCCATCCCCACCGGGGCCGCCCCGACGGGCCCGGCCCGGGGGGTCCCTCCCGGAGCCCGGGGCAGGGTGCCCGTACCTCCCGGCCCCGGGGAGCGGCGGCTCTCACCATCTTACTGCAGCCGCCACGGCGCCGACAAAATGGTGGCGGGCAAGAAACGCCGCCAAGGAACGGGCACGGGGCCGGGAGCGAGCGGGGGGACGCGGAAGGGGTGCCCGGTCTGGGGGGAACGGGGACAGACGGGGCCCACGGGGTCCCGCTCTCGGGAATGGGTCGGTGCGGGGGATGCACCTCCAGGTTCATGTTGTGCAATGTGGTTTTATTATTAGTATTTATTTTTTATATATATATAAAAGATGTAGAATACATATATATTATATATTATACATTATGTATTATTTATTATGTATTATATATATTATATATAACATATTTTCCGAGCAGGGGCTGACCCCGAGGCATCTCCCTCCCTCTCCAGCCCATCCCTGGTGCTCACCCGCCATGGCTCTGGTGGGTATCGGGGCTCTTGGAGCATCCTCCGCCTTCCACAGGGCCCAGTTGAAGGAAGCGGTGGGATCCTTCATGCCCTGGCAGCACAGAGGGGGTCCCCGGCGCTCCCCCAGGCTCAGTACGGGGCTGTACCAGGGACTGGTTGGGGTGGGACGGAGCCTCCGCCTCCGCCGTGGGGCGGCCATGGCCTCCCGGCCATCCCGGTCTCGTCGAGGTACGCGGGTACGGCTGGAGGGCGCGGATTGGCACTGGGTCGGGCTTTAAAGGGGATTAACGGGGCTTGGACCGGCCGAAGGAGCCGCTTCAGTCCCGTTGCAGCCCCAGGGACGGCTGGAAAAGGGGGTTCAGATCCTGGCGTGTCCCCCCTCCACCTCCCAGCGCTGAGCACGAGGGTCCACGGTGCTTTTTGGGGTGCTGCGGGGCCCTGTGCTCCCTCCCCGCTGTTCCTGCGGGTACAGGAGCATCTGTATGTGCCTGGCTCTGCTGCACGTGTGGATGTGCAGGATGAGTCCCTCCGGGCCTGCTGCAGTGCGGGCTCTGAAATCGCTGCTCCCCAGTCCTGGGGGGCTGTACCCCAAAACTCCCCCCTGCCTGTCCTGCCTTGTGCTCAGCTGCTGTGGCAGAGGAGAGATGGATCCCCATGGCACCGGCCCTCTTTTTGGGGGTCAATCCCAAACCTTGTCCTGGGTGCCATTGGGTGCAGCCTGATCCCCAAGACCTGAATGTGTCCCTAAGGCCCCGCTTAAGGGCTGTTGGAAACCTCTGGGTGGGAATTGTGGGTCTGGGATCCACTGGGATCCGGTAGGATCCAGTAGGATCCCAGATAGGGGAGGGCTCTCGAGATGGGGTGCCTCAGGGATGGCGGCGTTGTGGCCTTGCTGGCATGAGGGGATGGTGTTGAGCTGACCAAATCCACACGGATGAGCAGCAGGGAAGGTCTACACTGCGCAATAGGGCTGTGGTGAGGGGCTGAGGGGAGGGTTTTGCCTCTGCTATGCCAGGCTGGCACCACAGGCTGTGTCCCCATCCCTTCCCATCCCTTCCCCTCCCTCCGAGCTGCGTCCAGCTGCTGGGAAGGGTGGAAATAACAATAAATAATACCCATAATAATGCCCACATCATGGAGGGGGCAAATCCTGCAGCTGCAGTGGGAGTGCCTCCATCAGCCCCGGCTGCTGCTGTGCTGGGGACCGCAGCGTGGGCATGGATGTGGTCCAGGCCTCATCTCTGTGAGTGCTTTTCCTTTGCAAAATGATTCCCTGATCCCACCTGGGATCTCCCAACCGAAGATACCTCCAACACACCAATGAGCCCTTTCCTTTCCAGCAGCTCCATGCTCATCCGTGGGGTTTTGGGGGTGCGGATCGGAGCCCGAGGGTACCAGTGATGTAGGGTGGGAACTGGCTCTGGGGTTGGGGTCCCTATCCCATGTCTGCCCTTGCTCCCCACTCCCACCGTCCCCACCATCCCCACTCTATCCCTACCATCTCCACACCAGCTCCGTCACCCCTTCCCAGGCTGCTTCTCACTATTCTCCCCCTTCCTGCCCCAGCAATTCCATAATCCTTTCATGTCTGAGTCAGCCCAAAGGACAGAAAGGAACTTACCTTCATCCAGGGCTGCCGGGGAGCTTGGGCTCCTCTGGGATTGGGAGCCAGCAGCCCTGGAAGCAGGGCATGGAGCCCACAGTGGCTTCCGTGTCTGGAAAGGCACTGGGAAGAAACAGCTTCCCAAATCCAGGCTCTGCTCCGGCATTGGAGTTGCTTGAGGAAAGCTGGCACAAGGGATGAGGAGGATGAGGGGTTTGGGGGTGGTGGGAGCACAGTGGGCAATACCCAAGGCTCAGTTTAATCCCTGGTGCCACATCCCAGCCTGTCGGGACACATCCCAGCCCGTGGAGCAGGGAGAGGCTTCCCAGCACCTCGGGGCTCCAGGGATTTTCCTGGGAATGCTCATCCTTTGTCTGAGCTCCTTTGGAGGGTTCACGAGCACCATCCCATGGTGTGAGCTGACGCTGGGAGCTAAACCCTCCGGTGTCCGTGGCCCCTCTTTGAGCCGGGGCTGATCTTGAAGGAAATATCCCTTCAGTGGGAATGATTCTGGAAAGAAGGGGATGGTGACTGGAGATTTTTCCCGGTATTCCCAAGAAAGGGCAGAAATATGAATTAAAATATGTTTTTAATTAAAATAAAGCTCTAATTCGAACCGTTCCTCGGTATTTACCGTTTTCTTTGCTTTCCGGCCCTCAGGAATGGTTATTCCTGGGATTAAACACTTTCTTTCCCTAAAAGCCTTTCTGGGTTCTATTTACCTCCTTAAAACTCCCAGATAATTCCCACTTTTACCTTTCCCTGGAGGTTATAAACACAGCATTTGGGGCCAGGGGGGATCCTGACTTATGGAACGTCACCTCATTTATCTCCAGTTTGAGGGATTTTCGGACTCACTCTTGCAGCGAGCTCAGCACCAGTAAACACCATTTTGGATCGTTTTCCCAGTCCCTTTCCGCCCCATCCCAGCACTTTTCCTCCTGGGAGCTGTTTTCCTGATCCTTTTCCCCACTTCCCTCGCAGATGCCAAAGGGACGATCCGGGAGATTGTGCTTCCCAAGGGCCTGGACCTGGACCGGCCCAAGCGAACGCGGACGTCCTTCACTGCGGAGCAGCTCTACCGCCTGGAGCTGGAATTCCAGCGCTGCCAGTATGTGGTGGGCCGGGAGCGCACGGAGCTGGCGCGGCAGCTCAACCTCTCCGAGACCCAGGTAGGGGCCGTGGTGGGATCAGCCCCATGGGCTCCATGTGTGGTGGTCACCAGCTTGGGGAGGGAAGGAAGGAGCAGAAATGGGGCTGGGGTGGGTTGAACATCCCACATCCCTGTGGATGGATGGGGCTTGGTGCTTGCCAGGATGGAGGGATGCCTTGGAGTGTGTCCAGTGGGAAGCGTGTGTGGTGCTGCGTGGTGCTCCATCCATCCCTTTCTCTTAAGCTGGAGTTTAGGGCTTAGGGGGGCTCAGGGCAGCCCTCAGTGGGGGACCCTGCACAGCTTCCCAGTGGGAAGTATCCCCTGGCTCCACTGGGAGCCTCTGGGGGGCTTGTAGTGGGCAGGAGCGTTTCCACAGGGATCTGAGGTCCTTATGGAGCACCCACAGCGTGGGTGAGTGGGGATGGCCATGGGATGGGTGCTGTCGGGATTGGGTGTTTGGCTGCGTATGAGCTGGATGGATCTCACCTGGATCCCGCATCCCCATCACTCCCCTGTCCCTGTGGCTTCACTCTCCTGCTCCCAGGTGGATGATCCATCCATGAGTATGCCATGGGGACTATCCCTGTGGACCCTGAGCTTGGGTGGGAGCCTCTTCCCCATCCCAACATTGCCGGCTCTGTGGGGAGGGATTTTCCTGGCTCTGCTCCAATGATGTTTGGCCGGTGTGGAGGGATATGAGCTTGGGAGAGGTTGGAATGTTGATGTCTGTAATAGAGCCTGCAGTGCAAACCAAGCGGGAATGATGGAATAACCCAGCCAGCCCAGCCTGCTCCTCCACTGGCCACTGAGGCTCCTTTAGAGGCAGCTACATGGATTCATGGATTCAAATAGGAAGCAAATCCAGTATTCCCAGACCTGCCCTGGCTCCAGCCTCCTACCTGTGCCAAGGAGCTGGTTTGGGGGAGCCTCTGTTACTTCGTGGTGCTTTGGCACTCAGTGTGCATGGTCCTGCGATGGGGAGCATGGAACAGAATTCCTCTTGGATCTGTTGGCAGCAGAGTGGATGGGTTTTGGTCAGGAGCAGGTTTTTCTTGGTGGGAGAGGCGTGAGGAGGTGCTGGGATAAGGAATTAAGCGCCATGGTGAGCTGGATTCTAGATGGGGGTCCCTCTTCCTGGTGTCCCAGCCAAAACCCTGGTCCCAGTGTCACCTCCATGGAACTGGAATGGCCGTATTCATCCCCTCCATAGGGACCACTTATTTCCTGCTTGCTTGCTGCCTTCGTCACTCAGTGAGCAAATTCACACCCATGGACCATGTCTGCCTCCTCTCCTCTTCCCTCCTCCTTCTGCATCTTCTGTTTTCCCATCTCTCTCCTCTGTCTCCGTCTCATTTAATCCATTTCCTGCTCTTCACAGCTTTTCCTTCCCTGCAGCAAATTCCCAATTGTACCTTCCTAGATCCCTGTCCCTTCCCAGCCACCACCATGCCTGGGGACAGTTTCCCCCTCTCATTAATGGGTGCAGGTCCCCTTGGACCATGGTTTCAGGCTCTTTGCACACTCAGGTACCACCTTCCACCCTGGTCCTTCACCATCCATGGCTGAAGGGGTTCCTTGGTCATCGCTGGGTGGCCACAGGGCTTTACATGATGTGACATTGTGTGGCTCCATGCAGCATGATGTCCAATGTGGATGTGGCCTGGAGAAGGGATAATCACCACCAGCCACTCCTGTCCCACCAGGTTCCTCCTTGTTCTGATGGACGTTTGCAACAATTTTGGGTACTTTGGGAGTTTTCCTCCCAGTATTATCCAGGAGCCGCTCCCAGGACATACGGGAGCTGCTCCATCTCATACTTGGTGGATTCCCAACCCGCATCCTGGCTATTTGCCTTGTGCTCATGGTTGGAATGGTGGGATGGATCCTTCCCATCCCCTCACTGGGTTTTATCATGGTTTCCAGATTAGGAGCCTTCCCCCTGTCAGCTCCTCCTGACTTTGCTCTTTGTTGGGACCCTGGATGCGATGGGAACCCACCATCTTCCACCATGGATGGAGAGGAAAAGAGGCACAGAGGGGCTGCTGCAGAGGGGTTTTGGTGCCTGTGGATGCTCGGGGGAGGGAGGATGATTCATCCCTGATCCTGTGTGAGAGCAGAGTGGTGCAGAGAGCGTGATGAGATAGGAACAGACACGATGGCATCGCGGCTGGAGAGCTGCAGCCGAGCATCCCTGTGCGGGGGTCCTGTGACCAGGAAACCCCACCAGAGCAAGAACCACCTAAAGAGCCCCTTTGAGCCTTTTATTTTACCTTCCTGGCATCAGATCCTGCTTTCTGGCAGACTTGGAGGCAGGAGGCGATTGCCTGATGTGCTGACAGAGACACGGGATTGGGGTTTGGGATATGAGATATGGGACACAGGACATGGGGGAGTTTTGGAGTCACTCAGGTGAGGATGAGGAGGGCGCTTCCATCCATCCCTGGGAATTCGCCTCCTCCCTTCAGGAGCATCACTGGAAGCTGCTCCAGGCCCAGCCCAAACGAGCCATGGATGTGGTTAGTGGTAAATGAGTTCACTCCGCCTGTCAATGCACTTGCATTAACTTGCCAAGTTAACGAAGGCAAGATTATCTCCCCCAGCAGACAGATACACCCCGGGCAAGCTCTGGATCAGCACAACCCACCCAGTCCCGTGTTCCAGAACTGGCTTTCTCTGGCAACGCATCCCAATGAGGGTGAAGTTCCCCTTCTCAGTGCCATGGAACGCGGAAGGCGGAGGGGAGCTGGAGGCAGAAGGACCGCAGAGGGAGGATAATTCCCCCAATCCCCCGGCAGGATGGGAGGTGGGATGGGCTGGATGAGGGGATTTGCTCTCTGGGGCAGGAGTTCATTGCCAGGCTCAGGTTCAAGTAACCTTGTGGCCGTGCCACCTCTTCCTGCCCTCATTCCAATGAGGACAGAGACCTGACACAGCAAACAAGGGCTCCTTTGGAGGTCTGGGCACCCAGGAGCTTGGCTGCGCCCAGCTCTGAGCCTTGTCCCTCTGCCAGGAGGTGGTTCACCCATTCCCAAAGACAGGAGCTTGGGATATAGGGGTATCCTCAACCAAGGAGGCCATGCCCAGGAGCGCTGCTGCCAGCTCTTGGATCCATGCACCTCCTGGAACATCCTGGTGAGCTCTGGGGCTCCTGTGCAGCATTTGTAGAGGGATGGTGGGGTACAGAGTGAAGCGAGGTCTGAGCATCCTTCTTCTTTGTAAGGGCAGGAGCAAAGCAAGAGCGTTGTTATAAGAGCTTTAAGGTCCCTTTCAACACAAACTATTCCATGATTCCATGATTCTTGCTTGCCTGGCTGCTGGAAATCCCATGGGACACTGCTGGCATTCCCTCACCGTGACGAGCTCCATCACAGCAGGTCTCACAGACCTCCATAGAGACAAACTCTTGGGCCATCCTTGGCAGAGGCTCCTACAGCTCCATCACTGCTGGTGTCCCATAGCCCCAAGCATCCTGTACTCATAACATGGAGCTTGAAGGTCTGTGACCCCCAAAGCACATGTGAGGAAGCAGCTGAGGCAGAGGAGGGGTGGGAAGCTCTATTTATAGCCCAGCAATTAAGATGATGCTATTAAAGATTAATCACACCTTGGGTTGTTAACAACCACCAGTCCTGCCGCAGGAGAACCGTGCAGTGGTGGTTGTACCAACCCAGGGTGTCCTCTCATGGGGACAGCAGCAGGAGAGGAGGTCTGGAGGAGGTGAGAATCACAGAGCCCGGTGCTGGGAGAGGTGGGCTGGGGCTTCCCCAAGGTGCAAGAGGCAGGTAGGACCCTAATGCTGCTCTGCTGTTCTTGATTCTTGGAGTCTGCAGTCCTCAGGGAAAGCCGAGTTCCCAAAGCTTTGTTGGAAGCCCCTTTTCCAGACCACGCAGAAAGCGTGGGTGTCCTGAGGAGGATTCCGTCCCTCCATCCTTCCCTTCATCCCTCCGTTTCTCCATCCCTTCGTCCTTCCGTCCATCCTGGAACTAGATGAGCTTTAAGGTCCTTTCCAACCATTCTATGATTCTACAAACACTCCAGCTCTAAATGTTGCAGGGGGGCTGGGTTTTCCCAGATCCATTCCCGTTTTTCTCAGCACACTCCAACTGGATATAATTTAAGAGGAATTCTTTCCTAAAATGACAGTTTTGATGGGAATTTGGTCTGGTGACAGTTCTCCAATGCTGGGGCAGGATTCCCAAAACCGATGCTCTGGGTTCCCACCCTGTAGCTGGGTGCTGGCCATTGGAGGGATGGCCAGCGCCGGGTGCCATATCCCATGCATCCCAGGCAGCACTTCCTGGAAATGCAGGGAAATCTCCCATCAGCCTTTGCTGGTGCTTCCAAGGAGACCAGAGCTGTCTCTACCCCATTCCATGTGTTGGAGGAATGCTCCCTTGAGGACAACTTGCTTCAGGGCCACCAGGCCAGATGGTGGAGGACACTTCCCCCCCACCAGTCCATCCCTGTCTCTCCTCGCTCCTTCCTCTCATTTCCATCTACAAAGAGCACCCGGGAGATTCCCCTGCTATGGAACAAATATCCTTAATTCTGGAGCCAAAGCAGGATGAGAGCATGCTTCTGGCTGGAGTTTGGGATCAAGAGGCTGCTCTGGGTTTGGGTGACTGGTGGGTTGGGGTCGGTTCCCACCTTGGACATCCCCAACACATGGGTTGGAGCTCGTTGTGGCTGGAAGCACGGCCCCAGACGTGTCTGTCCTGGGCTATGGCAGAGGGTTTGGGGTGTGTAGTGCAGGTGGGGTGGCCCCTGGTGCTGTTGGGGTGCAGAGTGGCTGGAGGAGATGCTGAGGGATGGTTCCATCCCTGTTCCTGCTGTGATGGGAAGAGGCAGATGGGTCCTGCAGCATTATGAAACCTCTGTGTGAGGCAGCTTTGGGCAGTGAGCCGATGGCTTATGCAACGCTGAGGCCTGAGCCTCCTGCAAACCCATGGACCCATTCGGGATGGAGGGAGGAGGAAGACGAGGAGAAGAAAGGGTATCCAGGGTGCCATGGGGAGACACTGATGCATCAGTTTGGTCCCACCTTCCCCCGTGCCGCAGCGGGCATCAGCTGATGGCGGCGGGAGCTAATCCCGGGGAGGAAAATGGCCTCGGCCGGCAGATGGGAATAGTCCCGGATGGACGGCGTTCCGGCGTGGGGCGTGTGACGTGACGGCGCTGGGGTCAGCACCGGGGCAGGGCTGCCAAGGCGTAAACACCATGGAAAAGCCATAACATATTCCCTAGTGCTTCCCATGTGGATGCTGCGAACCGGGATGATGCTCATGGGCGTCCCAGGGGAGAGTGAGGACCATCCTATGCTGTTTGGTGTTGGTGTCAGGATCCAGGATGGTGCTCATGGGTGTCCTGGGTTGGATGAGGATCATCCTGTGCCGTTTGGCTTCCAAGCACCGGGATGCTGAGGGATTTTGGGAGGTGCTGGTGTGAGCAGCGTGTAATGAGCTGGTGTGACCAGGGTGGTCAGGGATGGGGGCTTGGGCTTCCTGCTGGCAAACTGACCCCTCAGGAGCGATATCCCACTACTGCTCAACCACAGACTGGTAAAACACATGGGTTTGGTGCCACATAATGTGAGCTGAAGAGAGGGAAGGGTGATGGTGATGGACCTTTCTATCCCTGCAGTATCCAGGGAGCTCAGCCTGCCCGTGTGGGGTCTCCTTTGGGATTAACTGCTTGGAAACGTCTTGTGGGTGGGAAGTGTTCGATGCAGGGCAGCGATCGCGGCAGCATCCCGGCTCCGGGGAAAGGGCTCGGCAGCTCCCAGGTTGGCTCCAGCACCTCCTGGTGCTCGGTGCTGGTGCCGGTGCCCCGCTCCCTGCGCACCGAGCCCCGCGCCGTGCCGGAGCTCCCGCTGTGCCATGGCCGCGCGCATCGCGCGGCTCCTGGAGCCGGGAGATGACGGAATCCCGCGGCCCCGCTTCCTTCCCTTGCCCGGAGCCGTGCCAGGACCCGTGGGGAGACGTGACCGCGCTCAGATGCTCTGGTGTGGGGGGGGAGTCTATGGCACGTGTGGATGCTCCCTGCACGCGTGTGTGTGGATGGCTCCGTGCGCGCGCACGGCGCGCGGCGGTTGGGATGCGGGAAACGGCTGCTCCCGCGGTGCAGGATGGTGCTGAGCACTCCAGAGGAGGGTTCTGTCCGCGTGCCCGTCCCGCTGCCTCGCAAGCCCAGGCGGACGCGCGCTGCCTCTGCCGAGCGCCCCGAGAAGCTCAGATGCTCGCTGACATTTCCCATCGCATTCCCGGGCGGCATTCCCGCCTGCACCCCCCGCCCCGCGCAGGGCAGCGATGGGAATGGCCGGGCCGCAGCGACGAGAGTCCCGAGGGCTCCTAGAACAGCTCCTAAGGATGGATCCTTCCCGCAGGGAGAGCCCCGGAGGGTGGGGGGGCTGAGGAGAGGTCACTGGACCGCCGCAGCTCGGTCAGGGCACCGCAGGGACTCAGTGTGTGTGCGGGCATTCAAAATACAGTCACACTGCGGAAAATAACATTGAAAACCAGGAATAGAAATGCAAATAAATTAAAAGAGCAGAAAAGAAAAGAGAATTAAATCCGGGACTGGATGGAATAAGACAGAATGGAATAGGATGAATGGAATGGAATGGAATAGAATGAATATAATGGAATAGGATTAATAGAATGGAACAAAATAATAGAATGGACTTAGAAAAGAGAATAGGATATAATGAAAAGGAAAGGAAAGGAAAAGAAGGAAAGGAAAGAAAAGGAAAGGAACAGGAAAAGGAAAAGGAAAAAGAAGGAAAGGAAAGAAGAGGAAAGGAAAAGGAAAAGGGAAGGAAAGAAAAGGAAAGGAACAGCAAAAGGAAAAGGAAAAAGAAGGAAAGGAAAGAAAAGGAAAGGAACAGCAAAAGGAAAAGGAAAAAGAAGGGAAGGAAAGGGAATGGAATTAATACAATAAAATTAAAATAAAATAATAACCACAATAAAATACAATCAAATCGAGCAAATAAAACGCCCTCCCCACCCAGGTCAGACAGAGGATGCTGCGGGGGATGCGGGATCTCCATTCCGGCTCTCCCAGGGCTCTTCCCGCTCCCAGGCTCGTGTTTTCCGAGCGGCCACTGGCCCTGGGGACTCTCTGGCTGCGGGAGGAGCGGTTGGGAGCCCAGGGAATTGCTGTGCTGCTTTCCCGGTGGCTCTCAGTGCATCCCCTTCTCCCTCTGCCTGCTCGGTGTTAGGGCAGCGCTGCCTTTGGGGCTGTGCTTGGGGGAGGGGGGGGGAAGGGGCCGGGGGGGAGCTTTGTGGGGAAGAAGAGAAAATACCAGCATTTATATAATGATATAGACATATTATATATGTATTTTATATCTATACATAATATATATGTACATTATAGATATATAGTCAAGCTTTGCATCCCTGCCCCAGAGCTGCGGCGCCGGTCTGAGGCCAGCTCCACCGGGACCCTCCTCCCGGCAGCTTCGGGATGTGTTGTGAATTCTCTCTCCCTTGCTCCCTGTAACTGGGAATGCGATGGGAGGCACGTAGCAAAGGAGGAACTTCAGCCCCAGGTCCTGGAGGGGCTGAGCCCTCTCCTGTATTGCTGGTGACAGCGGGACTTGTGAGGAGGAGATGAGAGGGCGATGGGGTCGGAAGCTCCTTGGTGCCATGGGTGAAACCAGCTGAGTTTCACACCATACACAGGGAAGCGCATCCTGAGACGACCAAGCAGCAGGTTCCAAACTTCCAATGGCTTTTCCACCCACTATGCAGCTGAAGCTTCGTGCTCTTGGTCATTGCTAGATGGACACCATGTCCAGCCTCTCCACCAGCAAGGAGAGGATTGACCTTGCACCAAGCAATAGGTACCTTCAGCTTTTGATGCAGTGAAAAGAGTGGATGGGAACACAATCTTGTAAGTGGGACCTGCAGCTATGGTGGGTCAGGGAGATGCTGGTGGTGGTTTATTGCATGCCGAGTGCTGATGATGAGTTCTGAAGGCTTTGGGTGACTCTGCCTGTCTGGGACAGACCTGTTACGGCACCGGGGTTATCTCCTTCCTGCTCCACTGGTACTGCAGGTCCTGTTCTGCAGCACCTAAAGGTCCAAGGGGAGATGAGGACCAACCACAGAATTGTCACAGAGTCACAGAGTGGTTTGTGTTGAAGGGACCTCAAAGCCCCTCCAGCCCCAACCCCTGCCATTGCAGGGACCCCTTCCGTAGAGCAGGGTGCTCCAAGCCCCTCTGTCCAACCTGGCCTTGAGCACTGTGAGCAATGGGGCAACCACAGCTTCTTTGGGCACCCTGTGCCAGTGCCTCAGCACCCTCCCAGGGAAGAGCTTCTGCCTCAGAGCTCATCTCAGTCTCCCCTCTGCCCGGTTAAAGCCATTCCCCTTGGCCGGGCCCTATTTGCTCCTAATGGAAAGTCCAAGTCCCCCATGCTCAACGCTCAGACCCTGAAGCAGAAGCGCTGCTGTCCCTGAGCAGCGCCTTTCCCTGCAGGCAGAATAGGGCTGAGCATCCTTCTTGGTTGGTGTCAGTTAGGAATTCCGTGCCTGCATCCCCGCTGGGTACCCTTGGACTTTGTTTTGTGCCTATGGCATAGAATCATAGAATCCCAGAGTGGTTTGGGCTGGAAAGGACCTGAAGATCACCCGGGTCCAACCCTGCTCCATGCAGGGACACCTCACACCGGACTCGTCCCTATAATGTGCATCTCTGCCCTTCCTGATGAGGAGTCCCCTGCTCGTACCAGTCTGCGGCTGCAGAGCCCAAAGCAGGATCCGCAGACCCAGCACCAGGAGGGGATTCATCCTGAGATCCCTCCCAGCACTCACGCACCTCATGGAAAGGCCGACATTAGATGTGGTCACAGTAATGGGGCAGACACCGGGCGCCAGGAGTCCTCCACACGCTGCTGCAGCTTTACCAACCGGCAGCTCATGCTCGTCCTCATACCTCCAGCATGAGGCTGCTCCTTGTGTGCTGCGTCTCCTGGGGCTGTCACAGTCATCTCCTCTATCCTCTTACCTCCTGTCCGCTGAGAGCTCCCTCCTTGCTGGTGAACGCATGACCTCCCATGAGCTGCTCCTCCGTCGCATCCAGATGCACCTTGTCTCTTTGTCTGCATCCAGCCTTGACCTGATGGGTCTGACACGTGTGGTCCTGGGTCCCACAGCCCCAAGCATGGTATTTACAGCCACCAGGAGCTGTGGCTTCTTCCTGGGACTCTTATAGAGCAGCGGGAGGCTCCTCCACCTGAGTGATCCATCTGGGAATTGGCCTTTCTCTTCATTCCCAGGGAACGGATGTCCTTGTTCCCACCTTTTTCTTCCCCCTCAATGTGGCAGGGAGCTGGAGGTGGCTGGTTTCATCCCATAGCCCTTCAGTTATCAACCAGATGGTAACTGAGGAACAAAGCACCACCCACAGGGCTACGTTACCTCCTGCACAGATGCTGAGATGTGGTACCCCCCAGCATGGTCCTCCCTGCCCTTCCTCCGGGCTGGAATGGGGAGGGTGTCACTGCACATCCCAGTTCACCCAGTGACCGGGATGAGGAGGAGAGGAAGGACATGGAGCCAGTGCCATGGAAGCTGACTTTGGCAAGCGCCCATTATGGATGAGTTTCATCACTTGAGCAGAAAGCGAGCAGAGAACGTGTGATTGGAGGAGAAAGTGACCGAGGGGAGACGTGGAGGATGGTGCTGGAAGAAGGATCAGGGCTGGGGGGGAGTAATACTCATGGCTTTGTCCAGGGCTGCGTCTGGCTGAGCCTATTTCCATCGAGAGGAGCTTGATCGTAATGGGGGATGAAAAGGACATGGGCCTCCTAATTAATGACAAGCTGCGTATGAACTTCAGCCGTGCAGGCAGCTGTGACCCTGCTCTCTGCTTTGGCACCACAAAGCTCACGTCAGCCTATGAGGTACAAGGACACCTGATTTAGAGCAGCACGTTCAGACTGGGTCGTGGTGTCCAGGGGTGATGGGCGCAGAGGGGAAGCACAGGGGTGAGATGAGGAGAAGGAGGAACCCAATGGGTCCTCTCCCTCCATGGGCAGTATTGACAGCCCATTGCTGGCAGGGGGTTGGAACTGGAGGACCTTTGATGTCCCTTCCAGCACAAACCCTCTCTGGGATTCCATGGTTCTGTCCTGCGGCCTCCTCTCATGTTAGAAGCTGTGATTCAGAGCACTTTGCAATGCAGGGGCTCTCCATGCCTCAGTTTCCCTTTGCACTGGTCCATGATTTAATGTTAGGTCCATGGTTGGACTCAATGATCTTAGAGGTCTTTCTCCCAAGCTAAATGCTTCTGGAGACCCCTGAGCAGCCTTGGCAGGTCCCTGAGACGCATCAGCATCTCAGAGTACTTGGAAGGGATGCACTCAGACACCAGGGACAGGCGGAGGAAAGCTGGTGGGGGCTTCCCAGGCCTGGAGCTGGGCTGAAGGAAGCAGGGTTGGGGTGGGCTGTGTTGGGCTGGGTTGGATTGGGTCGGGTTGGGTTGGGTTGTGTTCTGTTGGGGTGGATTGGGTTGGGTTCCGCTGTGTTGGGTTAGGTTGGGTTGGGTTGTTTTGGCTTAGGTTGTGTTGGGTGTGTGGCTGTGGGGCGCTGGAGTACCCTGGTTTGGGGCTCAGGGATGGAGATGTTCCTCATCCGAGAGAATGGGCTCCAACACATCCCTCAATATCCATCCACAGTGAGGTGAGACTGGGACTGGGAAACACTGGGAGATGCTGAGCTTGCTCCATGGGTCATGGTGTTGGCTATGGGAAGGGTGGTGCTGGTGCCACCTCTGCTGTGCACAGCATGGGGCAGCTCCTGGGCACTTCATGCCCATCCTCCAGAATATAATGGTGCTGATGGGGGGTTTTGAGCTCTTGCTCTTTCAGAGCTGGTTTGGGGATGCTCTGGGTGGAGGGTGCTGGTGCTGTGCCTTTTCCCATGGACCAGTGCACACCGGACACTCACGGAGATGCACAGAGTTGTGGGGCTGTGCTTTGGGGCTCTGAGATCCCTGGAATTCCACAGCTCTCATAGGTCCCCACCAAAACTCTGCGAGTTCTGTACTGGGTCGCCATGCCCTCGGACATGGGAATGCCCTCAGGAGCTTCCATGCAGGACCGTGTGGATAAGGGGAAGCAGTACATGGGCTGGCAAATACCCATGGTCGCAGGAGGTTTTGGCTCATTCCCATGATCCTGGTTTCCCTCATCCCTGGAAGCACCTTCTGCTGCTCCTCCTGGAGCATCCCTGTCCTCCTTTGGCTTCCCCCACACTCATATCCCTGGCAAGGGGCTGGGGGCCTGGGACCTGCCCACTCTCCATTAGCTCTGCGCTGCGGGTTTACAGTGCTGGGGATGCACAAGGGCTGTGTCACCGGTGACCTTCCTGCCCCACGGAGTTCCCGATGGATGAGTTCCAGCCCCGCTGCTCCGGGGCAGAGGGAACCTATCCTGTGCCATGTCTGGGGTGACCCTGGGGTGTCCCAGCAGCATCCTACTCATCCCCACACGCGCCACCGCCTCCCGCCCTCCGCCAGGCTCTAACCCGAGTGTCTTCCCACCCGTGTCCTCCCCTCACCTCCACCTCTGTCCGTCTGTCCCTCACGCTTCTCTCTGTCTGTCTCTGCCTCTCCTACCCCTCTGCTCTGCCAGGGAGGGACAGAACCGGGCGCAGTTGCCGGGGGATGGGAGCCACGGGCTGGGGACCAGGCCCATGTCCCATCCGTGTGGAGCAGGGGGGGTCCGATGGGCTCCTTGCTGCAGCCAGAGGCACGTTGGGGATGTGCCCAGCTGGACTGGGCCACAAAAGTGGGTCTGTGCCCTGCATAAGGCCAGCAGGAACCACCCTGTCCCCTAACGCGTTCCCCTGCACCCTAGCAAGGCCAGGGACCCTCTGCCCCGTGTCTTGACCCGGTGAGGGAAGGGTTTGCAGATGGGGACACAGATTTGGGGTTGATGATCACCGCAGCAGAGAATCCAGTGCACCCCATAGCTCAGCATCCCTGGAAGAGCTGGCACAGGGCAGCGGCTCAGCCCCAGGTTCCTGCCTCTGGGCTCCTACCCTGGGCTCCCACCCCCAGTGGTTCCATTCCGGGACTCCCATCCCTGTCTCCCATCTTTAGGCTCCTATCGCCAGGTCCTATCCCTGGGCTTCCATCTTTAGGCTCCCGTCTCCAAGCTCCCATCCCTGGGCTCCTGTGCCCAGAGTCCCATCCCCAAGCTCCCATTCCCAGGGTTCCATCCCCAATGTCCCATCCCTGCCTTTCCCATCCCAGGGTCCGATCCCTGAGCTCCCATCCCTTGGGTCCTACCTTGTGTTCCCATTCCCAGGCTTCCATCCCCAGCCTCCCGCCCCTGGGCTCCCATCCGAATTTGCCCGTTCCCTGGAGGCAGCAGCGGGAGACACGTCCCCGCAGTCCCTGTACTGGGGGTGGAGCTCGCCGGGCTGTTGGTTTTAACACGTCTTTCTCTCCTATCTCTCACTCTCTCCCGGTTCTCGCCTCTCTCCCGGCCCCCCCGCGCTCTCTTTCCGTCCGTGCCTCTCTGTGTGTCCCCCTCACCCCAATCCCTCCCATCCCGTCCCCCGCATCCGCAGGTGAAGGTCTGGTTCCAGAACCGCCGCACGAAGCAGAAGAAGGACCAGAGCCGCGACTCCGAGAAACGCACCGCGACCGCCTCCGAGTCCTTCGCTACATGCAACATCCTGCGCCTGCTGGAGCAGGGCCGGCTCCTGCCCGTCCCGGCCCCCCCCAGCCTCCTCTCTCCCACCGCCCATCCCATCGCCAGCCCTACGGGCAACGGATCCGGGCTAGCCACGCCGGGAACCGCATCCCCGGGGCTCAGCGGCGGGAGCAGCCCCCCCGCACCGGGCGCCTTCAGCCTGCAGGTCCCGTCTCTCGCCTCCTCCTCCTCCTCGTCCTCGCCCTCGCCCCGGCTGCCGGGCTCCGCGCTCTGCTTCGGGGCGCCGCTGCCGGGCGGCCCCCACGACCTCCCCGGCGCGCACGGACTGGGCCCTTCCGCGTTCGAGCCTTACACGCGCCTGGAGAGGAAGGACAATTCCAGAGGCAGGGAGAGGCAGAGCCCTTAAACCCAAGCGAGTGTCAAAGAGGCGCCCCCGAACCCTCCCCCCCCGCCCCCCCCGGCTTCCCCACCTCTGCACCCCACAGAGCGCACCGGGGGTGGTTTGGCAACGGGGGGGTGGGGAACCATTGATCACCTGCCCGGGTGCGAGTGTGCACGCGTGTGAGTGTGCACATGTATGTGAGTGTGCACACGTGTGAGTGTGCACATGGAAGCGAGTGTGCACATGTGTGTGAGTGTGCATACATGTGTGTGAGTGTGCATACATGTGTGTGAGTGTGCACACGTGTGAGTGAGTATGCACATGGAAGCGAGTGTGCACATGTGAGTGTGCATACATGTATGTGAGTGTGCACACGTGTGAGTGTGTGCGCATGTATGTGACTGTGCACGTGTGAGTGTGCACATGTGTGTGAGTGTGCACATGTATGCACATGTGAGTGTGCACTTGTATGTGACTGTGCATACATGTATGAGTGTGCACACGTGTGTGTGAGTGTGCACGCCCCATCCACACCGATACAGCCGTGGAGGACACCCTGAAGCTCCTCACCCCAGTGCTGATGCTGGACCCGGTCCCATCTGGGGGTTCCCTGCGTGTCCCGTGTCACCGGTGCTGCCCCATCCTGCATCCCTCATCCCGATGGATCTGTCAGGGCCATGTTCTCCCCTCTCCAGGTATCGCCCGTTCGGGGTCTGGAAGATGATGCTGTGGTCTGTGCTGTGCAGGGGGGGAGAGGAGCGGCTCCACGGGGGACACTGGGGGGCTGCTGATGCCCCCCGTGGTCATTCAGTGCCTCTTACAGATGGGTCCCTCTGAGCTGTCACCCGGTGTTGGGGTCACTGCTGAAGCCCCGGGGAGCAGGAGGGGGACACCCCGAAAGTGCTGGGCTCTGTCCCTGCTTGGCCATGGCATCCTTAGGCCTCAGTTTCCCCACCTGCAAAGGGCTTTGTGCTGTGGCTGATGACTTGGAGCATCCCAGTGGATAGTTCAGGTCTCCCTGCACTGCTCCCATGGGATGCTTGTCCTCTGAGGGTGGGGGAGATGGGGAGCTGGGGGGGACCAACGGTGCTGGCGGCGTCTCAGTGACCACCCTGGCTCATGAGACATCCCCAGGCTTGGCTGGGGCTAAACCATCCTGTTTTGGTGCTGTCCCACCATAGCCAAGCCCCAGCAATGCTGAGGAGCCCCCCTGACTCAAGGACACCCCATCAAGGGAGATGTGGATGTGTGGGCATTTGTGACAGTCTGGGTCAGGCCACGGGGCTCTTTGCCATCAGTGGGTACCCAAAGCACCCCCAGCCCCATCCTGGGGTGCTGGGTGCTCAGTGCAGGCAATGCAGTGAGCCCCATCCTGAGCACAACCCCCTCCCCTTGTTCCTATCACCCAGCAGAGCCCTAGCGCACCCTCAGCTGCTCTTCCTACCTCAGCACCCTGATCCCAGAGGAGGAGGATGGCTCCCCACGGGGCATGATTCAGTCTTGGGTGTGCGGCGCTGGGGCTGCTCTCATGACTGGGGATGCTGTGAGGGGAACGAGCTCCATAGGGTTGATGGTGGGCTTGGAGCTGTGGTGGCATCACCATGGCAGCATGCTCTGCAGTGGCATCACCATGGCAGGATGCTCTGAGGTGGCATCACCATGGCAGGAGGCTCTATGGTGGCATCACCATGGCAGGAGGCTCTGCGGTGGCATCACCATGGCAGGATGCTCTGCGGTGGTATCACCATGGCAGGATGCTCTATGGTGGTATCACCATGGCAGGAGGCTCTGCAGTGGTATCACCATGGCAGGATGCTCTATGGTGGCATCACCATGGTAGGATGCTCTGAGGTGGCATCACCATGGCAGGAGGCTCTGCGGTAGCATCACCATGGCAGGATGCTCTGCGGTGGTATCACCATGGCAGGATGCTCTATGGTGGTATCACCATGGCAGGATGCTCTGCAGTGGTATCACCATGGCAGGAGGCTCTATGGTGGTATCACCATGGCAGGAGGCTCTGCAGTGGTATCACCATGGCAGGATGCTCTATGGTGGCGTCACCATGGCAGAATGCTCTGCGGTGGCATCACCATGGCAGAATGCTCTGCAGTGGCATCACCTTTTGGGATGCTCCATGGCACAGTCCCGGTGTGACACTCAGTCATGACACTGCTGTGACAGGAGCAGGGTGATGCCCTGAGCCCCCTCCTGTCACACAGGATCTACCTTGGGGCTCATCCCCCCCCCAGACCCCACCCCAAGGGGCTCCTGCATCCCCCCACTGCGGTTTGATGTCACATAGCCACAATCACCATGGACTGACCCACAGCCTGGCCCGGGGGTGCAGCCCCCCCGCCCTGTCCCTATGGGGGGGACACATCCCGCGTGTGCCCAGGGTTGTGCAGGGAGATATTTAAAATAAAGGATTTTATGGAAAGCTTCGGGTGAGTGTGGTTCCTCCTTGGGCTCCTGTAAGCGTTCCCATGGGCTGGGGTCATTCCCCTTTCCTGGAATGCGGGATTTGGTCCTCCTGGGATGCTCAAACCCTGACTTCCCAGTGGCATATTTAGATGAGGGTTAGGATTTGGGCAGGACAAGAACCTTTTCCCTTCCCCTCATCACTTCATTCCCTATTTATATCACTGTGTATCCCTCCCTGCTCTGCAAACGTGGCAAGGCACCAAGGTGAGGTGGGAGAATCCTGCCCCCCCGACTCCTTTTGCTTTGCTTTTCCTTATTCCCCACCCTGGAGCTGCTGAATTTCCCAGCTCATTCCCAGTTCCTCCCATCTTGGCCTCACTGGGAGGGAATGGTCTGATCTGATGGAGAAGTGACCCCTTTGCCTTCATGGGTGGAAGAGGTTTGGGGGCATCCCAAAGGCAGGTCCAGTTTTATTGCTGAAGGAACCCCCAAAACCTGGGAATTCTGGGCTGTCCCAGCGTGTTTTCCCATCTCGGAGCATCCTCATGGATCTCCTGCATCCTTCTCCCGCTGCTCAGCACCCAAAGGGAGAGGTGGGAATTGAGGCCATGGAAGTCCTTTCCACGGATCTAACCCCGAATGCTGCTTTCCGAAAGACCCCAAATCTGATCCAAAGCTGCTTCTCCCAAAGCCAACAAGCCCAGCGAAGCTGTCCCAAGGGATGTGGGGGGTCCCATGGGAATGCTGGCTCTGCTCCCCCCCCAATAGCTCTTCCCTACTGGTACAACTGGGGGAAAAAGGGGAAATAAAGGGAAACCAGAAGTCCTGGACACAAAACTTTCAGGAATAACGTGGTTTCTTATGGATTTAATGGTTAATGGAAGTCATATCCTGCCTCCTGCCTCCTCCTCCATCACCTTCCCTCTTTGGCTCTCCAGGTGCCAGAGACCTTTAGCATTCGGAATCCCCCCCATTGGTTCCTGCTCCCCTCCATCCCGGTGCTTTGGTGACCCCCCCCGGAGGATGCTCACTTGGGGGTACCTCCAGCACCCCCTCATAGCCCCCCCCAGCCCATCTCCCCCTCCCCAGCCGTCCCATGCATAGCCCCTCCTGTCCCACCACCCATCACCCCGACATGAGCTCCCCACGGGCACCCACAGCCTGAGGAGGGTTTGGGGGGGGCAGACCCCTCACCCCCACCCATACCCCAGTCCTGGCCCCAAACTGCCCCCACCCCTGCCCCTAATGCAGCCCCAAGCTCTGCCTTGGCCGCAATCCTCTCCCCACACCTGCCCCAGCCTTGTCCCTGCCCCTATCCCATCCACCCCTACCCCATCTGTATCCTCATCCTTGTCCCCATCCCCATTCACCTGTATCCCCATCCCTGACCTCAGTCCTATGCCCATCCCCAGCCCTATTCCCATCCTCATCCCCATCCCCATATGTATCCCTGTCCCTGTCCCAGCCCCATACCTGTCCCCAGCCCCAACCCCATCTCTATCCCTACCCGTATTCCTACCCCTATTCCTACCCCCATCACTACACCTATCCCTATACCCATGCCTATCCCTAACCCTATGCCTATCCCAACCCCTATACACATGCGTGTCCTCATCCCTTATCCCTACCCCAGTCCTTAACCCATCCCTACCCCAACCCTATCCCCACACCTCTCCGTGCCCCTATCCCCACCCTCACCCCCCCGCTGTGGGGCTGGGCCGCTCCGGCCGCTCCCTCCCGCTGTTTACAGCCAACACGGGGCCGGTGCCGCGGGCGGGGCGGCCCCAACGGGCCGGGACCGGCTGTGCCCGGGGCGAGGGGTACAAATCCCGGCACCGGGACCCGCACCGGGACCGGGACCGGGATCGGGACCACGACCATGGCCACGGCCGCCACCCGCGCGCCAGTGCCCGCAGCCCGCGAGCACGCTCTGGCTGTCACCCGCGACTACAGCCGCAGCCCCCGGCTCAGTGAGTGCCCCCCCCGAGTGGGGTCCCCATGGGGGTGGCACCGGGCGGGTGGGCTCTGAGCCTCGGGGACCCCCATTTGTCAATGGCGGGGACCCTTGGAGGGTGCACGGGGGGGTGATGGGGGCTGTTGTGGGGCTGTCACCCCCCCGCTTGGGGCTGGGGAAGATATGGCTGCCCCCCAAGGGCTGTGGGTGCGTGGGGCTGCGGCTGCTGGGTGCCATGGGCGCCCCTTGGGGTGATGGAGCCTGTAGTGAATCCCTTGGACGCACGCAAACCACCCTTGCTGGGGCTCCGGGGCTGCGCTACATCCAGCACGATGTGGGGGTCCCATGGGTCCTGCCAGGGTGTCCCTGGGGTCTGTCCTGAGGGTCATCATCCGTGTGGGGAGCTGGGGAACCCCCTTGTGCTGCTTCCAATGGGGATGGGGGACACGGCGGGGACCCGTTTATGGAACGTGGCATTACTGTGACCTCCCCGTGTCCGTCCCCCCGGACCGGGCGCTGCGGGGGTCTCCCTGTGCAGCACCCATGGGTGCTGCAGCTCTGTCCATCCCGTCCCCCGCCAGCGCCCCGGCCCCAGGCTCGGAGCCGCCAAGGACGCTCACTGTGACCTTCCTCGTTCGCTGTCCCCCCGCCTCGCCCTGAACCGGCGCCGCCCGGAGCTCATCCGGCTCTGCCCGGCTCCCGCCGCGCCTGCCCATGGGTGGCTTCGTCCCTCGGCAGGGCATGGGGCCAGGACTGGGGGTGCGCGTCGGGTCCCAGCCAGCGCCCATGGGTGGGACATAGCAGCTTCCATGGGGTCCCGGTGTGGCCTCCCGGTAATGTGGGGTCCCAGTGTAGGACGGATGGGGGCATGGAAGGGTGGATGAGGGGGTCCCAGCACGGGGGCCCAGAGTGAGGTTCCAGTATGGGCTCCTGGCAGCCTGGGGTCCCAGTATGGGATCCCATTATGGGGTCCAAGTATGGGCTCCCAGTGGCATGGGGTCCTGGCAGCAGAGTGTCCCGGCAGCGCGGGGTCCCCGTGTGCGGTCCCAGCACAGGGTCCCAGCCTGGCACTGGGAGCAGCAGCAGCCATGCGATCCCCACTACAACCCAGTGCCCGGATCCATGGGAAATGGGGTGAGCAGAGCGGCAGGGCAGGCAGGGGCAGGGGCAGGCAGGGGCAGGGGCAGGGGCAGGGGCAGGGGCAGGGGCAGGGGCAGGAGCAGGGGCAGGGGCAGGCAGGGGCAGGGGCAGGGGCAGGGGCAGGGGCAGGGGCAGGAGCAGGGGCAGGGGCAGGGGCAGGGGCAGGGGCAGGGGCAGGGGCAGGGCAGGGCAGGGGCAGGGGCAGGCAGGGGCAGGGGCAGGGGCAGGCAGGGGCAGGGGCAGGGGCAGGAGCAGGGGCAGGAGCAGGGGCAGGGGCAGGGGCAGGGGCAGAGGCAGGGGCAGGGGCAGGAGCAGGGGCAGGGGCAGGGGCAGGGGCAGGGGCAGGCAGGGGCAGGGGCAGGGGCAGGGGCAGGGGCAGGAGCAGGGGCAGAGGCAGGGGCAGGGGCAGGAGCAGGGGCAGGGGCAGGAGCAGG
Source organism: Myiopsitta monachus (assembly GCA_017639245.1). Lineage (NCBI taxonomy): Eukaryota > Metazoa > Chordata > Aves > Psittaciformes > Psittacidae > Myiopsitta > Myiopsitta monachus. The sequence goes on along the minus strand of CM029917.1, from coordinate 117,160,616 downwards.
GGCAGAGGCAGGGGCAGGGGCAGGAGCAGGGGCAGGGGCAGGGGCAGGGGCAGGGGCAGGAGCAGGGGCAGGAGCAGGGGCAGGGGCAGGAGCAGGGGCAGGGGCAGGGGCAGGAGCAGGAGCAGGGGCAGGGGCAGGGGCAGGGGCAGGAGCAGGGGCAGGAGCAGGGGCAGGGGCAGGGGCAGGAGCAGGGGCAGGGGCAGGAGCAGGGGCAGGGGCAGGGGCAGGAGCAGGGGCAGGGGCAGGGGCAGGGGCAGGGGCAGGGGCAGGAGCAGGGGCAGGGGCAGGAGCAGGGGCAGGGGCAGGGGCAGGGCAGGGCAGGAGCAGGGGCAGGGGCAGGAGCAGGGGCAGGGGCAGGAGCAGGGGCAGGGGCAGGGGCAGGGGCAGGGGCAGGGGCAGGAGCAGGGGCAGGGGCAGGGGCAGGAGCAGGGGCAGGGGCAGGGGCAGGAGCAGGGGCAGGAGCAGGGGCAGGGGCAGGGGCAGGGGCAGGAGCAGGAGTAGGAACAGGAGCAGGGGCAGGTAGGGCAGGAGCAGGCAGGAGCAGGCAGAGCTCTCCCAAGAGGCGGGACAGGGATCTGCAGCCACTTCCCATCGGACCCGTTAGCACGAGAGTGGAAGAAGCACTTCCCACCTCCTGGCCTCTGGCTTGACCCAGCTGCATGGGAAACATCCCAGCGAGCAATGCCACTGCCTGCACAGGGGCTCGGAGCTGCTAGCACATGGGGTGCCCCATGACCTGCCCCATGGTATGCTTTAAACTCAGTAACTACAGCCTGGGAGCAACTTGGGGGCTGGGGGCAAGGAGAGGATGGATGGAAGAATAGAGGATGGATGGATGGATGGATGGATGGGTGGATGGATGGATGGATGAGTGGATGGAGGGAGGGATGGATGGATGGATGGGTGGATGGATGGATGGGTGGGTGGATGGATGGATGAGTGGATGGATGGATGGATGGATGGATGGATGGATGGATGGATGGATGGATGGATGAGTGGATGGAGGGATGGAGGGATGGGTAGATGGATGGATGGATGGATGGATGGATGGATGGATGGATGGAAGGAAGGATGAAACAGGAGGTCATGGGCAGCAGCCCAGTGGCACAACGGCTGTGCTGTGTAATCACAGCCTGATGAAGGCAGCTTGGTGGGACACTTCTTGGCTTCTCCTCTGCTGTGTCCCTGCCAGCCCTGTTATCCGTGATGCCCATCTCCTGCCAGGACCCTGCACTGGGTCTGGGCATGGTGCCAGCCCCAGGCCGGGGATGGCGCCTTTGGGAGCTGTATCTGGTGGGGTTTGGGATGTGGCATTGCCCACTGGGGACCTGGGAAGCAGGAGAGGAGGAATCAGGGACATCCCCAAGCCCTGGGCACCCTGACACATCCTTCTTTGGGGCTGTGCTGTGCAGGGGCTGGGTGCTGAACTTGGGAGGCTGTGCCCTCAGTCCAGGTCCTTTCAGGCTCCACACAGGAGCCATGGGGTGATTGAGGGGGAATGAGGGGATTGTGGGGCTCGGGGAGGCTGCTGGTGATGGAGACGTGGGTTGCTGGTGATGGAGAGCCAGGATGCCGGTAACAGAGACGTGGACTTGCTGCTCCTGTGGCCCTTTTCCCATCTCACCAGCACCTCACTCACTCCCAGCACTGCCACTGCAGCATCCCAGCACCACCAATTGTGGATAACCTGGAGAAGAGGCTGGGATCCCATTGCCCTCCAGACCCCTGGGAAGCAGAGCTGGCCTGGTGTCCTTGCCATGACTAAAGGAGATGGTGACTGCTGTGGGTTCGTGGGGCTGATGGGCTCCTGGGGCTGCAGCCATTGCATGTCCGTATGCCACTGCTGGCTGAGCCCAGCCAGGCTGATTGTGCCCATTATCCCGGACTGGGAATCCTCCCATCCCCGTGGCATCATCCCCACCACCCCCGTGGTGCAAATGCTCTGCCCCGCACCACGCCTCACTCCCCAAGCCCCGCATCTCCCCTCTCCATCACTTCTCCATCGCTTTCCTCCTGGGGCCACCCTTCCCTTAACCCATCTGGTGCCTCCATCACCCGTCAGCATCCCGGCCCCGCTCCTTCCGCCACCAGCCCTGTTTTGTCTGTGGCCCATGGACCAGCGCCAGCCCCACAAATGATGTGTTTTGGGGCTCTTTCTTCCTCGCCCTCGCTCGTTGCCTTCACGCTTGGCTGCTCCTGCCTTTCTTTGCCTCCCCTCCCGTGACGTGCAGGTGTGTATGGGAACCCTCGGCGGCCGGGCCCTAATTAGTGGCATAGAGTGTGACCCCCCGCCGGGCTTTTCACCGGCTCTGCCGCGCTGGGGCAGGCCGTGGGTTTGACAGCGCGGCACAAAGTGACCCACAGCACAATGGGCAGGTTGGGGAGGGGGAGCGCGGTCACTTAGGGACTGTCGGAAAAGTCCCAGGGCAGCCCCGGGGCTGCCGCGCTCAGTGGCGGGGGCAGTTTGAGGCCTCCGGGCTCTTGGATGCATCCCGATGGATGGTGCTGGGTGGGGAAGGGTTGAGGGTCGGAGCTCAAAGGGGTTGGATTCATTGGGTGGCACCTCGAGCATCCGCCTGGCACAGGAGGGTGGTTGTAAACTTGGCACTTGGGGAGCAGCGTCCAGCGGGGATGCGGGATGCATCCAGAGCATCCCATGGCTGCTCTACCCCATGGGTGCAAGTGAGACCCCTGCTCCATGCAGGTCTCTGAGGGACATCAGAGACCCATCCTGGTGCCCCAGGGTGGCTCTGGACCTGCTGAGACACCTCCTCGTCCCTGTCATTGCTCTGAACCAGAGGATTTTGGGGGGTTACAGGGTATTTATCAGTCCCATTCCTTATCTTTGCTGCAGCTCAGTGCCCCTTCTGCCCACCCCATGGGCTTCAGCACACGTCTGGGGCTGATGGTGGGAGGGGGGTTGGAGGTGCTGATGGTTGTAGGCAACCCCCTGGTCTGTAGTCTGGGATAGGGGTCTGTAATTGAGGATAGGAGTCCGTGACTCGGGATAGGGGTCTGTAATTTGGGGTAGGGGTCTTCAATTCCGGGTAGGGGTCTGTAATTCAGGATAGGAGTCTGTAATTCGGGTAAGGGACTGTGCAAAGCCCCTTGGTCAGTGCATGGGGACGAGCATCCCTCCTTGCACACCCAATCCTAGAGGCCAAGCTGACCATCACTGTGCAGCTGAGAGCGCCTCTTTGCAGGACCAATTCGTCCCAAACCATCCTCCATCCCCTCCATGGAGAGGGCGATTCCCGCGGGAGCTTCTCCCCACTCTTAGAGCAGGAGGAGAATGGAGCCGGGGTCCCGTCCATCCCCTCCCTGTGGCAAACGGGGCTGCGGGAGCGGCTCGGGAGCGCCGGGAGCACTTTGGAGCAGAGCCCTAAGGCGTGTGGCGCGGTGACGGCCGCCGGCACTGACTGGGAGCAATTAGCGGCGGGTGTAGCTGGGTCGGGTCCCCTTTGTCACCGGGGCCGCGGCGGCGGTTACCGGTGCGTGAGCGTCAGCGCTAACGGAGATTGCAAGTGACAGGAGCTGTGAAGTTGGGGCCGGGGGTGTGGAAAGGCCACGGTGAGAGACTTCTCCTTTGCTCTGCCCCCTGCATCCCGCTTCTTCCCCCGCCCTATCCCCGCTCCCGGCCGTGCCCCCCCGCCATGAGCGGCCACCGCAGCCCACCCACCCCGATGCTCCATCCTCCCCTCCCCGGGCATCACAGCTCAGCGGCTTCATTAGCGGAATTAGTGCTTTCCGGCGGCAGGGGCTCCCCCCATCCCAGCCCTCCTCCTCCTCCTCTTCCTCCTTCCCTCCTCCTTCTTTTCTTTCTCCTCCTTTTTCTCCTCCTCCTTGGTCCCCCCAACCCAGAGCCTCTCTGGCGGCTCTCGCTTGGTCTCACTGTTGTGATCTCCTTCTCTATCACGATAGAACCGTTTCAACCACAGAGATGAGGGTGTTGGAACCACACAACCGGCCTTGGTGGCTCTGGTACCAGTAATGGCACTGGCCTTGCAGGCTCCCCCTCCCGTCCATGGATGGATGGATGGGTAGGAGGGAAGTATGGAAGGTCGGATGGACAGATGAATGGGAGGGATGGATGGAAGGGATGATCCAGTGCCATAGCCATAGAGCACCAAGCAGTGCTGCTGGAGGGTCGGATGCCCTCAGTGGGATGAGACAGCCCAGTGCACTAGAAGGAAAGCCAGGAAGATCCCGAGGGATCTGTCAGCCATCAGGGCTGGGCTGCAGATCACTTTGCTCAGGGACAAGGGACAATCCCCGTGGCTATGGAACAATATCCCATGCGGGTGGCTGCCCGAGAGCTGGAGCTCAGAGGAGATACAGGGAGAGAAGAAAAGAGCCCAACAAAACCCTGTTTGTGAAGGAGCTGGAGGGGAAGTGGAAGGGGAACGGTCACTTTGGGAATAAAGGAGACAAAAGGCGGGCGGTTGGCAGCAGAGACAGCTCCCGGTGCGGCAGCTCCAGGCTGATGAATGGGGACCAGCAGGAACTGGGAATAACTGGGTACCAGAGAGGCCAATTAGCAAATTAGCTTGAGACATGGGACCATGTGAACCTCGTGGGTGCCTCAAGGCCAAGGGCAAGGCTCTGCCCCTGGGCATCCCCAGCACAAAGCCAGGCTGGGGGCGAATGGATGGAGCAGCTCTGGAGATCTCAGGCTGAAGCTGCTCCCTGTGAGGGTGCTGGGGCGCTGGCACAGGGTGCCCAGGGAAGGGCCCGCGGCAGGGGTCGGAGCTGGAGGAGCTTTAAGGTCCCTTCAACACAACCCATGCCATGGGTCTACAATAGCAGCAGTGGATGGCGCTGGGTGGGATGGATCCTGCCCCGGCACCCGACAACGGGGGGCGGCGATGGTGGGAGCACCCCTGGCCCCACACTCTGTCCTTTCCCCTCAGCCTACAAGACTGTTTGTGGTGTCAACGGGCCCTTGGTGGTGCTGGACAACGTGAAGGTAGGACCCTGGCTGCTGGAAGGTGATGAGGGGACCCCTTGTTCTGGTCCCGCCTGCCAGCGTGTGCCCTGTGCCCAGGGCTGCCCCCTCCTCTTGGGGTCTCATCCAGCTCTGAGCTCCCTCCCATGGGCACGCAGCTGCAGAGCCGCTGTATTGGACACGGGGGGCTGGGTGTTCGTGCTTGCGTTGCACAGGCCTGAGGGCACGTGGGAGAGCATGGGTGGCCATGGGACCTGCTGGCTCCTGTGTCCCTGCCTCAGCTCCAGCCCTTGCCCCTTGTCCCCTGTGCCACTCTCCGAGCTCTGGCTTCTGTCCTTTGTGTCACTCTCCAAGCTCCAGCCCCTGCCCCTTGTTCCCTGTGCCTCTGTCCAAGCTCCAGCCCCTGTTCCCTATGCTCCTGTCCAAGCCCCACCTTCTGTCCCCCTGAACTCCAGCCCCTGTTCCTTTTCCCCCTGCCCTATCTCCAGACCCGTCATTGACCCAGGTCTGAGAGACACCACACAAACCCCGTCCCATGCCCCCAGCACCAGGTGTCACCTCGGTGTCACCCTCCTGTCCCTGCTGCCGGGGTGAGTGGGCTCACTTGGGTGGGCTCTGGGCACCCAGCGGGACCCTCAAGGGGCTGTGTTGCCCTGGGGCTGTTTCTATGGCCCCTTTCAGGCCGAGCCGGCAGGATGGGAATGAAGCAGCTCCATGAAAGAGCCGGGCCCTGGGTGGGGGGTTCCTTCCCTCCTTTGTCCTTATGGAAAGGTCTTCAGAGAGGCATTAAAGTCCAGGGTTCACAGTGCCCGAGACAGCTGCAGAGGCCGGGGGCGAGGAGGAGGAGATGGAGATGGAGAACAGCACAGGGCTGGCTCATGGACGCTACCCCCAGAGCCAAGGGGCTGCAGGGAAGTCCCCTGCATCCACCCCGGGGTCCTGGCTGGGTTGGGGATGGGGGGGTCAGTCGATACCCCTGGTACCCGTGGGTGCTGGGTGCCCTCTGGCCAATGGTGGTGACAGTGTGATGGGTCTGTTCGCTTCTGGGGTGGTGGTGGGGGAAGGGTTGAACTTGTAAGCGATCAGATCACCCAAGGGAAGCACCCACAGTGATGGGGAAACTGAGGCACAGCACAGGCAGCATCCTCCCCTTGATGCCTCCTCCTGCTCGGGTGGGCAGCGGCTGCAAGGGGTGGTCTGGGGTGGGGGAATGTAGGTAAAGTCCCCTCCTCCATCATCTCACCCTGCCCCTGTCCCTCCAGTTTGCCCAGTATGCCGAGATCGTGAACTTCGTGCTGCCCAACGGCACCAGCCGCAGCGGGCAGGTCCTGGAGGTGATGGGCTCCAAAGCCATCGTCCAGGTGAGTTTAGGGTGATGGGGACGTGATGGGACAGGGGATGTGATGGGACAGGAGACGGGGTGGGATGGGGAAGAGGCGGGATGCGGACACAGGGCACTGCATGTCCTGGGCTCTGTCCTGGGGCTCTGTCCCCCTCCAGCGGCGGCTTCTGCTGCTGGCAGGACCCTTGTCCCAGCTATTCCGGGCTATGTCCTGGGATAGGCAGTGTGATTCCTGGCTGGTCCATGGCCCTTCGGGAGCTGTGCCGGGGCTGGTGGTGTGGCACCGGTGGGGATGGAGCTGATGCCTGCTCCGAGCAGGAGCATCTGGGTACCAAATCAGAACGATGACGTCTGCACAGCATCAGCAGGATGCAGGGAGCAGGTGTGGGCATGACCCCATCCTGCCGGTGCCCTGTCCTGCTGCCCTCCCATCCTGTTGCCCCTCATCCATCACCCAAGATGCCCACCCGGGCTGCCCACCCAGTATCCCCAATGGGAAGAGCCCATAGGGTGATGCTGCCACTTCTTTGGGACCCCATATCCCTGCTTAGGACCTCCCGAGGCTGCCTCCTGCTCCATCCCACCAGGAAAACTTCAGACTCTCCTGCCATCCCCCCCCCCTCCCCAGCACTCTATGGGGCCAGGACCAGGGTGGGCAGCGTGTTCCTGGGGTACCCCCAAACTGGGGCAGCGCAGCAGTGGGGTTTCACTAGGGCTGGTTTGGGGCTGTCATGCTCCATTATCCAGGAGCATGGAGAGAGCCATTATCCAGGCAGAAGAAGGCCATTATCCAGGTCCTCTCTTGCCTTTTGTCCCCTCATCAGCCACCCATCGAGGTGTCTGCATGGCCAACGGGGTCGCTGAACCCCAAACCTTGCTCCTCTAATGCCACTCAGGTCGTCTGCAGCGCCCTTTTAATCCTATTATGGAATCAGCCTCCGGAGGGAAAAAATAGGGATAAAAGGGGTAAAAAGGGAGAAAAAAAGGGGGGAAAGGGGGGGAAAGGTGCTTTTTGCAGCAGCAGCTTCACTGGGGGGGGGGTGTGTGGCATGTAGGTACCTGCACCCATCTCAGTGCTGCGCCCATCACCTGCCCTCGTGCCTCCGGCATTCCTGGGATGCTCCCGGTATTCCCAAGCTGCCCTTTATCCCGGGAGCAGCACAGCTCTAATTAAAGCAGCGATCTGGAGGTTAATTCACATAAATGGTGTCAAATATTATACGGATCAAACCGCTCTGGGTTAATGCACCAGGGCCGATGCATTAACAGAGCGTGGCCCCCCCTTCCCCTGCCCCCCCCCCCCCCCGCCGGGCCAGAGCCCCTCAGAAGGGGGTTTTCTTAACCCCAGGGGCTCCCCCCTCTTTTCTCACCTCTTCCCGGTGGGTTTTCGGTTGAGCGGACCCCTTCCCATCCCGATGGATGCGGCTCCCCCCATTCCTGGCTCTAATCCCCTGTAATTGCCCCCCGCCGGGCTCCTGCCCCCTGGGTCTCCGCAGGTGTTTGAGGGAACATCTGGAATCGATGCCAAGAAAACCTCCTGCGAGTTCACCGGGGACATCCTGCGGACCCCGGTGTCCGAGGACATGCTGGGTGAGCCTGGGGGTGCTGAGCCCTGCGCAGCACTGTGCATGGAGGGGGGACATAGCACAGGTAGTTTGGGGGGGCTGAGGACATCCCTGGGGATGCTCTTCAGTCCCATCCAGTGGGATGAGATGGATGGAGAGTCCCATCCAGCGTGGTGAGATAGGGATGTTTACCCTCATACGGGATGGAAACATCCCTCTGGGTGCTCTCTGCCCTGTTATCCATAGAGGAAAGGCTTGGGCTGGATTGGGAGCGTTTTGGTGAGGGCAGGAGGTCTTTAACCCACGGTTGTGTTGGTAGCACCTTCATTACCTTAACCTTAGGAGGCTTCTTGGGAGACTTTAGAGCAGCTCCAGTGCCTAAAGGGGCTCCAGGAAACCTGGAGAGGGGTTTTTGGCCAAGGGGTGGAGGGCCAGGCCAAGGGAAATGGCTTTAACTGCCAGAGGGGAGACTGAGATGAGCTCTGAGGCAGAAGCTGTTTCCTGTGAGGGTGCTGAGGCGCTGTCAGGGGTGCCCAGAGAAGCTGTGGCTGCCCCATGTCCTGGCAGTGCTTCAAGGCCAGGTTGGACACAGGGGCTTCGGAGCACCCTGCTCTATGGAAGGCGCCCCTGCAATGGCAGCGGTTGGGGCTGGAGGAGCTTTAAGGTCCCCCCCGACCATTCCGTGATGTTATGATCTTCCCCATCCCCATTGAGACCTAAGATGCGGCCAAGTGCGAGCACCCAAAGGGCACCATCGCCCCTGTTCCTACGGGCACCCCCACCCGGGCAGAGCCGGGTGCTGGAGCCCCCCCGGCGGCTGTTAAAGCCCCCCCCCATCAGAGGGCTCATCAGCCCCGGGGCTCGCAGGGGTCGCTGCGGTCGCTGCGGTCCCCGGCGCAGGGACCCGGCTGCCACTCGGCATCGCTCCCTCAGCATCCGCTGCCGCCTCCTTCCCCCCGTGTTGGCAGCGGGGAGCGGGCAGGGCCCTGCTGCAAAGGGCAGCGCAAAGGGCAGGCTGCCTGCGTGCGGTGATGCACGGACAGGTCCAGGCTCCCCCCTACCATGACCCCCCGCTCCTTTCCCAAGCAGATCCCTCCCTATCCCCGTGTAGGCTCCGGCTGTGAGTGCCCAGGATGGGATGGGAGCCATCCGCATCCTCCCTGCCCCATATCAAGGGGGGGTTCCCCCTCTTTTTGCCCCACACTGGGTTGGGGTCCCCCAGAGCTTTGTCTCTTCGTGCCGGTGAGCACCAGCGTCACTGACCTTTCATGCTCCGTGCTCCAGCCCTGCATCAGCCTGATCTGCTCTGACAAGAGCGATGGCTCCTGCTCCGCTGGGGACCAGAAGAAGGTCCCGTGGGGCAGCAGGTGGGATGCTGAGGGATGCAGCGTGAGCAGCATCGATCCCACTGGTTCAGAACTGGTCGATGTGGCTGAGCAGCAATAGTGATGCAGAAGCTCTCTGGGGCCCTATACCCCTCCTCAGCACCGCTTTCGAGGGGGGTTTTGGTATCACCCCATCTGTACAGGAGCTGTGGAACCCAAGGGGAGGTGATGGAGGGTGGCTTGGGGAGGGTCTCTGGGTACTTGGCCCCATGTGCTGGCATCTTCCTGCCCCAGGGGCTGTGGTGTCACCCACGGGAGCAGGATGGGAACCCCACACCCACGGGCAGCAGGGTGTTCCCAGGGACCAGCAGCTCTCTCCTTGCAGGTCGGGTCTTCAACGGCTCTGCAAAACCCATCGACAGTGGTCCCCCGGTGATGGCTGAGGACTTCCTGGACATCAATGGTGATGGCTCTGGGTGCTGTGGGAGGGGACCCAGCTCCATGGGGGGTGCAATACATCCCCATTGGGGTGCCCTGGGTGCAGGTGATTCATTTCCCGGTGCTGCTCCAGGCCAGCCCATCAACCCCCATGGCCGCATCTACCCTGAGGAGATGATCCAGACCGGGATCTCGCCCATTGATGTGATGAACAGCATCGCCCGTGGGCAGAAGATCCCCATCTTCTCTGCTGCTGGTCTCCCACACAACGAGGTGGGTCCCCGTGGGGTGCTGAGCCACCAGGATGAGGCAGAAGAGGAGGATGAGGGTGGAAGAGGAAGCATTTGGGAGGGTTGGAGACTCTTCTGCATCCCTCCTCTCCCTGCTGTGCTCTGGCTCCCTGCTTGGCCCTGCTCACCATGATGGGCCAGACCCACACTGTTGTGGTCCCCCATCCATGCAGTGTGATGGGCTGATGCATCGCTACCCCGTGCCTCCGTTTCCCCATCACACAAAGAGATAAAGCAAAGCCCATCCTGGGACTCCTCCAGTGGTCCCTCTCATCTCCATCCCCTGCCCTAGGGGGGCTGGATCGTGGTCCCAGGGTGCTGTGAGCCCTCGGAGGGTCCATGTGCTGTCCCATCCCCTGCAGATCGCAGCACAGATCTGCCGCCAGGCAGGGCTGGTCAAGAAGTCCAAGGATGTGATGGACTTCCATGAGGACAACTTCGCCATCGTCTTCGCGGCCATGGGGGTGAGTAGGGGCTGGAGAGCCCGGAGCCTGCAGTGCGCAAATGGGAGGTGTGGGCATCCTTGCTCCCTGCATCTCCTCATCCCTGCCCGCCTCAGTGTCCCCATGCATGGAGCCGCCCCGCTCCTGCTGACCTCTGCTCCCCCTCTGGGGCAGGTGAACATGGAGACTGCTCGCTTCTTCAAGTCGGACTTCGAGGAGAACGGCTCCATGGAGAACGTGTGCCTGTTCCTCAACCTGGCCAATGACCCCACGTGAGTCAATGCCATGGCTCCAGCACGTGCTGCTCCTCCTCCTCCCTTCTTCCTCCTCATCCTCCTCATCATCGTTGTCCTTTTCCTCCTCATCATTGTTGTCCTTTTCCTCCTCCTCATCATTGTCCTTTTCCTCCTCATCATCGTTGTCCCTTTCCTCCTCATCATTGTCCTTTTCCTCCTCATCATTGTCCTTTTCCTCCTCCTCATCATTGTCCTTTTCCTCCTCATCATCATTTTCCTTTTCCTCCTCATCATCATTGTCCTTTTCCTCCTCATCATCATTGTCCTTTTCCTTCTCATCATCATTGTTCTTTTCCTCCTCATCATCATTGTCCTTTTCCTCCTCATCATTGTCCTTTTCCTCCTCCTCATCATTGTCCTTTTCCTCCTCATCATCATTGTCCTTTTCCTCCTCATCATTGTCCTTTTCCTCCTCATCATCGTTGTCCTTTTCCTCCTCACTGAAGAACCCCATTGGCACTGAATGGGCAGAGGACTCACCACCAAACCCCACACCTTGTGGGTCCCCATCCCATCCTGCAGCACTGGGAGCCCTGGGTGGGCCATCACCCAGTCCCACCTCAGGGACCCCAGAAGGCGTCCATGGGTGCCCAGGGGTGCTGCAGGGGGCTCGGGAAGGGGAGCTGGGACGTGGGATGCTCACTGTGTCCCCTGGCAGCATCGAGCGGATCATCACCCCCCGTCTGGCCCTCACCACCGCCGAGTTCCTGGCCTACCAATGCGAGAAGCACGTCCTGGTGATCCTGACGGATATGAGCTCCTATGCCGAGGCGCTGCGGGAGGTCAGTGCTGTCCCCCAGGATCCATCCGGGTCTTCTGGGTCCTTGCTGTGTGGCTGCGGGTGAGGGCAGCCCTGTTGGGGTGCTGGGGGTGCCCAGGGTATTTGGGGCACTTGGGGTGCTTGGGGTCTCCAAGAGCCTTGGGGTTCCCATGGTCCTTGGGGTGTCTGGGATTCCAGGGGTGCTGAGGGTACTTGGGGCATTTGGGATGCCTGGGATTCCTAGGGTGCTTGGGGTGCCTGGAATACTTGGAGCACTTGGGATGCTTGGAGTGCTTGGGGTTCCCAGGGTGCTTGGGGTGCCCATGGTGCTGTAAGCACTCGGGGTACTTGGGGGGCTTGGGGTACCCAGGACCCCTGGGTCTCCCAGGGTACTTGGGGTGCTCAGGATACTTGGGGTGCCCATGGTGCTGTGGGTGCTTGGGGTGCCCAGGATAGTTGGGGTGCTTGGGATGCCTGGGATGCTCAGGGTATCTGGAGTGTTTTGGGGTTCCCAGAGTGCTTGGGGTGCTTGGGATGCCCTGGTTGCCTGGGGTACCCAGGGTGCTTGGGATGCCCAGAGTAACTGGGTGAGCTGAAAGGTCCCTTCCAACCCAAATCATTCTATGGTTTCATTTCATTCTTGGGGCATTTGGGATATTGGGGTGCCCAGGGTGCTGGGAGTGCTTGGGGCTTCCAGGATACTTGGGGTGCTCAGGGTGCTTGGGGAGTGCTTGGGGTGCACTTGCGGTGCACTTGCGGTGCTTGGGGTTCCCAGGGTCCTTGGGGTGCCCAGGGTCCTGTGAGCATTTGGGGTGCTGGGGGTGCTTGGGGTACTAGGGATGCCTGGGGTGCTTGGGATGCTAGGGGTACCCAGGGTGCTGGGGGTAATTGGGGTGCTCGGGGTACCCAGGATACATGGAGCACTTGGGGTGCTCAGCATGCTTGGGATGCCTGGGGTGCCCAAGGTGCCTGGGGTACTGGGGATGCTTGGGGTGTTTGAGGTACCGGGGGTACCCATGGTGCTGGGGGTGCTTGGAGTACCAAGGATACTTGGGGTGCTTTGGGATGCTCAGGGTGCTTGGGATGCCTGCAGTACTTGGGGTGCTTTGGGATGCTCGGTGCTTGGGATGCCTGCGGTGTTTGGGGTACCCAGGATGCTGTGGGTGCTCAGGGTACCGAGGATGCTCGGGGTGCTTTGTGATGCTGGGGGGGGGTTATGCTTTGTGGTGCTCCCCCCAGCCCTCGCTCCAGCCACATCCCGCAGGTATCGGCCGCCCGGGAGGAGGTTCCCGGCCGCCGCGGCTTTCCCGGGTACATGTACACGGACCTGGCCACCATCTACGAGCGGGCCGGACGCGTGGAGGGCAGGAGCGGCTCCATCACCCAGATCCCCATCCTCACCATGCCCAACGACGGTCAGCGGCGCCCGGGGGGGGTGGCCTGGGGGAGCTGGGGCCATCCATCCGGATAACAAAGCTCGCTGGGATGCTTTAGGGGTATTCCCCCCCCCCCGCCCCAATCATCCCTCTGGTCCCAGCTGGAGCAGAGCACTGGGGCTCAGCTAAAGGATGCGTTGGGGGCACTCACTGGGGGGTGCAGACGTGGGTTTGGGGGTGCCCATGGGTGCATGGAAGCCTAAACCAGGGAGTGCGCAGCCCAGTGATGGGGGAGCTCTCTCTTGCTCAGCCTCAGGCCAGTGCCCATTCCCCATGGCCACGCTGCTCTGGTGACCCCCAGCACGGGGCACGGCCATGTCCCAGGCCTGGCCATGCGGCCAGACCCAGTTTTGGGGCTCACCCCCCCCATCGTTCCCCAGACATCACCCACCCCATCCCCGACCTGACGGGCTTCATCACCGAGGGGCAGATCTACGTGGACCGGCAGCTCCACAACAGGCAGGTTCGTTCCCGAACCCATTCCCTGCTCACATGGGGCTGGGAATCACCTAAGAGCATTGGGATGGGGGTGCTGAGGGCATCGGGAGCCCAAAGTGGGGCAGTGGAGCCCATGCCTGCATGGGGAAGCAGCAGGAGGATGTGTCGGGGTCCTCTCGCCCTGCAGATCTACCCCCCCATCAATGTGCTGCCCTCCCTGTCCCGTCTGATGAAGTCGGCCATTGGGGAGGGAATGACCAGGAAGGACCATGGGGATGTCTCCAACCAGCTGGTAAGGGATGGGCAGGAGGGGGAGGATCAGCATCCCCCTGCCTGGAGATGGGATCTCGGCGCTCTTGGTCCTGGTGGCTTCGAGCATTGACTTCGGGCACCTCCATGGCTTGAAGGGGAGCTCCGGGGGGGGATTGAGGGTCCAGCTCTGGGGCAGTGCCTAAAGGGGCTGCAGGAAACCTGGAGAGGGACTGGGACAATGGATGGAGGGATGGGAGAAGTAACGGCTTCCAACTGGGAGAGGGAAGAGGTAGATGAGATACAAGGAAGTTCTTCCCTGTGAGGGTGGTGAATGGAAGGCGTTGAATGCAGAAGCTGTGGCTGCCCCATCCCTGGCAGTGCTCAAGGCCAGGTTGGACACAGGGGCTTGGAGCACTCTGCTCTATGGAAGGTGTCCCTGACCGTGGCAGGGATTGGAGCTCGAGGAGCTTTAAGGTCCCTTCAACCCACCCCATTCCCTGCTCCCTCCTTGCTGCACCGTTGGGTCTCATGGGTGTCCTGACCCCTGTCCCCCCCGCAGTACGCCTGCTACGCCATCGGGAAGGACGTGCAGGCGATGAAGGCGGTGGTGGGGGAGGAAGCGCTGTCTCCCGATGATCTGCTCTACCTGGAGTTCCTGCACAAGTTCGAGAAGCAGTTCATCACCCAGGGTGAGGCCCGAGGAGCCCATGGTGGGGTTCAGCTCCGGATGGGCCCCCCCCCCGCATCTCCCCATCTCCTTTGCCCCCTTCTCCATCCAGGTCCCTATGAGAACCGGAGCATCTTCGAGTCCCTGGACATTGGGTGGCAGCTCCTGCGCATCTTCCCCAAGCAGCTGCTGAAGCGCATCCCCGAGAGCATCCTGGCTGAGTACTACCCACGGGAGACCAAAGCGCCGGGGCAGGACCAGGCCACCACGGCCCTGTGACCCCCCCACCATGGGGAGCAGCCTCGTGTACCCCAAAACCCACATGGGCCTCCCAAAGGTCCCTGTGGTGGGGCTGTGGGCAGGGTTAGGTACTGGGAGGGTGCAGAGGGGCTGTGGGTTCTTGACAATGGCATCCCAATGTGGTGAGGAACCTCTTCTCTTGCTTAATAAAACCCGTGTGGTCACCAACCTCATTTGTGCTCTTTGTGCTTCCCATTGGGGCCATTTCCTCCCCATTCCTGGGTGCTCCTGGTCATAGAATCTTGGAGTGGTCTGGGTTGAAGGGACCTTAAAGCTCCTCCAGCCCCAACCCCTGCCATGGGCAGGGACACCTTCCATAGAGCAGAGTGCTCCAAGCCCCTGTGTCCAACCTGGCCTTGAGCACTGCCACAGCTTCCCCTTTCAACCCATTCCACTGCCCTCATAGTGAAGGACTTCCTTGTGTCTCATCCAGCTCTTCCCTCTTCCAGTTGGAGGCCATTCCCCTTGGCCTGGCCCTCCATTCCTTATCCAAAGCCCCTCTCCAGGTTTCCTGCAGCCCCTTTAGGCATTGGAGCTGCTCTCAGGTCTCCCTTTCAGGAGCCTTCTCCTCTCCAGGCTGCCCCAGCACAGCTCTCTCAGCCTGGCTCCAGAGCAGAGCTGCTCCAGCACTTGAGCATCCCCATGGCCTCCTCTGGCCTCACTCCATCAGCTCCATGTCCCTCCTGTGCTGCTGCTCCAGAACTGGATCAGGGCTGCAGGGGGGGTTCTCCCCAGAGCACAGCAGAGGGTGAGGATCCCTCCCTCGCCCTCTCCTGGACCCCCAAAGGGAACCCCGAGACTTTGGGGTTGACACAGTTCAGGTCTCGCGCCCAAGGGTCCCACACAAGAACAGGATCACTGTGGGGTCCCCGACTGCACACGTATGGTCCCAGCCCTTCATGCCACCACCTGGGGCTCAGAGCTCTCCTGGGCGCTCCATGGGCACCAAGAGAAAGATTACATCCGCGTCCAGCACCAGCAGCGTGCAGGGGCCACCCATGCCATGGATGGGTATCCCGGCACAGTGGGACCAGGTTGGCGACATGGAGGGGACGTGGGACCTCACAGCTCTGATGTGATCCAAGGCCCTTTATTTGGGGGTCTGGGTGCCATTTACCTCCTTAAATAGGGAGATTTGAGACTGCACATGGGAACGCAACAGCCTCCAGGCACCCTGGGGTGGCAGAGGGTTGGTGCCCCGCTCCGGTCCCATAGGCTCTTGTGCCAAACCCAATTTGCAGCAGCTCCAGTCCCATCCCTGTCCACGTCACCTCAGCAGACACATATGGGACCTGGTGTCACCTCACTTCAATTACAGCCCAGGAGGATGGAAGCTGCTGGAAGAGGAGGATGGGAGCTTCACCTCCCATCACCCATCTCCTCCTCACCCATCTCCTCCTCACCCATCTCCTCCTCACCCATCTCCTCCTCACCCATCTCCTCCTCACCCATCTCTTCCTCACCCATCTCCTCCTCACCCATCTCCTCCTCACCCATCTCCTCCTCACCCATCACCTCCTCACCCATCTCCTCCTCACCCATCTCTTCCTCACCCATCTCCTCCTCACCCATCTCCTCCTCACCCATCTCCTCCTCACCCATCTCTTCCTCACCCATCTCCTCCTCACCCATCTCCTCCTCACCCATCTCCTCCTCACCCATCACCTCCTCACCCATCTCCTCCTCACCCATCACCTCCTCACCCATCTCCTCCTCACCCATCTCCTCCTCACCCATCTCCTCCTCACCCATCTCCTCCTCACCCATCTCCTCCTCACCCATCACCTCCTCACCCATCTCCTCCTCACCCATCACCTCCTCACCCATCTCCTCCTCACCCATCTCCTCCTCACCCATCACCTCCTCACCCATCTCCTCCTCACCCATCTCCTCCTCACCCATCTCCTCCTCACCCATCTCCTCCTCACCCATCTCCTCCTCACCCATCACCTCCTCACCCATCTCCTCCTCACCCATCTCCTCCTCACCCATCTCCTCCTCACCCATCTCCTCCTCACCCATCTCCTCCTCACCCATCTCCTCCTCACCCATCACCTCCTCACCCATCTCCTCCTCACCCATCACCTCCTCACCCATCTCCTCCTCACCCATCTCCTCCTCACCCATCACCTCCTCACCCATCTCCTCCTCACCCACCTCCTCCTCACCCATCTCCTCCTCACCCATCTCCTCCTCACCCAGCCATGGCTCCAGGCAGGATGATGCCACCTCCCCTACCCCGGCTCCCTGCTGCCCCTGGCCGGGCGGATGAGCGGTCGGGTCCTGGGGAGGCCACTGGCAACCCGGGGCCTGAAGGGGACCCTGTCCCTGCTCCCTGGTGGGGAGCATCCGGATGGAGCCGCTCCAAGGTCCTCATCCCCTGCAGAGAGATGGGAGATGTGGCTGAGGGCAAAGGTAGAGCCAATGGGGACCCAGTGCTTGTCACCAGGAGGGACCACAGAGCATCAGATGGGGTAAGGGGACAGCGAGGGGACAGAGGTGGTGTCACCTCTGCACCAGCCATGGAGCCATGGAATGGTTTGGGTTGGAAGGGACCTCAAAGCTCCTCCAGCCCCAACCCCTACCATTGCAGGAACCCCTTCCATAGAAGAGGGTGCTCCAAGCCCTGTGTCCAACCTGGCCTTGAGCACTGCCAGACACAGGGCAGCCACAGCTTCTCCCTTCAACCCATTCCCATATCCCACCACGCTCACAGCGCTGATCCCACAAGCTGACCGCGCTCCCTTGGGATGCTCTCCCTCCATGGGGAGCTCATCCAGCCCCATTATCCCCCTCCCAAGCCCTTCCCCATACCAGGATCCGACCATTCCGCAGCCTCAGCATCGCTGTGCTCCTCTGGGGCCGCATCCAGGGCGCGGCGGCGGCGCTGCAGGATGGCTTCAAGCTGCTGGTCCCTGCCCTTGAGGCTGCTCTGCCGCGCTCCAGCCCTCCTGCTCGCCCTCCTCATGGCACCCTGGGGACCACAGCCCACTGCAGGGGTGCTGAGGGGCAGCATCCAGGCACTGGGACACAGGGATGAAAAGTGACAGGGGCTGGAGCTGGGGACACGGAGGGGGATGCTCACCAGGATGCTCTGCAGCTCCAGCACCACGCTCCTCCGCTTGCTGCCCATCACCGATGCACCCTGCAGGAGGAGATGTGGCCTCATCCTGCCCACCCTGGGGCTGCCTGTGCTGCCCAAACCCATCCCAAATCCTTGGGTCCTCCATGAGAACATCACTTCATGGGATGGGGAGCCCATGGTCCCTCCCTACCTGCCCGAGGGGGTCCCGGTCCTTTGCGGGCCTCAGGACCACCCCGTTCTTTATCCGCTCCATCATCTCCTGCACGGCTCGAGCTTTGGCATCCTCAGCTTCTGGCTTGCCTGGGCAGGGAGCACCACACTGAGACCCTGCATGCTCATGGCAAGGCTCAGTCCCTGCTGGGAGGTCAGGAGATGCCACCTCCCTCTGGTGTCCCCATGCCTGGTGTCCAGCCAAACCCAGCCATGACCCAGGGCTGGTACCACCCTGCTCATCCCCATCACATGCTAGGCAGGACAGGGGATGCTGCGGCCTGAGCACCCTCCTTTAGGGAATGAGGGGCTCACGGGGTGCCCCTTCAATGGCACCGGGACCCCCAATGGCATCAGGACCCCCCCATAGGGATGTAATGGGGCCCATGGGGGGTACTTACAGCGCTGCAGATTCACCAGCCCCTTCCTCTGCCTGATGGCCAAGAGTGGGCTGGAAGGGAGAGGGGAGGTCAGAGCCCATCCGAGCTGCACCAGGACCCCCACAACCCCAGACACGGTGCTCAGTGACCCCCATCTGTATCCCATAGGGATGATGTCTGGGGGTGCCTTGGGGATAATTCCCAGTGTTGTGGGGTGAAGGTTTCCCGGCCCAACTTATCTGCTATGGCAGGGACAGGCTGGAAGGCCCATGGCACCCATGGGGTGTCCATCGGTGTCACTTACTCCACGGGCACAGTGGGTGCGGGTGGTGGCAGCGGTGGTGGTGGCGGTGGTGGTGGTGGTGGTGGTGAAGCCACTTCTGGGGCCTGGCTCTGCCGCAGTGGGTCCTGTGCCAGCTTCTCCTGCAGCAGCCCCACTGCAATGGGGTGAAGTGGGGGCTGCTGCCCCTCGAAGCCCAAGACACTCCTTGGGCATCCCTATGGGTACTCCTATGGGCATCCCTATGGCACCCCTATGGGCATCCCGATGGACATCCCTATGGACATCTTTATGGGCACCCCTATGGGCATCCCTATGGGTATCCTGATGGACCTCCCTATGGACATTCCTATGGGCACTCCTACGGGCATTCTGATGGACATCCCTTTGGGTATCCCTATGGGCACCCCTATGTGCATCCTGATGGACATCCCTATGGGCACTCCTATGGGCATTCCTATGGACGTTCCTATGGGCACCCCTATGGGCATCCTGATGGACATGCCTTTGGGTATCCCTATGGACAACCCTATGGGCGCCACTGTGGGCATCTCTACGGGCACCTCTATGGGCACCCCTATGGACATCCCTGTGGGCATCCCTATGTGGACCCCTATGGGCATTCCGGGGGCTCCTGCTCCCACCTTCCTCCTGCAGCTCCCGCAGGTGCTGCTCAGCCTCCTGCAGCTGCATCCTCAGCCGCAGCTTCTCCTCCTCAGCTGCAGCCAGGGCTGCCCGGGCCTCATCCAGCTCCTCCGGCCCCGGGCGCTTCCCCAGCTCCTCCTCCAGCTCCTGCACCTGCGGGAATGGGGGCGCAGGAGCTGGGACCATGGTGCTGGTGCTGCCGGGGACGTGGGGGCTCCACGACCCACATTGGCCACTTGCAAGGAGCTTCAAGCCATGGTGAGGGCGATTCTTGGCTGGGGGGTGGCAGCTTGGTGGGCGCTAACCCAGAGTGGGGCTCCCACTGTGCGGTACCGTCATCATGGGACCCAAAAGTGCCAGGGGAAACCCATGGAAGAACAGCCTGTTTGGGACCGAGCGTGGGATGGGCATGGAGAGGGTGATGGAGGGGTCTGGAGAGCAACCTCTGCACATTGGGCACCAGCATGGGATGGGCATGGAGAGGGTGATGGAAGGGTCTGGAAGAACCCCTCCATGTTGGGCACCGGCATGGGATGGGCACAATGAGGGGGTCTGATCCTGGTCACATCCAGTTCCTGCACCCAGAGGAACCTCCACCAGCACCAGAGCTGCGCCATGCCTCATCCCAATGTCACCCCCCTGTCACCCCCATGTCATCCCATGTCACCCCCATGTCACCCCCATGTCATCCCATTGTCACCCCCATGTCACCCCCATGTCATCCCATTGTCACCCCATGTCACCCACATGTCACCCCTTGTGTCACCCCCTGTGTCACCCCCATGTCAAACCCTGTGTCACCCCATTGTCACCCCCTGTGTTACCCCATGTCACCCCCATGTAACCCCCTGTGTCACCCCCATGTCACCCCCATGTCAACTCCTGTGTCACCCCATTGTCACCCCCATGTCACCCCCATGTCACCCCCGTGTCACCCCCATTGTCACCCCCGTGTCACCCCCATGTCACCCCCGTGTCACCCCCATGTCACCCCCATGTCACCCCTTGGGGCCGGCCCTGACCCGCTGCCGCTGCTCCCTCCTGGCCTCCTCCAGCGCCCGCGTGAGGAGCGCCACGTCCCGCAGCGCCGCCAGCAGCCGGGCGCTGGGCCCCGCACCCTGCAGCAGGATGGAGCTCTGCCGCTTCGCCTCCTCCTTCTGCACCAGCATCTGCCATGGGGACAGCGGGGTTCGAGAGCCCGGGGCAGGAGAAGCGCCCTTCGCCATAGGGAATGGGGTTCGCTGCCCTTTCCCTGCACCTCATGGGCGAAGGCTTCCGCCTGCAGGCGCAGGTCCTGCTCCAGCTCCAGCTGCTGCAGCGCCTCGCAGTAATCCCGGCTCACGATGTGGGACGCTGCAGGACAGAGGGGTCTCAGGGGGTCCCCGGCACTGCCCCCTCCACGCATGGGTACACCCACGTCCCAGCGCCATCCATTGCCATCACCGGCGCGCCAGACCGGATGGCGCTGGGAGCTGCCCCAGGGCCCGGCACCCATCTCACCTCTCTTGAAGGACCTCAGCGCCCGCTGGCTGGTGCCCAGCGCCGCGCGCAGGCGCTGCTGCTCCTCCTGCCCCAGCTCCAGCTGCAGCGGGACAGGATTCGGGATCATCCGGGGGGTCCCACCGCCGGAGCACCCCCAGGACGTCAGGGAGATGGTGAAGGGTCCCAAAGGGGGGGTTCAGACCCAAACCCCTGTCCTGAGCTCAGCATGGAGCTGCAGGGATGAGCAGGGGGTGAGGAAGGAGGGGAAGGGCTGCGAGGTCCCATGGGGGTCCCAGGGGGTACCTGGGCCTGCAGGTCCTGGTTCTGCCGCTGCAGCTCCTGGACCTGGCTGGTGAGGTCCTTCCGCTGCTCCAGCAGCCACGAGAGCTTCTTCTGCAGGGCTGGGAGCAGCGCAGGGAACGCGGGGTGGGAATGGGGAGCACAGAGCCCGTTCCTGGGCCTGGGATGCCACAGGGACCTCCCCGGCTCACCCCTCATCCTGATGGAAGCTGATGCTGGGAGGTGACCCAGGGACACACACGTGGCAATGGGGTGGAAGGGCAACCCCAGGACATGTGGGCTGTGCTCAGCACCCTTCTCCTGCCCAAAGCTGCCCTGAGCATCCCCCAGGGGTCAACACGTGGGAAAAGAGCTTGGGGGATCCCAAGGGAGGGATTGGCTGGAGGGGGTGTCCCTGAGGGCACATCTCCAGGTACTGACACACAAACACAGCCAGAAGTGGGAAGCAGGGTGGGAAAACAGGATGGGAAAGAGGGAAGTTGAGCAGCAGCACTTTCAGTTCAGCTTTTCCCTTTGGCTTCAGATTCACTTTCTCCTGTTTATCCGGAACAAGGACCAGGAACAACCTAAACCCCAGGGCTAGGCTGAGCTGAGCTTAGAAAACATCGGGATGGGACTGGTGCTGTGCTGCTTCTAGCTGGGGATGGGATGGGATGGGATGGGGGTGAGATGTGGATGGGATGGGGATGAGATGGGTATGGGATGGGTAGGGGATGGGTATGGGATGGGGATGGGATGGGGATGGGTATATGATGGGGATGGGATGGGGATGGGGATGGGATGGGGATGGGGATGGGATGGGGATGGGATGGGGGTGAGATGTGGATGGGATGGGGATGGGGATGAGATGGGTATGGGATGGGGATGGGATGGGGATGGGATGGGGATGGGGATGGGATGGGGATGGGATGGGGATGGGATGGGGATGGGATGGGGATGGGGATGGGATCCCCCTGGCTCACCCTCAAACTGCTGCCCATAGCACTGGGCAGGGTCAGGGTCCTCCTCAGGGGGCATCTCCTCGAGTAGAGCTTCGGGGGCTGCTGGGGCCAGGCTGAGCCTCTTCAGCTGCTTGTTCTGCTGCTTCACCTGGGGTGGGATCATGGAACCATGGAAGGGGTCGAGTTGAAGCGGCCTTAAAGCTCCCCCAGCCCCAACCCTGCCATTGCAGGGACCCCTTCCATAGAGCAGGGTGCTCCAAGCCCTGCGTCCAACCTGGCCATGAGCACTGCCAGGGATGGGGCAGCCACAGCTTCTCTGGGCACCCTGTGCCAGCGCCTCAGCACCCTCACAGGGAACAGCTTCTGCCTCAGAGCTCATCTCAGTCTCCCCTCTGGCAGTTAAAGCCATTCCCCTTGTCCCGGCCCTCCATCCCTTATCCAAAGCCCCTCTCCAGGTTCCCTGCAGCCCCTTTAGGCACTGGAGCTGCCCCGAGGTCCCCCTTCAGGACCCTCCTCTTTCCGCGCTGCCCCAGCCCTGCTCTCTCAGCCCAGCTCAGAGCAGAGCTGCTCCGGCCCTCGCGGTTCCAAGGTGGGACCATTCCCTTGGTGCCGCACCGGGGCTGCCCCCGCAGCCTCGCACCCATGGGGGTGCAGAGTGGCACCGTGGTGGCGGTGCTCAGCCCCACCTGCGCTGCGTAGGCTTCGGCTCGCTCCCGGCACGTCCGCTCGATGTCGAACTGCGTCTCCAGCGCCGAGAGCTCGGCCAGCAGCGCCTGGGATGCTGCAGGGGTGCAGGATGGGTGCAGGGACCCGCGGCAGGGGGTTCCCCGCTTCACCCTCCCACTGGCTCCATCAGCACCAGCTCCAGGGAGGGCTGAGGTGACTCCAAGGCACAGGACCGAGGCAGGATGTGGCACGGGTGGGATGAGGCTCACCTTGCTCCAGCTCAGCCAGGCGCTGCTCCGCTTCACCCAGCTCCTGCCCAGCGGGGGGGTGCTGCTGGGGGGAAACGTACACCTGGAATTCCATTGGCATGGCACTGCCTTGGGACAGCACTGCCTTGGGATGCCATTGCCTTGGGACAGCATTGCCTTGGGATGGCACTGCCTTGGGATGGCCTTGCACCAGGATGGCTTTATGTTGGCACACATTGTGTTAGGATAGCATTGCACTGGCACAGGATAGCACTGGCATTGCAGTGGCACAGCACCAGCTTGGGATGGCATTGGCTTGGCACAGCACTGTGTTGGGATGGCATTCCATTGGCATGGCATGGCATTGGCACAGCACTGTGTTAGCATGGCTTTGAGCTGGCCCAGCGTTCTGTTGGCATGGCATTGGCTTGGCATGGTATTCCAATGACATGGCATTACGTTGGCCTGGCATTGCTTTGGCACAGCATTGTGTTAGTGTGGAAATGCTTTGGCATGGAATTGCATTAGCACAGCACTGTGTTGGTATGGTGTTCATCGGCATTGTGTTGGCGTTCCACTAGGATGGCATCCCATTAGCATAGCATTCCATTAGCATGGCATTGCATTAGCATGGCATTGCACTAGCATGGCATTCCATTAGCATGGCATTGTATTGGTATTCCATCAGCACCAGGTTGGGTTGGCACCGCGTTCCACCATGCGGTACCTGCACCACGGCTGCCTCTTCATCACCATCATCGTCCTCTTCCTCCTCGTCCTCCTCCTCCTCACTGCTGCCTGACTCCAGGATGGCTGCAGAGGAACCAGAAGCGCACCAGGAGGTCCCCAGCATCGGTGGAACCCCAGGAGGTGCCTCAGCCCTTTGCTCCCTTCACACTGCTCTATGAGGAGAAGGGCTGAGCCCCCCCCCAGAGCCCCCCCTGCACCATGAGCTGGTGATGCCTCCGCTGCCAAAATCCCTGGGAGAAGCCATCCCTGAGCATCCTGCTGCCGGTGAGACCAAGAGGTGCCTTAATGGGCTTGGCTGATGGGGGACACTGGGGAACACCGGGACAGTCCCCAGCACCCACTGAGCTTCCCCTCACTGAAGCAGCCCCATGGCACTGGGGTGAATGGTTTTGGGGGGTGAGGGCACAGGGAGGAGCACAGCCCCATGGGACCATCACTGGGGGGACTGGTGGTGCCCAGCGGTGGGGATTGGGACGCTCCATGGCTGGACTGGGGTCCCTTGTCCCCAGGTGCTCTGGCATCCCCCTTGGTGAGGCAGGAATCCAGCCCCTGCCGCCGACCCTTCCCATTACAGCCAGAATCTGGTGGGGAATTCCCTCTGGAATCTAAACCCTCCCCAGTCTGGAATCCAGGCACTGGCTGCTGGGACCTCGCAATGCCGGCATGGGCTGGGGGTCCCCATGGCACCCCCCGGGCACCAGGACCCCTCATGGGACCCTGCGCAGGGACCCCAGTGCCAACTGTGGGGCTTGGGATGCGCAAACACTGCTCCCCAGGGCCTTGGCTCTTGCGGATGAAGTTGTTTGAGCATGAAAACGCCAGAAAATGCCTTAACGAGGAGCTGGGATGGGCATCTCCTGCAGCCCTGAGCAGCAGAGGGAGGGTTGGAGGGTTGGATGGATGGATGGATGGATGGATGGATGGATGGATGGATGGACAGACGCATGGATTGGTGGAAGGTTGGATGGTTGGATGGGTGGGTGGTGGAGGGATGGGTGGAGGGATGGGTGGAGGGATGGGTGGAGGGATGGGTGGAGGGATGGGTGGAGGGATGGGTGGAGGGATGGGTGGAGGGATGGGTGGAGGGATGGGTGGAGGGATGGAGGGATGGAGGAAGGGAGGGAGGAAGGGAGGGATGGATGGAGGGATGGATGGGTGGATGGAGGGATGGGTGGATGGATGGAGGGAGGGAGGGATGGAGGGAGGGAGGGAGGGATGGAGGGATGGAGGGAGGGATGGAGGGAGGGATGGAGGGAGGGAGGGAGGGAGGGATGGACAGACAGAACCACATCACCCATGGAGGCTGCCAGTCCCCCTAAATACAACCCCCTGGTCCTTCACCCCGCTGCAATGGAGCTGAGCAGAGGACAACCCCTCCCCAAGCCCAGTTCAGGGCTGCTTTCGCCCCCCGCAAAGGATCTGTGAGCCCAGAGGCCACGGTGATGGTGGCAGGGGACAGCCAGAACCACCCCACCGTGGGCTGCCTGCCCAGGGGTGAGCCCATCGCATCCTTCGGCGCAAGGAAAGGACCTTACCTGTGAGCTGCCCGGTGCCTTCCGCAGCCCAGGCCATGGCGTGGGGCTGGTGGGGACCCAGCACCCTGAGCTCAGCAGGGACCTGCTGCAGGGAAGTGAAACCCCGACGTCACCAGTGACGATGGGGCTGAGCACCCAGCTGCAGCCAGCGCTGGTCCTGCCCCGGCCGCAAGGCAGGATTGAGAGGAACTGAAACCCCCCCCGCTCCAGCCAGGAGCTGCTCTGAGCATGGAGATGCTGAGGCTGCTTCTGCATGAACAACAGGCTTGGAGTGAGCTGCTCCAGGGGAAGGGGTCCCTGCCCGTGGCAGGGGCTTGGAGATGGAGGGGCTTTAAGCTCCCTTCATCCCAAACCATTCCCTGGTTCCATGACCTCGGCCTCCCCCCCCTCCCCACCTGGCGCCATTGGAAATGTCACCTCTCAGCTCTGTTGCTCATCGGACTCTGCCTTTTCCCAGCGCCGCTCCGGTATCGAGTGAATTCCTCTCTCCTCAATGCACCCTCCAAACACCCATGAAAATCAATGGGCTCCATTCCCGTGGGATGGGGATGAGGCGGCTCCGGAGCCTCCGCAGGCAGAGATGTGTTAACGCACACCTTGTGAATACTTCATCAGTTCCAGCTTTGGTATAAGCTGGAGCTCACCCTTTACAGGTGGGCTCCGGAGCATCCTTGCCTCAGCCCTGGGAATAACGAGAGATTTTAGATGTTATCCACCCCAGTTCCTGGGATTCCTGGATTTAGGTAGGGAATGCGATGTTTTGAGCCAATCCAGCCCCAAACCTCTCATTTTAGGGCAGGAGATGAGCGTGGTCCTCACAGCCCCCATGGCCTCACCTTCTCCCCCTGCAACCACAGCCCTGGGGGGGCTTTCCTGATCCTCTCCTTTGAATACTCCCAGGGTTCCAGCTTTAACTGTTCCTTAGGTTTCACCCCCGTCATCCAGGGAACAGCACTTACCTGGACGTGGCTCTGCTCCAGGAAATGGGTGTCAGTAACAGCTCAAACACCCCATGGCCACAAGCTGTAGTCAGGGAAAAGGGGATTTATCAGCTGGGAAAGTACAGTGATCCATGCAGAATTCCTAGCTAAGACCATAGCAACAAGGATCAAAGAGGCTCTGCAAGAGGGACATTAAAGCTCCTCACCTTCCCCATGCACATCCTCAGCACTGGTCCCGCAGGGTCCTGGAGCTCTGTATCCCACAGGAAGAGCCCTCCATGGTGTCCTGCTCCGGGAGTTTCCCATCCCTCCTGCAGGATGCTCAGCGAGAAGGACCCAAGCTCAACACCCCCCCAAGGCTTCTCCTCCGCCCCCACCCCTGGCTCTGGGCTCTCACCCACCCTGGGCCATCTGCCTGCGCCTGAGGCGATGGAAACTGTGAGGCACAGCTTGGAACAGAGCTGTGAACACACGGCCCGGAGCATCCCTGCAGCCTCCCCCGGCGCATTCCCTCCTCCGGCCTGGAAACATCACCGTACAGCTTCAATGTGAACACGGAATCATGGAAGGGTTTAAGGAAGGGACCTTAAAGCTCCTCCAGCTCCAACCCCTGCCACTGCAAGGACACCTTCCACGGGAGCAAGATGCTCCAAGCCCCTGTCCAACCTGCCCTTGAACACTGCCAGGGATGGAGCATTCCCAACTTGGGCCAGCGCCTCAGCACCCTCACAGGGAAGGGATTCCCAAGCTCTAGGAATGCTTAACCCTGTCCCTCAGGGAAGGGAGGAAAAGCATCGGGATTATCCCACTGCTCGCCCACGCAAAGGAGAGTTGGGGCAGGGGACATCCCCAGCATCCCCCACCGTGTGGCCTTGGAGCAAAACCACAGCCCCAGAGCTGGGAGCAGCCTGGCTGGGAGCTGCTCTTCAGCTCTGCTCCGCTTCCAGTTGCAGCCTTCATTAGAGCAGCTCTCAAACAGAAACCACGTCCTATCAGATCACCACCACACAGCCAGCGGCAGGGAGGGGCTCTGCCTCACCTTTGCCATCAGCCAAAACTGGCCACAGAGAGCCATCTTCCTAAGGAATTCCTCGAGGAGCCTTCCCAAAGCATGAAAGCGGAGCAGCACTGAGCCCTGGCTGCTGGGTACCACGGGGACATCAACCCTGGCACAGGCTGGAGGTGAAATGATGGACAAAGGGGGGTTTGTAAGGAACAAAGAGCAAAGGCTTCGCCTCCTTCTTAGTACCATCATCCATATTTTCCCCCTTTTTGGAAAGGGGGGAGGCCTGGGGAGTGCAGCAGCACCGGGAATGCCAAGAGATGACACCCAAGGGAAGCTGCGGAAACTCACTCCATGTCTTGCTCCCCATGGAGAGCATCTCTCCATGAAACACATTCCCCGGGGCAGAGAAGTGGCCACTTCCAACACCAGAATCACCCAAACCATCGTATTGAGAGCTTCAGGTCACCTCCCCACTGCCGCAGAGCATCCTTCCGAGCCGGCAGCTTCCCAGTGGGAATCCAGACGCTTGGGCCACTTTATTCTCTCTTTAATGAATGGCTCTGTGGAAACCTCAGTTCAATGTCAAGCACGTTCTGCTGCCAAACTACACCACGTGCCAGCTCCTGCTCGTAAAGCCCTGGTAGGGGACAATGCCTCCCAGGGTGGGCAGTGCCGGGGGGGAGAGCTTGGACCCTCCTTGTGCTCAACTGGAACCAACCTTCCTTCTTGCACACAGTCCTGGAGCTGGATGGAACCCTCCCTCTGCATCTGGGACCTGCAGTCAGCGCCCAGTCCCAACGCTCCCAGCAACAACTCCCAGGAAAATCCTGCTGGGATGCATTTAGGAGGGATGGAGCGAGGCCTGGGGTCAGGGCTGCTGCCCCACAGCCCTCTGCACAGTCCGGGGCTGCCCCGCTCCTTCAGCGCAGCATCCCTGCTCAGTAGATCTTCTGTCGGCTGGGCAGGATGGCCTCCTTGATGAAAGAGAAGATGAGGAGGATCCCAGAGCGTTTCCCCCTCTTCCCTTTGGTGAAGTAGTTGGAGACCACATCGTCTGCAGAGATAAGGGGAGCAAAATCAACCACCAAACAAAACCCTGGGATGGGTTTGGTTTCAGGGCCTGAAATGCATGATCTGCCTTTACAGCACTGGAGCTGCTCGTTCGATCCCATCTGGCTCCCCTTAAAGCATGGAAGTTACTGGTTTACTCCCATCTGCCCGCATTTAAAGCATGGAAGTTATTGGTTTGCTCCCGTCTGGCTGCCCTTAAAGCATGGAAGTTACTGGTTTACTCCCATCTGCCCGCATTTAAAGCATGGAAGTTATTGGTTTGCTCCCATCCATCTGCCCTTAAAGCATGGAAGTTACTGGTTTGCTCCCATCTGGCTCCCCTTAAAGCATGGAAGATGCTGGTTTATTCCCATCTACCTGCCTTTAAAGCATGGAAGTTATTGGTTTGTTCCCATCTGGCTGCCCTTAAAGCATGGAAGTTACTGGTTTACTCCCATCTGCCTGCCCTTAAAGCATGGAAGATGCTGGTTTACTCTCATGTGCCTGCATTTAAAGCATGGAAGTTGCTGGTTTGCTCCCATCTGCCTGCATTTAAAGCATGGAAGTTGCTGGTTTGCTCCCATCTGCCTGCATTTAAAGCATGGAAGTTGCTGGTTTACTCTCATCTGCCTGCATTTAAAGCATGGAAGTTGCTGGTTTGCTCCCATCTACTCTACTTGATGCTCCCATAAGCCACCGATAGGGAACCCAAATCCTGAGCTGTTTTGAGCTGGAGGGAGCATCCATGGAAAGCAACAGGGCCCCAGGGAGGGAGAGATGCAGGAGGTGGAGCAGGAAGAACCCTTCACTCTGCTCACTCACCCCCCACCCTTTCCCTGCCTTTGGAAGGCTTCTCCCCCACCGCTGCAGCCTGTCCCTGCTCCACGCAGTGGGCATGGGGCGCGCAATGGGCTGTGCTGAGCACAGCGCCCTGTGAAAGCCCATCACTCACCTCCAGGCTGCACGGTGGAGGGCAGGACGTTCTCTCCAGCTGACAAGGAGACGAAGAAAGCAAATGGGATTAACCAGAGGCAGAAGGTGAAGTAGGCAAGAACCTGCAGGCACGGACACAGGCAGTGAGGGCACAGCCACAACACAGGCAGAGCATCCCGGCTGCTGCCCCAGCCCATGGGACACCCCTACCTGAACCCCCCCAGATAAAAGGCTCTGAAGGGGCAGAAGTGCAGCTCAACCTCTCCCAAGCCTCAGGTGCTGAGATAGTGTCACGCTGTGGAGCTGGTAAGGGGATAAAAGGCACCCAAGAGCATCCATGGAAGGACAGCGCATGCAGGAGAAGCCTTTGCTCCTCGTCCTGGGTTCCTGGAAACCTCCCCTGCTCCCAACAATTCCCAACGAGAATGAAGGAAGCAGGATGCTGGTTGTGCTGCTTTGAGCCAGGAAATCCCCTTCACACTGCCGGGGGCTAAAAGGAAGAGGCAAGACCTGGGATTGGATGGGACACTGGGGGCTGGGGAGAGCAGAGCTGCTGCAGCAGCCTCTCTGTGCACCCAAATGCTGCTTAAACCGCATAAAACCTTGGGGGGGGGTCATCAGTTTGAGGGAGATTTGCTCTTTGCTTTTAGAATCTGCGCTCAGTGGCAGTTATTTTGGGGCCCCTTTGGTGGGTTCGGACCTTCACAAGAAGATGGTGACAGAGAATTAGCGCATCAGAGAGATAAAAATAGGGAGTGATAACTCCAGAAGGGAAGTGAGTTGTGGTCAAAAGGCATTTAAAATGATCTCATTTTCTATCGGCCTTGGGTTTAGCACATCAGAACTGTGCTTTACACTCAGTGCTTTCAATGCCTTTGAGAGGCTGAGGAAGCCCCAAGCCCCATCGTAGAGCAGAAGCCGCAGCCCCTGTGCTGAGGGCACAGGAACCCCGAGGGAAGGGCTGTGAGAAGCATCCTGAGCACCGTGGCATTTCCCAACCTCCCGCGGCTCCACGTGGGCTGGAAGCACAGGGACTGCCTCCCTCCCAAAGGCCTCTCACCTCGGAGAACAGGTAATACTCCTCAGCGAAGTACTGGAACGCCAGGTAGTGATTGAATATAACCAGCACTGCAAAGGAGACAGCGCAGTCAGGCAGACCCAGCCCCAGCTCATCCCAAAGGCGCGGCAGGAGGAGGGAGCAGCTCCTGCAGCACAGCCCTGGGGAGCTCAGCCCCTCAGCGCTGCTCAGCCCCTCGCCCCCGCATCCTGCTGCTGCTAAAAGACTTTCACAGCTCTGGTGTGAGCAGCACGAGCCCCATCCCTCAGCTCAGCCCCAATGCCCTTGTCCCCGTGGTGCTTTACTCGCCCTGCCCCAGGGGAGCCCAGCCTCACACTTGCTAATGCTGCCCAGAGCTGAGAGAAGCACAGAGCCCCTCGGGTCCCCGGCAGCTGCTGCAGGGAGCAGCTCTGGTACCACGTGTAAAGCAAGTGAAGCTGAAACGCAGGCAGCACACGGGGGTTAGCGCTGGCCCCAGCACTGAAAACACCATTTAGCTCTTAAGAGGCAGGAACTGGAGCTGCTTTTGCCTTTTAGACAAGCCAAAGAGACACCAGCTCCAGCCCAGGAGCTCCAGGGCAGGAAGGGGGCAGTGTCCCACGTGGATTTGTCCTCCTCTCTTCATCTGTCACCGGATCCAGACCCAGTCTGGCTCCAGAGAACACATCCCTCATCTACACAGCATGGGAGAACAAGGCCAGGTCGGACCCAGGGGCTTGGAGCACCCTGCTCTATGGAAGGGGTCCCTGCAATGGCAGCGGTTGGGGCTGGAGGAGCTTCAGGGTCCCTTCCTTAAACCATTCCAGGATTCCATGCTATTCCTGCCTACATGAGAGCAGCAAAGGTGCTCCAGCTGCACACAGACACACTCTGAAATATGCATAAGGGCTCTCGAAAGCCACACTGGAAGATTCTGTTTGCTACTTAAGGTGTCACTACTCATCACCCGGAGCAGGGGGCTGAGGGCAGATCCATGCACAGGACATGAACACACGCAGGGGCCTCGGCAGCTCGCAGGGGATGAAACCATTTGGCTCACTCAGAGCAGATAAAAGCCAGTTTAACCGGCAGAGCTACTGCAGCTCCAGCCCAGGCCTCCTCTGAGGTCAGTCTATGACACAGCTCTGGCTGTTCATCATCTGAGCACGGCAGACATGGAATGGTTTGTGTCCAAGGGACCTTAAAGCCCCTCCAGCCCCAACCGCTGCCATTGCAGGGACCCCTTCCATAGAGCAGGGTGCTCCAAGCCCCTGTGTCCAACCTGGCCTTGAGCACTGCCAGGGATGGGGCAGCCACAGCTGCTATGGGCACCGTGTGCCAGCGCTCAGCACCCTCACAGGGAACAGCTTCTGTCTCAGAGCTCATCTCAGCCTCCCCTCTGGCAGCTTAAAGCCATTCCCCTTGGCCTGGCCACACATCCCTTGTCCCAAGCCCCTCTCCAGGTTTCCCGGAGCCCCTTTAGGCACCGGAGCTGCTCTAAGGTCTCCTCAGGGCTGCTCTATCCCAGCCTGGGTTTGTGCTGGGATGTCCTGGCCCCGGGGCAGGACCTTGCCCTTGGCCTGGTTGAGCTCCATGAGGTTCACACATTAACCCATGAACGTGTCAGAAACTGACTTTCCACATTAATGATGGGCATTTGTCTCAAAGCTTTTCCTCCTCCAACCATCAGCTCCTTCTGAAGGCAGAACATTCCCACCTCTCACAGCCACTGTGCCCCCAGCCTGCACTTACGCCCTGGGGTAAAGACTTAGAGGGCTTTTAGTGGGCTTCAACCCCTCCCACTCTTTGGCCATTGACCACCCAGAACAGCTCTGCAGGGAGGACACTGAGCTTTGGGCTCGCTGGGATCTCATTCCCGCAGCGCTGCTCCATGAGCCTGGAGCAGAACCGGAGCTGGGAAACCCCGGTTTCCACCGCACACCACCCCGCCCACAGTTATCACAGCCCCATCATAAACCACAAGGACAAAGCCCAATACAAAGCTCAAAGTCCTTTTGGAAGCCATGGAGGCTGCAGGAGCAAAAGCCAAACCTCTGCTGCCACCCAGAGCCCACCCGGGGATGGGGTGACAGTGCCACCCATGGGGAGCTGAGAGTGCCACCCATGTACTGTGTGCAGTTCTGGTGTCCTCGGCATCAAAAGGACATGGAACAGTTGGAGCAAGTCTGGAGGAGGCCATGAGGATGATCAGGGGACTGCAGCACCTCATGTATGGAAATAGGATGAGAAAGTTGGGGCTGTTGAGCCTGGAGAAGAGAAGGCTCTGTGGAGACCTCAGAGCAGCCTTCCAGTGCCTGAAGGGGGCTATAGGGATGCTGGGGAGGGACTCTTCATCAGGGACTGCAGCGATAGGACAAGGGCTAATGGGTTCAAACTGAAACAGGGGAAGTTTAGATCGGATATGAGGAAGAAGTTCTTTCCTGTGAGGGTGGTGAGGCACTGGAATGGGTTGCCCAGGGAACCTGTGAATGCTCCATCGCTGGCGGTGTTCAAGGCCAGGTTGGACAGAGCCTTGGGTGCCATGGTTTAGTGGGAGGTGTCCCTGCCCATGGCAGGGGGCTTGGAAGTGGATGATCTTAAGGTCCTTTCCAACCCTGACTGTTCTGTGATTCTATGGGGAGGTGACAGTGCCACCCGTGGGGAGCTGACAGCCCCACTCACCACAGGACAGGATGAAGTTGGAGGAGGTGAGCACGATGAAAGGGAAGGTCTGCAGCAGTCCGAAGTAGACGAGGTTGGTGAAGAGCCCCACTCCCACCATGAAGCCAGGGAACTGTTTGAAGAGGTAGAGCCCCACCAGCACGGCCGAGGAGAACTGGGGGAGAAAGCGGCGTGAACATAGTGGTGAACATGGGGCTGAAGGCAGCAGCACAGGCAGGAACCCTGCCACGGCCACGGTGGCTTTAGTGCTGACAGCACCACATCAACCCATGCACCTCCCGCTCAGCACCAGCCCCTTGGGAAGGATCCAAATGGAAACCCACCGAGCTACGCTGGGCCAGGGAAGCACTTCCTAAGCGTTTCCCATGCTGTGGGTGCTGTGGCAGCCCCCGGGGGGGGACCGTGGTGCACACAGGGACTTACCCAGATCATGTACTTGATGATCCTCCTGGTGACCACCGTGTACTCCTCGATCAGCTCCGCCAGGTAGTAGAGCCCGGCCGCTGCAGAGGGAGGTTGGGATGAGCAGGGATGGAGCAGGGATACAGGAGGGAACGTGACATAAACGCCGGTGCTGCCTTCAGCTGTGGGACTCCCCCTCCATAAGAGACCGAGGGCAGGGGCGAACCCCATCCCTGCAATGCTCTGGGGACTCAGGGGACCCCCAATCTCTGGGGCAGCCACAGGGCATCAGAGGCACTGATGGGACCCCCAACCTCAGGGTCTCTCTGTGGTCTTGAGGGTACCCACGGGGTAACAGAGGCACCCAGCGGACCCCCCATCTCCGGAGCACCCAACGGGTACCGGAGGCACCCAGGGGACCCCAAAGTCAGGAGCTGAGGCCTGGGGGACAACCGAGAGACCCTCAACCTCAGGCACTCTCTGAGGCCTCGGGGGCACCCAAGGGACCCCAACCTCGGGGGGAGGAGGGCTCTGTAGGCACCCAGGGAACCCCCAACGTCCAGAACACCCCCGGGGGGGGGGGGGGACGGACCCGAGCCCCCAACCCGGCTCCCACCCGGAGGCCCAGACCCCCCCCATCCCGCGGGAGGAGGCTGCGGCCTCACCGATGGCCAGGGTGACGAAGGCCACCTGTATGAGCAGGGACAGCCAGCTCAGCGCGTACATGAACCACATGGCGGGGCCGCTCCGGGGCCGGGGCCGGGGCCGGGGCCGGGGCTCGGACCGGGGCCGCCGCTCCCGCTCCGGGCCCGCTCCTGCCTCCGGTCCGGCGGCGGCGGCGGCGGCGCTGAACACGCGGCGCCGGAACGAGAGAGATCACCCGACCCGGCGCGGTCCGGCTGCTGCCCGGCGCCACAGCGACCCCTGCCGGCGTGGAGGGATGCTGCAGGGATGAAAGTGGCGGGGGGGGCTCACAGCGGTGGAGGGTCCCCTAAAAGGGCAGAGGGATCCTGGAATGGAGGGGGGGGGGGGGATGGAAACACCCCGGGCACCCACAAACAGTATGGAACCCCCAAACTGTATCGGACCCCCCAGCTCTATGGGACCCCCAAATCACATGGGACCCTCCCCAAAATACCCAGGGCTCCGGACAATAAAGGGACCCCCCAATCTGTATAGGGATCCCCAAACCATACAGGGACACCTTAGGACCACTCAGGACTCCCAAAACTATACAGGGATCCCCCAAACCATATAAAGACCCCCCCCCAAGACATACGGGGACCTCAAACAGCATAGGGACCCCAGAAACTCTGCAATGACCCCCCCAAACCTGTGTAGGGGATCCTCTGAAACCATACAGGGATGCCCCCATATAGAGACCCCCTCCATGTGTACAGGGTCACCTCATACAGCTGTATAGGGGTCCCCAGCTCCTAAATAGGGACCTCCTGTCCAGCCATATAGCCCCCACCCATAGGGACCCCCTCTGCACCCATACAGCACCCCCGAGGCTCTATAGGGACCTCAGTACCCACATAGAAACTCTCTTCAGCCCTATAGGAAACTGCACCCCTGTAGGGACTCCTTCACCCATATAGGGACCCCACAACCCTTATAGGAACCTCTGCACGCCTATATGGACTCCTGTACCCCCCTAGGCACTGCGATACACTGGGCTGTACTGGGTGCAACCCCGGGTGCTGTTGTCCCCAGTGGGGGTGGCCCAGGGGCAGGGGGGGTGTTCCGGGGACTCCCAGTGCCGGTTCACACCTCCCTGGGTCTGCAGTGATGGGGCAGAGCAGCACGGTCCTGGCACCTCTGCACCACCCCTGCATCACGCCTGCATCCCTCCAGCACCCTCTGCATCCCCTAAATCCCCCCCTTCATCTCCCCTACCTTTCCCTTGCCCCCCCCGATCACCCCTGCATCCCTTCTGCATCTTCTGCAGCCCCCAAGTACCTCTCCTGTATCCTCCCTGCATCCCCCTGCATCCCTCCTGTATCCCCCCGTACCTCTCCTATATCCTCCCTGAATCCTCCTCCATCCCTCCTGTATCCCCTGAACTCCCCTGTAATCCTTTCCTCACCCTTTCTGCAGCCCCCTGTACCCCTCTGAATCCCCCTTGTACCTCAGCATCTCTCCTGCATCCCTCCACCTTCCCTTTACACCCCACTTCATCCACCTGCACCGCTTATGTCCTTCCTGCACCTCCTGCACCCCTGCCTCCCTCCTGCACCCCCCGTATCTGCCCTGCATCCCCTCTGCATCCTTCCTGAAGCCCTCCTGCCTCTGCCTGCATCCTCGTATATCCACATCCCCTCTGCACCCCCTGCATCCCCTATATCATTCCTGCAGCCCCCCCTGCGCCCTCTGCACCCCTCATGCACCTCCCTGCATCCTTCTTGCACCCCCTTCACGCCCTGTACTCCTGCATCCCTCCTGCACCCCTTTATATCCGCCCTGCATCCCAATACATTCACCTTCATCCCCTCTGCATTGCTCTGCACCTCTCCTACATCCCCCTATGTCCTTCCTGAATCCCTCCTGCACCCCCCCACCTACAGACACCCAAACCTGACCGACAGCACGGGTGCACACATGGAGGGGGGCACGTGGTGTGTCTGTGCATACGGGATGCATGCGTGTGCATGCGTGTACGTGCGTATGGATGTGTACATGTGTGCACATGTGTGCGCATGCATGTACATGTGTGTGCATGTGTGCGCACGTGTGCGCGCGTGTGTGTATATGGGTGTATCTGTGTATGCATGTGTGTACATGTATGTACACGTATATGAATGTGTATACATGTATGTATATACCTGTGTGTACATGCATGTGCATGTATGTGAATGTGTGTACATATATGTACGTGTGTGTGTATGTGCATGTGTGTGCATGTGTATACATATGTATACATGTGTGTACCTGTTTGTACATGTTTGCACGTGTGTGTCCATATGTGTCCACGTGTGTCCATATGTGTCCATGTGTGTCCATGTGTGTCCACGTGTGCCCATGCCAGCCTACGGAGCCCCCGCTGCCCTTGCAGCCTCGCAGGGCTGTGCTGACCCCGAGGGGCTGCAGCCGGGACCCCCCCGATCCAACCCCGAGGCTGCTGCAGGG
This sequence comes from Myiopsitta monachus, assembly GCA_017639245.1. NCBI lineage: Eukaryota > Metazoa > Chordata > Aves > Psittaciformes > Psittacidae > Myiopsitta > Myiopsitta monachus. The sequence continues at coordinate 117,124,418 of CM029917.1, read as the reverse complement.
GCAGAGGGGCTGTGGGACGGTGCCCGGTGGGTGCCGGGATGCGGGCACGGGGGGTGGGTGCAGGGGGGTGCCCCCCGGAAAGCCCCTTCTGCTGCTCTTCTCCCATCAGTGCCCCGCTGCCTGTGGAGCATCCCTGGACAAGCGCCATCATCCTCCTGCCCCCTCATCCTCCTGCCCCATCCTCCTCCTTCCTCCATCCTCCTGCCTCTATCCTCCTCCTTCCTCCATCCTCCTGCCTCTATCCTCCTGCCCCCTCATCCTCCTTCCTCCATCCTCCTGCCTCTATCCTCCTGCCCCCTCATCCTCCTGCCCCATCATCCTCCCACCTCCATCCTCCTGCCCCATCCTCCTGCCCCATCATCCTCCTTCCTCCATCCTCCTCCTGCCTCTATCCTCCTGCCCCATCATCCTCCTGCCCCATCCTCCTCCTGCCCCATCCTCCTGCCCCCTCATCCTCCTGCCCCATCCTCCTCCTGCTCCATCCTCCTCCTGCTCCATCCTCCTCCTGCCCCATCCTCCTGCCCCCTCATCCTCCTGCCCCATCCTCCTCCTGCTCCATCCTCCTCCTGCTCCATCCTCCTCCTGCCCTATCCTCCTGCCCCCTCATCCTCCTGCCCCATCCTCCTCCTGCTCCATCCTCCTCCTGCTCCATCCTCCTCCTGCCCCATCCTCCTGCCCCCTCATCCTCCTGCCCCATCCTCCTCCTGCTCCATCCTCCTCCTGCCTCTATCCTCCTGCCCCATCATCCTCCTGCCCCCTCATCCTCCTGCCCCATCCTCCTCCTGCTCCATCCTCCCCTGCCTCTACCTCCTGCCCCATCATCCTCCTGCCCCCTCATCCTCCTGCTCCATCTCCTCTGCCTCTATCCTCCTGCCCCATCCTCCTCCTGCCCCATCATCCTCCTGCCCCCTCATCCTCCTGCCCCATCCTCCTCCTGCTCCATCCTCCTCCTGCCTATCCCTCCTGCCCCATCATACTCCGCCCATCATCCCCACCTCCATCTCATGCCCC